>OX276335.1:189056724-189767877 GCA_946251815.1 Dasysyrphus albostriatus | reverse complement strand
GAATCAGAAGCGGATAACAGTTTTGATTCCTCTTCTGATGATGATGTTCAATTGTCTAACTTTGCCTCAGGAAATTTTCTTCGTGTTTTGAGTGTTCCTAAAAACTTGAAAGGGAAAAATGGATTCAAGTGGACAGGTGAGCAACCGACAAGATCTAGAACACCACAAAGAAACATTTTGCTTCATCCTCCTGGGCCAAAAGTTGTGGCTCGTGCGTTGACAACAGATAGGTAGAAGCATGGAGTTTGTTTTTTACCGATGAAAAACTTTTGACAATGGTGACATACACCAACATTGGAATCAGAAGGCAAAGAGACAAATACAAAAGGGTCAGGAATTTTGAGCATGTGGCTTATAACGAAAATGAAGAATCGACTTTCACCACTATACGCCCTTCGTTTGCTAAAAAAACACAGAAATAAGAGAAATAAAAGCATTATTTTGACTTTATTACTGGGCAGGGGTTCTCAATATGAATAATATCACAACAAAAGAATTATTCGACAAAGGTTCCGGTGTTGGTTTTTTTGGTGCCACAACAACTCAAGCAAGTTATGAGTTCCTGACAAACTGTTTGCGCTTTTATGACCGTTCTACAAGAGAAGAACGTCGGCAAGATGATAAACTGGCTCCCATAAAAGATATTTTTGATCATATTGTCAAGGTTTCCAGTGAACTGTATAGTCCTTCGGATTGTTGTACTTTGGACGAAATGTTATTGGGATTCAGAGGTAGGTGTGTATCAAATCTACATCCCCAGTAAACCCGATAAAAACGGAATAAAAATTTTGATGTTATGTGACTCCAAAACAGTATATATGCTTGATGCTTTCGTATATTTGAGGAAAGATTCAGCTCCAGAAATATTCCATCTGCACATTTCTATACTATGAAGTTGACGGAAAAAATTCATGGCAGTAACAGAAATCTCACTTACGATAGTTGGTTAACGTCAATACCAGTAGCAAAAGAATTATTACAAAAGAAAGTGTAAGTGACGATTCAAGATACGCTGCGTCGAAATAAAAGAGAAATTCCACCTTCCTTCTTTGAGTTGACAAATCACGATTGCAACACAGCTAAATTTGCTTTTTCTGATGAGCTGTCGTACTGCCCACTTAAATCCAAGCAAACAAAAATTGCCCCTTTGCTTTCGACAATGCACACAGAAGCAGATCCGGATGCAAGAAAACAATTACCTGAGATGGTGGAGCTAGAGGAAAACAAGACAAAATGTGGAGTTGAACTTGTGGACCAAGGTACAGTGTATCCGGACGGACAAAACAGTGGCCGTTGGGTATGTTTTATGGTTTATTTAACATAGTGGGTGTAAATTCATATGTTTTTTTGAAAATGGCACCACATAATCCTCAAAAAAGGCGTAATTTCCTAAAAAAAAACATGCAATTGATCTCATCACATCCCAAATGGAGGAAAGATTTACTTGGCCAACTTTTCCAAATAATCTCCAGGTTATCCTTGGAGATATTTTAAAAAAATACAAAAAAATAGCAATAGTGTTTCTCGAGGGAAGGGTAGGGTTTAAGGGTAAGGAAGACAGTTGCCTTTATATTCGATTCTCACCCCCGAAGCAAACTACTATGATGTGAAAAGCCCTTATTTAAATCAACTGATTTCACATTTCAATAAATATTATTATTTAATTTCCTCTACAAACGATAATGTCAAAAGTACAAAATTTAAAGAAAACTTTTTAAACATACTATAATGTTATATTTATTTATTTTACAGGATAATTATTAATTAAATTAAATTAAAATTGTATGTAAATAACTATAAGTTCTTACGTTAGGTAATTAAGGGATTGAAAAGAGAAATAATAACAAAAGACTGTGCTATGTCGCTGATGAATTCAATTCTAGATGAAACATCAATTTGTATGAACATACAAAATTGTTTTGAATCAATATCTAATTCAACGAGTGAGAACCAAAATCCTAACACCATAATACTAACTGAGCTACTTGGCTGATTTATGTATTCTGAAAACCTACTATGCTTCTTCTTTTCTATGCAGATATAAATCTTACTACATAATGATGTGTAGTAGGGTGGTCCTTACAAAGGTCATTGTTCAATTTAACAAAATTTAAATTTTTCCATCAATTATTTCCAAAGTTATAAAAAATATGTGTTTTTTTTAACATTTTAGATTTGTATGTCTTCCCATATGAAACTGCTTTCGTCGACGGATTTTTTTTTATTTCCTTCCTGTTTTATGTCCTTTATAAGGACCACCTACATACATACATACATGTAAAGCATGACTACCTGCCTACCTACAAATAACTATACCAATCTCCTCCAGGTAAAATTTACCATCCATTCATTTCGCTACACAGGCAAAAAGACAACTGTTCAAAAATATTTAGCTGTGACCATATTAATTACGGAAACAAGTTGACCTTTCATGATGATTTAGTAGATAACCTTTTTTGGGAGTTACCTATTAATTTTAGAAAATTCAAAAATGATGTGCAAGCAATCTCTAAGGTGCACGACTGGATCACACGTACTTGCTTTTTATATTTTCAACTAGCTTAAATAAATTTTAAAAATTGCAAGTTCGTTCAATTAAAAATATTCCATTCGAATTTAAGAACAAATATGAATTTTCGCAACAAAATTAAAAAAATCGTTAAAGAGATTTCTTAGAAAATTATTTTTCTTTTACTTATATAATCTTAAAACGATTCTGAAAGAAAATTAATGTTCACAGAAATATTAAACTCCGAAAAAAAATCTCAGCTTGTTTTTGGGAAATCGAGTTTTCGAAAAATTATTCAAATCTTTTAAATACTGATAATGCAATGTTGTTTAAATTTTTTCTTAAGGTTTCTCTTCGTACTTTTTATTTTATTTTTACTTTTAGTCAAGGATGAAAACATTCCAAATTAAAAAAAAAAACATTTTATGGGAAGTAACTGTACTAAAATAAATGCCTAGTACAAAATAATTTTATAGTTATGTACATGCTGCTAAGTAGAGGTATCAATAACATTCGAGATCTTAATTGAAAAATAACTTGAGTGTACTACCACCAACTTTATACAGATAGACTTCATTAAAAACTATTTCACGAAAGTCAGCAAACTTATTTATCAGGCTCCCTTATTAGTACCTACCAGTTGTGGAGTGAGCACTTAAAAGGCCCCGTGCATATCAAATATTTTTTTAAGGGGCCTCCCTTTTTGTTGACATAGGCAAATCCATAAACAAAAGTTTTTTTTACAAAATATGCTTGAATACTTGCATCAGCATGTACGATTAGGTAAATTTGAAAGTACTGGTACAACAATCTAAATCTGTACTTAACAGGAGGTTGAATTTTATATTGAAATATTCAAAAATAAAAAATTATGGTAGGGTTAAATATTCTTATATTAAAAAATTTTATTTTTGAAATCTTCTAATTTTGTACAGATTTCCGACCGCAAGTGTACCTACTACCCCTAGTTTTGCTCTTAAAAAATACAAAAATTCGAGGACAAAAAAAGTTAGGTATATATTGTTAGAAAATTGGTCATGTCGTTAAGACTGTATTCAAAGAGACAGACAGACAAATTAGTTGCCAGGTCCACTTTTTCGTCTTCTCTATCATCGAAATCAAGATATCGAGGATAACGTTGAGTTAATGGTATCATTACGAACGTCTCTTGAGCTTGAAGACGCAGTTGATACCTTTGTTAATATAATACAAAAAGCAGCTTGGGATAACAAACCTTATCGAAGGGTAATGCATGGCTATAAAAATATAAAATAACCTCAGGAAATAAAAGATTTTGTGAAAGATAAAACGAAAGGCTTGTACGAAATGACAGCGTGCTCCTCAACACAAAGCTCATCCTCAACACAAAGCTCATTTGAATCGCTTGAGTAATATGCTAAGAAAGGCGATATCAGATTTCTAAAACCTTGAAGGCTTGACAGCGGGGAAAGACTCACTTTGGAAAGCTATAAAAATAACGAAAAAACCAAAGCTTCCAGTGCCCCCGATTAAGAAAAGCCAAAATGATTGGGCTAAATGTGACAAAGAAAGAGCAACGGTATTCGCCGATTACTAAGAGGAATAATTTAAACCGTTCGAAAGGCAAGAAAATAGAAAGAAAATATTGATATGAACTTTACCTCAAATGCAAGCTAAATACAAGAAATGCTACACTTGCCGAATTAAAAAGACAAATAAAGAAACTTAAGTCCAATAAAGCTCCAGGATGAGACTCAATCACGGCAGAGATTCGAAAAATGCTCCCTCGTAAGGGATTGATAAACCTCCTTTACATAATAAATGCCGCTTCTAGGTTAGAATATGTTCCGAGCCAATGGAAATTTGCGGAAGTCATAATGGTTTTGAAACCTGGCAAATCATCTCACGAAAAGAAGCCTTACAGGCCGATTTCGCTTCTTCCAATAATATCGAAAGTTTTTGAAAGAAAACTACTTCTGCGCCTGCAACAAATAATAGCAGAGAAACAATTAATACCTGAACATCAGTTCGGATTTAGAAGCAAGCATTCGACAATTCATCAGGTGCATTGAATTACTGACATAGTTGAGATAGTTCTTCTAAAAAAGAAAATCTGTTCGACAGTTTTTTTGGACGTGCCGCAAGCATTCAACAAGGTGTGGCACGAAGACCTCAAATTCAAATTAAGACAAGTTCTGCCTGAAGGACTTTACACGGAACACGGAAATGACTATTCTGATTTCAAATAGTGGCTGGGATACCACAAGGAAGTGTATTAGGTCCAGTTCTGTACCTTCTATTTACATGCGATATACCTCAAACAGAAGACACTATCGTAGCCACGTTTGCTGATGACACTGCAATACTAGAATGCAGGCAAAACGATTAGCGAGGCTACAATTAAATTACAAAATGCTTTTTATAATGATAATAATTAGTGGACAAACACATGGCGAATAACGCTCAATGAACAAAAGTCAGTCCACGTGGACTTTACGTATAAAAAAATAAATAGACTACCCATCTTTCTTAATACCGCTCGTGTTCCATTTGCAAATGAGGCAAAGTATCTGGGAATGACTCTGGACGCGAAATTAAAATGGAGTCCGCACGTAAAAAAGAAATTTGAAGATCTAAAAAGTAAATTAAGAGCGAGATAAACTGGCTACCCGGAAAATATTCAAAGCTTAGAATTGAAAGTAAGTTGATTTTATTCAGACAGGTACTTAAACCTGTTTGGACTTATGGTATACAACTTTGGGGTTGACCCTACGATACAAACTTAAATAGCTTGCAAATACTCGAAAATAAATTGCTTAGTTCATTTGTTAATGCTCCGTGGTATATAAGAAACGAAGATCTTCACTCGGATCTTGCGATTCCTACAGTTCTGGACGAAATAAAAAATTTCGCGCGAAAACATAGAAATCGACTATAAGAACACTCTTAAATAACGACATTCTTGACGAGTCAAATTTATTACGCCGTCTGCAAGGAACAAAGCTTTCCGACTTGGTGCGGTGAACAGAAATTAGCTTTTAAAATCGCGTAATAAGCAGGAACTTTCACCGCAAAGTAACCTGCTACACGTTATTGTTCAAAATAAAATGCTAGATAAGTTTTAACTTAGTTGCAATCGGAAAGTGGAGGTGGCTTAAGGTTAGTAAGAATCTCACACACCTATGAACACGCGTTTTTCGGTCCTCATAGAGCCTTATAAAAAGAACTTATACCTATGGGTAGCCCGAAATCTAATCTTCATCAAATTGGCACCTTTTAAAAAGGAAGTAGTTTTAAAGGGGCGCTCACATTCAAAATTAGCCCTGATACGCCAAAGATTCCCGCACGGCCCTGGAATACATGTTATAAATATATACATGCATGAAAAAGATACATGCTGAGTAGTGTGGCGCATGACGAACCAACATTGAGATTGTGTCTTCTTCTGGTTATGATATTAGAAATATTTGTTGCCTGATGACGTCATTATGATTCCAACAATCTAATACCAAAAAAAAAAAACATAAAAACATCAACAGAATACAAAAACAACCAGATCCAACGCACTTTACAATATTATTCGTCGATTCTATACTTTTTTTGTTGTTTGCTTTTGCCGGCAGTCAGACTGCCACCACCGCACCGCAGCACTAGACCAAACCCAAATTTTGAAATAAAAATAAAAATAGTTGTCTTCAAGCGATTATCGAGGTCACTTGTGAGAGCTCGTGGGTCGTTACACTCTTTTATGTATTTTTATGCGAAAGATACTTAACCTATCTAATTAATTTAAATATATTTTCATTTTGTGAATATTGAACAATGCCGTCCTCGTGCGCATTTATGTACGATCATCCAGATTCGGTTTATTATAGTGGAGATATATTAAATGGAAAAATAATACTTAAAACTGATAAAGTGAAAAATGTTCGGGGTATGCGTCAAATTTTGTTTTGTTATTTTAAATTTCTTATCTTTTTAATTGAATTTCGAAGTAAAATTGAAAAAAAAATATTTGTCTGCTTTTTATACACTGCTGTCCCACAATGCATAAATGCAACTGCAACTAATAAATGCAATAAGATGTTCTAAACTCTAAAAGTTGTCTCAAATGTAAACTGTGAAAGCTTAAAGTTCATTGCAGCTCTCTTTATTTATACGTGATATCTTGGTACCTAGACTACATATACATCTAGCTCTACTATACCTATCTACTATAATTATTAATTATTATTGTTATGATTGTGTTTCCTTCACGTTTTGTTTATTTAATTTTTGCTGCTATAGCTACCTGTTCTGTCATTAAAGTCCTATTAAATGAACTTATCTTAATTATTTTGAGTACATATAAAAACTAGATTCCACATTTGTATTCATAGACGGTTTTCAGAAATAAAAAAAAGAAACAATTTTCTATGAAAATTAATTCTCCGTCCAAGCAATGTACATATTCATTGTACATATGTATGTATATGACAATCAAATGATAATTAATCGTTTTTTATATTAATTGGGTTAGAATTCATCTTTCTTTGATCGAGATCAATTTTTGGTGTTAGGTTTTAGAAGTATGAATTTTTTTTCAGAAGAATGAAAACAAGTAGCTAATCCGGGAATTTTTCTCTTAGTTTGTTCGAAGAGAAATGCAGAAAATGAGGCTAACACTATAACCAGTGGCGTATTTAAAGATTAGGCGCCCCAGGTCAATATGTTTTGGTGCCCCATTAATTAACGAAAAACAAAAAATTTTACTTCGTAATGAAAAAAAAGTCATATAAAAATAACAAACACAATTTTTATATATTTACATTTTCGCCAAAGCGACGCGTGATGCAGAAATTGGTTGACATATTCATCAATAACTGACCGATTGTGTTCAGTCATAATTTAGAATTTTAAGAGATGGCTTAGCTGAAGTCCCTTATTTCGGCAGGAACTTTTTGGCGGAATCGAATAATTTTTATATCTATTAATGCTTATTTGTTACGCCAACAAAAAATTTTTACCTTGAGTATTTTGTTATTATTTAACTTTCTGTTTAAAAAATCTGAAATTTATATTTTGTCATCTGAATTTGTATTAAATAAGATGCTTACTTGTTGCGCAAACCCAAACTTGGAGCTCCAACTAGTTTTTGAATACCAAAGTTTCCATCGTCTTTAACTGTTCAAATATTCTCTGCTTATCCGAGAGCATTTTTTTCCTGTTTTTGAGTACGTTTTAAACTGACGTTCTTTATTCCAATTTGACACTGCAGTCATCTGAAACATATTTACTCATTTTTTATTGTTATTACGTTTTTTTATTAGAACATATGACGCTTTTTTTAAGCAATCTATAATAGTATTTAAATATACATTCATACATACCTACAAAAAAACAACAAACTCTTTTTTGAGGGAATTTTACATTTTTTACCCAAAACAGAGTGCCGCCCCAAGCAGTAAGCCGCCCCGGGCAATGGCAGTTGTGGCCCTACGGTAAATACACCAGTGATTATAACACGATTATTATTTATGATATGACATTAATGTTCAGAATATCTATTCTGGGGGACTTGAAGATACTTGATTTTTTTTTGTATCCAAGCTCTTAAGTGACCCTGTTCATTAGAAATTTAATCTAAAATAAGTTCAAGTTCATATAATTCAATAGGAGCAAGTTTTGGAGATAGAGGAATGCCACGCGCGGTGCCACACAGTGGTGACAAAAACGATTTCCCACGTTAATTCTTTATTGAAGAAAATAAACTTTATGTTTTTTTTTTTTCTACTACTACATACTTTTTATTGCTCGCTAATATACTGGGTGGCCGGTAATTTATTTCTTAGAACCTTTTTCTTGGGTATATTCTAAGATAAAATCGTATGTAAGGGGGGGGGGGGGGGCTCCATCTCAATGAGACACGGGGAACTTTTCTGAAAAATTGACAATGCAAACATAATTATTAAAAAAAAAACAATCAACTAAGTATAGCACATACAATAATATCGGGGTTTTCAATAAGAGCGCTACAAAAATTTTTTTTTAAATAAAACAAAAACGGTTTTGGATATCAATGAATTTCCTTATTTCTGTGAAAGTGCGTTCGATGCCATTATGTATGGAATTCGATTTCTTTTGCATGGCCACCACGGGCACGCTTGCAGAAGTCCAGACGCTGATCCCAATTTTCGACAGTTTTCAAGCATTAATCGGCCGATACTGCTGCAATTTCACGTTCGATATTCGTACGAAGTTCATCAATCGTCGCTGGCTTATTGACATAGACCATAGACTTGACGTAGCTCCACAGGAAATAGTCTAACGGCGTCAAATCGCACGACCGAGGCGGCCAAGCAACTGGACCATTTCGTGAGATAACACGTTCTCCAAACTTGGTTTCGAATAAATTGATTTTGACATTCGCTGTGTGGCTTGTGGGCGCCGCCGCACGTGGTTCGGTCTGTCTGTTTTTTCTGGACGGTTCAACGGATTTAAATGAAATTTGGCAAACATGTTAAGATTAGTCTTATACATATTTGGTCAAAATTTGGTTGAACAAAAATAATTGGAAACAAAGTTATTAACATTTTTCTAAAATTTGAGAAATAAACCTGTTATTATTGGAGAATATGAGTATATGATGCATCACATCTTCATTCGTCGCAATTCGGCTGCATTTTCTCGAATGAAACCTGCGGAAGTTTTATGATCCTTATTTCGGCATTCTTGGGCTTCCTCGGAGAGCGATCCAACAGGAAATGCACAGCTTTTAATTATTTCTTCTCCATGGATCAAAACCTTATGTACGGTTGCTGGCATATTGAACCATTTATATTTCTCAACAAACAGTTCAACAGTTTCCCACGTGTAGGCTGCATATTTGTTGAAATCTAATTTTTCATTCGACGTTATTACTTCAAGGATAACAGCAAACCGCCGAATTAAAGATTCACTAACTCTAGTGATTTCTGAAGTCATGGTTGGACTTGCAAAAAATCTTCTGGAGGTGTTGCCGTCATTACTTGTCCCCGTATCATGTTTTACAAGATCGACAATGATGCCCAGTTTTTCACGTAACTCCTGCTGAATTTTCTTCTTCTGAGCAACTCTAATATGGCGGGTCTTATTGTTGCTTCTCCATGCTTTAAATGGCAAATTGTCGGCAACGTGGAGGATACATTCCATACATTTTATCCGTGCGTGAAGAGGAGACATTCCAATTTTCAATTCAATTTTCGGAAAAAAACATCTCAAAATGTGTTGAAAATACGGTTGTCGATTTGAGTATAATTATTTTTTAACTTTGAGGGCTTTGTAAATCAGAACATACAATATATATGTTAAAAAATACTTTTAAATCAAACGCTCGGGTTATCTAAGAGTACTTAAACATAAAGTTTAAAAGGATAGATATGACTTTTTCAAAAGACTTTTTTCCGCTCTCGCACCACTGTGCGCCGTCCTGTTGGAACCACATGTCCTCAAAGTCTATAACATCCAATTAGGGCCAAAAATATTCGGTTATCATGTCACGGTAGCGATCCCCATTCACAGTAACGTCCCGGTCTTGATCATCACGGAAGAAGTACGGCCCAATGACGCCGCCGGCCCATAAACCACACCAAACCGTAATTTTTTCGGGATGCAATGATGACTCATGGAGTAGTACGTGTGGATTGCTGCCTGACCAATACCGCATACGAGTATTTTGTTTATTGACGAAGCCATTCAGCCAGAAATGAGCCTCATCGCTGAAGATGATTTTTCGATGAAAATCCGAATTATTTTCAAGTTGTTGCTCAGTCCAATTCTCGAACATACGACGCTTCTGGTGGTCAAGCGGCTTCAGTTCTTGCGTCAATTTAGTCTTGTAAGGATTAAGGCCAAGATCTTTCCGCAAAATTCGCCACAACGAGGTCACAGAGATGCCCAACGCTTGAGAACGACGTGTGAGAGACACATTTGGGCTTTCTGCAACTGAAGCCTCAGCGGCAGCAATATTCTCGACACTACGGGCGGGCACTTCTTTGTCTGACTGGCACGAGAACATTTTGTACTGTGCCTGTGGATTCAATTTGTTCCACTAGATGCTCAATTGTTGAGCTGCTAGGATGATTATGACGACCATAAATTGGACGTAGCGCTCTTAACGTTGAGGCTACTGACTCCGAATTTCGGTAGTAAAATTTAATAATTTCGACTCGTTGTTGGCTCGTATATCTTTCCATCATGAAATGGCAAACCTTACTGAAGAGAAATAAGAAAAGAGCGACAAGAAATATGGCGCCGTTTGCTGTCCCTGTCGCTCTAATTTTGTAGCGTCCCTGTTGAAGTGGTTGTGTCCAAGTAATGGTTTTATTGCCTTTGATGTTTGGTCCTTTGAGGCACTCATTAAGTGGAGCTTGAAGCTTTGCTGCGTTTTTGATGAAGCGTCTGTAAAAGTTGATGGAACCTAGGAATCTTCTGAGTTGTTTAACTGTATTTGGGGGTTTGCAATCAATGATTGCCTGGATTCGTTCTTCGGGTGGTTGCATGCCATCGCTCGAGATTAAATAACCTAAAAACGTGATTTTAGACTTACCAAACTCGCACTTAGCTACGTTTACGACAACGCCAAATTTGTTGAGTCGTTCGAAAAGAGTTTGGAGGTGATGGCAATGTTGCTCTTCGTCGTCCGATGCCACCAAAATGTCGTCCACGTAAGGAAAACAGAAGTCGAGACCATGTGTGACTTCATCAATAAACCTCTGAAAGGTTTGAGCAGCGTTTCGGAGTCCAAACGTCATGAACCTGAACTCGAAGAGTCCAAATGGTGTCACGATGGCCGTTTTCTTGATGTCTTTTGGTGCAATCGGGATCTGATTAAATGCTCTCACCAGATCAATTTTGGAAAAAATTTGCTTGCCTGCGAGATTAGCTGAACAATCTTGAAGATTTCTTGGAGGGTAGTTGTCGGGAACCGTACGATCGTTTAATGCGCGGTAATCTCCGCACGGACGCCAATCGCCTGATTTCTTTGGGACGAGGTGGAGTGGAGATGACCAGCAGCTTTCAGAACGTACAGCTATTCCCATTTTGAGCATTGTTTCGAACTCACTTTTCGCAATTTTCATCTTGTCAGGCGCCAAACGTCGCGCTTTGCAGCTAACTGGAGGACCTGTTGTTGTATTGATGTGATGAACGGTGGAATGTCGAATTTCCTTAAAGCTTCCATCTGGCCGAGTCAAACTGGGAAACTGCTTGAGAAGCTCGATTTACTTCGAAGTTCCAGAAACCGATTTAACATGTGACGAAACATCGTACGCATGACAACCTAGTGAAGTGAGCCCAGTGATTCCATCAAGCAATCTGCTGTGCGATACGTCCACAAGAAGTTGAAAGTAAGCTAAAAAATCAGCACCTATGATAGGTTTGCTGACTTCAGCTACCACAAAACGCCATGTGAAATCACGACGAAGGCCTAGGTTCAATTGCAAAGTGCGAAAACCGTAGGTTGGAATCGGGGTTCCGTTGGCGGCGAAGAGTGTGTAGTCACATGGTGTAGAAATTCGACGTGGACCGGTGTGTGGAAACACTGAAACATCCGAGCCGGTATCTACCAGAAACTGCACCTTCGTGGTTTTGTCGGTGACAAAAAGACGGCTTGAAGTTTGGCTGTCATTCACCGTCATCAATGAAGCCGGTTCTCGTTTCCCGCCTGCTGGTTAAAATCGCATGGTTGGCGGCAGTTCCTTGCTTTTGATCCCCAGTGACGATGAAAATAACAAAAGGTAGTTTGAATGTTGTTGGAAGTGTTGTTTTTCTTCTCGTTTGAAGCCGGTGTTGCGTTTCTGTGTTGCCTACCACGGGAGCGAGATCTAGATCTATTCAGACCGCGACTTTGATTTCCGCGATTCATGGACATTGCCTCAATTTGCCTAGTCAGCTGTTCTACTTTTTGTGTTTGGCTCGATAATGCAGATTCTGGTTGGAGAGACGTACTTGCAACTTGTTGTTGTGGGATGACGTCGTTGATTCTGTCAGCAATGAGACCAAGATTGTCCAGATTTGTAGGGTTCTCAGTTGTACCAGGAGGATGTGCAGCAAGTATGGATTGAGTTTGAACGGGCAATCTGTCAATCCAAATTGCCTTCAAAGCATCATCGGCCATGGTGCCTCCAGCTAATTCTCTCAAACGTCGAAGAAATTGAGACGGTTTCCTGTCACCCAGCTGTTCTCGATCTAACATTTGTCTGATCTGCTTGTCTCTAGATGGGGCCAAACGAGAAATAAGTTCTTCTTTTAATCGAACATATGCATTACCTGCTGGTGGATTGATGATGACGTCTTGAACTTCCGTGGCTGTAGTCTGGTCGAGATTTGCAATGACGATGTTGAATTTTCGGGCATCAGATCGCAAATTTACGAGCGTAAACTGTGCCTCGAGCTGTGCAAACCATAGCTTAACATTTTCTCGCCAAAATGGTGGAGGTCGCACACGTGTATGGCTAGCGTCTACCTCTGCGCTTGGCACTACTTGTGCTTGCTGGGATATTAGTTGTTGCTGAAGTTCTTGCAATCGATTTAATTGCGCTTCCACTGAATTTTCTTGTGGTTGAATGATTGGATCATCAGCTTTAGCTGCGGTTGAAGCAGGTAGTTGTTGTTTGTCTTGGGACATTTTATTGTTGAGAGAAAAAAAACCACACAACCATGTATTTAATTCTTTTTAGTCGGCGTACGCGTCGGGGTCACCACTTTAGGAGCGTGTCGACGAAATAAAACTCAAAATTAATTTATGAAATATTTACTATTTAATTAAAGTAATTTTGATTATTTAAAAGAAAAATATGATTTATCAATTTGAAAGAAAATTATGTAATGCACCAAAAGAATGGTTGACAAGCTGAAGGCCAAAAACGGAATGAATGTTAATATAAAAAAATAAGCAAAGTCTTTGATTGCTTAAGTGTCACACTCTGGTGGTCGATCCGTGAATTGGTGACATTTATTAGAAATAAGTTTTTGAATTTTTAATTTACTGACTCCTACAAACCCTTTATTTCTGACAGGTTTCTCCAAAGAAAAAAACCATTGCGAAAATAGAGACCTCAGACGAGCGACGGGCAGTGTATTTCCCCTATTACACGATGATTCTTTGCGTCTGACTCTTTTCAAACATAATGAGTGCGGAAGAGAAAAAAGATGAAATGGAAGACTAGTTGCCCTGTGCGTCGTGGGCCAAGACTTCCGAGACTCTTTTTGACGTTTCTTTTTAGCATTTTCCGTATTGTCGTATTGTTCCTATAAAGACTCTCTAAAAACCGCTTAAACAGTAAAGAGAACAGTCAATTTTGCATCAAGCTTCGTGAAACTCCGTGTAATAGCGCATGACTCACAGGATGATTTTCAAAGAGAAATTCGAAAAAGAGTCAGACGTAAAGAATCATCGTGTAATAGAGGACTATGTACTGTACTTGTACACTCAAAGTCATAAGGTCAGTATGCACAAGAAGAAAAAAAATAAGCCATAAAGAGATTAATTAAAATCCTATAGAAAAACGTTAGTTAAAACTCAAAAAAAAAAATGTAGTGGATCTAAGAGAATAAATATTGATATATCGGGTCATAAGGTCAGAAGCATTTATAGAAAAATTAAGAAAAAAGGCAGTTTTTTTTTGACTAATTTCTTTCTGTTTATAATGCTACCAGCCAACAGATTTCAAAATATCTTTAAAAAATTCAATACATATTTTAAAGCATTAAAGTGATTCAGTGGCATCCCCCCAATTTCAACTCAGTGCTGTGAATCAGCTCTTCCTTGTCATTGTAATGCTTTCTTCCTTCGTCAACGGTCCATGTGAGCAAGTCCCAAAGATAAATTATTATCTTAAGGTGTGGTAAATATTGTGATTAAGGCATCAAATGAAAGTTTTGACTTTAAATAAATGATGTAACGACTTGAGTTGTATGGATAGGGGCCATGGTCTTGCTTAAAAATTTATAAGATTGGTTCGAAAAGATTTTCGATTTTTGGACACAATTCCAATCTTTTTGGTACTTTCCCTTTGATGCTCTGAAACCAATCATTTGGTTAACATTTTCAGCCTCGGTTCTTTTTAGCCGGAGAAAGTGACTTTAATGAAATCCACCAACTGCCTCTCATATTTTTTCTTATAACTTGGTTTCTCGGAAATGCCTCCAATGATTTTGTAACAGTATTGTTTTCCTGCTATGATACTTTGACGCAGAGTTTATATTTTCGATAACTAATCGGAATCTCACTTAGACATTGTGAAACAAGCCTTTAATTTTTTTAAGCAGTGAAAAAACTTTAGTTAGATTGTCGTTAATTTACTATTTATATTTTGTATTTACTGAATTTTTATTAAATCTTAAAAATACCAAGCGAGATCAACTACAAGGTAACCAAGTTGTGCATTTTATAATCGTTTGTGATAGAGATCAGACCAAAACCAGACGAGACCGATAGCGATACCGATGCTGGGGCTTCGTTATACGAGACCAAACGAGACTGAGTTATTCGAGACCGATACCGAGACGATACTTAAATTTTTCAATTTTGACGATACCAAGACGATACTTTCAAAGGTATCGTTTGGTTTGGTATCGTGGCCAGCCCTAGTTATGACGGTTCAGAAATCCTACCTCTTTCCTTCCTCTTATGGCTGATTAAACTAGCATTAAAATTTATTTTTATAAATTACTCTAAAGATTTAAAATTTAGTTTTTCATATTGTTTGAGAACTCAGATGGAATTCTCTTTTTTCAGGTCAAATGTTTAATAGAATTATTGTTTTAATGAATATGGGATTGTCTCTCGTGTGACCCAGTCTTGCATATTCTTTTCTTGATTCTCTCACCAAGACTAGAAAAAAAAACATTAATTAAGTATTTTTGTAATTTAATTATCTTATAGGAATCTATATAACAATCAAGGGAATTGCAAAAGTGCGATGGACGGAAAGCAGGAGTCGATATAACAGTAATACCAAGAAAACCGAACACTACACAGTTGCATTTCATGGCGATCGTAAGTATTTGCACTCAGAAACACTTGTCGTTGGCAGTATGGATCTACCCGTTGGAACGCATGAATACACCTTTTCTACGCCATTACCGCCACAAATTCCATCATCAATATCTGACGAATACGGTCATGTTACCTACGAAGTTGAATTGAAGCTAGATCGGCCGATGCGTTTTGACAATGTCTATTCAAATTGTTTCACCGTCATTCATCCATTGAATCTCAACCTTGATCCATCATACTTGGCAAGCATAATTTCGTACATCTCCAAGATTTCATATTAATTTTAAACTATTTTTGACTTGCAGCAACCACTTGTCGCCGTGGAAGAGAAATACTTTTGTTGTTGGTGTTGTGCATCGGGTCCGATGAACTCTGAACTTCGTACTCAATTTGGTGGATATGCACCTGGTCAAAGTCTTAATTTTACTGTTACACTTGATAATGAATCAGATAGAGATATCGAAGGGGTTTCTGTAGAATTGGTTCAAAAAATCTCTTTCCATAGCGATTCGCCAGAACACAAGGAAAAAAAAGTAAAAAATGTTATTAAGACAGTGGAATTGGAAGGAGTCAATAGATTTTGTAAGAAATTACATGAGGGACATTTTGCAATCCCACCTCTTCCTCCATCTTCCGTTGGCCCTGATGATATCATCAGAGTATACTACTACTTAAGAGCTGAAATAGAAACTGGCTGTTTTAGTAACAATGAAGTTTTGCATGCTAATTTAACAATTGGAACTGTTCCTTTGTATGCCTCTGCTACAAACCCCGATAATGTGATCACTGTTCAGCCCACAGCTCCAGTTGATAATACCGATGGAGATGGAAATGATATGCCACCGCAGTATGGATCAGTTGGTAACTAAACAAACACCATACATTATTGTTTATTGTACTTAATCATGTAAATTTCAGTTCCTCCATCATTTGAAGAAGCCACAGGCATGAACAAACCATTCAGGGATGCCGAAGCCGACGAACATAGGACTCTTGATCCCTATGTTCCAAAATATCCGGTTTATCATAATTTTGCCACGCCATCAGCTCCTGGAAATAATGAAGCACCTCTGACGAAAGAGGCTGAAGCTTATCAATCTTCCATGCCATCGCAAGCATCAGCACCACCTACTACAGCAGTAGTGCCACCATATCCACCTGTCGCTCCTTCTTCATCTCCATTGGGATTGCCTTATCCGTCAGCAAACATGACAGCACTGCCATCGCTTCCTTATCCAGCACAAGGTTTTAATGGGATGCCCGTGCCTGGAGCAGCTGCGAGAGTTACGAGTTCAGTTGAAAATCAGGAAGAGCAAGGGCCCAGCATAGGTTGGCAGCAATAAGCATAAACTTAAAAAAAAATATATATAAAAAGGCCTGCATTTACTTCACTCTTCTATATACAACAGCTTTAAATAATTTGTATTCAAATATTTTTTTGTTTAACAAGTATTAATAAGCAAAGTAAAGATTTTATAGTTTTGGAGAAACTTTTAAATTTAAAAATGGTCAACAATTATTTCACTTTTTATACATTCGAATGCAAATTATTTTTTGCATTGACTTGAGTGAAGATCAGATCGAAAAATTCCATTTCCAAATATGAGTGTCTTTTGTCTTAAGTCAGGTCAATCAATAGGCGTGTTCTAAAGTTTTTTAGCCCGCACCAGCGTATTTATTTTATTTGAAATATAATAGGAACACCTGATCAGCCGTCAGAACACAAATGTGAATTAAGGTAAGTTAAAAGTAGAAATTAGTTAAAATTTTAAACCAAAACTAACTTATTAATAATACATTAGGGTGGTCTTTATAGTGGGTATTTTTGACATTCCAAGTTGGATAGGCATCGTATGGCTCTAAATATAAAAAAATTCTATTTGTTTCAGAATTGTATTTCACAACATGGTATACTGACCATATGTCCCAAATTTAGCGGGACAGTCCCGTATTTGAGGACATTGTCTCGCGGCCATAACTGTACCGCTTAATGTCCCGCTTTTCCTATGAAATCTGTAAAAATGTGACTACGACTCTACAATTCTTAAAACTAAGCATAAATACTATTGTACATACAAATTGGCGCATATAAGACAAACGTAAGAGCTGTCAGAGGAAGAAAAAGAGAGCATGTACCTTTATTCGAAGTTTAATGAATTGTCAGTTTTGCTTGTAGTCTGTCATTTTAAATCAGCACTTTTGCGGTCACAGAAGTATTTTTTTTTTTTCATTAATATATAATTTCTGATCACTTTTGAAATCAAAACGAAAATTTCTTATTAAGACTTTTCTCATTTTTTAAATCAAATGTATGCATGTTGCGTACTGTATTAATATTTTATTAAAAAAAAATCATAATTTATACTCCCTGCGAAGTTTTCAAAATGTGTCTCACTTTTGCTTCAAATAAATTTGGTCACTTTAGGTGAAAATAAAATCTGAATGTATAGACTAGATTCAAAGGAGACAAAAATCATATCGCAGGTCTATATCCCCTGTTCAGACAGGGTATATAGATTTTCTAAAAAGATACTCAAAACAGAAAAAAATTATCAAACGAATCGGGACTCCATTATTTAGCATGATTTTTATATAAAATTTTTACTGTAAAAAGGTTTTGAAAAAACGGGTTTCAAACTTTTTTTAAGTTTAAAAACTATTTTTTTTTTAAGGGTTCAATAAAAACTTTATTTAAAAAGTGTATTATATAGTAAATTTGTGGCTTTAAAAAAAGCTAAAAAGAAGCATTGTAAGTGTTCCTGTTTCTTAAAAGTTTTTTTTTTGTTTTGAGTAGTGTCCCTCGAATAGGCTTTCAAATCATATAAAACTTATCCAAACCGGTCGAATACTTTTTGAGAAAATAGTACCACAAAATTCATTTAAGGGTAGGTTTATTTACATTTATGTAGTCGATACATTTTTTCAATACAGGGTGGCTCTTCAATACCATTTGGAATTATTCTTGAATATGTTCTTAGTAAATAAATCATATGAGCGATAATTTTCTTTAATAAATTACCTACTCAAAATGGATACAAAATAATTAAAAAAAACAACAGGAATAGTCATAGATGCAAAATTTTAAACATTGCTCGTTTAAGGAATAGAACCGGCTCTAGTTAACGAAGTTGTTTTGCTTCGAACTCTTGTCTAACTATTTCTTATTTTTAAACGCAATAAACAACTGTTCTAACTAGAGTGAACTCCGCAACGTAACGTAAGCAAATTTGGGTTGAACAAGCCCAAATCTGACAGATGAAGAAAGAGACACAGCTATACAACAGAAACAAATTTAAAAAGAGCACACAATTCTTCGAAACAAATAATTTCTCGCTGGAGAAAGTAAATTTTATAAAATATATATAATGAAATGAAAGTGCCATTAGATTAAGATTGTGATTGTTTAAATATTATTATACTTTAATGTACAAGACGACAAAATTTATATCCTTGATTTAAAAAAAATATCTCTGTTCCACTCCCTTGGGAATTGTTGCAATATTGTAAAATTGAAACTACCTTAGTTGGATTCTAATAAAACGTAAAACCTAGATAAGTTTACAAATTGGATGGTTCATAAACTGTCAAATTTTGTGTGGGAAATGATTTACACAATTTGGTTAAACTTATCAAAGGATTTTGTTGCGTAAAATTAACCAAACTGGTGTAACTTATCCAAACGTCATTGTGACTCTTACTCTGATTGAATTACGTAGCATTTTATCAAATGTTTAAAAAAGGTCGTTCATGCAAACTTTGCGTAAACTTATCATTTTACACAATTTGTAAACTTACGACGTTGCATGAATACCCTTAATGTCTAAAATCGTCAAAATTCTAAAAAAAAAACTAGAAAATATTTTCCTTTCGGTAACTTAAGCCGACTGTCGCTCTAAAACGTTTATTTAGAGCAGACTCTCATTTTAAGAGAAATTTAGTGTTGGCTTTAAATGTTTAGAATTTTGCGCCTTATATTTTACTACAGCTTTTTTAAGACATTAACTAAGTCTTTCATTCAAAACCAAATTAAATTATTTCAATGAATTAGCAAGTTTGTACTTCTTAAGCGCTAGAGGAGGAGAGTAAAATTGGTTACGTTCGAATGACCAGACCACCCGATCGATTCCGATTTTTATCGGCTTTTCTGCAAGTTAAAATACCGATTTCGGTTTAATCGGCTAATTAAAATCATGAACGACATTTTAAAATTTCTACTAAAAGTCCACTGCCCTAAAAGAAGTCGGGAAAATTATCTACTTGTCTGTGTTTATTAAAATACACTACCCAGAAAAAGAGGCAATTAAGACCTGGAAATAGGTATGTTGGCAAAAAAAATGTGTTTTATTGAACTATTTTGAAGCAAAACGAAAGGTAATAAACACAACTTCTTGTTCAACTTTAAATAAACGCTTGTGCTTGAATGCTGATTTATAACTAAGCAAAATTAGTTAATAGCTGCGTTTCATTATCTCCGGGTCTGGGTCGAGGTTATCTTTTACACGTATTACATGACACAAGTTTTCACTTTGACCGGCTAGCGGCTATTTACCATTGTGAATGATTTCAGCGACTTATCAAAAGTCGAGACAGGCTTGCTTGAAAAATGAGTAAACATAATGAAAAAAAGCGATGGGTATATAGCACTGTTTTCATACTAACCCACATCGTTTTACTTTCACGAGGAAAACCATATCAGTTATGACTTATAAGCGATAGTAAAACGAGACTTATGATCAGATCATAATCTCGATCATTAAAATGTCGACTTTTAAAATGTCGATTGTTGAAACGTCGATTGATAAAATGTTGATCACTGTCATCATTTTGACAATCGATATTTTAAAAAGTTGACATTTTAAAAATCGAGATTATCCTTATATAGTCGATATTAAAAAGTCGAGATATCGTACCCAATCCGATTAAAATAAAAAAAAAGGATTCCTCATATACGTAGAATTCAAAACAGCGACT
The DNA here is from genome assembly GCA_946251815.1 of Dasysyrphus albostriatus. Classification (NCBI taxonomy): domain Eukaryota; kingdom Metazoa; phylum Arthropoda; class Insecta; order Diptera; family Syrphidae; genus Dasysyrphus; species Dasysyrphus albostriatus. Next base: position 189,747,400 of record OX276335.1, on the reverse strand, counting down.
CTTCTTTTCTTTTCTTCTACATCAAATAATTGAGCAATCTAATCTAAAAATATAAAGTGAAGAATTTTTGTGAGGATTCATGTTTATTGAACCTATTAAAGGTACCAATCTCAAAATTAAAGAAAAAAAAAAACAATTAATAATTTCTACAAATATGCCTTCAGTGCAAAAATCAGTTTTAAGTCGAATGTCAAAAGTCTGTGAAAATTACAGATTAGGAAACCTTAAGTTTTTTCTGGAAAGCATTCTGACTTAAAATCAATCGTATTTCCTCTTATGTCCTGACAGTCGTATTTATAAACTTTGTCCAACTTTAGACAGCCGTCCAACTCCAAACGTTAGTAAACGTTGTTTACTGATGTTGTCCTTAAGTTTTCGAACTTGGACAACGGCATTGGTTGTCTAAGATTTATTTTTAATTAAATAAGCCATATTTCCAACTATTGAGGACGCTTAAAAAACTGTCTAACTAGTCAACCGCCTAAAAAATGTAATAAATAAGGCTGTGAGAGTTTAAGAGCACTATATGACATACATATGTATAGGCATGGAATTTCTGCTACATAAACAAAAATATAGTTTTCTCATTGCTTTTGATACGCTTAACTCGAATATGGTCTCAGAATTGCTGTAGCACGTGAAATTTTTGGAGATAACCCAATCTAAAATATGTCTTAAGGCTTAGAAGAATATATTTTTTAAGTTGAACATTGGGGTTGGCTCCGTGAAATAAGTCCCCAGTAAAATAACTCCCCACTGCAATGACTCCCCATCTTCAACAAATTGAAAATGAAAAACCTCCCCAAAATTCTCAATTGAAATTTATGGGCTTAGAAAATCTTTGTGTAAGGTAAAGTGAAAACTGACAGCTAATTAATGATTTCTCCAAGATGTATACAAAGTTTTGAAAGATCCAAAAAGAATTTCAAAGAAAATTGTTCATACTTTCGATTGACGATAAACGAAAAAAAAATACTTCGAGAAATCATATTACAAGAAATTTGCCTAAGAACCTATATTTTCAAATTTTGGATTCAAATATTTCAAAAACGTGATGTGCTAAGCAATTTTGAGACCAGATACGAATTCAGTGCACCACAAACTATCACAAGTAATACTAATACTCTCTAGTAATAGTAATACTCTCGGTAGTATCGTTTAGTATCGGCAGAAAATTGAAATAAACTCTCACCTCTCACCACTCAAGGGTTTTTCAACAGGGACGCTACAAAAAGTAGAGCGACAGGGACAGCAAACGACGTCATATTTCTTGCCGCTCTTTTGATATTTCTCTTCAGTAAGGTTTGCCATTTCATGATGCAAAGATATACGAGCCAACAACGAGTCGAAATTATTAAAATTTACTACCGAAATTCGGAGTCAGTTCAATTTATGGTCGTCATAATCATCCTAGCAGACCACCAATTGAGCGTCTAGTGGAATTTGAATCCACAGGCACAGTGCAAAATGTTCCCGTGCCAGTGAGACAAAGAAGTGCCCGTATTGTCGAGAATATTGCTGCCGCTGAGCGCTGAGGCTTCAGTTGCAGAAAGCCCAAATGTGTTGGGCATCTCTGTGACGTCGTTGTGGCGAACTTTGAGAAAAGATCTTGGCATACATCCTTAAATTGATGCAAGAACTGAAGCCGCTTGACCACCAGAAGCGTCGTATGTTCGTGAATTGGGCTGAGCAACAACTTGAAAATGATTCGGATTTTCATCAAAAAATCATCTCCAGCAATGAGGCTCATTTCTGGCTGAATGGCTTCGTCAATAAACAAAATATGCGGTATTGGTCACACAGCAATCCACACGTACTCCATGAGTCATCATTGCATCCCGAAAAAATTACGGCTTGGTGTGGTTTATGGGCCGGCGGCGTCATTGGGCAGTACTTCTTCCGTGTTGATCAAGACCGGCACGTTACTGTGAATGGGGATTGCTACCGTTCAGTGATAACCAAATATTTTTGGCCCCAATTGGATGATATGGACTTGGAGGACATGTGGTTCACAGGACGGCGCCACAAGCCACACAGCGAATGTCACAATCAATTTATTGGAAACCAAGTTTGGAGAACGTGTTATCTCACGAAATGGTCCAGTCGCTTGGACGCCTCGGTCATGTGATTTGACGCCGTTAGACTATTTCCTGTGGGGCTACGTCAAGTCAATGGTCTATGCCAACAAGCCAGTGACGATTAATGAACTTCGTACTAATATCGAACTTGAAATTGCAGCAGTATCGGCCGATTTATGCTTGAAAGCCGTCGAAAATTGGGTTCAGCATCTGGACTTCTGCAAGCGTGCCCGGTGGCCATGCCAAAGAAATCGAGTTCCATACATATTGGCATCAAACGTACTTTCACAGGAATAAAGAATTTCATTGATATCCAAAACCGTTTTTGTTTTAGTTAAAAAAAATTTTGTAGCGCTCTTATTGAAAAACCCGATACATATAGTGGTTCATGTTAGAGACAAATATTAAAATTTTTAAATTGGCTAAAACATATTATTTGAGAGTTTGAGCTGACAAAAAAAAGAATGCCATCTTAATGATTGTAAGGAAAAAAAAGTAAAATCGTTTGAGGAAATAAAATATAAAGATTGATGTCGTCGCATAGTTTCACCATCTACTACATTAGCTGCGTTTTTTTGCATGTACATATGGATATTGGCGAACAAAACGACATCGGGGCATTTCAACATTTGCTTTGGTCTGCCATTTTGTATTGAATAATTTTACCAATAAACATTTGACATTTCTTTACAAATTATCGATAACATAACGATAATAGTAGTCTGGTAATCCCGTTTTTATCGGGACAAAAGTTAAATCCACTTAATTATCTGAACATAGCTAACCGTATATGGACATAGTTGTTGTTGTATTTGACATATTAATTGCTTTGTTTTGCTGTCGTTTTTTTTCAGACAGAATTTACTGAAGTTGCAAAAAAACACAACTATTATGTCCAAATTTAATTGAAAGTACTATTTTAGCTTTTTTTTAAAAGTCACTTACAAAGTACTTTTTTATTTCGTCTCACTGTTCCACCTATGCACACAAATTTGAAAAAAAGTGTCTCATTGTTGGCACCCTTCCCCTACTTATATTTTTGACTTACGAATGTAAGAGATCATGCTTCCAACAATCTAGTACCAACAAAAAAAAAAAATCTCAACAAAATACAAAAACCACCAGATCGAAGAACCAACTCTCTTATAATTATTCTTCGATTTTATATTATGTACTTTGTTGGTTGTTTTGGTTTTGCCGGCAGTCTGGTCAGACTGCCTTCACCGCACCGCGAGATAAAAATAAAAATAGTTGTCTTCAAGCGATTTTCGAGGTCACTTGTCAGAGCTCGCGGGCCGTTATACTCTTTTGTGTATTTTTATGCAAAAGATATTAATCCTATACCTATCTTACATTTTTACTTAATTAAAATATTTTCCTTTTGTGAACAATGCCGTCATCGTGTGCATTTATGTACGATCATCCAGATGCGGTGTATTACAGTGGAGACATATTAAATGGAAAAATAATACTTAAAACTGACAAAGTGAAAAATGTTCGGGGTATGCGTTGGATTTTGTTTCGTTGTTCTTATCTTTTTAATTGAATTTCGAAGTAGAATTTGAAAAAAAAATATGTCTGCTAATTATACTCTATCACTCAACAATGTGTAACTGCAACTGAAACTAATTAATGAAATAAGAGAGGGTCTAGAAGTTATAGTCTAGACTCTAGATTCTAAAAGTCTTCTAAAATGGGAATTTTGTAAGCTTAAAGTTCATTTCGTCTCTCTTAATTTACCTGCAAATCTTGGAACTTATTACATAAATGTATATCTGCCTCTACTATACCTACTATAAATATTGTTGTTATCGTTGTTTTGATGTTTATTTTTCTTCACGTTAATTTTAATTTTTGCGGCTTAATCTACTACACACCTGTTCTGTCATTAATGCTCAAATAAGTCAACTTATCCGAATTACATTTTTGAGTAGGTTTAAAAACTAGGTTTTCTGAAAAAATTTGTTTTGAAAATGTAATCTCCAAACTATATAGGTTTTTACTTGTACTTCTCTAAGTACAACTCCCTCTAGGTCTATAAATTCCCTCTTACTTGAATATAAAAATATTCTTTAATTTTTTAAAATTATATTTAAAAGGTTTTGCTTTCAGCTTTTACTAACGTTAAGTTTTAATTATAAAACAAATTTTAACTTTTAAAAGACTTCATTGGTAGGTAGGTTTAGGTAATGCCTTTTTAAAAAAAAAACTTCATTTTATTAATTTATTAAGATACTAATTTATTTTATAGGCACTTGTTTTTCCGTCCATTAAAAGTTTTAAAAGTTTTTTTAACAAAAAAAAAAACATATTTTGTACATCCTGTTAACATTTATCTAAGACTTAGAGGGAGTAAACTGTCTTAACACTTATTAATAATTCATCTTTCTTATATTAATTGGGATTTACCTAACAAACCCGTCTTTCCTCCGCCTCAATTTGTGGGATTGTGAATCATTTTTAGAAGAATTATAACAAGAAATTCTAAAATTTTACATTTTATGAATATTCGTCTTTTTGTGTGTTAGAAGAGAAATTCACAATATGACTTGCATACATATAAATGTTGGTCGTGCTCAGAACCACTATGTGAAGTATTTATTTATTTAATCCGTTAAATAACTAACAATAGCAAAGCTTACAAAACTAGTTTACATTAGATACAATATATGCACATTAATATAGTCCACTACAATGTTGAATAGAAAAAGATTTGTTTGAATTTACAACTTTTTACATTGTCGTCTGTAGATGAAATTACAAAATAATATTTATTGAAGACTGAAATCAATTGGTTTAAAGGACTATTAACACCTGAAAATCGGACACAAAGGCAACTGTCTTCTTAAGCTTGCCTGACTGTAGCTAAAATTTAAACTGATGGAGATGCTATTGACCCATTGATTAATTTTAAAATAAATCAAAACTGGATATACTGTCTATGTTTGGAGAGTAAAGGAAGATTAATTAACATGAGCCTTTGAGCTTAAGGAGGTAAAGTAGATCTTTGGGACCAATGAAGAAAACGAAGACAAAAACGCATAAACCTTCTCTGGATACATTCAATTCTGTTTATGTGAATTGTGTAGAAAGGGGCCCATACTACATACCCATACCCATAATACATCTGTATTCAAGTACTGGCCTAGCAAAAGATAGATAAAGAAGCTTTAGAACATAAGGATCCTGGCGTGGAATCGGCTAAGGCGATAGTTGATTGTGACTGTATTGATTGTCAATTTTGATTATGACCATTTCTTTGTTCTGCGTAAAGTTATCTCTAAAAAATATTTAATTTATACGAGTATGTTAAAAATCACATTGATGGACATCCATAGAAGATCTTTTAGGAACATTGGGTTAGGGAGTTCCAAAATATTTGATTTATTGCTTAAGTTTATTCTGAGCAATTATTAATATTTTTGTTTTTCATTTCTCGTACTGCGCCGCATAGAAAATTTGAATAAAAGTATTTGCTTTGCATTGCTTTTCACCTATTTTGTATTTTAACTTTGATAAATATTCTTTTTTTCAACAAAACTTTCGATTTTAAGTGGAGCTGAAGTTGGCAAAACCTATCTTTCTCAAAAAAATTATACAACATGTATGAAAGTGACACCAAAATAGCTGTCACCCAAAAACCATATGAAAAAAGTGATAGTCAATTTGATAATCACCTTACGTGGAGCAAAACCATTTATTTTGATGATCAACCATCAACTATCGCCTTAGCCGATTTCACCACTGGAAATCCCGAGAGAACCGTTTTATGAATCCCAGAATTTTATTGGCTTTTTTAATGACATAGTTAAAGTGGTCGACAAAAGTTAATTTTGTGCCAAGAACAATACCTAAATCAGAAATAACAGACAATCTACATAAAGAAGAAGAATCTAACATATAATTATAAGTTTTTATATTTTTTTTGCGTGTAAAACACATTGTTTTACATTTGTCAATATTCAACAGAAGACGGTTTGAGTTTTGAACAGTTATTTAGAGAAGTTATGCTTTTAAAAATTTGAATGTCATCAGCATATATAAGAATAGAGGAGTTTTGAATAATTGAGCTCAAGTCATTTATATATAAAATAAATAATAATGGACCTAAGTGGCTACCTTGAGGAACAGCAGAGTTAACAATAAAATGATCAGAGTGCTCATTTCGGAAACTCACACTATAACATCTATTAATCAAGTAGGACGAAATCCACTTTAAGCAACTTTCATTAAACCCCAAAGCCATCAGTTTATTAATCAAAGTTTTATGACACAATTTATCAAAAGCTTTACTAAAATCGGTAAAGACACAATCTATTTGTTTTCGATCTTCAAAGGAATCAAGACAAAAGGTAGTAAAATGAAACAGGTTTGTAAAAGTTGACATGTTTTTGACGAAACCATGTTGGTTGTCACTAATATCTAATAGATTTACAATTAAAAGATAACACATTACAAATAATGGACTCAAACAGTTTCGGAATAACAGAAAGTTTAGCAATAGGGCGGTAGTTTATGATGTTATTTTTTGACCCTTTTTTATGAACCGCTGTTATAAATGCACTTTTCCACAGGATAGGAAAAACTGAGCGTTTAAGAGATTCGTTGAAAAGAATATGTAGGGGATAGGACAACTGAGACACACACTTCTTTAATACACATGACGGTACACCATCAGGACCAGGACTAAAACAGTCGTCGAGCTTTACACTTTGGATAATTGAGTCCTCGCAAATAGTAAATTTGATTGAATTAAGATGTGAAAAACTAATATTTGAAAGAAGTGGATCCTGGGGTTCATGGCAACTAGATACTACAAATGCATCTTTGAAAAAATTTGCAAACATATTTGCGATCACTTCTGAGTCATGACTAATAGCATTTTCAAAAGACAAAGAGCTAGGGTAGCCGTCAAATTTTCTTTTGGTAGACACGAAATTCCAAAAGTTTTTTTGGGTTACGTTTTAGATCATTTTCAATTTTTGCAATATAATCTGAATATAAGAAATTAGAGTAGTCTGTAAACATAAATTTTAATTCGGAGTAAATCCTAAAATCACTATTCTCACGGATTTGAAGCTACTGTATACAAATTTTAAAATAAAACCTCTGTTCATTAGAAATTTAATAGAAATTATTTTAAGCTCAGTTAATTCAATAGAAAGATAGGAAATGCGACGCATTCCACTTAACATTGGTCCATTTGCTGAATTTAAGTGACAAAATCAATTTCCCACTTTAATTTATTATTGAAGAAAATTAATGTAATTTTGTTCTTTTTTAAATTTTGGAAACGCTTAATTCAGCTTTGTTTTGCCAGCAAATTTTTGTGTAGGTGGGTACTAACTAAAGGGAGTTTTTCTAGACGTGTGGCTTTCAATCTGGCAATTCTTTTTTTTCCGGACTGGGTCTTTTTGACAGCTGTGACTTGATTTATGCTTTGTTTGGCTGACCATTTCATAATGAATAGACTAACTCCTGAACACCGTTTGGAAAACGTCCAAATTTATTATCAAAATAATGGTTCGGTTCGAGCGACGCAACGCGAAACAATCAATTTGTTGAAGGAAACTTTTGGTGAGGAGCCGCAACGGCCGTTCCTTGTGCTTAGAATACCTGGGGCAAGATCAAAAAAGCCTTCTTTTTCGCTACAAAAATATTAATACAGAATTATACTCTGTTCAATTTGAATATGCAACACAGGGAAGATAGGATATTTGCCTTTCATCCATACTATTATGGATTTTAATAGGCTATCTCCATTTCAAAGCTCTCACAGGGTTGCCGTAGTAATCATACATACATTGGCATACTCCTCTCAAAAATGTCGGTAGGGTTACCAACTGTTTATTTAGATTTTATGAACAGAAAGAAGTACTTGAAGCCATTTTAAATTTAAATAAACACAAAAACACAGCACATAAATTAAATCAACTCAAAAAGTTTATTGCGCTGCAATATTTATTCACGAAATATTCTTTTTTTTTAATTTAATTTTTATGAACACAAAAACTATTTGGCACCTAAAAATCGAAGTTGCAATTAAATAAAGAACGGAACTCCATTAAAAACTTGCTCAAACAGTAATCCTTCCTTTAAAAAAAAAATAGCCAAGCAATATTTGAACAGCTGCATTTTAACCGTTTTTTTTTTTTCAAGGAAAAAAAATATTAAATTAAGCAGAAAAACACGCCACGACAAAACCTTTTTCCTTAAACTTAGAATATATGCTCCCAAAAGCTATTTATAAGAAAGCTTCAATTCTGAAAGCTCCATAATAAAAACCAAAGAAAAGGTATTATAATTTCCATCAACGAATGAATATGGCAACTCTGAACAAATGTGTTTTTATTTTTAACAAACCAAATGGGCGAGAGACAAAATGACGATCAGTCTCCTCACAGAAGGAGAAAGAACAGGTCATGTTAGGATGTACGTGGGCTTATAAAATATTACAAAAGCAATTTCAATATAACTCACGGGTTCGGTTTTTGTTTAACTGACTATATCGACTTTCTTGTAACTTAAAATACCTATTTTGGTTACTAATTCATAAATTTTGTACCTTCCAACTTAACAAAAAGTCAGCTGCCTTGAAAGAAAGTCGAAAAAAATCGACTTAATGACATTTGACATTTACAAACACGCTCTCTGGCTTTTCAATATCCGTCAACTCAATTTTTGTACTGCTCAGTTGCACCGTAGATGAAGTTTTCAAATATTTACATATGTGACTTTAGCAAAATTGATAGTTGAACACAATGCTAACGCCGTAAAATTTGTCTATTGCGTGTTCGAACAGAAGACGCTTACGAATATTGTGCAAAAAATTTTTTTAAGGCAGATGACGTAAAAGAAACCACCAACGACTTTCAAAATATAGACTTTTGAGATCTCGATTCATAAAATGTTCACCACAGTCGAATATTTAGTGAAATTCTGTCTAGTTTTGATTCAGTGGTGCTTTTAACCAATAGGAATGTTTGCTGCCATTTCAGCTGTTAGCCAATATAAACCAATAATAATTTCTCAGTTTTTTCTTCGTAAGCCCGCTTCGTCTCAGCCTTTACAACATGGTGGCGCATTTCATGGAACGTGACGAGTCATTCGCGGTACGGAAGCGGGGAGTCGCCCTTCACAGCCTGGAGCATTTGCCCCACCTCTAGGTACAGCCCTGTCTGTATCTCTGTATGTCTGTCTGATTGTGTGTGGTTCTGAAGGATAACCCAATGATGTTATCTTCTTAAAATTTTGAACTTATGTTTTTTTTTGTAACTCTCCAGATGTAAATTGAAAATTTTCTTAGCTCGAAAAATAATAATAATAAAAAACAGTAGATTATTGTAGGTGTGTCGTACTCTTTTGAAAAAAAACTTCACCAAAAACTGTAGGTCTTGCCTGCCTGCCTTACAACCATTTTTTTTTTTCGATTTAAGAAAAATTACGAAGAAGCTCCTTTAGAAAGTTAATAATATTGCACTCCGAAATATCGAGAAAAAAATATGAATTTTGGATTAAAGTTTTTTTTGTTTGAAAATTCAATACATATTTCAAAAACGGCTAGGTCTTTAAAAGTATATGCATTAATAAATACTCAAAATTGGCATGCCAAAAATGTTTTTAATCAAAATTGCTTTTTAGTCATTTAGCCCTACAAATTGGGTGCCGTGACATATGGCCAAGTGACATAAGGCCAAATTTTTAAGTTTTGCTGTCACTTTCCAAAAGTGACGTAAGGCCATATTTTAAGAGTCGGCCTTATGTCGATTTAGAAAGTGACATAAGGCCAAATTTGTTTGTCAAACGAAAAATGTTTTGTTAAAAAAAATAATATTCTTTTTTCCTGAAATTAATTAATTTTATTTTATGGGATAATATATTTGTTTTTTTGCTAGCTTACGTAGTATAGCAAAAAACAATGAGATGGTGTGGGGGGCATGCTGCCCTATTTAACCCCCCTGCTTTGCATTTAAACCACTCGATAGTAACACTTCAAAGTGAAATCACCATAAATACCGTAATATCATGTATACCCATGATGTTAATAAATCAATTAATTATTCTTATATAAATATAAATATAAATATAAATATAAATATAAATATAAACATAAATAGAGGTACACTTATTTAACCGATTTTACATTGTTGCAATTTCTTCGAATATTTTTGTTAACTCAGGCAGGGCCAGCCCGATATAAATAAGCACCATATGCAAGCCTCATCATTAGCGCCCTCAATTGCGCTTATTGGTAGAAGAACTCATTTCTCCATGACCCAAGGGGTATACTTTGCAATGCGTTTTTTTTTTTAAGATAAACACAAAATAAATAAGATTTTATTAAAACCTAGGAAATGGATAGTTATATCACAAGATAAAAGTAACTAAAGAATATGAAAATAATTGCAAACAAAAGTCTAAACACATATCACAAAAATATACTGAAATGAAAAAAAAATTATTTAAGTAAAAAATATTTAAAAACTAATTCAAAAACAGTCTTATTGTGAGTTTCACGTGAACAACATTCCACGCAAAAAAATGACATTTAACTTTTTTTCTCTATTCTGAGTTTCACCCGAAAAACCAAAACTTCCTTTTTTTGTGACAACAAATTTCAGAAATGTTTCGCAATTAAGAGCTTAAATTGTCACTCATTTTTTGACGAAGAAAGAAAGAAAAACAGATATTACTGGTGCCTTTTGTAAAAGTTTTTGTTTATTTTGGGCCAAGAGAAGTAAAGGGTTTTTCAAAAGGGATGCTACAAAAGTAGAGCGACAGGGACAGCAAACGACGCCATATATCTTGCCACTCTTTTGATATTTCTCTTCAGTAAGGTTTGCCATTTCATGATGCAAAGATATACGAGCCAACAACGAGTCGAAATTATTAAAATTTACTACCGAAATTCGGAGTCAGTGGTGGTCAACGTTAAGAGCGCTACGTCCAATTTATGGTCGTCATAATCGTCCTAGCAGATCAACAATTGAGCGTCTAGTGGACAAATTTGAATCCACAGGCATAGTACAAAATGTTCCCGTGCCAGTGAGACAAAGAAGTGCCTGAAGTGTCGAGAATATTGCTGCCGCTGAGCGCTGAGGCTTCAGTTGCAGAAAGCCCAAATGTGTCTCTCACACGTCGTTCTCAAGCGTTGGGCATCTCTGTGACGTCATTGTGGCGAATTTTACGAAAAGATCTTGGCCTACATCCTAACAAGATTAAATTGACGCAAGAACTGAAGCCGCTTGACCACCAGAAGCGTCGTGTGTTCGTGAATTGGGCTGAGCAACAACTTGAAAATGATTCGGATTTTCATCGAAAAATCATCTTCAGCGATGAGGCTCATTTCTGGCGGAATGGCTTCGTCAATAAACAAAATACTCGTATGCGGTATTGGTCAGGCAGTAATCCACACGTACTCCATGAGTCATCATTGCATCCCGAAAAAACTACGGTTTGGTGTGGTTTATGGGCTGGCGGCGGCGTCATTGAGCCGTACTTCTTCCGTGATGATCAAGACCGGCACGTTACTGTGAATGGGGATTGCTACCGTTCAGTGATAACCGAATATTTTTGGCCCCAATTGGATGATATGGACTTGGAGGACATGTGGTTCCATCAGGACGGAACCACAAGCCACACAGCAAATGTCACAATCACTTTATTGGAAACCAAGTTTGGAGAACGTGTTATCTCACGAAATGGTTTAGTCGTCACTTGGACGCCTCGGTCGTGCGATTTGACGCCGTTAGACTATTTCCTTGTGGCTACGTCCAGTCTATGGTCTGTGCCAACAAGCCAGCAACGATGGATGGACTTCGTACGAATATCGAACATGAAATTGCAACAGTATTGGCCGATTTATGCTTGAAAACCGTCGAAAATTGGGTTCAGCGTCTGGACTTCTGCAATCGTGCCCTGGGTGGCCATGCAAAAGAAATCGAGTTCCATACATAATGGCATCGAACGTACTTGATATCCAAAACCGTTTTTGTTTTATTTAAAAAAAAACTTTTGTAGCGCTCTTATTGAAAAACCCGATATAAGCTAAAATCAAAATATCTTTTAAAATTCCGCGGGAGAAAACAATTTTCGGGTGAAATATTTTCCATATTAAACTCACAATAAGACCGAATAATATAAAAATAAATATTTAACTCTTTGATTAAGTGGATTTTTTCAGGCTTGCTTAACACGCCCATTGGGTTCAGTGCCCTGGACATTTGCACCACTTTCACATATAGCTTGTCCGGCCCTGCGCCCAGGTACAACAGTTAAAAGTGACATATAGCCAAATTGGGCTTATGCTATTTTGTCAAAGCGACATAAGGCCATCTCTTAAAATTTGGCCTTAGGTAGCGACATAAGGCCATCTCTTAAAAATTTGGCCTTATGTCGCTTTTCAAAGTGACACAATGCCCAATGTTTAAATTCTTCTTATTTTTTTTAATGCTACTAAAATTTTATATATGTTTGTGAGCTTTCATATGGCATACTTCGTTTTGATTTAACAGGTTTGTTTATACAGTTAAAAACAACATTTAAATTACTTACCTTTTTTATTATTACATACGAGTACTTGGATATTTCAAAACATAGGAGCTAGGATGTGCGATCAAGTCATGGATTTTTTTTAGCAATTTAACATAATCGCATTTTTTACAAAAACGTTCTTAAAAAACAACTGAACAATTACTTTTAGTAAAGGCTACCGTTAGCTAGGCAATTCTTTTCAAAAAAAGATTGTTAGCGACAAATTCGTGTAGATAGGGATTTGCCTAACTTTATTAGCTAGGTACAAGCAGAATCAAAATTAAATAAAAAATTTAAGTATAATTTACTAAGAAAAGTGAAAACTACGTATTTTAAGATTAATAGTTAAGATTACAACAAATTTTGATAGAAGGAAGGAGATAGAGAAGTAAATAAATACGAAATTTTGAAACTTTGAGGGGGCCCGTGGGCAATGAAAAAAGTGGAAGGTATTCGTTTTGGTTAGATTTAGCCTCTTATTATGCAAAGATTTTTCATGAAATTTTTGTATTATGCTAGAAAAAATTTTTACTTAGACCATTTCGAAACATGTTTAGGTAGTTCAATACTTAAAAGGCTTTTATTGATATGGATTACAATGTAACGCAAATGGTTTGACTTTTTATATCTGATTCTCGGTTTATAAGTTGTTGGTTGTTGATCTTCCTAAGGAAATGCTGTAGATTAAGGTGGGGCAATCACGTGCAACCCTGTTTTGAATTTAATGTTCTTTATTTAATATCGTCCCTCAGGACAAGAACAAAAAATACTTTCCTAGTTTATTTTATAATTTAATATAATCTTATAGGAATTTACATAACAATCAAGGGATTTGCAAAAGTACGATGGACGGAAAGCAAGAGTCGATATAACAATGATACAAAAGAAACCGAATACTACACAGAAGAATATCGGGGCGATCGTAAGTATTTGCACTCAGAAACACTTGTCGTTGGCAGTATGGATCTACCTATTGGAACACACGAATACACCTTCTCTACGCCATTACCACAACAAATTCCATCATCAATATCTGACGAATACGGTCATGTTGCCTACGAAGTTGAATTGAAGCTAGATCGCCCGATGCGTTTTGACAATGTCTATTCAAATTCTTTCACCGTCATTCATGCATTGAATCTCAACCTTGATCCATCATACTTGGTAAGCATGATTTCGTGTTTATCTGTGAAATATCAAATTTATTTTTGAACTGTGTATCTTTGACTTGCAGGAACCCATTATCGACGTAGAACAAAAATATTTTTGCTGTTTGTGTTGCGAATCGGGTCCAATGAACTCTGAAATTCGTACTCAGTTTGGTGGATATGCACCTGGTCAAAATGTTAATTTCACTGTTACACTTGATAATGAATCAGATAGGGATATTGAAGGGTGTTCTGTAGAATTCATACAAAAAATTGCATTCCACAGCGAGTCTCCAGAACACGACAAAAAAAAAGTTAGAAATGTTATTGATTCAATGGAATTGGAAGGTGCCTTTAAGTTTTGTAAGAAATTACATGAGGGACATTTTACAATCCCACCTCTTCCTCCATCTTCCGAAGGCCCTGATGATATTATCAGAGTGTACTACTACTTAAGAGCTGAAATAGAAACTGGCTGTTTTAGTAACAATGAAGTTTTGTATGCTAATTTAACAATTGGAACTGTTCCTTTGTATGCCTCTGCTACAAACCCCGATAATGTGATCACTGTTCAGCCTACAGCACCAGTTGATAATACTGATGGAAACGGAGATGACAAGCCACCACAGTATGGATCAGTTGGTAATTAAACATACTCTTTGTCTGTCTATATTTATGTTTCTTCTGCTTATTAACTATTGCAATTTTCAGTTCCTCCATCATTTGAAGAAGCCACAGGCATGAACAAACCTTTCAAGGATGCCGAAGCCGACGAACATAGGACGCTTGATCCCTATGTTCCAAAATACCCGGTTTATCATAATTTTGCCACGCCATCAGCTCCTGGAAATGTTGAAACGCCTCTTACAAAAGAGGATGAAGCTTATCAATCTTCCATGCCATCGCAAGCGTCAGCACCACCCACTACAGAAGGAGTGCCAACATATCCACCCGTTGCTCCTTCTGCATCTCCATTGGGCTTGCCTTATCCGTCAGCAGACCTGGCAGCAGTGCCATCACTTCCTTATCCAGCACAAGGTTTTAATGGGATGCCCGTGCCTGGAACAGCTGCGAGAGTTACGAGTTCAGTTGATAATCAGAAAGAGCAAGGGCCCAGCATAGGTTGGCAGCCACAAGAATAAACTGAATCAAAATATAAATATGTAGGCCTGCATTTAAACTACAGCGACAATATGTTATACATAACATCAGCCTTAAATCCCTGCACGGCGGGATCGAATTTTATGTACTTGGTATCTTTCGTTTTTTTTTTTGTATCTATCCGGACACCATTTTTGTTTCCTTAGAACTTATATACATAAATTGTAGTTACCAATTACCCTTATTTTTTTAATGATGAAAAATCAATAAATTAATATTTAAAGTATAAGTAAAACCAATCTTCTGGATACATTTTTTATTTTCTTTCAAACGGTTAAATTATACAAACCTTCAAAAGGTTTAATCAAAAAAATCAAACATTTTTGAGAAATTTAAAATAGTCTTAATAAAATCATGAAATTTGGTATTTCGAAAACAAGTTGTTAGTTTTTTATCTTTATTTAATTCAGGAATTTAGATGACATTATTTAATTTTCAGCACAAGCAACAACAAAGGCCATTAAAAGACTTATTTTATCGTTTAAAAGAACGAATTTTATGCCTGGGGTTCTTGTACCAGATACCTGGTATCATTGTAAGAACAAAATTCCCTGAGGCAGAGAGGGCAATTTCTGTAAAATTTACTTAAAATTAAATAAACAAATATTAAAAGCCAACGAAAGCACATTTTGTAAGAGCGCTACAAAAGTTTTTTTAAATAAAACAAAAACGCTTTTGGATATCAATGACATCTTTTATTCCTGTGAAAGTACGTTCGATGCCATTATGTATGGAACTCGATTTCTTTTGCATGGCCACCATGGGCACGCTCGCAGAAGTCCAGACGCTGAACCCAATTTTTGAAGGGTTTCAAACATAAATCGGCCAATACTGCTGCAATTTCATGGTCGATATTCGTATGAAGTCCATCAATCGTCGCTGGCTTGTTGGCATAGACCATAGACTTGACGTAGCCCCACAGAAAATAGTCTAACGGCGTCAAATCGCATGACCGAGGCGACCAAGCGACTGGACCATTTCGTGAGATAACACGTTCTCCAAACTTGGTTTCCATTAAATTGATTGTGACATTCGCTGTGTGTCCGTATCATCCAATTGGGGCCAAAAATATTCGGTTATCACTGAACGGTAGCGATCCCCATTCACAGTAACGTGCCGGTCTTGATCATCACGGAAGAGGCCCGGCTAAATGCCGTCACCGGCCCATAAACCACACCAAACCGTAATTTTTTCGGGATCCAATGATGACTCATGGAGTACGTGTGGATTGCTGCTTGACCAAGACCGCATATTTTGTTTATTGACGAAGCTATTCAGGCAGAAATGAGCCTCATCGCTGAAGATAATTTTTCGATGAAAATCCGAATCATTTTCAAGTTGTTGCTCAGCCCAATTCACGAACATACGACGCTTCTGGTGGTCAAGTGGCTTCAGTTCTTGCGTCAATTTAATCTTGTTAGGATGTAGGCCAACATCTTTTTGCAAAATTCGCCACAACGACGTCACAGAGATGCTCAACGCTTGAGAACGACGTGTGAGAGACACATTTGGGCCTTCTGCAACTGAATCCTCAACGGCAGCAATATTCTCGACGGGCACTTCTTTGTCTCACTGGCACGGGAACATTTTGTACTGTGCCTGTGGATTCAATTTTTTCCACTAGACGCTCAATTGTTGATCTGCTAGGACGATTATGACGACCATAAATTGGACGTAGCGCTCTTAACGTTGAGGCCACTGACTCCGAATTTCGTTGGTAAATTTTAATAATTTCGACTCGTTGTTGGCTCGTATATCTTTCCATCATGAAATGGCAAACCTTACTGAAGAGAAATGACAAAAGAGCTGCAAAAAATATGGCGCCGTTTGCTGTCCCTGTCGCTCTACTTTTGTAGCGTCCCATTTGAAAACCCTTTATATGATGATTGTAAACCCTGCTTACTTCGCATATTTGTTGGAATTTGATCATGGTAATTTGAAAGTTGTTGGTTTTTGCTGCAAATAATTCCCTAATTCCTCATAGCCGTTTTCACACATTTGACTTTGGTTTTCAAACCAAATGGTAGAAACATTTTTAGTATATTGGTCACACTTTCTACAATTGTAGGTATCAAATGCACTTGGGCATTCATTTAAGCATTGATACCAAATTTCAGCAGCAGAAGAGTACATATTTAAAGTGAGTGGGAAGAGTGAATATTTTGCATCTCATTTGTTTCTATTTTATCATTGAAGAGTGAAATTACTAATTTTGCTCTTTCTGTATAAACTGCCTCCATTTTGTTGGCTTTGATAAATTTTGTTATGAATTGCATTGTTTTAGTTTGGCTGAGTTCGGCAAAAGAATTATACGCTGCGTTGTCTACAGCTGCTGTTGCCAAAATTTAAATAATGGCATCTAAACCACAAATGTATTTGTTATATTGTAATGAATTTTGTTTATCAACTGAACTCTCAAGGAATTCTCATTTTTGAATGCATTAATTTTCGTTGTTGTAATTTTTCCATTTGCATTGCTGTTTATAGTTAAAAGAAATCCCTGGCTGTCTTTGAAAATAAAATCCTTTCTTTTTTTATTTAGTTGACTTGGTCAGGATATGTTCTGCTTCTTCTTCTATGAGTAATTCAAAGTCATTTCGTGCTTTTATTTCTCCAACTATCATTCCCGACACGAATGATAGTTGGAGAAATAAAATCTTCATTTATTTCGATTGTATCTGTTTCAATTGTTTTCTTTTCATTTACGCTGTAAAAGTCGTTTATAATATTAGAGTTAAATATCGCTGAGCCTCCTTGATGATCATTAAATTCGATTTTATGAAATTTGTCCACACGTATAAGGTTCTTGTAACTCGATAAATCTCGGTATATTTTATCATTGAAGTATGCTTCAACGTATCTCGTTGTTGCGTGATTTTGTTCGCCTGGTAAGCAGGCTGAACTCCATAAAGGAAATTCAATGGCGATACATTAGAAAAATTCTTCAAAAAATGTCTTGTTAAAAAATGCGTTCACTTCGGAACCTTTTTGATGGATTTCTTCAACTGACAGTCTAACATTCTCAATCCATGTTTTTATGAACTCGATATCTGAAATTTCTTCACTTATTTCTGTAGATTCTTCCGAGCTTTCCCATGATTCATCTTCACAATAGGAACGATCACTTATAAGCTTTTTCAATTCTTTTCTTATAGCAAAAACACTCTTTCCGTTTTTTTAAAATAGAGTCACTGTATTGATGTAAGCAAACGGGACATTAATTCCTTAGAGTTGTCTGAACGTCGGTGAGCAGCATAACGCAAAATAAGTAAAACTTTCGTTTGCTTTCATTTTTACGAAATAAGCAACATCTAACCTGACATATGTTGCAATAAGTAGATGCATTGAGCTCGATGGGTGGTCAATCGCCTTCAGGAAGACCGTTTCTAAGTATGTTTTTTTGTTTTGTTCTTTATGTGCGTGATTTGGGTCAACAAGATAAGAAGGTACCAGGCACATTATCATGAATGGCAGGAGATTCTCTTGAAGGATTTTTCAATTTCTCGCTATGTTAGAGGCAGTACCTACTTCTGAAATTAAATAAATAGAATAGGGTGGATTTTCATCAACACCTCATACTGATAGTTTTAAGCACATTCAATGTGCCTCAAATGGTTGTACTTTTTTTTAAATTACTTCTTATTTATTTTGAAACACGAGAAAATTTGGGCGATCTAGTTGTGCTTTGTGCATTTAATTAAATAATACTTCAAGGAATTTTTTTAAATAAAATTTATTTCTAAAGCGATTTTTTTGATTTTAAAAGCACATTTAAAACGCATTTTTTGTTCGTAAAAACTGAAAACTAAGCTTATTTCAAGTCTATGCACATTTATTGCTTAACTTTGCTCATTATATTAAACTTGAATAGTGTAATACAAGAAGTTTGAAGCCTTTCTTTTGTTCGCATCTCGTTTTCGATATATGTATTGAGATTAATTTTTATGTACTAGCTATTGTTATTTCTTTTGTAATTTCCATAGTTGTTGGAGTCATTTCAATGTCTTCATTTATTTCATAATAAAGATATTTAGGCTTAAAACCAGATATATCTTTGTTTAATATGTGTTTATCTTCTTTGTTTAAGTTGGCACTTGTCATAAATGAAGCTTCTTGAAAAGAAGTAGCAGCAGCTGTAAAAATACGTAATCTTGATGTAAAACAAACATTTTCAAATTGATTATTCCCAAAAGCTTACCTTGAGAACTCAAAACAACCTCAGGAGGTTGTCTTGAATCCATTTCTTTAGTATCCATAGAGGATGAGCTTATTATAGCAGTAGGCTTTGATTCTGAATTTTCTTTTGCCTCGCATTTATCTTCAGTATATTCTTCACTTGGATCTTCACTATCAATGGGAATTGTGCCAATCAATATTGGTATTCGTACTTTTACCTCCCTTTTTCCTTTGACTTGATCAACCATTACTTCTATTTCATAGCTTATTTGCAGAATTGTGCACTCCGTTTCACAAGTAGGTGGAACATTCGGTATTGGAATACGCTCGAGAAATTCCCGAAGTGGTTCGTTTCCAGCTAGGCAACTTAAATTCTGTACCATATTGTATCTTTCTGTCATTGTCACCTTACGAGGTATTTTGGATGTGTACGTGACAACTTGATTCAATGATATCGAAATCGATTTAAGAGGTATGCATCCATCGTTAATAAGCCTTGCGTATACAGATACCGTTTCTCCAGGAACAAAACCACTTTGAGGAAGATTAACGTAAAGGCACAAAGGAGTTTTCCAACATTCGCAGAAACATTTGGACTCTAAAACTTCCATGTCCACGGGGAGCTAAAATTAAAATATTTTTGAGATAATGATGATATTTACAAATTTTGCAGGCTTACCTTGAGTACAGATGCTTGTGGCCTAAGGTCAAAAGGTTTTATCACATGAAACGATTCTTTGAGTATTTCGTCAGTTTTGTTTCCATAATCTAGAATTACTTTCATATCGTAACGAATACAACCATGAATGCTGTTAAAAGATGAGGGACATGTGTCAGGAATATCACAAAAAAAGTTGTACATGTAGTCACCATTTGCTATCATTATAGATGTTGCTAAAAAATACAAAAACAAAATAACAAAGGTTATCTACATAATTTTTTAAATTAAAAAGAAAATATTTACAATCTTCGGAACCAACAAGGAAAGTTGTAGAGGATATGAAGTCTTCTCTTCCTTTCACAATTATTTCCTTTTTGGATGGCTGTTTACTAGAGTTCCATTCATTATATGCATATCCATTCATTTTAAGATAAATTGCTGGAATCAATTATATTTTTTTTTTTCAGAGATCAAGAAAATGAAGAAAATGGTCATTTAAAATATACTAACATAGTGTAGAATATTCACAGAATAAGTTGATCCTAAAAATAAATTAAACCCGAGCTAGCTGAGAAACAGTTTTTTTCTAACATTATATTTCAATTGTAAAAATTACATTAAAATCGAAGTGTGACTCTAAGGGCTTTGAGAATAAGAAAGAAGTCAAAGCTATTTTTGGAAGCTAGCTTATCACATATAGCTATTACTAGTAGCTTAAGGTGGATAATTCTAGCTAAAGCTTTGTTTTATGTGAATACAAAAATTATTACGCTTAACAGCTTTAGCCAGAAAAATCCTGCTTAAACTTAATATTTAAGTTTTTGTTTTTTTATTCCTATGATTTGGCTTATATAAACTTTAGCTAAAACTATTATTCTTGGAACCAAAAAGCAAAACAAGTTTATTTGGATTTTGAATTACCAAAACTGTTTACTTCCTCTCTATGGGAAGTATTGTTTTATGTAAAAAGAAAATTTCGAGATTTAATTTAATTTTAATATTACGATGCTGATGTCCAAAATATTTTGTATCATACCTACCAGTGGCGTGGCGTCCATATAACACGATTCCTTACGTCTTCCCCTTTGAAATTTCCTTCAAACAGCACCAAAGTTTAAATGAAGACTATTATTTTTCCGTCATTTTAAGACCCTACTCTTAAAGATCCGACCAGCAGAACTCAAGTTATAAGAATTTAAGTGAAAACATATCACTTTTTCCTCAAACATTTTATTTGAAGAAATTCAACTAAAAGTTCAAATGATTCGTCTTTTATTTTCTTTCTTTTCTCTCATTGGTATTGATTGTCTTTTTGAACAAATTCACTCTAAATAACTCGAAGATGAACGTCTTATTCTGTCCAACGCTTAGTACAAGTTGAACAGAGAGAGCTACAAAACAATTTTGCTAGAGAAAAAAAGGGATGCAAAACAAATAAAATATGGCGTGAACCATCGTCTTAATTTTTTTTTTGATGAACATTTGGGTAGAGAGAGAATTTTTGTGGAATGGATACAGAAATATATATTTCTGATGAACTTGTACATTCCTTTTCAACTGTTTTTTCATCTCATAATTTTCCCTATTACAATAGCAATTTGTAATTCGGTGAAAAAAGGGGTTGTTTCTAAGCACAAAGCAGAAAGTGGAGTAAAATATATGAACTGAGGAATCTTTGCATAGGGCTAGTTGCGCACATGCAATTTTCAGTTTCGAAACTCTTTGGTTGCAAAAATGAGTCCTGAGTTCCAACACTACGGCGCCACAAATCACACAGCGAATGTCACAATCAATTTATTGGAAACCAAGTTTGGAGAACGTGTTATCTCACGAAATGGTCCAGTCGCTTGGCCATCTCGGTCGTGCGATTTGACGCTGTTAGACTATTTCCCGTGGGGCTACGTCAAGTCTATGGTCTATGCCAATAAGCCAGCGACGATTGATGAACTTCGTACGAATATCGAACGTGAAATTGCAGCAGTATCGGCAAATTTATGCTTTAAAACCGTCGAAAATTGGGTTCAGCGTATGGACTTCTGCAAGCGTGTCCGTGGAGGCCATGCAAAAGAAATCGAGTTCCATACATAATGGCATCGAACGCACTTTCACAGAAATAAGGAAATTCATTGATATCCAAAACCGTTTTTGTTTTATTTAAAAAAAACTTATTGAAAAACCCGATAGAAAAGGGATATTTTAAACTTTTTGTTCAAAATTAAATTTTCTATCGAAAATAATAGTTCACAATAGTTCACCTACTCAACAAAGAACCACCTCCCATATGCCAATTTTGCCAATTAAATCTACAGCTTTCCATCAATCATTTAACGACTGACTGCACAAAAGTAAATGAAATTTGTAACAAATTATTTAATACAAATTTTAAAAATCTTCTAATATTTCCATCCGAACAAAACATAAAAAATGTATTTAAACTATTAAAATTTATTGAATTTAAATAATTGTATCTAACGTTAATATATTTGGTTCTTTCTCCGGGGGCGGTCAAAAGAGGTAGGATCTATTGGTCATGCCTCTTTTGGCCGCCCCCGTAGCTGGACATTGAAACTATATACATAGGTATTTTATTCTTTTATTTTAAAATCTTCAGCTAGAAGCCCTGGTGTCTATTAGCTTTAAGTATTATATTGTATATTAATGTTTAATATAATAAATAATAATAATAATAATAATACTTCACAAAATTTTATAAAATAAATATAAGCAGACAAAATTAGAAAAAACCAACCTAAAAAAAATTTCGAAAAAGCGAAGGTTTTTTTATTTCAAGTGATGCTCAAACAAAATAAACTAGAGCCTTAAGAACTTTATATTACTCGTACATATTAAAAAAACCATTTTAATTGAAAATTGTCAGAGATGCAGCCATTTAAACTCAAGCTGTTGGCCAAAAAGCATTTTAAAAGAGCTGAAAAACAAATTTGCCAAATTATCTACTTTTGGAAATATGTCCATTATCTTGGTGGAGACTTAATGGCGGAATGAACAAATTTCGATATCTGTATTTGTAGCTAGTTAAATGCTAGTTCATTGCTCAAACCAAAAATTTGTAACGCGAGTACTTTTCGAGTTATTCAATTTTCCCCTAAAATAAGTCTGTAGTTTGCTGTAAAAATGTAAAACAGTTAGAATTTACCTTTGTATTTGTAACCTGCATTTGTAGCTAATTAAATGCTTATTTGTTGCCCAATCCTTTGAAGCCTTAACGCTTTTTCAAATTTTAAAAATGCCACTATAAGACTGAAGTTGGCGGACGAAAATCCGAAAATCATAATTCTATTAATGCCCAAAATTGTAGGTTTTTAAATGCTAATTTGTTGCCCAAAAACTAATTTAGTATCTTTTATGGATAATTTTTTATTAAAAATTTAACTTTAAAAAAGTGCATTTTCGGTTTTACCAACATATGATCGGAAAAAGGCCTGCGAAATCTTAAAAAAATGATTTTCAAATATTTTTGTCTGCAGTAATTTGTAGCTTTTTTCATGCTAATTTCAGGTTAATTCGAACTATTTTAGTTTTTACCGCTAACTTCAAACTTATTTAAGCGGAAAATTTAATAACTCGAAAAGTACTCAAGCTACAAATTTTTGGTTTGAGCAGCGAATAAGCATTTAATTAGCTACAAATTCAGATATTAAAATTTTTTGATTCCGCCAAAAAGTGTCCGCCAAGATAAGGGACGTTTTTGGAATATCCTCTATAATCGTAATGTCATATTTGATCAAAATCTTGAGTTCGAATATTTAAATGAACGCAATATTTGTCACATTGTTTTGAAACAGGGGTCAGCAGGCCGAAATTACGAAAAAAATAAAGGAAATGGTGAAGTTTGAATGGGAATATTTCTTTCAATTTTGAATAAAAATTACTTTTTTAAACATGCCATACTAAGGCCTTTAGTCTCTTCTTAACTTTGCATCTATATGCTTTTCCCATACCTTTAACACAAAAATAGTTATGCGAAACTTATTAAGAAATTGTTTACTTTTTCAATAATTTTTTTAAAATATTTTCGACAACAGAAAATATAATTTTGAACAAAAAGTTGTGATCGTAAAATCGTCAATTTTAGCTTATTTTCCAAGTTATATAAAAAATATTGAAAACTGGCCAGTGTGACCATTGTATCAAAAACGCATAGGTGAGTTTAGTATAAGCAATAAGACAATAATGCCGTTTTGGAAATTTTTGACAGTTTCACTCCCCGTATCTTTCTTAGTAATAATCCTACCGAAAATATGTATAGGATTTTTTTGTATAGAAAATTCAATATTGTTTCATTTTGTTTTACAGAATTTTCCTCTAATATGCTTAATTTACGAAAAACTACAAAAAGGGACATTTACCCCTCCTTCCTGCCTAAAGCTCGTGGCCCTGGGCTGGGGACTTTTAGTATGTTATATATGGGGGTCATCCAGTAGCGGATTTAGCGGATTGTGACCTGAAATGGAGAAGCTGTAGTTGGTATTCTGTATGAAAAGCGCGCTTAAACCTATGCGTTAATAATGTCAAGAACGCCAGACTGTACAAGAAAGTTGTAAGAACTTTTTTTTAAAGACTCAAATATATTTCTTTTAGTTCTGAATGTTTTTTGTAGGATTAATACTTCCAAGCAGTACGCAGAACATGCTTATTTCCAGCTCCCACATTGTTCTCCAAACACCATCTTAAATGCTTGCTATATTTTAACATTCATAATATTTGTGGAGGAAATTTCAAATTAAACTGCTGCTGTTTTCTCAATAAAAATATCAAGTGAATCTTTTAAAACAAAATGGGATTCTTCCTTAACTTTGAAAATTGTTCGTTTAAAAATATTTCTTGACTTCAATTTTTATTTTGCCAAAGCAAAGTTCACCTAAGTCTCATAAGGAAATAAAGTTGTTACAAATTTACTAACTCGAGAATAATACGGCAAATAATTATTTCGTGCGCTAAATTTTGCCAGATATGTAGTAAAAAACGAATTTTCTTTCTGGAGTGGCGTACCACTCGGCTATAATACTTGACAAAATTTTGGAGGGAATTTTGTTTTGGAGCGAGATTTTAGTTTAAAATGCTATTTTTAAGGAACAAAAACAAGCTGAAGTAAAAGTTGTAGATTCAAATCTGAGACACTAATTTTATAATAAACAAATTTATTTGATAGGGTTGCTTGAAAACATTTCATGCAAAATATCGATTCCAAAGTTATTTTGGCACCGGAAACACAGTTTTTATTTTCCTATAAGCTCTAAATAATTTCTGGACTTAGCTCAGCTCAAAAGTATCATCCGATGAGCTAAGGAGAAAATGTGACACTACTTTCGAAAACTGCCCATTTTAGTCCAAAATTCTGTCAGATTAATATTGTTTACATGAACTTAGACAGAACATTGTACTAAAATAATTACCCTTTTTTTTCAGATTCAATAGGTTCTTTTATGATGATTTATCGATACCCTTTGCTATGATAGAATTCATTTATTAATTTGGGATTAAGTTAAAAACAATAACAAGCTTTATTGAAAATTTTACCTAAAAAGGAATTTTCATTTGGCTACTGAATATCTACTTTTATCTGAATTCCGGTTTTCCAACTACTGAAAAAAGTATAAAATGAATCGCAAGGTTCATAGTTCACTCTCAGATGACGGCAAAAGTGTTTTTCAATTAATACGAGCGTAATCAGAGGTGGCACTCGTGAAATAGCTATAACTCTTAATTAATCATTGCATGTCGCTCCTTGTATGATTTGACAAGTGAATTAATTGATGATTTCAGCTTTAAGAATCATTGAAGACGATATTTCCCGCTGGGTATATGTGTAGATATTGCATGGGTTTTAGGTTCTTAATTGTGCGCGACGATTGTTTGAGAATTCATATCTTAGCAAGAAGCAAGGTCATTTAGTAGGATATCAGTGTAATTTGTAGATATATTTGCATTTATGAAAAAAATAACACGGCTGTTGTCTTATTTTTAAGTGGCTGTGCTCAAAATATCCGTGTTGTTCCAGAAATAAACTCATAACTTGAGTTCTAATGGTCGGATCTTCAAGATTAAGGTCTTACGGTGACGGAAAAATAAAAGGCTGCGTTTTTCTGTAAAACTTCTATTCAAAAAAAAAAATATAATACTATGTTTTTTTTGTAAAAAGTTCTTATCCTAACACACTTCTAAAAAAGGAATTTTAAATTGGACCGATCTTATATAAATTCTTATTAGTATGAACTCGATTTACGCAACCCTCGATTTGTGCAACTCGTCGATTTTCGCAATACTAAATTTATAGCACTCTATAATATTATGTATCACATATTAATTAAAAGTGTCCTAGTAGCATCATTCAATCAGACCTATTGAAATCTATGCAATATTCTTTACAGATTTGCATTTCTTGAGATTATTAAAAATCATGGAAGCAATAAATAGCACAAATATAATTAGTCCAATCGTAAAAAAATAAATAATATTTCTTTAAGAAATAAATCGATAAGTTATTATTTAAAAAAAATAAATCGATAAGTTATTGTTTTAATTGCAATAAGTGAGGTTTTTCTAAAGTAAAAAAAAATTTGTGAAAGCAAACCAAATTGGCTTAGAAAACTCCACTAGCTCTTAGAAATTTGTTAAAACTTTACTTAATCTCGGGAAGGTTATCTCAACTTGCCACTCAATACATAATTCCGGATGTTTACATTAAAAAAGTGTCAAAAATAGTCAATTTTAATAATAAATATAAGTGAGGCTATCCAAATAATAAGGACTGTATATCAACATAGTCATCCAAAATTGGAACTTCCGAATACGTGAAGCCAGTCAAAACCACGTCAACAACCATGAGCTGAAATGTTCTTTCAAATATAAAAAAATAGATCGAAAAACTCACACACAACTTTTTTTGGTTGCATATTTACAGTCGAGGGTCATTATTGTAAGACCCCTTTATAACAGTATTGATAACGTAATACCGCCATTAATTTAGTTATTGTTTTACTATTATTTTACATATTAACGAATGTGTCAAGAGATTGGCGTGGTGTGTTAAACTTCCACCATTTTAAGGGAGAGATGGGAGCAAAATAAATTAAAAAATAAGGGCCATCCTTACAAAATGTGCATACACAATGTAAATGCAACAACAACTTAAAAGTATAAATATTCACACGATGAAAAGTTGTTTACATAAAACTGACTCATATTTTAATGACAGTGAATCATTGTTTTGTTTATTACCCTCAAGTATACAAAATTTTAGCCGAAAGATATTGTATGAGTTTTGCTCTAGGACATTTTTAAATAAATACAAAATAAATATCTTTTACCTAAATTTATTTTAAACTATAAAACATAAAATAAACTAAGAGACCTATACTATGTAGGCACATGTCGATACTTAATTCGATAAAAAAAAAACAGCAAATGAATAGTTTGTTTGTAACTAAGATTTACTTCTATATACATATATTAGCTTTAAAAGATAATTTGCAATCTTACTTCCTTTTAACTGCTCATATTTTAAATTCAATAAAAATCTATTTTTGAACTGAACTTAATACAAATTCCGTATGAATGACTAAGGGCGCCCTAACTATGTCACTTTTGTAGTCGTGCTTACCTTTGATTAGCATCCGTTCGTCTAATGAAAGACATATTTTTCCAGATATTGTTTGACCGGTAGAGTACCAAGCTTCGACCCCGTTTAATTCACACTTGACCACCATTTTACTACTAAACTATTTAAATAAATTATAAGATTTTGTTTTAAATAGTCAGTGACTAACCCGTAGGAAATTTGAAAACAAAAAAAATTGTTATTAACTATAAAGAATGAAATTAAGAACTAACTGCAAAAATATTGGAAGCTAAATACTTATTTATCGTGTAACATATTTTATCTTATCGAATATTTATAATGAGCCTGATCGATTAGTAGAGGCTAATTGATAACAGTGCAATAACAGTTGTGGTCGTTAAAGTTTACGCATGCACAAAAGCTTTGAGATTTTTTGAACGAATAGCTGGTATACAACAGTAGGACAAAATTATATTTAAATCTGACTAGATTCATATAAATCGTTGGTAATAAAATGTTTTGGTAGCTAGCTTGCAATGGGCCCAATGGCTTTCCAAGAACCAGTTTAAAATCATACAACAAAAACGGGAGCGGGTCTAAATTTTGCATTTTCTGTGAACGAAAAATTCAAAAATGTCCATTGATCAAAATTTAGCCTTCAGTTCTGTCTGCTGAATTCTGCCTTTCAAAATTCTTCATTTAAAAAAAAAATAAAAAAAATAAATAAAATCCGGTTTCAAGACATATTTTCAAATGTTTCCGCTGATGTGATAAGGAGTTTCAAGGCTGTATTATTTTGAATGCTGAAAGAGGTTTTTTTTAATTGTTGTAACTGATATTTTGAAACTTTACCACCTTGTATCTTTTAAGGGACTCAGGGACTGCAGGGAGTCGAATATGCTACAAAAATTGTTAGTTTAATATTTCTTGCATACACATTTTATCTCTCTGACCAATAGGTATTGAAATAAATCAATTTAAAAAAAAAAGAGTTGACAAAATGAGTTGGAAAGTGTTGGGGAGGAGAATTCACCAATTTTGTCTGTTATAATTTAGCCTTTAAGGAATAATAATATGAAAAGTATAACCGAATTTTTGAGATGCCAAAATCTGGTTTGACTGTACTATCAGTGAAATAAAGTAATGGAAAAGACTTTTTTGGATTTAAATAGGCTTAAATGTTTCGTTTTTTAAATTCCCTGATCAAAATCTTCCCTGCACACGTGACTGTATGAATATCGAAGAAAAGCTCCACTATCTCGCAAAAATGATATTTTTTAAAGTATAACAGAACAGAATGGAGACGGAGCTGCAACTGGAATAGCTGTCAAAATGTTAAATACACACATATTCAATAATACGAACAGAAAACGACGCAGCTGTAGACGTATCTAGACAAGTTGGCCACTTTTTAACTTTTGCATTCAGCATTTTTGACGTTTCAATATTGTGAACGAAACCAAGAGTTTACATGGGGGTTGACGAAAATTTCAAACTCTTTTTCTCTGATAAAGGCGTAAAGTAATTTTAGCTTGCATTTCATCACTACTCGTATCCATCTTTATTTTTGTTTTAATTTTAATTTTTGTGTTGAATTAAGTTCGCACAGCTGACTTGAAAAGCCAAAAATGTGAGAAAGCTGTACAGTATATTGTGGGCGAGTAAAAAAAATTACGTACAGCATTTTTTGACAGCTATTCCAGATGCAGCTGCAGCTCCATCAGCACTCTATTCGGGTCAGGCAGAAAACCATACAAATTACGCAACTTTGAAGTTCTTTTTGCTTTTTTTATAACAACGGTTTAATGTGAGTAAGCCTTGAAGAATAAAGACAAATCTGGTTTTATGTGAAAACTAATAGGTATTATGTGGAATAAGTCCTCCAAATTTGAGCTGAATAGGCGCAAGAGTTTTATTTTTTGACTAGCTCAACCTTATCTTAGAGGCCTCTATTCTTCAAATCATTAATTTTTTCAAAAATCATTTAAGAAAAACTAGACGTGATAGAATGTTTCGGAAACCAGATTTATATTAAAAAAAAAAACAAATGTGACATATGTAATTCAAAAATAATTTGAAAGCGAAAAAAAAGTTAATTTTTGCAGACAAATGTACTTATTCAATTTTGTCACGGTTCGTCCCTTTCATTCATCTAGTATACGAAATAGTTTGAACTTAATTTTTCAAAATAAAAAAAATAACCATTGCAAAACCTATCCTCTCATTTATTGGATTCAATAGGCGCGTCTTACCAACTAAAATCTCACTGAGCGCTCAATGTCAAGTCGATGGAGGCGGAATGTTTTGGTGGGACAAGATTCTCCGTTGAATTGTATAAAAACATGTGTTAAAATTTTCGTACTGAAATTCTGGAAACAAATTTCAACTTTGCTTAAAATATTTAAATTTAAAAGCACAAAACTTTATCAAATGAATGAAAAATAAAAGCAAATTCAATTTATTTTCATTTTTATTAACATTCCACCTTTATTTTGAATTTTAAATCGACTTTAGTATTTGCACATCAGCGAGAAATTACAATTTGCCTGTCAAATGAACAGCTGTTTAAGCAGAGAAAGAACATTGAGAAATGAATCCAAAAAATTTTCGTCTCAGTAATCTCCGCAAAAAATCTCAGTGCTCAGGTGAGATTTTTTGTCCCACTTAAAAAATCTCTGAGCGCTCAGAGATTTTATTTGGTGAGATGCGCCTAATAACTGAAACATTCATTTTGATCACTTACAATAGCACACTTTAACGAAGGAGGAGCAGAACATATGACGATTTTTAACATTTTTTTCCAAACCTACATTTTACAATTGACAGAATTATATAAAATACAATTTTGAATAGAAGAATAATTTTAAAAGCCCAATTTTAATTAATAAATATTACCAATTTTGTTATCACTTATTTACTCGATCAAAATATGTTTTATTGGGGTATGGTTCGTTTCTTCTTTTTTGTCTCGTATTTTTTTTTGTTATTTTGTCTAGGTCGTTCCGCATATTGCTGTTTCGCATTTCATTGCTTCACTCTTCATTTTTTTTTTAGACAATTTTAATTTCCTCTTTAATTGTTTCTTATTTCGCCCTTAGTTTATTTCGTCGTTAAGAACCTTAAGGCATTAAAATTTGCGCAAAATTTAACACCTTAACAAATTTTAAAAGTTGATCTACAATATCCCTTGCATCACTCATTTCATTGGAAATTCATATAAGGAAAATAATTTTAAACCGGCCTGCCTACTTTTGTCATGCATGTAGGTACTAAGCAGGAAAAAAAACTCTGAACTCCCTGCAAGTAGGAACATACCTTATTTTACAAGAGCATTTTTAATAAAATAAGTAAATGTTCAAAAAAATAATTAAAATCAAACAACTAATTCAAATTATAAACATACACATATATATTTTATGTTTATAAAAAATTTATACAATTTTATATGTGAAATGGCTTTTGCAGCACTCTGTCAGAATATAAAGGGTTTTTCAACAGGGACGCTACAAAAATAGAGCAACCGGAACAGCAAACAACGCCATATTTCTTGCCGCTCTTTGGACATTTCTCTTCAGTAAGGTTTGCCATTTCATGATGGAAAGATATACGAGCTAACAACGGATCGAAATTATTGAAATTTACTACCGAAATTCGGAGTCAGTGGCCTCAACGTTAAGAGCGCTACGTCCAATTTTTGGTCGTCATAATTGTCCTAGCAGATCAACAATTGAGTGTCTAGTGGAAGAATTTGAATCCACAGACACAGTACAAAATGCTCCCGTGCCAGTAAGACAAAGAAGTGCACGTTGTGTCGAGTATATCTACCTTGTGGACGCGGGGATCGCTTCTCGAATGACAGCATTTACCTTTGAAACCAAGGGCTCGACTTTCTTTAAAATGATTTTAAAGTTCGTCGGTGTCATCCGGGTAAAGTTTTCATCTTCAAACTGTAGCTCGTTGAGCGCAAAATAAATCCTTCCCGTGGTTTCTTTCCAAGAGCCATTTACGGCTTCACAGCTCTCTGCGCTTTTTTATTCTTTTTACCGATTTATGTCTTTTCAATTTTCTTCTTTATTTTTATGGCCATTATCAAGCAAATTATTGCAATTAAACTTTCTTCTTCGTACATCTTGATAGCAAAAAAAAAATAAAATGAATAATTCTTGAACAGTTTAACATGTGTCAACACAAGTTTGGCATGTATTAATACAAGCCAGTGTAGAAGGACAATTTGAAAGTCATATTCAGGTTAACTTCAGCGAATTTTTCATTCCCAGATAGGTAGGTAGAATGCGTCAAGATGTTGTGGGTTGTTAATAAGTGTTTGGCAGTTCGCAAAACTGGCTCTTTGGTCGGATAGAAAATATAAAAATGCTTATAATTTTATAATTTTAATTAATTTAATTACGTATTTTATTTTTAAAACTGTAGATACGACGGTTTATTCGGTCTGCCAAAAGTAAAAAAGAATTTGTTGATATGTATACTCTATGCTCTTGGAAATGCCTAAGCAAATTTATTCCCTTTCGCAGTTCGCGGCTCACGTGAAAGGCACTTAACCGATAACAAAATAGTCAAAATGCCAAAGAAAAGATTTGCGAAACAACATTTAATGAAATAACTTAAGCTTAAATAATTCATAGAACTTTCAAGAGAAATGCGAAACAAATAAAAAACGAAACAACAAATGCGAAGTTATCGTGAGACAAAATGATCCAAAAACTAAGTAAGAAAAAACAAAGTTTTGCGAAATCAACGGAAATTATTTCAACCAAAACAATGTAATAGTTAGCGAAATAAAAAAGACGAAACCTTTTAAACTTTTCAGTGTTAATATCAAGAAAAATTTGGTGATGAGAAACATCGATTGAATGGTATTTTAATAGAAACCTATCCTTCATTTTTCGAGTTCAAATGTACAAATTAAATGTCCTTGAATTCCTCCTGATGAAGCACTCTTGTCTAAGGTAATACAAAATGAAAAGTTCCTATTGATTTTAACTGTTTACTATTTCTATTTATTTTTTTTTTTCTGCAAATAAGCAAGCCATCTCATTTGCCTTTTTTAATGATTTTGATTTATTTACTGATAGTACAGGTAAAATAGGATAAATACAACAACAAAATTAGTACCATCACGAAACTTAATGAAAACGTTTTATGCACCCTGAGAATGAAGAATCAAGAGTTTATACAAATTTTTCATATGGAAGGGTGTTTTTTTTAAAGTGGAGGGGGGAAGTTATGGTGTATCAAGCTGAAAAATTAACCTTAATAGTTACAACCTAAGCATGTGACACATCTTTCTAAGGTAGTTCTTAATGCTGAATCAACCAAGTCAATTCGACCTTTGAGAAAAAAGGTAATTGTCATTTTTATGTTAGTATGACGATCCTAGGACTATCGCCGACCTTTTTGCTAAATTTTTTAAACAATCTTTTGCAGATGACTCCTTTGCACCTGATTCTGCATATTTCAATTATCTACAAAACTTTTCTCTTGGACCGCTTCTCCCTCGCACTGTGGATCCGGATCTCATCGAAACTAAATTAAATCAACTAAACGATGAATTTAATCCCGGTCCCGATGGTCTCCCTGCCATACTTCTAAAAAAATGTTCTTCCACCCTTTCTCTTCCTCTCTCAAAACTTTTTAGCCTTTCCCTAAATCTTGGTGAATTTCCTCAGATATGGAAATCATCTTTCATTATCCCTATACACAAAAAAGGTTCAAAGGGTGATGTTAACAATTATCGTCCAATTGCCAAGCTTTCTCACATACCCAAACTCTTTGAAAGTATTTTGTATGAAACACTTAGCTTCCACTGCAAATCTCCCATCTCCCCCAGACAACATGGCTTTCTTAAATGCAGATCTACAACCACTAACCTTGTTGAATTTGTGTCTTTCACTCTATCAGCCATGGAAAAAGGTTACGAAGTCGATGTTATATCAACCGATTTTAGTAAGGCCTTTGATAAAATCTCCCATAAGCTAATACTTTTCAAATTGTCCTCTCTCGGCTTCGAACCTTCTTTGTTAAAATGGATCTCCTCTTACCTAGATAATCGTTATTATAGCGTTTGTTTTAGAACCGCCACCTCTTGCTCTTTCCTAGCTACCTCCGGTGTTCCCCAAGGCAGCCACCTAGGCCCTCTTTTGTTCATTCTTGCTATTAACGATATTGAAAAGGTCATCAAACACTCTTGTATTTCAATGTACGCTGATGATACCAAGTTTTTCAAGATTATTTCGTCGACACATGACTCTTCCCTTGTTCAACAGGACCTTGACAGTTTTTCAATTTGGTGTCTTAAAAATTGCTTGGAGCTCAACGTTGGCAAATGCCAATCAATCACTTTTACGCGTAAGCGTATTAAATCTCCTCCCCGTCTTTATCTCCTTCATAATCAACCCATACCCACCGTTGAATTTATTCGTGATCTTGGCATAATACTTGACCCGGAACTTAATTTTCTCTCCCATGTAGATGATATCATTCTCAAGGCAAATTCAGCCCTCGGCTTCGTCAAAAGATGGTCAAAGGAATTCTCTTACCCTCATGTGACTCGATCCCTATACATATCATTCATTCACCCACTCCTCGAATACGCTTCTCAAGTTTGGTCCCCTTATCAACTTAACTTATACACATTTCCAGAATCGAGAGCGTCCAGCGTCGCTTCCTTCGCTTTGCTCTTCGAGGCCTTGAATGGACCAATCCCCTGATCCTGCCTCCCTATCTAGACCGCCTTAAACTAATCAACTTGAATTCTTTGAAAGAACGTAGAGAAATATCAGACATTCTCTTCATTCATCGATTATTTTCTGGTTCCGTTGACTGCATTTTACTCTACAAATCTATCTCCTTTAATATTAACCCTCGTTCTCGAAATCCTCGTCTTTTTTATCTTCCAACCCACAGGACCTCCTATGGCTCAAACAAACCTATCTCTCGAATGCTGCGAAATGTTAATCTGAACATGAACTCCTTTGACTTTCACCTTAGTACTCCATCCCTAAAACTCCGTCTTCTGAATCGCCCTCCCCCTCACTAACGTTAGCTTAAGTTCTTAGTTTTAAGTTAGATTAAGAATTAGCTTGTATTAAGCCGAATAAATGGGGGTTTTTGCCCCCACCAAAATTAATGTATTTTCAGTTCGAAAGTTAAATATTACCGAAACCCAATTGAAAATAATGGTCCATTTATGAAACTTGGCAACATTTTCTGTCGTAAATAACAATCAAAATGATCCAAAAAAATATCTGTGGTCAATAAGTGGCTTTTGGGGAGTTGGATTATAGTGGGATTATTACCATAAAACCTATACAAAAAATGGTACCACAATGAAATATGGTAGAAATTTGTTCTGAACTATCAGAATAAAGAATCAAAAGAGTCTCTTAAAATATCTACGCTAAAAGGGCGTTTTCTATGGGTGTAGGAAAGCATAATACTTTTTTCAAAAACAAATATTGTTCCCAAAAACAAGTAACACCACCCTTTACTCAAACCCACGAAAACACCCTTTCACCCTTGATATTTTTGTAAATTTCTTTTAATGTCCACTCTCGCAGTAAATGAAACATTTTTACCACGTTTCTTGAAGCTACCATTCTTTTTAAAGAATTTCAAAAATAACACAACGCTTTCCAATTGCTTCAAAAAAACACCCTTCCATGCAAAATATTTTATAGACTCTTTTGATTCTTCATTCTTTTGGTACATGAAACGTTATCACCAACGAATGGTATTCTTGCCTCTGCCAATAAATGGTTTTTAAAAAACGTTTTCTTTTTTTGTGTAGATTTTATCTCTGACTTAACTCCAAAGCAGAATAATTAACAGTCTAAAATAACACGGTCTAAGTGCCAAATCCCGCCCTGCTAAAAGTTGGTATAGTTGACATCCAAGACATTAATTTCAGGCAAAAAAGTCGGCCAACGATCTATGAGGGGGCAGCAAATATGCAGGTATATCGATTATTTCCTCTGTGTTAATCTTAATTTGTCAATGAACTGACATTTGCACTAATCCTGTAAGTCTGTTAAAACAGTCCTTTCCGGTGTGCATATTGAAACAAAATTTTAGGAAGCTTATGTATTTAGTTGTTAATGGCATTTTACCGCCTTTAGCATGAATTCAGACTCTAAAATTTGAACTGTCACAAATTATATTTTTTTTTTACAATTTTTTTGTCTTCCTTAAAATTTTGTTTATTTTTGCCAAAAAACCTATGGTTCCCGAATCTCGTTTTAAGATTACTTAAGGAATCATTACGGTAGAGGGACCTTACTTTTGTTCATTTAAAATTATATACTACGTGAGCTTTGTATTAAATTCAGAAAGTTTTCAACACAATAAGTAACCATCCAAGAAGTTGAGTACAGATTTCTTATACTGAATCGGAAAGATATGATTTAAGAATTTCGGGGTGGAGGATCAAATCTTTGTAGTTCCCCTCTGGCTATGGGCTTGTATTTGTGTTGTATAGAGTTCAATTTATTAAAAAGTTTTTATCTACCGATTACAAAAAATTTCAACAAATATTTACGTATATGCCATTTTTTTATTAATCTCAAAACTTGGAGGGGCAAATTCATGCTTTGGCCCAGGTTCGGAAAAATTTTCGGGGCTGAAAAAATGAAGGAGAATTTGGTACTGGACAGCCCTAATTCCCAGCCCCAGATATATGGAGGACAAACCGGTGTTTGTGCCCCGGGCGGCAACATCCAAATCCATGTGCCAAACAAAATTGAGAATTGCCGACACTTAATGAAATGGAATAATTGTATTTTTAAGTTTAAGGTGTACGCTTACATTTGTACCGTTTTTTTTTTTAATTAAGTAAAATATTATTTCTTTTTATTTATTTTCTCATTTAAAACAAATTTTATAAATTTGAATTTTGGTTTATTTTCTGATAAAAACTGATTTCGGACAATCGTCCAGTTTGTGCCAAAACACAAACCGAAAAGTTGCTCGAATCGACGACGGAATAGTTTCTGCTTGTGCGCGGAGTCTCATACGAGTTCATAGGACTCCTTTTTGCAACCAAACAGTTTCAAAACTGAAAATTGCATGACCAGCCTTAATAGTAGAAATTTGTAATTTTTTTTTTAAATTCTAGTAATCACGCTTATTTAGGCATACAGAAAAAGTTTAATAAAAAATGTAGGAGTCGTTTTTAAGAAAAAAAAATATTTTCTTTAACGGTTTTTTAACATTGATATGGTTTGGTAAGGTACCGTTATTTTTTCATAAAAGTAAATTTTTTTCTTAAATACCAGTAAAAAAAAACCTTAAATACAGAGTTTTATAAAAATCGACCATTTAGTTTTTATAATATCTGATTTTCAAAAAAAAAATTGAAATTTTTTAGAAATCCAAAGAAATTTTTTTTCAAAATGTGTGTGAGAAAAACTATCAACATTGCTCAGAAATTTCGGTATAAAAAAATGATTGAAATCAAAATAATCGTTTTGAAGAAAATTAAAAACAAAAACTGATTCTTTGGGAGATACCATTAATAAACATTTTTTGAAAAATGGTTTGAAATCCAAAGGTAGCCCTTACAAAAATAAATTTATAAAATTTTTTTAAAATTAAGTTATTGAGCCATTTATGAGAAAAATAAGGTTTTGTAAAACTGATAAAAAAATTGTGTGGCAGGTACCATTATTTTTAGTTTAAAAAAAAAAGACAAAAACGTGTCGGCAGAATCAGTAAAAACCACAATCTGCCAAGTTTTAAGAAAATGGATACAACTGTTTAGGCTGTAGCCGAACAGACAGACCGACAGAATTTTGTCAACCAATTTTTTATGTCCGTCAAGTTAGCATTACCTCTTCAAAATTTTTACAATCCAACAATTGGATAATTTGTCGTAAATTTGTCGTGAGTTTGTCGTGAAAGAAAAAAATTTGTCGCGCTTGTTTTTTTAAGATTAGCCCCTGGTAGTGCTAACTTGACAGTCAAATTAGCACTACCCCTGAAAATTGGTAAAATAAACTCATAAAAAAAAAAAATAAACTATATGTGAATTTGTCGTAAATTTGTCGTAAATATATCGTAAAAGAAAAAAAAATTTATAAAAAATTCCTTAAATTTGACAACAACCCTCAAAATCGTTGTTTTTTCTGCTTTTTCTATAAATCCAGGACTACCTACCATATGAAAACTTTTTATTCTTAGTGTTTTTTGGGGTGGAATTTGTTTAAACAAATTAGTTCCCGAACGATAATATTTTCAATCAATAAAAATTTATAGT
Source organism: Dasysyrphus albostriatus (assembly GCA_946251815.1). NCBI lineage: Eukaryota > Metazoa > Arthropoda > Insecta > Diptera > Syrphidae > Dasysyrphus > Dasysyrphus albostriatus. The sequence goes on along the minus strand of OX276335.1, from coordinate 189,709,791 downwards.
TTTCTCACGAAAAAATTATGTAGAGAAGAAATTAGGAGAATTTTTCCACATATTTTGATATTTAGTCCTATAGTGCGAATATGTAGGCGAATGAAAATCACAACCAATACTAACATAAATACACACCACACAGCAGGTCCGTTATGTTGATTCACTAGATGAACAAGAGTTGTATCTTTGCATCTTTGTAACTCCTTTTATTGTATATACCAAATGTGATCAAAAGTTTTGGCTGTAATATTTGAGAATCACAAATAAATTGAATATTAAAACTAAAACCGAAATCGAAAACTGATCAACTTGAAATCATTTATAACTTACTTAACAACTTATTGTTTTGCATGCAAAATAAAGGTTTATGTATGTAGGTAGATACGTATTTTGTCATTCGTTATTAATTTTCAGCTTTCATCTTTTAAATAATAACAAAAAAATTACGTACCAAAATGGAACTAACGCGACGAGGAAAACCTGCCAATATACCAAAAGAACAGGTTAGCGAGACCATTTTAAAATATAAAAACAGTTTGACATTGAATGGACAAATTGTTTCGGCAACCAGTCAACTTTGGCAAAAAATTTCACTACAATTAGAAAATAAGTTGAAGCCGACAAGTCTGCAATCGCTGACCGTAAGCAACCGATATTTTTTTCGTGATGCTATACTTGGAAAGAAACAAAATTTGGATTTCAGCAACAGCGTTTCTAACACCACAAATGAAGAATCGTTCGAAGACAGTTTGCCAAATATTTTATCGTTCACCCTGACTTTAACTACAACTGAATTCATGGAATTGGTAACAGAAACTTCGTATTATGTTAAGGATAAGCAGAAACTCCGACTGAGCTTATAGTTAAAATGGTCTTTGAGAAAACCAAGACGAAGCATGGCTTTCACTTCAAAAATCAATATTTGCACAAAGACGGTTTGGAAGGATCATGCACTGGTAGACTCATCATTCGTAAATACATATTTAAATTATGTAATATAATACAACGATAGACCAAATCTTCACATTGAGGCAAATCCTGGAAAAGACCAACGAATTTCAAGTCGAGACCCACCATCTTTTCATCGACTTCAAAGCCGCAAATGATAGCATTAGTCGCCAAGAGCTTCTATTGGCGATGTCGGAACTCGGGATCCCGAAAAAACTGATCCAGCTATGCCGCATGACGTTACAAAATACGCGGTGCAACGTGCGAATGAGTAACAGCTCATCCGAGCTATTCCAGACATGTACAGGGTTCAGACAAATCATGTGATTTCTTCAACCTAGTCCTGGAGCAGATAGTTCGCAAGAGTGGTGTTAACTTGGAAGGCACTATCTTCAACAGGTCTTCGCAACTGCTTGGCTATGCGGACGACATCGACATCATCGGCCGCTCCAAGCGAGCTGTACTAAAAGCATTCACAGCTATTGATGAACAGGCGAAACGCGTTGGTCTTGAAGTGAATGAGGACAAAACAAAGTATATGCTATCAACAAATAAAGCTTCATCCATCCATCGCCTAGGAAAAAACGTCACTGTTGATAGCAGTAATTTCGAGGTAGCCAAGGAGTTCACCTACCTCGGAGCAAACATCAACCCCACGAATGAAACCTTAGTGGAAATCCGACGAAGAATTACCCTAACGAACCGCTGCTACTTCGGTTTGGCCAAACAAATGGGTTCAAAACTCCTCTCCTGGAAGACAAAGTGCACGCTATACAAAACGCTAATTTTACCAGTTCAACTCTACGGCGCCGAGTGCTGGACGATAAGTAACAAAGGGGAATTGATACTAGGCACTTTCGAGAGAAAAATTCTTCGGCGAATATTTGGTCCAATATGCGAGGAGGGCGAATGGAGGAGAAGATTTAATCGTGAATTATACGAGCTGTACCAAGATGTGGATGTAGTCAAAAAAGCCGAAACACGTCGACTACACTGGCTCGGCCACATCGAGCGAATGGACAACAATGCTCCAGCCAAAAAAATCTTCGAATCCCAGCCCCCAGGTTCGAGACGACCAGGAAGACCAAACTCCATTCAGCCAGAAATGAGCCTCATCGCTGAAGATGATTTTTCCATGAAAATCCGAATCATTTTCAAGTTGTTGCTCAGCGCAATTCACGAACATACGATGCTTCTGGTGGTCAAGCGGCTTCAGTTCTTGCTTCAATTTAATCTTGTAAGGATGTAGGCCAAGATCTTTTCGCAAAATTCGCCACAACGACGTCACAGAGATGCCCAACGCTTGAGAACGACGTGTGAGAGACACATTGGGGCTTTCTGCAACTGAAGCCTCAGCAGCAGCAATATTCTCGACACTACGAGCACTTCCTTGTCACACTGGCACGGGAACATTTTGTACTGTGTCTGTGGATTCAAATTTTCCCACTAGACGCTCAATTGTTGATCTGCTAGGACGATTATGACGACCATAAATTGGACGTAGCTCTCTTAACGTTGAGGCCACTGACTCCGAATTTTGGTAAATTTTTTTAATAATTTCGACTCGTTGTTGGCTCGTACATCTTTGCATCATGAAATGGCAAACCTTACTGAAGAGAAATGTCAAAAGAGCGAAAAGAAATATGACATCGTTTGCTGTCCCTGTCGCTCTACTTTTGTAGCATCCCTCTTGAAAAACCCTTTACATACATCAACTCCCAAATGTCTGATGTCTGCTCTAAGACTAAACGGAAAATATTATAAGAGGAGAATTCTTAATCTAGCACAACAAAATATTCCTGTAAGCAAAAAAAAATTTTAATACTGCTGACTTATTTATCGAAACTGCGTTAACTATTAAACTTTTCGCTTCATAATGTTTTTTTTAGAGATGCTTCTAAGGAAAGAATCCTTAATGTTTTAAGATACAAAACCCATTTTTTTTTTTCAAAAGTGCACAGCAAAAGTTAATATTATAAAAAAGAGCACTTCAAGTTTGCGTGTGTCAGTGATTTCCTTGTTATACGAGTACATTTTATCCATTAATCTAAATTTTTTTGTATTCCAGGCCATTGCGCTTGTGGAGGAAAAATTGATTGCAAAAACGAGTAGCCCCCAATAGGGTACATAGTAAAAATACTTTGCACAAGGTGACAAAGAATGTGGAAAACGACAATTAAGAAATCCATTGCGATCTATTGTTGCTGAAGAACTCGAACACAAATCTACTTTCACCTACCACAATGAGAAAGCTGCAATCTTTTCTCAAGCAGGTGATGCGGAATTAAATGGACTTTTTGGAAATGGCGTATTACGGAACGCCAAATGTGAACTACAAAAAATCAAAATATTTATATCCGGATCCACAAAAGGCTTTATCAACTCTCAAACGGAATACCAAAATAGGTCAAAATTCTATTCATGGCATTGGTCTTGACCCTTTTTCGTTCATTTTTGGTCAAGCTACCAGAACAGGCTTTATAACTTTGTTAACAGTCAAGAAAATGCAGCTTTTATAATTGATGCAACGCGAAGAGTAGCTCCTAAGCTGATGCATGTGGACGGGAAAAAGTCAATGCATATATTTTTGTATTCCTCTGTTTTACAAAGCAGAACTGGTCTGTTCCCGGTATCAAGATAGCTAAACGAAAGCCAGGATGCAGTTTCCATCAGCAATTGGCTAAAAAGCTGGTTGAAATCAGGCACAAAGTTCCTTAAGGAAGTGGTAAGATTAATATAATAATTCTAACTTACATAGTATATTTGTAAAACTTTTTTCATGAGAGGCTGGTCCTCATTTTTAAAAATTGTACGTCAACGGATAAAAACATTTTATCTTGCCGCGATTAGAATGTTAATGATATGCTCGGAACTGAGCACAGCAAAAGCCATTATTATGGCAATTCTTATCATTTCAAGGAGTGAAACGATTGTGGAAGGAACACCAACACTCAACTATGGAGAAAAACTAATTCTGCAAATGTGCACTGAAGAAAGAGTCGACAGATTTTAAGTCTATACAAAACTTGATCAATAATATAGCAGAAAGTGATGGAAAGGAGGAAATATCAACTGAAGATTGACACGAAGAGCTTCCCGAAGCATGTGAAGAGCCTTCAATCAATAGATCAACAGATTGCAATTTTTGGAAAAATTGGAAAGTTAAATCGAAAGTGAATTGGGAAAGGAAGAAGAAGGTGACAAAGATAACCCCCGATTTTCACCACAAATTGCACAACGGTTAATTTAAAAAATTGAAACTATACCGTTATGGGGAAATATTAGTCAAAAACTTTTTGGGTATGGCCGGCTTCCCGCAACCAGTGCCGCAATCGAAGGAGAGTTTAACCTTATTAAAATTCATACCCTTAACCAAAAACCTTTAAGAGTGATTTGTCAGTGGAAACTTTTATAAAACAGGACGAAGGTTGATTAGTCATCTTTGCGGCTGATTATAAGAAAAAACAAAAATCTGATAAATCGGCAAAAAACCTACCTCCACACAACAACACTTTATCACCAAACACCAGCATGCAAATCGAAAAACATCAGATCACTTTGAATGATGACAAGGACAATTCTGAAGAGAACCCAGGGAAAGGAATCAAAAAACGCCAGATAAGCTCGCCGATGCTCAAGGACTTAGCCGCCGAGGCCAATACTGATTGTGAAGCATGTTCGAGGCAACACTTCCCTGACGGAGCGCATACCTGTGTTTTATGTTGTTAAAAAAATACATATATTGCAAGAATGCTCCGTATCAATCGATGATGAAGAAGGCTACAACGAGCGCAGATTGTGTATTACCTGCTCCAAAGATCCCCGAAAAATTGAACGCCTTGGTTTGCGAGAAGTAGAAATCTGGAAAGGAGAAGGTGGTGTCAAAAGAAGAAGACCTGCTTTATACTTTGGTGCCAATAAGGAAGGTGTGAAGGAAGCGATGACGTTCGACAGACATAAATCTATACCTTTATTGCAGAATGGTAACTGCAAACTGAGTTTGCAATTCACGTCATTGAAAAAAGGCAAAGTATCGCTCTACCAGACTTGCACTTTCCATAGCATCTTCCAAGTTTATTGGCTTCTGCTACGGATAACAATCACATTCAATGCTACATTGAAAATAATAAGGAACAGAACGACATGTTTCAGCTTGTAGCAGATATGTACGATTAATTGCGGAATTAAAGCCGAAAGCTATCGAAATAGAGCAAGTATTCTTGTGAGACTTTTGGGAACAAAGCTTAATGAAGAAGGGATCTCAGATATCAATTGTGCGATGAATGTTGGGCACCTCTTCATGTTGCTCTTCTCTAGTACGCTTAGTTTCATCCAGTCATCTAAATGTGTAAAAAAGAGACGATTTTAATATAACAATGACTTCTGTCAGCGATAGTGATATTTTCCGATCAGACTTAAAGGAAAGAGCTTTGGAAACATTATACCGAAGAAAGTTGGACAATGTTCTGGCTGCCAAGGAAAAGACAATTAGAAGAATTTTGTATAGAAAAAAAGGCGTGACAGATTATTTTTTCACACAACTCATTTAAAGACATTTTACGACAATTGTTTAAACAAATTCCATACCAAAAAACACTAAGAATAAAAAGTTTTCATATGGTAGGTAGTCCTGGATTTATAGAAAAAGCAGACAAAACAACAATTTTGAGGGTTATTGTCAAATTCTATGAATTCTATTTTACGACAAATTCACACATAGTTTTTTTTCTTTTTTGAGTTTATTTAACCCTCTTATCAGGGGTGGTAGTGCTATCTTGACTGTCAAGTTAGCATTACCAGGGGTTAATTTTTAAAAAAACAAGCGTGACAATTTTGTTTCTTTCACGACAAATTTACGACAAATTATCCAGTTATTGGATTGTAAAAATTTTGAAGTGGTAATGCTAACTTGACGGACATCATTTTTTTGGTGTTCTTTGTCATCGTTATGTCATGTTTGATTGTTATCTCCGCAAATAATAAATGTAAAAATTTGAAATCTTTGGAGTGGTTTTCTTAAAAAATGTTTAAGGAAAATTTTGGACATGCAAACCGTAAGCATTTGCTTATGTGGCTACAAGAATTAAATTTCAAAAAAAGAAAAAAACTATCATTCCATTTCTGAGACATATCATAGACAGCTAAATTCAAAATTAAAAAAAAAACTTGCTATCGAAATACTATTGACAGCTGCTATTTGTAAATTTTTACAATTTTTGGGAGTATTATATCGCAATAATTTGAGCACTCAGGAATGGTTTGATAAAAATTGTAGCAGTCGGTTTTAAGAAAAAAAAAACATTTTCATTTGTATGGATTTGTGTGGTAACATTACTTTTTCAAAAAAATTAAATTTTTACTTAAAATTCCTTATAGAGTGTAAACAACCCTTAAATACTGAAATTTCAAAACAAAGGAAATGATTTTTATTTTGAGTCCAAAAAAAATTGTTTTAAAAATGTTGGGAAGAAAAACTATTAATATTGCTCTGAAGCTTCTGTATAAGAAAAATAACGTAAATCAAAATCACCGTTTTGAAGAAAACGAAAATTAAAAAAATGGCTCTTTGGGGAGGTACCATTCATAACCATTTTTTGGAAAATCGATCCAGCATTTAAGGCTCCAGCCGAACAGACAGACAGAATTGTGAGATCCACTTTTTTGTCTTCATCGTAATGACAAGTCAAAACCTCGAGCTCTTTTTTTTACGAATGCATAACGTACGTCAAAGCCATTTATTTGATACTAGAAAATAATTTAATTAAAGTCTTTAAAGAAACTATTGTTTATAATGGATTAATCCAACAAAGATCTTAAAGGGTTTGAACTTTATTTTGTAGTCGCGTTAAATTATTGAGTAAAAGCAAGAGACACCTTATTGACCACAAGCGATTAAAAAATAAAACAAACAAAAAACACAAACAATTTTGTTTAGATATTTATTTTATTTTATTAACATCGAATGCATTTCGAACCAACTGTGGTTCATCTTCAGCAATACACTAATTTGGCAAAAAAGAAAGAAAGAAAATACAAATCAAAACAAAGAAAAGAAATTAAAGAAAGCTTTACATTTAACAATTGGAATGAAAGAGAAACATTAAATAAGGTTTAACAAAGGTGACATAATATTTCCATTATCACTGTTCATGGTGTTGTTGTTGTTGTTAATGAAAAGGCTTTCATAGGCATCAAGTCGTCGGTGGTTTGTTACATGCTTTATGAGCTTTACATCTTCTAAGCGCAAATTGAAGTGGTTGTTGGTGAGGGCGTGTGCAGCAACGGAGGATTTTTCGGGTCTGTTGAACTTTATGTGATTCGTGTGTTCGTTGAAACGGACACCAATGCTCCGCTTTGTCTGGCCGATGTAAACAGCGTTGCAGTCTCCACATTGAATCTCATATATTCCAGATTTGTTGACAATTGTGGATTTGTCTTTGGTTGACCCTAGCATATTTTTGATTTTACCATTACTAGAGTAAACGCATTCTATATTTTGTTGTTTTAATTTTGTGTGCATTTTGTTTGTTATTGGTGGGAAATACGTCATCGATGCTCTATCTGTATTGTTGTTGTCCTGAAGTTGTTTATTTTGTTTGTATAAGGTTGTTAATTCTGCTTTTTTGAGTTTTTTAGTATGTTTGTTTATAAGTTTATCTATAATAGATGAATTGTATCCATTTATGGTAGCGATGTCTTTTAAAATGTTGTATTCTTTGGCATAATTGGTAATTGAAAGTGGTAGTTTACACAGGCGATGAACCATTGAATGAAAAGCAGCGAGTTTGTGTTGAATTGGACTAAAAGAGTCGTTTGTGATGTATCGATTCGTTGTTGTTGGTTTCCTTTAAATTGCAAAGTCTATTATTCCGTGTTTTCTTTCCAGAGTAAGGTCCAAAAAATTCAACTTTTGATTTTCTTCAAGTTCAAAAGTGAAGTTTATGCTATTGAACTCGGAGTTGAGAGTTTTTAAAACCGAATCAATCTCATCCCTTCTTATCACTGCAAAAACATCATCTACATATCGAAACCAAATTCTTGGGAGTAATCCTCTTTCTCTTAAGTTAATTTCGAAAAAAGACATGAAAACTTCCGCTATCAGTGGGGACAAAGGGTTTCCCATACTTGTTCCTGTTTCAATTTTGTAGAAGATATTTCTGTATTGAAAAAAGTTTTGTGACATACATATTTTAGTTGTTTTTAGGTATATAAGTTTTTTGTTTTCATCAATATCAAACTTCTCAAGGTGTTTTTGGAGAGCGATTATAGCTTCAGGAATCGGAATGCTTGGAAACAAGGCTTCGACATCGAATGAAATCATGATTTCATCTTCTTTTATGAGGATGTCCTTAGTTTTTTCCACGAAATCAAAAGAATTTTTCACTGAGCAGCTTTCTAACGGATATTTTTTCATATCGTTTACTAACCACTTGGATATTTTAACCGAAGGTGAAGTTATATTCGAAACAATGTGTCGCATTTTATTTCCTGGTTTGTGCACTTTTGGAAGTGCGTAGAGTTTCGGTACCTCTGGGTTGGATATATTCAGTCGCCATTTTGGAATTTCAAAAACAGAATTTATTTCTTTTATTAATAACTTTGACTCGCGAATCATTCCAGGTAGTGGTGTTTTGTAATTCCAGTAATTTTAAAATTTTAAACAAAACACCACTACCTGGAATGATTCGCGAGTCAAAGTTATTAATAAAAGAAATAAATTCTGTTTTTGAAATTCCAAAATGGCGACTGAATATATCCAACCCAGAGGTACCGAAACTCTACGCACTTCCAAAAGTGCACAAACCAGGAAATAAAATGCGACACATTGTTTCGAATATAACTTCACCTTCGGTTAAAATATCCGAGTGGTTAGTAAACGATATGAAAAAATATCCGTTAGAAAGCTGCTCAGTGAAAAATTCTTTTGATTTCGTGGAAAAAACTAAGGACATCCTCATAAAAGAAGATGAAATCATGATTTCATTCGATGTCGAAGCCTTGTTTCCAAGCATTCCGATTCCTGAAGCTATAATCGCTCTCCAAAAACACCTTGAGAAGTTTGATATTGATGAAAACAAAAAACTTATATACCTAAAAACAACTAAAATATGTATGTCACAAAACTTTTTTCAATACAGAAATATCTTCTACAAAATTGAAACAGGAACAAGTATGGGAAACCCTTTGTCCCCACTGATAGCGGAAGTTTTCATGTCTTTTTTCGAAATTAACTTAAGAGAAAGAGGATTACTCCCAAGAATTTGGTTTCGATATGTAGATGATGTTTTTGCAGTGATAAGAAGGGATGAGATTGATTCGGTTTTAAAAACTCTCAACTCCGAGTTCAATAGCATAAACTTCACTTTTGAACTTGAAGAAAATCAAAAGTTGAATTTTTTGGACCTTACTCTGGAAAGAAAACACGGAATAATAGACTTTGCAATTTAAAGGAAACCAACAACAACGAATCGATACATCACAAACGACTCTTTTAGTCCAATTCAACACAAACTCGCTGCTTTTCATTCAATGGTTCATCGCCTGTGTAAACTACCACTTTCAATTACAAATTATGCCAAAGAATACAACATTTTAAAAGACATCGCTACCATAAATGGATACAATTCATCTATTATAGATAAACTTATAAACAAACATACTAAAAAACTCAAAAAAGCAGAATTAACAACCTTATACAAACAAAATAAACAACTTCAGGACAACAACAATACAGATAGAGCATCGATGACGTATTTCCCACCAATAACAAACAAAATGCACACAAAATTAAAACAACAAAATATAGAATGCGTTTACTCTAGTAATGGTAAAATCAAAAATATGCTAGGGTCAACCAAAGACAAATCCACAATTGTCAACAAATCTGGAATATATGAGATTCAATGTGGAGACTGCAACGCTGTTTACATCGGCCAGACAAAGCGGAGCATTGGTGTCCGTTTCAACGAACACACGAATCACATAAAGTTCAACAGACCCGAAAAATCCTCCGTTGCTGCACACGCCCTCACCAACAACCACTTCAATTTGCGCTTAGAAGATGTAAAGCTCATAAAGCATGTAACAAACCACCGACGACTTGATGCCTATGAAAGCCTTTTCATTAACAACAACAACAACACCATGAACAGTGATAATGGAAATATTATGTCACCTTTGTTAAACCTTATTTAATGTTTCTCTTTCATTCCAATTGTTAAATGTAAAGCTTTCTTTAATTTCTTTTCTTTGTTTTGATTTGTATTTTCTTTCTTTCTTTTTTGCCAAATTAGTGTATTGCTGAAGATGAACCACAGTTGGTTCGAAATGCATTCGATGTTAATAAAATAAAATAAATATCTAAACAAAATTGTTTGTGTTTTTTGTTTGTTTTATTTTTTAATCGCTTGTGGTCAATAAGGTGTCTCTTGCTTTTACTCAATAAACTAGAAAATAATGTTTAATACACTTACATTGCATAGCTTTCATGAAATAAGTTTCAGCAAAACGCTGCGAACCGATAAAATTAATATAAACACACATATTTTATATCGGTAATACATTGTTATATATTTTGTTTTCTACCTGCACCTACTCATGGTTTTTAAGATTGTCTCCCAATTCACATATCAAAAACTACATAGCGGTTTTGTTACAAAAAAATTATGTTAAATTGACAATGATGAGAGTCCAAAGTGAAATGATTTACTACCGGGTTTGGTATATCAGAAAACCAGATCAAATCAAATACTTGACATCATCTTCTTGGGACTTTTCTGTGAGTGCTGGCGTTTGTGCTGGTGCAGTAGGAATAGTAATTGAATCTGGTATAAGAAGCCCATCAACGTCGAAGACAGGAAATCGAGGAGTAAATCGAACTGTTTCACGACGCCCATTTGATGTTAGTTCCTCACCATCACCAATATCAGCTGTCATAAACATTGCCTCTTCGTAAGATGGAGGAGCTGTGAAAACAAAGTAATTAGGTCCACTGAAACAGATTGCATTGATTTTTCTTACGCGGTTCCGACTCGTTTGCTTCTGAAACATTATTTTGAACTTGGCATCCAGTGCCACCTGCCAGAGCCATAGCACTTGCTGAAGTCGATGGCACATCAGTAAGTCTAGGAGCAGGTATTGATGCGGTATGAAGTGGCACATTTCCTATGGTTATTGGTATAATAGCTTTGGCATTTCTTATGAAACCATTCATAACAGCAACCACAGCGATTTCATAAGAAATACGAACAACTTTACTTAGGTGCTCACACGTTGGTGCTGTAGCTGGTACCCGAATGATTTCGGTAAAATTTCGACGAGATCTTCGGGCTACAGGACTTGATTCTTTCTTGACCAAACAAATTTTCTCAATTTTTGTATTTGTTCGAGGACAGTCTGAGGTATAAGTTGCTTTTAGGTTGAGAAAAACATTGATCTTTTTTACATCACAATTGGATTGATTATTTACTTCTCCGCTAACCAAAATCATTTGACCCGGTACATATCCCGTCTGAGTGATATCCACACTAAGTAGAACCGGCTTAGTGGTACTCAAGCAAAATCCTTCAATAGCTTCAATATTTGCTGGCATCTTTAAAATATAAATTAATAAAAGAAATTTACAAAAAAAGCAATATTTACCTTTAACAAGCTGGAGTCCCAATTTAAGTCAAGAAGTTTCAAAACCGTAAATCCAACGGTGTATGTGTGATTTTTCGAGTATGAATTAATCATTATTACCTTGGCAACATATCGACTATGGCCATATTTTCCCTCGAATGATGAAGGACAATTTTCTGGAATAAGACACTGGAATGTGAAGACATGTGAACCGGGTTCAACTATTACATCCTGTCCTTATAATTTAAAGATGGAGAATTTCAAATAAAAGTTACATATTTATAATTATTATTAAAGAGCAAATTACCATTATCAGAACCTACGAGAAAAGTATTGGAAGCTATATAGTCTTCTCTGCCAGAAAACCTACGCTTCTTGTGGTGATGCTCTTTCTTCGCACCTGATCGACGATCTTTCCATGTTGCCGAAGAGAATCCACAAATTTTTAACTGAATCCCTGAAATGAAAAATATTGTTAATCAAAAAATGTTTCAATATGAAAAGAACTTATTTTTATAGGCAGGGCAAGATAACAACTTTAAAATTATTTGCGTTATTATTCATTTTTAACCTTGGTCTAAAAGGCCAATTTCTATTTTTTTTATTTTTGGGAAGTCGGAAACTTCGCTTCAAATGTCATTAATAGAAGTTCATTCACTCTTATTATAATTATAGCCGTTGAACATCTTCCGCTAAGTCAAATAGTGTAATTAAGTTAATATTATAAATGGACATTGGCCCTTTTAGAACCAAGAAGTACCTACAGAATTTGTCCACGAGCCACAGCAAAAAAAGTAAGTTCATAAAGCAATTTTCTACTGAACTGATTTTCTTGTTGGAATAAATCCAGGGGTGTATAGCGGAAATGATTGTACATCATCTCTGAAACGATGCGTTTGTGAATTTATAAAAAAAAATTATATAATATTTCATTTTTTTATTTGTTTTTCAAATCAAGTTTTTTTAGAGAAAAGTTTTTGGAAAAATTGGAAAAAATTACGATTTTTTTCTTCAAAATTTGGAACACCGTTCTTTTAAATACTCAATGTTTGTACATTTTTAGTCAGATAATGAAAACCAAAAGTTAAAAAAACGACCGAACGATTGCAATCCAAATTGGTTTGCTTTCGTGTGTTAGGATCAAAAAATTTTTTAACTAGTTTGTAGACTCAAACTAACCCAAAGCCAAAACCATTTTTGGTCTGGTATTGGTATTTAATATAATAAATACTTAACAGGAAACAAAACAAAAAAATATATCAATGAGATATTGGGCTATAAAACTAAATTTGTAAAACATGATAATTAATTGATTAAGAGGGCTGCTTGCACCATAGTTTGATCTACTAAATATTGGATTCAAAGGCTGCTGTCTTCTTATGCTTACCCGACTAAAACTAAAGTTTAATCTACCCAGAACTGATGTAGATGAAATAGAACCATTAAATATTGTGGACATAAAGCTGAATTGAAGATATTGCCTATTTTGTGAGAATAAAGCAAGGTCTTTTAACTTTAACATCTGAGAATAAAGAGGAAATATAACTCCTGGGAAGCAATCGAAGGCAGAAATGCATAAATCTTTTCTGCACTGCTTCTAGTCTTAATATATGAATGAACAGAATAGTAAGGGCCCCATACACATCCGTACTCAAGAATTAGTCTTACAAATGATAGAAATAGAAGTACATAAGGATCTCAAAATTCACGGTAGAATCGTTTTTTAAATCCGAGAACCCTATTGGCTTTTTTAATAATAAAATTTAAATGATCATTGAAAGTCAATTTATAAACCAGGATTATTCCTAGGAAACACAGAAAGTTTATTTAAAGGTGACAATTCAAACATGAAGCTATACGTAACACTAACTTTCTTCCATATAAAACACATGGTTTTACACTCTAAACATTTAAAAATAGACGATTTTTATTGCACCATTCCCTGAACCTAGCAAGATATTCCTGCAAAAAAGAGCAGTCACTGGACGAATCTATCCTTCTATAAAGCCACGGACGAATATTTAATAATTGAGACCAAATTATTTTTAAATTAAACAAATAATATTGGGCTCAAATGGCTGCCCTGAGGAATACCAGAATTGAGCAGACTGCTCGTTTCTAAATGACACACTATAGCATCTATTTTATAAATAAGACGAAATCCATTTAAAAAAAAAATGTCATTAAATCGCTGATTCCTGAGTTTCAAAGAAGTGTTTCATGACATAACTTGTCGAATGCTTTACTGAAATCAGTGAAAACGCAGTCTAGTTGTTCGCTATTCTCTAAAGCATCTAGACAAAAGGAAGTAAAATTAAGTAAATTTGTAATTGTTGATTTTTGTTTACAAAACCATTGTGATTATCACAAATAATAGAACCACAATCAAAAGAGAGCACATTATATACATATAATTGATTCGAGGAGTTTTGGAATCACAGATAGTTAAGCAATGGGATGATTATTTGTTATTTCGTTTTTTGAACCTTTCTTATGAATATGTGTTATAAATAAACTTTTCCAAATTTTGGGGAAGATTGAGCTTTCAGGGATTCGTTGAAAAGAACACACAATGAATATGACTAATAAGACACACATTTCTTCAAAATATAGGATAGTAAGCCCTCAGGCCCGGGGCTAAAACATTCCTCAAGTTTTTGCCTCACTCATTGCTATTTCCTTAAAAAGGCAAATATAGACGCTTTGTCAATAGCAATGGCAATATTGCCCAATTAATGAAAGGCAATCATTGATTTCCATCGTCCAGGCAATTATTCAACATTTTTTTAAAATTATTTAGCAAGTTTGAAAAAAATCGATGCACCCGTTTAGGCTGTACCCGGACAGATGAACAGACATACATAATTGTGAGACACGTTTTTGTAGCATTTTGAATATGAATAATTTTTTAAAAGAGTATAGGAAAAAGTGAATGGTAACACGAATGTACAGTTGAAAAGGTTATTGTGAGTACATCATTTCATTGAATAGCCATCCAGCTCCGATAAATGAGGTTTGAGAGATATTCATTCGGTTTAAAAACACCAATTTGGCAATTCCACATATAACATACACAGATTTAAAAACCAACAACTTGGGCCTGGCGCTCACTTGGAAACTTTAAGTTGATCCCGACTCAATTACTTTGGGTTATATGGGGGACCGCAAACTTAGCAACTAAGTTGCCGGCAACTTTAAGTTGCTCGAGGCACTTTTTGCCAGCAACTTTAAGGCGCTTGCCCACGCCCACTGGGCAACTTTAGTTGCCAACAACTTTATCTGTCAAAGATGGCCGTGTTCAACAATAAAATACTTATATATTAACTTGCAGCATATCTTAAATTAACAAGTTATAAAGGGTTTTTCAACAAAGACGCTACAAAAGTAGAGCGACAGGGACACTCTTTTGACATTTCTCTTCAGTAAGGTTTGCCATTTCATGACGAAAAGATACGAGTATACGAGCCAACAACGAGGCGAAATTAAAATTTACTACCGAAATTCGGAGTCACTGGCCTCAACGTTAAGAGCGCTACGTCCAATACATGGTCGTCATAATCATCCTAGCAGATCAACAATTTGAATACACAGGCACAGTACAAAATGTTCTCGTGCCAGTGATACAAAGAAGTGCCCGTAGTTTCGAGAATATTGCTGCCGCTGAGGCTTCAGTTGCAGAAAGCCCAAATGTGTCTCTCACACGTCGTTCTCAAGCGTTGAGCATCTCTGTGACGTCGTTGTTGCGAATTTTGCGAAAAGATCTTGGCTTACATCCTTACAAGATTAAATTGACGCAAGAACTGAAGCCGTTTGACCACCAGAAGCGTCGTATGTTCGTGAATTGGGCTGAGCAACAACTTGAAAATGATTCGGATTTTCATCGAAAAATCATCTTCAGCGATGAGGCTCATTTCTGGCTGAATGGCTTCGTCAATAAACAAAATATGCGGTTTTGGTCAGGCAACAATCTACACGTACTCCATGAGTCATCATTGCAACCCGAAAAAAATACGGTTTGGTGTGGTTTATGGGCCGGTGGTGTCATTGGGCCGTACTTCTTCCGTGATGATCAAGACCGGCACGTTACTGTGAATGGGGATCGCTACCGTTCAATGATAACCCAATATTTTTGGCGTGAATTGGATGATATGGACTTGGAGGACATGTGGTTCCAAGAGGACGATGCCACAAGTCACACAGCGAATGTCAAAATCAATTTATTGTAAACCAAGTTTGGAGAACGTATTATCTCACGAAATGGTCCAGTCGTCGCTTGGCCGCCTCGGTCGTGCGATTTGACGCCGTTAGACTATTTTCTGTGGGGCTACGTCAAGTCTACGATCTATGCCAACAAGCCAGCGACGATTGATGATTTTCGTACGAATATCGAACGTGAAATTGCAGCAGTATCGGCGGATTTATGCTTAGAAACCGTCGAAAATTGGGTTCAGCGTCTGGACTTCTGCAAGCGTGCCCGTGGTGGCCATGCAAAAGAAATCGAGTTCCATACATAATGGCATCAAACGTACTTTCACAGGTAAAAAGAATTTCATTGGTATCCAAAACCGTTTTTGTTTTATTTTGTAGCGCTCTTATTGAAAAACCCGATACATTTCAATTAATTTTATTTTGCATTTATATTTTATCAATATCAAATTGGGGATCAGACACAAAACAAAATAGTGGCAAAAGTCAAAAAAAAAAAAGCAAAACACAAATTTCAAATTCTAAAGAGTTGCTCGAAAGTTGCTTAGTGGACGGCGGCAAGCAACTTTAGTTGCTCGGAGTTGCCGGCACCTCTGAGCACCTAAAAGCTGCCGGCAACTTAGTTGCCCAGTGGTGGCAGGCCTTAGCTGGGGTTAACGGAAGTTAATAGGGGAAGAATGCGAAACTTTTGCAGTGAAAAGTGAAAAAAAAAAAATCTGCTAACATTAATCTTACTCGTACTGCTTCATTTACAATCAAGATATTTGGAGTATGGTAGTAATGTAGGCAGCATGAGTGTAACACTCACTCACTGGTGCAGCTACATATATAGCCAATGAAAAGTTATATTCTTTTCGGTGTTTTAAGACTAAATAACTCTGGAACCCCATGTAGCTAACTGTATTTGTAAGCAAAACGGTCCTATAATACATTTGTGATGAGTAGGTATAAAGGCCAATGAGACCATACTCCTTTTTTTTTTTTTTTAATGACGCTCTTGACTTACTGATTATAGAAATAATTATGACTAACAATTGTATGAAAGTGGTCCCAACAGACTTTTGACTTTACTAGGTATGAATTTAGGTATAACAAAGAGCCACGATATAAGTCCCACTTAACTACCGTTATGTTATTTTCTTCAATGCAATCACTTGAAATATATCTCAATGGAAATAGTTTGATTTTATTAAAATGAAAATTAAAGTGACAAAGGCGTTAAAGTGGCCCGGAGTCAAGATAGCGGCGATATAAGCCTTGGCTGTTTTTATTCCTTTTTTTTGTAATAGGTTCTTGAGGTAACTGCTTTAATTGTATCTCAATTGATGAGGCCACCGATATAAGCTGCGAAATTAAATATTACTTTCTTAATTGGATTATGCAAGTAACCCTTCTCAAAGAGGCATCGAATCCCTAAGAAAATAGAAAATGTATCAGACAGACGTTTTGAGTTGAATACTTCGAAAGACGAATTGAATATAATTATTGCAGTTAAGTTGAACTCAAATCATCTCTTTACTATATAATAAAATTATTTGCTATAAGAAATCAAAAGGTTTCAAAAAAATGTATATTTTGAGATGTTGCATCAGCTATTTAAATAGCCCGTGGCTTAAAACTTTTCTGTCAGGGTTTTGCGGCCCGCATATCATGCTCAAGAGTGAATAAATATGCACATGAAGAGTGACCAGTTTGACCATTCTTACAAAAAAGCTAGGGTAAATTTAGTAGCATTTTCGGTTTTAAGCTTATGCCCTAGAGAAATATTTTTCGAGGTAACGGGACCATTATGCAAACAGACGATAGTATTCGCTATATCACCCAGAAGTATACTTAACTAACTAACAGTTTTGCTTCTACATTAATTATTAGATGCTTTTTGTTTTCATTCAACCTATGCATAAAAGCATTGCATAAGACTCCATAGAGTGAAGAGGTATCCTTTTTAAACTCCTATTGTGCCTTTATGGAGCTAATTATGAGTCTTAAAAAAGTTCACATAAAATTAAATTAAAAAAAATACTTGCAGGTAGGTCTAAGAATCGAACCCGTGTCCCTCTGAACAAATCGTCTTGCTCTTTAACAGCTCCACCAATCACATATAAATAGTTCAAGGCATTAAACTTGAATATTGGATCGTCTCCTTTATATTTATAATATAATTTTTATACTGGCAAAATTATGCAGTAGTTTTGACTTTTTACCTGCTTAATATTTTCGGTGGTGCTGAATCTTAATTTCAGGTTTGTACCTTACATTTCGTGACGCAACATGCACAAAAGTGCAAAAAAGAAATTTCTTTTGTGAACTTTTAAATTATCTAGAAACAAATTGAAAGTACACAATTTCTAACAATTCTCCGTTAAGAGTTAATTGAAAACTCACGTACTTTTACAGTTTCTGAAAATTCACTCGAAATCACTAAATAATTCTGTACCTAGCAAATGTCCAATTTTTAATTATTTAAAGAGTCGAAAATTTAGCTTTTTATTTTCTAAAAATTCTTAATACTTTTGAAAAGCCTATTGGCCCTTTTTCCAGTCGTAGAATCAAATCAAAGAGTATAGTAATAAGTTAATATTGTAAGAAATTGACATTGGCTCTTTTACCTGTACCTCGGACAGTTATACTGTTTGAGAAAACTTGAATTTTGTTCTCTCTTTCTCTCTCTCTCTAACATGAACCACAATCCTACTTCCCTGAAAGTCCTCCTGATGTTCTGAATTCGAGTCTTTCACGTTTTTGTGATATCGACCCCTGATTGCAAGAACTAGGTAACTCAATTTTCTATTTTTATAAAACCTCGGCAAAAACGGTATTATTTAGGACAGTTTTCGAAATTGTTCGTCCAATTTTTTTCTATTATAGTGAAATATAGGATATTTCTGAAGTGTGAGAAACATAAAAATTAAACTTTCCCTATTTCTCTTTGAACGTTGATATCTCCAAAATTTTAAAAATTGAATGTTTTTGAAATCAAGGGACGATATGTATTCAAATTTAAAATTTTGAAAAAATGCATTTTAAAGCAAATTTTGGGTTATAGTTTTACTTGAAATTTATTTTTTTGGGAAACAATTATATTTAGTTGTAAGCTTTAGTCTTAAACTACCTAATGAGGTTTTGTGGAAACAGCAAAAATAAACTAATATTCAGTTAGCGCCCAATGGGCGTTTTTGCATAACTTTTTAGTCACAAACTTCAGATTCCGACACAGCACTCCTGAAAACGTAAAACTACCCCACAGTCTACTTGGTTAAAATACAATGTAACAGAAATATTGTCTTTATTAATATGGTGATAAAATATTTAGTAGGATAAATTAAAGATCTTAGGATTTTAAAATTACAAAATTATCCAATTCGACGATTTTTTCCTCGGCAAGATGATCGCTGATTGAGATCCTATTAAACGATTGTTTCGCACACTGTTCATGGCCAAATCTTTCATGCATTTTTCAGTGATTGTTTAATTTTTTAGTATCGTCCGGGGGGAAATGCCCTCTTTTCTCCCCCGTAGTTAGCCGTGCCTAGGGGTGGGGCCTTATGTTCAGTATATATTTGTTGTACTTGCATGTGTTTTTTCCTCATGTTTAAAGCCATTTTTGTATTTCTGAAATTCTAAATTCCAATTTTTACAACCTCCGGAATATAGTACCCCAGTTCCTTATTTTTTGTTCAAGCGTGAGTGCCAGTGGCCAGTACAATATTTCATTTGTGGAACGGGTTAGCACTAAATCTGGCAGTCTGAAACTGTTTAAAACTCGGTGTGTAACACACCTAATACCATCTATTTGTGTACTGTGCGTTAGCATTGTGTTCAATAATCAAGTTTGCTAAAGTCACATGTTTGTATTTATCATCTACGGTGCGAATATTGAAAAGAGCGTGTTTAAAAACGTCAAATGCGTTTACAAGTAAATTGACTGGCGCTGATCAAACAAATTATCTGCAAACAGGAGGTTACATACTGTCATAACGCAATTTCTGCTTCAAAAAACCATTATCATTTGACGATCAAATCGAATTTGACTTGCCGTTTTCGAAAACAGCCGATATTGTGATCAGTTCCTAGTTTAGGGTATTATGTTTAAGAGCACGCTTAACTTGCTTTGGATTGCCATCAACCAAAAAAGGCGATCGAAAGAAAATGTATCTTAAACAAAATCTAAAATTTTCGATAGCATCAAATAACTGTTGAATTCATGTTATAAAGTTAGACAAGAATGCATGATTTAAGTTTTTGCTGATTTTGTGCAAACATTTCAAGCAGAACGTTGTATTTTAATTTACGTTGGAATGAACGACAGAAAAAAATGTCGGATCGTTAAAATGTCGATTTATATTGACTTTTTTGTATGTACTAAGTGTTGGGAAAAAATATCGACAAGTCGATAAAAGTTGATGCTTTTCTCGACTTTCTTACTATTTTTTTAAGCTTGAAGGTAAACATTTTATGAATTAGTAACCAAAAAAGTCAACATAAACCGACATTTCAACTGCTTAAATCCCCTTTTTTGCCAGTAATTCGTAGGTAACCTTTACTAAAATATGTTAGTTCTTTTTTTTTATTCGGTGCAAGGACGGTGGAGGTAATAGAATTTAATATTCGATTTTTTCTTATTTTGTATTATTCGTAATGAATAGGGCGGCTGTTTTGAGTTTGCTCCAGGTATTCTAAGCGCTAGGAACGGCCCTGACGCCACTGACTCTGTACATGTATCTACATATATAACATAGTACATACTATGATCATCCACTTAACTGTTCTAATTTTCTACTAAAATAGAAATTTAAAAACAAGTTTACGAAAGTAGCAACAAAAGTCCAAAAAAGCAATACAAAAAAAAAAAGAATTTGGCAAAACTTCAAGCAATTGCGGTTTTATTATTTAATAAAAAGAAAAGAAGTTTGTATAATAAACTTTCTTTGAAGATTGATTTATTGAACATCTGCTAAGAAAATGAAAAAAACTGTTTGTTAAGACTCCGGCCATGTCTTTATAGCTAAGAACTATTTTTTTGTTATCATACAAATAAAACTAGACCTTACCCTTGTCTTTTGATTACAAACCTTCGTTCATTATTTGAAACTTACTCTATCATAGGCTTTACATAGCTAGAATTTTATAAAATAGCAAGGGGCCTACGCACACATATGTATATATGTACCTAACTTGGAATGCTTATCGCTCCTATCACTCGGATGACACAGAATATTATTACCAAAAATAATTATAGCTTATATTTTTTTCATCATTCAATTGCACTTTTAACAATTCAAAAATAACTATCAAATATGTAGATTTGGTAACTATTTACCTCTTAGTTTTTTCCTTCGATTCAATTCAATAATAACTTTTCCACTAACAATTTGACCCGTGAAGAAAGTTCCATGGTCATTTTTATCGAAAACAATTTGGCAGGAAGTCATAATTCCGATAAAATTTAAATAAATTCACAAATTAAATCAAATTATTTTCAACCTTCAAAATAAAAACAAAAAACACACAAAAGTTCATCGTGCACCGCGTCTTTCGATGCGAGTTAAAAAATGTCTACTAAAATTTTGTAGACATTTTTTCTGTCAAAACACGTATCTAATTAGATATTCTATATAATAATAAGATAGTAAGAGTATCTTATCTTAAACAAAAAAAGTTAACAAATATAAAAATGTGTGGAGTACTTTGTGCTTTTTGTTAAGCTTCTTTTTTTTCACCTGAAGAGAATCTATTGAACATCGAAGTCTCTCCATAATCCGATAGAGCTTTTTTGGTTAAAATTTTTTAATCTTTTGAGTTTGAGTTCGTTTAACTGAGTTTGTTTAAACTCATTAACATATTGCCATCAGTCATT
The DNA here is from genome assembly GCA_946251815.1 of Dasysyrphus albostriatus. Lineage (NCBI taxonomy): Eukaryota > Metazoa > Arthropoda > Insecta > Diptera > Syrphidae > Dasysyrphus > Dasysyrphus albostriatus. The sequence goes on along the minus strand of OX276335.1, from coordinate 189,688,169 downwards.
TGAGCTAAATTTATTATTAGACTGCATTCTAGGTATACCAATGGAAAACTGCAATTAAACTAGTTCAATGAATTATTAAGAATTGTTATCACTGCCGTTTGTGGTTGTTTTTTCAATAACCCACAGATTTATTGCTATCCATATCCAGGTCTACTATGTATTTAAAGTGTAAGCAAATTTAAATAATAAGGGGTTATGAATTGATTGCATTGCATTGACAGTAAAAAAAGAAACAAGTTTGTAGAATATTAATTTTAGCTTATTATAAGTGGCAGATCATACGAACTTCGTGAACAAAGTGACATTGTAATAGTAGAAAAAATGTGTTGTTAGAATTAAAAAGCTGAATTACATACAAAGTTTGCTGAGATGAAACATATTCGATAGTGACAAATGGTTCATTGACTTCTGATTCTGATGTGCCAATCGGATCGCCAGAAGATCATTATACAAATAGACAAATAAATGTTTTTGAACAAAATTTATCATATTCTTCCTATTACTTAATTAATATAATAAAAAAATATTTCAAGCAACCTGTAGGTACTTGCTGCGTGCACAAACAAAACTGAATAGGTATAGATTTACCATATTCAAGACAAAAAATAAAAGTTGGATGGAGGAAATAGAAGCAGGAAATAAAAGGGTTTTTCAAACGGGACGCTACAAAAGTAGAGCGACAGGGACAGCAAACGACGCCATATTTCTTGCCGCTCTTTTGACATTTCTCTTCAGTAAGGTTTGCCATTTCATGATGCAAAGATATACGAGCCACCAACGAGTCGAAATTATTAAAATTTACTAACGAAATTCGGAGTCAGTTGCCTCAACGTTAAGAGCGCTACGTCAAATTTATGGTCGTCATGGCCTACATCCTTACAAGATTAAATTGACGCAAGAACTGAAGCCGCTTGACCACCAAAAGCGTCGTATGTTCGTGAATTGGGCTGAGCAACAACTTGAAAATGATTCGGATTTTCATCGAAAAATCATCTTCAGCGATGAGGCTCATTTCTGGCTGAATAGCTTCGTCAATAAACAAAATATGCGGTATTGGTCAGGCAGCAATCCACACGTACTACTCCATGAGTCATCATTGCATCAAAAAATTACGGTTTGGTTTGGTTTATGGGCCGGCGGCGTCATTGGGCCGTACTTCTTCCGTGATGATCAAGACCGGCACGTTACTGTGAATGGGGATCGCTACCGTTCACTGATTACCAAATTTTTTTGGCCCCAATTGAATGATATGGACTTGGAGGACATGTAGTTCCAACAGGACGGCGCTACAAGCCACACAGCGAATGTCACAATCAATTTATTGGAAACCAAGTTTGGGGAACGTGTTATCTCACGAAATGGTCCAGTCGCTTGGCCGCCTCGGTGGTGCGATTTGACGCCGTTAGACTATTTCCTGTGGGGCTACGTCAAGTCTATGGTCTATGCCAACAAGCCTAAACTTCCAATGAATATCGAGATAATATGGGTTCAGCGTCTGGACTTCTGCAAGCGTGTCCGTGGTGGCCATGCAAAAGAAATCGAGTTCCATACATAATGGCATCAAACGTCCTTTCACAGGAGTAAAGAATTTCATTGATATCCAAAACCGTTTTTGTTTTATTTAAAAAAACTTTTGTAGCGCTCTTATTGAAAAATCCGATACACATTTCCCTCTTCCAAATAATGCTTTTTAAAATCCCTACTGTTTATATAATCAAAACAAATTTTACTACTTTTTCTTATTTATTTAATCCGTTAGAGCTTATAGCTATTTACATACAATTTTAATATAAAATAATTTACCTACAAAATAAATGAATGTGTATAACTATTGTAATATGTAAAAAAAGCTTTCTTTAATTTTTTTAATTTTGACAGTATACCGTTTGTATCTAGAAGAAATTATATAATAATATTTATTGACAACCAAAATCAGGTGATTTAAAGGGCTATTCACAGAACAGCTGCAAAAATTGAGGACATCAGGATTCTCTTGCAGAGTAACTTCGATGAGATTCAACGATATTGTGATGACTGGAAGTTGAAAATCAACTTTCAGAAATCAGAAACTATCTTGTTTAGGACTCCGTTGCGTGGAGCCACAAGGGATACGAGAAAGAACTGGCGCAAGCTGGTGATCGTAGGGCCAAATGGACATCCACTGGCGAGTAAAAGTGTAGTAAAGTACCTTGGCATCTGGATGGATCAGTATTTGTATTTCGACAGACATATAAATGCTGCTCTGGCCAGGGCTAGGGGAGCTTTTGCCCTGACGAAACGGTTGTTTTATAGCAGCCGGCTTGACAGCAGGGTGAAGGTGATTTGATACATGGCCCTTATCCGGCCGATGATTGCCTATGAATGCCCGGTTTGGTTCAACGTTGCCCCATCTCAAATGGAAAAGATTCGGGTGTTTGAGAGGCAGTGTCTTCGACGCTGCCTTGGATTGCACAGAACACCAGAGTCGGAGTACTATTTCAACCTGGCTCTATACAACGGGGCCAACATAAACAGGATAGATAATTTCTTGCTGAAGCTTATTCGAGGTCACATTGCAAGAGCGATGTCCTCGTCTAACAGCTTAATTTTCGGGGCTTATTACCCCAACAACGAATACTACGAGAGTGTGCGTCTAAGCGGCTTTATTCCGCCCGATGCATTCCTCCACCTAGACAGTCGAGGGCTGATCCAGGATAGAGCGGCGGTTCCGCTAATCTACCACGTCGGCTGTAGAACTGTAGATCGGCGACTCCTTTACGGTCGCGACGTCCTCGCACAAGACGGAGCTGAGCACCTTCGGCTCAGCAGGACTGTGTCCGAACGGGACCGAAGAGATAGGGTAAAGCAGGAGAACCAGTTCTGGTGGTTGAAAACCGAAAATGAAGTTCCTTCAGACATTTAATAGTTGACCTTGCTATTTTTTTTGTATGGCCGACTTGCATAGGTTTAGGTAGTTTGTTTTAAGTAGGGACGGTCAGGGTGGCACAAAAAAAAAGAAAAAAAAATCCACAAAAATACAAAAAAATTATAAAACCGGAAAATGCTTGCTGTGGCTGTTCTAGTTTGTAAGTAGTCTGTAAGTAGCTTATAAGTAGGTTGTAACTAGTTTATAATTAGTTGTAAATAGTTTTAAGTAGTTTTAATTAGTTTTAATTAGTTTTAATTAGCTTTGATTTAGTTTTATTTAGTTTTTAAGTTTTATATAAAACCATATAAAAATAAAGACAATGATACCAAGTTTTTTGTAAATTCTTCTCGGTAAAAAATAAAAACGACCTGGATTTAGTATTAAGATAGTTCTTAGGCCGAAAGGCATTAGCATTAAGTTATTATAGTTTAACTTAGAGCGCCCGACTGGGGTCAGTAAGTTAGTTTTAAGATATTGATAAGTAGGCTAGTTTTGTATGAATGTTTGTCTAGCTTTAAGATAGTTTTAAGAAAATTGAAAAATAAAAATGAATAAAAAAAAAAAACACCATTATTTGTTCTGCTGAAAATCAGACAGAAGGGCAACTGTCTTTTTAAGCTTTTCTGACTATAACTAAAATTTAATCTCTCAGACCTAACAGTTGCATCTACGTATAGAAATGACATTTTGCATTAAAAAGTCATTTTTGGAATTTTCGTAATTTCCCTTCTTCAAACTGGTGATTCAATTGGTTTATAAAACCTAGTACGCAGATCAAGCAGACAAATTTTATATCTACATTTTTTTTCGACAAATTCTAAAGGTGTAGAGATAAGAGAAAAGTCAAATGAGTGCAGTAGCATAGCTAGAAATTAAAAAAATTATAAAATTGAACATTTTTTATACAGAAATCAGATTATTGCAAAGCATTTGCAGAGCAAGAACAATTGAGCGCCTGCGCTTGACGGGGCACAATATTAAATGGATGGATGCAGCCCTGGATTAGCCATAGGGACCATCGGGGTCATGGCCCAGGGCGGCAAATTTTAGGGGGGCGGCAAATTTTGAAGAAAAATAAAGAGGAAATAAGATCTGTTCTCATCAAAAACTTTAATTTTATAATCGTTTAACCTTCAAATTTGCGTCCAAATTGAAAAATAAATATTTGGTTTTCCTTGCATATCTTCCATAACGAACAAACAAAAAATCGTATACCCACACAATTCAACGTTTTTTTTAAGATCATCACTTCATGTGCGTTTTCGTGCACTAGTTAACGCACGACGACGGAATAACACGAATTATATTTTTCTGCAGATACCTACACATAGCCATAACGCTGTACCTAAGTGGAAACCAAAAGTGCTATTTATGCAATTTCTTGAACTTCTTGTTCGCCCTGCTCATCTTTGTCACTTTATGAAGAAAACGCAAAAAAATAATTAAGTACAAAAAAGACCTAAAACTAATGCAAAGCGAATTAGATCACTCAGTAACAAAATGCCTGAGAAATTTAGAATAACAACATATCATAACAACCATAATATATGTATGTATGTTCTATGTTTCACTGGGCATTTCACTCAGAAAGTAAAAGTAGAGGGTGCAATGCACTGGCCTCTACTCGAAAAGAATGCAGTGCACTCTCTCCTGACATCTCCCTTCTCACCATCATCATCACTCAAACTCCAGCTCGCCTTTAAAACTAACAGAAAAAACCATTATAATAATTAGTATGACCATCTTCTCTTAAGTCTTGTACCTAACAAGATTTAACCCTTAATTTTAAAATCGAAATTTTTAAAACAAAGAAGTCAAAACAAGATAAACACATGCTATTTTATATTCTCAAGTAAAAAAATGATATTTTTAAGATTCTTAATTGGTTTTCTGTAACTATTAAGTAAATTGAAAAACTGCAATTAAAACGATTAGTATAATGGTTCATCTGGTCACTTCTAAACTCCAACGTGCTAGATACTTATGTATAAAGATGTGTGTCGTGTTCTCGTGTTGAGAAATGAGAACGGTTATCCTGCGATGAGTAGGTATATACTCTGGTGTTTTGGATCTCTCAAAAGAGAAAATCCTAAAACGCATACAAAAAACCCCATATTATTTCCTTTCAAAATACTAAGCTATAAATTTTCATGAACAAAATTCACGTGAAATTAATTTTGGTTAACTTTTAGTTTGCAATCCATAAATTCCCACTACGCCGATTGGCTTTCTCATTGCCCTTTGATTGTAAAATTGATTTTAAGGCTTGTAAAAAAGGAATTTTTCTAAGTATCCATGAACACTGTGTTTATAGGTTTTGCTAAAAAAAAACCGAAGCCGAAGAAGAACGTTGAACTGTGAGTAGTGAGTACATATTTTTTACTCCAAAAAAGAGACAGCAAATTCACTGATATACCGTTACTTTTTTTGTTACTGAGAATTTCAATGGCTTTGAAATTAATAGTGAATTGTCTCGTTGAATATGAATATTGTTTAAATTTTTTTCCCCCTTTGAATAATTAAACTATAAATATTGGCTATCGTTATTTAAGTTTTTAAAACCAATTAAGCTGTTGGTGAAGTTGCTTATTTGAAAAAGCAAGTTTTGTTTTCGGGTGCTTGGTTTTAGTCCACGTTGGTGTAAAAATCAACGGACGAAAAAGAATAAGCGGAAAACAGTATTCCAAAATAAGAGCAAAAAAGGCTAAGGAATTTGATAAAATGGTGAGCAAAATAAATAAAATAGAAAACTTTCTTTTAGCTACACCCAGATCCTCATTGTTTTGTAAAAACAGTTCAAATATTAGTTGCAATGACCCAAAAGACTTACCCTTAAGTTCTACTGAAACGGAAACTTTATCTAACAAACCCTCCACATCTAACAGTAATCCTTCTGAACTTGAAATAAATGAAAACCAACGAAATTGCACTACATTTTCTGAAACAATTTAAATTGCTAGTTCTTATCCTTCAACAATGGAGGGCGTTAGTCTTGACCCATCTGAGTGGGAAATTAATAATTTTACCATTGATTTTTTGGTTAAAAATGGTATAAATCAAAATTTAAATGCAAGCATCAAAAATTCAAAGCGTTTTTTTACCGACCGTTCTCGGTTTCTGGCAAAGTCAATCTTCACAAGAAACTTGGCAAATGACAGTTGAAAGGCTGTATTTAACATATTCCCCGAAAATAGGTACTGTGTATTGTGCCCCATTTCGTCTCTTCAGAAAAGAATCTTACCAATTTAAAGATGGTTTCTGCGATTGGAAACATGCTGAAGACAGAGTTAAAGTTCACGAAAATTCAAATCTTCATAAAGAATGCGTTTTGATTTTGCTCAAAAGGGAAGAAGTATGCGGAATCGATGCAAATTTGAAACTTCATCTCCAAACCGAGGAAATGTATTGGAAAAATGTGCTCTTGCGAATTGTTGCAATTTGAAAAGCGGGTCTAGCGTACTGAGTTAGTTAGTTACTTAGAGTTCCGTGGTAACTTGTTTTTCAAAATATTCTCTGAGTGTCAATGCAGGGAGTAGAAAACCTATAGCCAGTTGCCTTCTTTTAAAATTTTTTTTATGGCTTTCCAATAATCAGAGGAATTTTTGCAATTTATTAAACTTTCCGTCTGGGTTTTAATGAAATGTCCCTTTTTTAGCTGGCACAAAGCTCTGTATGCTCGGTTGGCTTCTAAGTAATATTTTTTCAAACTATCGGAATTGTAATTTTGGTATAGTTTTAATAGCGCGAATGGTCTGCTTCTCGAAGACTCACATTCTCTATCATACCACGGTGAAAGATATTTTCCTGCTTTTATTTTTCTGCTTTGTGGGACTGCTGACAATTCAATTATTTGCTGTAGGTCGTTTATTGTGGTTTCAGGCGCTATGATGTTATGATTTAAGTTCCTAATAAATATATGTATCGATTTGGTTTCCTCGCCATTTTAGTTTGCTGTCTCAAGTTCGTGGACTGTTAAAAGGGAATTCTTTTAAAAAAGCCAACAGCACTGTTTGAGAATTGACTCAAGGTCGTTATATAGCATCCATGTCTTGTTTGGCCTGTTGTAAATAGTAACAAAATGTCCCGATTTCGACCGTTTTCCTACAAAATGGATAGCTGATTGTAAAATATACTTTTTATTTTTGTTTCTCTCGTTGATTTCAAAGTGAGGAGGTAAATTCTTAAGCAGAAAGAGAGTTTCTTCCACCTTATGGTTTAAGACGTCTATAAATATAAATAGACCCTAAAAGAAAAAGAAAGAATATTTTTGCTAAGCAATACTATCACAAGCTTTTTAAATTACGTGTTTTAGGTGTACTGGCTTTGTATGTTAAAAAGCATTGGTCACAGCTTTTTTAAAGCCTTGTAGTAACTTCCACTTCCAGGTCGTTTGCAATTATCATTTCGAAATTTTTTGCTGTGAGAAACTTATCGCTGAGTAACAAAATGTTTATTTCATGGTGTTTCTTTTAACAAATTGGTGGGCACATAAGATTGTACTTAGTACTTGGGCAATCTTTAAACAATTTTGATGCTATATGCCCTGGTGTGCTTCCACAATTTACTAGCCCAACTAAACCGGATTGTTCAGGAGATTAAGCAAATATTTTGCTAAAAATTTCGGCTCGTAAGTTTTGGATGTAATTGAACCTTAAAATCAAAAAATAAAATTGTGGCAATTGTATGAAATTATATTTTCTATAGGTAAACAAATTTATTTTAAATTTTTAATAAATAACCATATTGAATTATATAATTTGTTAAGTAAAACAAAGGGATATGTGACATCTTTGTTGTTAACTGTTGAATGTTGAAAAAGTCAAATCTGGCTTGGCAAAGGCTATCGAGTGTGAAAGTGTTTATTAATGTTAAGCGGTTTCCATCAACTACTGGGGGTTTCCATTTCTCAGTACTGGGACATTTTCGTTTGGCTTTGCATTGAGAACATCGGCAACTTCATCCTTTCTTTGATCTAGATATTTAGCTACTCTCTTTTTTTCTTTTTGAATCCCACAGGCCTCTCCAGTTTTCGATTTCTTGCGATTCTAATATTGCTTCTTCTACTTAACTATACGATTCGGAATTATTTGTTGTTGATGTTTTTTTTCCTTTACCATCCTATACTCGCGCATTGGTCTGTGAGACCGAGAATTCAATTTTTCACGGTTTTTTAAATAATGGTTCATCCTGCTGCAATCTGCTTCATTGTAGCTTCCTCATTTGCTTCAATCTTCAATTTAGTGTGATTTAGGCTTTGTGCGGGGGGAGCTTGTATGGGAACTTGGCATCAATCGGTCTGTCAGACCCACGCGAGTATACGTGTAGCGAGTTTGGGCAGGTACAAGTGTCTATGGAGTGCCACCGGGAGGCATGTTGTTTTTGTTTCTTCATTTTGTTTTTAAAAGACCAACATAGAATTTTTCCAAGTTTTTTTAAAACATGTCAAAAAATTTCTTTTTTCAGAGGCTTCAAAAAAATGTTATTTTTCTATATTTAAATAGACCTTCTATACAAATTGATTTTTTTTTTCTTAAACACATTTCATTCAACCTATTTTAACTAGTATTTTCGAAATGAGAAATAAAATACAGCTTTAAGAGTTTCGGTCTCAGAGACCGTACGCGAGTATAAGAGTTATTTTATTTGGCGCGAGTATAGAAAGGTTAATCAAATTAAAATATTTATTTTCAGAGCTGTCGGTATCGGAACAATCCGATAAGACGGACATTTTTGATGCAGGTAGGTTTTTTTTCTACATGGATAGAATCTTTAAAAATATAAACAAAAGAAAAAAGATATGGTCCAAAAGATTAACTCGTATTCAGTATGTACCTTAAGTTTAACGATATTAAAAAAATATACTAGAAAAATTATTAACTGTTTAAGAATATCAATACAGTAAATACATGTCTGTGGTGTTTGGTAAAAATATGATAACTCCATTTTTTTTTTTTTTTTTTTTTATAATTCATTTTTATTTTTCAATTTTCTTAAAACTAACTTAAAGCTAGACAAAAATTCATAAAAACTAGCCTACTTATTAATATTTTAAAACTAACTTACTGGCCCCAGTCGGGCGCTCTAAGTTAAACTATAATAACTTAATGCTAATGCCTTTCGGCCTAAGAACTATCTTAATACTAAATCCAGGTCGGTTTTATTTTTTACCGAGAAGAATTTACAAAAAACTCGGTATCATTGTCTTTATTTTTTGGTTTTATATAAAACTTACAAACTACATAAAACTAAATTAAAGCTAACTAAAACTAATTAAAGCTACTTAAAACTATTTACAACTAATTATAAACTAATTACAACCTACTTATAAGCTACTTACAGACTACTTACAAACTAGAACAGCCACAGCAAGCATTTTCCGGTTTTATAATTTTTTTGTATTTTGTGGATTTTATAATTTTTTTTTTTTTTTTTGGCGCCACCCTGACTGTCCCTACTTAAAACTAACTATCTAAACCTATGTAAGACGGCCATACCTAAGAAAACAGCAAGGTCAACTATTAAATGCCTGAAGGAACTTCATCTTCGTTTTTCAACCACCAGAACTGGTTCTCCTGCTTTACCCTATCTCTTCGGTCCCGTTCGGACACAGTCCTACTGAACCGAAGTTGCTCCGTCTTGTGCGAGGACGTCTCGACTGTAAAGGAGCCGCCGATCTACAGTTCTACGGCCGACGTGGTAGATTAGCGGAACCGCCGCTCTATCCTGGATCAGCCCTCGACTGTCTAGGTGGAGGAATGCATCGGGCGGAATAAAGCCGCTTAGACGCACACTCTCGTAGTATTCGTTGTTGGGGTAATAAGCCCCGAAAATTAAGCTGTTAGACGAGGACATCGCTCTTGCAATGTGACCTCGAATAAGCTTCAGCAAGAAATTATCTATCCTGTTTATGTTGGCCCCGTTGTATAGAGCCAGGTTGAAATAGTACTCCGACTCTGGTGTTCTGTGCAATCCAAGGCAGCGTCGAAGACACTGCCTCTCAAACACCCGAATCTTTTCCATTTGAGATGGGGCAACGTTGAACCAAACCGGGGATCCATAGGCAATCATCGGCCGGATAAGGGCCATGTAGCAAATCACCTTCACCCTGCTATCAAGCCGGCTGCTATAAAACAACCGTTTCGTCAGGGCAAAGGCTCCCCTAGCCCTGGCCAGAGCAGCATTTATATGTCTGTCGAAATACAAATACTGATCCATCCAGATGCCAAGGTACTTTACTACACTTTTACTCGCCAGTGGATGTCCATTTGGCCCTACGATCACCAGCTTGCGCCAGTTCTTTCTCGTATCCCTTGTGGCTCCACGCAACGGAGTCCTAAACAAGATAGTTTCTGATTTCTGAAAGTTGATTTTCAACTTCCAGTCATCACAATATCGTTGAATCTCATCGAAGTCACTCTGCAAAAGAATCCTGATGTCCTCGACTTTTGCAGCTGTTCTGTACGCAATTAGATCGTCAGCATACGCTATTGCCTGAGTTAGACTACCTATCAGATCGCTGGTGTAAATGCTGAATAGAATCGGTGAGTTGACCGCTCCCTGCTGAAGACCATTTTTAATATTAAAGGTTGTGGCAGAAGTTACATTGCCACTCTTGACAACAAACTTTCTGCCATTGAGCATATCATAAAGCATATATAATAATGGTTTACTAATGCCAAGTCTGGTCAGCTTTAGGTAAAGACCCTCTAACCATACGGTGTCGAAGGCCTTCTCCAAATCAACCAGACAGGCACCCGTACACTGCTTCTTAGATTTGTTCCATTGGACATCAGAAACGAGTTTCGACGCGGCATGAATAGTGTCATGTCCCGCCTTAAAACCGAACTGATTGTCCGGTATGATATTATTGTCCTCTGCCCACTTAGACAGAGGTCTATTGATAACTTTTTCGAATACCTTGCTGATACTCGGAAGAAGACTTATCGACCGGAGATTCGCCGGATTGGAGTTGTCCTTTCCCTTTTTCGGGAGAGGATGCACCACAGCTGTCTTCCACCGCACTGGATAATATGCATTATTCAGAGCGTTGTTAAACAGAGTGGTATAAATGTCTACTGCTTCTTGAGGTAAATGTCGAAGTACAACGTTGGATATGCCATCGACTCCTGCTGACTTCTTCTTCTTTAATGAATCGAAGATGAGCTGGAGCTCCACCTTCGTAATTAACAGGGAACTGGGCCCATTTCGCTCGGCGATTATGGCGTTTGCCAAATGATCTTCATTGAACCCGGTGAAACCAAGGTTCTCTGATCGCCATTGCGTGATGTCATTCCGAAGGTAGAAGTGATGGAGCAAGGCTCTGTTTTCCAGGTCGTGATTCGGGCGAATGCACGCATTCACCTTGTACACTTGCTGGAAAGCAGCCCCCACAGCCTCCACTTTCTCCTGCGGATCTTCGACAATAAAGAGGTCATCGTCCAAGACGGCGTCCTCTGGATTAATTCCTGCTGTCAGAAGTACGTCTCTGTTGTCTGTCGTTTTCTGAAGCTTGAGACACGGAAGATCGTTCTGATCATTCCTTCTAAATATCTTGTTAATTTGAGGAAACATGCTCGGGTCGCTAGCATTAACGGCCCGAATTTTGTTGTCCCAATACAAATTAATTGACAACCGATAGTTCTCTTTAATTAGTTGGTTGATGTTTTTGATCGACGACTTCAGTGTCCTAATCTCCAGATGGTGAGGGTCAGTAAACCGTCGGTACAAGAGTTTTAGTCTTGTCAGCAGTCCACTTTTTTGTCTGTGTAGTGCGTCAATGGTTGCGTTTCGATACATGTCGGTTGCGTCCCGTTGCTTGTATTTCGGTATTGTTCTGTTCATTGTTCGTTTGATTGTTTCGTCCATTTGTTCTAAGTATTGGTCTATTTCGTTATTTGTCAAATTCCTGTCATTTGGTGGGGATATGTTATTCGAACTGATTTCGCTCGATAAGGCGTTGGTAAAGCGTGGCCAGCGCACCTTACTGTAATTGTAAGTATGCACAGGTACATACTCATCCAACTCCACGAGCTCGTTCGGAAGCTGTATTACGGCGGCGAGTCCGCAGTGATCACTGTCGTACTCGATCGTTCGTAAACAGTTTCTTGGTCTTTGACCCACAGTGTCAGTAATTGTCAGTCTTGCGTCTATTAGCAATAGATCCAGATAGGCACCGCTTCTTGGAAACGATGGCCGATCCGTAGCCAGCAGGTCGACACCATACTCAGTGTTGTATCGACTCATCCAATTGAAAAGATGAATACCTCTTTGATTTTGAATTTGATTTCCCCAATCTTGGTGTTTGGCATTCAAATCACCGGCCATGAGAAAGTAATTTTCTTCCAAGCTCAAGCGTAGACATTCGAAAAGTTTTTCAAGCTCTATCATAAAATCAGTTGGCTGAGGTGATTCCGGTGCATAAGCCGCGATCACATACATTCGCTTCCCCTGTTGGAAAGGAATGCATACGATGCACGCCTCTAACAGCCGAAATCTGCGCAGATCACTATTATATATAACTTTATGATTAATGCCTTTTCGTATGAAGATTGCGACGCCCCCCCCTTGAGTGGAGTTGGGTCGATCTCTTCTAACGATATTGTAATTGTTGTTAGTCAACTTATGTTTCTGGTTCAGCTTAGTTTCGCTGGCCATAAACACATCTGGACTTTGGTCTTTCAACAATTGGAAAAGATTAGCTCTACGTTCGGTCCTAATCAGTGAATTTACATTCACAGCAAGGATCCTAAGAGGCCTCTCCGACAGCGCGCCTTTAACCTCTAATTTGCGTTAAGCTAGGCTAAACAGAGTAGAGATAGTCTACCCTAGTCGCCTGCTCCTTTATCTGGTTGTGAAGTCCTGTCAACTGGCCTTGAATTGCCAGCAACATGCTTCTTATTTCGGCCTGAGCGTCCGGCGCCTTTGGCACTAGGGCCGGTTGGGCTGCCTTAGCTGCAGGCTGTACCGTTTTTCCCCTTCCTGCCGCCATTTGGGCGTAGGAAATTTGGGGATTAACGGGCGTTGCTGTAGGAGCACGCGTTGATGGGCGTATCTCTACCGCTGTCTGCTTAGCCGCTTTGTTGTTTCTTATTTGCTGAAAAGCTGAGCAACCCCGATAATTAGCAGGGTGCCCCTCTTTTCCGCAAAGTGCACATTTAAGCTGGGTCATGTCTTCGACCCGTTCTTCACCGAGCTTGCACTCCCCCTTAATGTGGTCCTCACCACACTTAACGCAGCGTGACTGCATTTCGCAGTTTGCTGCAGCGTGGCCAAACCTTCGGCAGCGCTTGCATTGAAGCATGTCGCCGCCTCTCTTTAATTTATCCCAAGTTACAACCTGGTAGTTGAGAACGGAGATACTTCTCAACCTATCCAGTTTGCTGCTGGGCGATAGCTGGACTAGGAAGAACGGCAAAGACCGCTTCTCCCGTCTGGCTCTGACTGTAGCGAACGGCTTGACCCCGATAAAGTCGAGATCGTCGCTCGCTTTTTGACGGAGCTCATTTAAGAGCACCTGTGGTTCCGTGCAGGAATCTATGCTCTTCAAGAGGACCGTTTGGTATTTATCCACTTTGGGGGTAAAACTGAAGAACTCAGTCGTGGATTTCTTAAGTAATTCTTTTATTATTTTGTGCTGCTCCACTGTGGAGCAGTGGATAGCATGTCTATCTTTGCTTAATCTTTTAATAAAAAAGTTTTGGCCTATGGCCGACTTACACAGGTCTATGGTTTCCTGTAGCTCCATTTTATAGGTGTTTATTGGTGGCACCTTTTCTTTCTTATTTTGGGGCGGCTGTGGCTGCTGCTGGTGTACTCCCTGCTGCTGCTCGTTCCGCTGCTGCTGACTCTGCTCCTGTGGTTTTTGTTGTTGCTGCTGCTGTTGTTTTTTTGTGCGTTGCACCTTCGGTTGCTGCTGTGGTTGTTCAGTTGAATGGTGTTGTTGTTGGCTCTGCTGTGGCAGTTGCTGCTGTGCTAGCCTTTGCTCTGGCTGTGCCAGCTCTTGTGGTGCTGCTTTTTGTGGTGGTGGTTTTAGTGGCGCCTTTAGTGCTTTTTTCTTCTCGCACTCCTGCCTCTCACGTTCTCGTCGAGCTTCTTGCTTTATTTTTAAGGCTTGAATTAGAGGGGTAACTATAGCGTTAAGCCTTTCCATCTCCCCTCGGATGGCATCAATTTTTTCGCTGATGGCTTTCTCATCAAGCGCGACTATTGCGACTTGCGCCTCATTTTCCTCTTCGGAGGACGCCTCTGGTGATGTAACGTCCACAAGCAGATTGCTGTTGGAGTCCCCCGTTGTATATAAACCCTCACCACCTTCGGACATGTACTCGATGTCGTCATCGGATGGCGAGGTATCCAATTGTTGTTGGATTTTTGCTGCTGCTGATGTCTTTGCTGTGCGCGCCGTCTCCTTCACCCCGGCTGGCAGCTGGGCTGAGGTGGTGGTGGAGCGGCGCTTAACGAGGTTTGCGGCACAGCTAATCCTCTTCCTCCTTTTGTTTTTAGTATCGGCTGTTGTTGCCGTTGGCGGTTGTGCCGTTGTTGCTACGGCACTGGTTGATGGCATGGCTGGTGGTGCCATCGCTTGCTTGGTTGTTGTTGTTGCTAGTGCTACGGCATTTGCTGTAGCTTTGGTTGGTGGTGCCATATCTGGCTTTATTGTTATTGCTGGGACACCTTTCGATGTCCCCGCCGTGTTGTTATCTGCCATTAGCTGCTCCTCCCACTCAATGAAGTTTTCGACTTCGCGATTGTGGAAAAAAGCAGCCAAATAATAATTGTTGCCCGACTGGGATTCGAACCCACTACCCTTGGATTCTCGGTCGGCCACCTATACCTTTGCGCTATTGCAATATTAAAAATACCTTGGTATAAATAGTACTTTGACAAGTCACTCCGAATTTTACTTAAAGAACACTGTGAAAGCCGAAAACGTGTGTACACTTTCACAGATCGAGATCGACTGATTATGATAACTCCATTTTATAATTTGCGTACTAACATAGACTTTCCATCGAGCTGGTCTATAAACAGGTGAACCGATTTTCTTCAAATTTGGAATATATTATATGAACATGCTTTTGAATGTTTTCCAATAAAGCTTCAGGGTTTGAATTAATTATGACAGAAATTTTAAAAATGCTCCCTCGTAAACCTCCTCTACATAATAAAAGCCACTCTAAGATTAGAATATGTTCCGAGCCAATGGAAAGTTGCGGAAGTCATCATGGTTTTAAAACCTGGCAAACCATCTCACGAAATCAAGTCTTACAGGCCGATTCCGCTTCTTCGTACAATATCAAAAGTTTTTGAAAGAATACTACTCCGGCGCCTGCAATCGATAATTGAATAGAAACAATTAATACCTGAACATTAGTTCGGATTTAGAAGCAAGCATTCGACAATTGATCAAGTGCATAGAATTACTGACGTAATTGAGAGAGCTCTTGAAGAAAAGAAAATCTGTTCGACTGTCTTTTTGGACGTGTCGCAGGCGTTTGACAAGATGTGGCACGAAGGCCTCAAATTCAAATTAAGACAAGTTCTGCCTGAAGGACTTTACAACATTCTAAACGGATACCTAAATGAAAGACTTTCGTGTGAGACACGGAAATGACTATTCTGATTTCAAAGAAATAGTGGCTGGGGTACCACAACAAAGTGTATTAGGTCCAGTTCTCTACCTTTTATTTACACAAGATATACCTCCAACAGTAGACACTATCGTAGCCGCGTTCGTTGATGATACTGCAATACTAGCAGTAGGCAAAACGATTAGCGAAGCTACAATTAAATTACAAAATGCTTTTAATAATGTTAATGAGTGGACGAAAACATGGCGAATAGCGCTCAATGAACAAAAGTCAGTCCACGTGGACTTTACGTACAAAAAAAATTAATACATTACCCGTGTTTCTTAATACCGCTCGTGTTCCATTTGCAAATGAGGCAAAGTATCTGGGAATGACTCTAGAGGCGAAATTAAAATGGAAGCCGCACGTAAAAAAGAAATGCGAAGAACTAAAAAGTAAATTAAGAGATATGAACTGGTTACTCGGTAAATATTCAAAGCTTAGTATTGAAAATAAATTGATTTTATACAGGCGGACCTGTTTGGACTTATGTTATACAACTTTGGGGTTACACCTGCGATACAAACTTAAATAACTTGCAAACGTTTGAAAATAAATTGCTTAAGTCAATTTTAAATGCTCCGTGGTATATAAGAAATGAAGATCTTCACACGGATCTCGGGATTCCAACGGTTCGGGACGAAAGTTTCGCGCGAAAACATAGAAATCGACTATAAGAACACACTTATTCAACTATTGTTGACACTCTTGACGAGTCGAATTTAGTACGCCGTTTGCGAAGAACAAAACCTTCCGACTTGGTCCGGTGAACAGAAAACCGCTTTAAAATTGTGGAATAAGCAGGAACTTTCACCGGAAAATAACCTGCAACACGTTACTCAACTTCGTTAAAAATAAATTGCTAGATGAATTTCAACTTAGTTGCAATCGGAAAGTGGAGGTGGTTTTAGTGAGCCTAATGCAGGTTTTGCACCTACCCACGTGAACAAATTTTTTTTGAATTAAAAAAAATTATTTTATATTTTTTTTTTTAAATTTTATTTAACTTACCTGTATAATTTTTTCCATCAAATAGCATTGGGAAGTTGTACTTTTATTCAATGAAGAAACCTCGCTTTCAATGGTAGACATTTCAGCGGTCGAAATTGGTAATTTTGCTTCCACAATCAAACCAGTAAAATAATCCAAATCTCTTGCAATAAATTTATCCACCCTGATAGACTTAATTACTATGTGGGTTTTTATTTTATTCAATTCGTCTTCAACTGGCGCACTCGTGGCAGGAACTCTTCCGAGACCAATTTTTTCCACAAATATTGAGCTCCATAAGAAGAGAATAGTACCTTTTTTAAAAAGGCGAGATTAGATTTTTAATATTTTTTCTCTAAAGCAAATTCATTAGTCTTACCTTGTATCGTAGAAGTCGAGTAGCTAATTGTGACACGTAATAGGCATTGCCCAATGTTCCAGTCTGTGTTCCGATTTTCGATAAAACATTATTTAAATTTTTTTCCCAGCGATCCCATCGACTCTTACGAATTTTTTTCTTGTTTGCGTTTTGGTTTTCTTCAGGTTAAAGGTTTGAAGGCCTGTTTGGTATCCAACGTCTTTTCCGGTAGTAAGCCCTTTCAAAAATTGAATCTGTTCGGCACATTCATTGCGACGAAACAGACAAATAACCCTCTGTTTCGCATTGGCTCCCTGTAAGCAATGCCCTTAAAATTAGTTTGGCGTCTTCTTTTTTGCGGTATATTATAAGTTGGCCAAGTGATGTTAGTAAAATGTCCGCACTGGCCTTGAAATTTTTTTAAGTTAATTTGATAAATTTTTTTATGGAGTGTGCTATGTCTATTCGAACATAACACTTTAGCAGTTCCTTTCGGTATGCATCTGCATACTGCTCTATGGTGAAATGACTGGCAAATCCAGCTGTCAACAACGTCTTAGATCTGTCTGTGATGATTTCTTTTGGATAAGAAGCTCCAAGCATGAACCATTTTATCAACCAAGTTCATATATTTGCTTATGAATGCGCTTCAGAGAGATATTCGGAAATGGAAAAATGTCCCGCATTTCAATTAACAGCCATATGGTACAAACAAATATTTTACTCCACCGGCTTCAATGCATATAGCCAAAAATCCTGACTTCATGAGATTTTTGTATATGTTGAGCTGGTGCGAGGTCATTTAAAAAACATAAAATAGATTATGTCCTATATCGTGAATTGTATTTATTGATTTCAGAATATCTTAAGCACGTATGGGATTCGCTTCTAAATACTAGCCCGTTGTTTAATCATGTTTCGCCTTGTGTAAAACATTTGACTCGTAAAGGAAAAGTGCTTCGGGTCGTCCCGCCTTTTTTGCCTACTCTGCACGAAAGGCCTCTGCGCTAATATGGCATAGTTATTTAGCTACTTCGATTCTCCTCGCACTTCTCAGGTTTCTTTTGCCACATTGTTTTAATCCCTTGCTTGCGGAGCATTCAATTCTAAGACAATTCTCGTAGTTTGTTAAGCTTCCTCTTATTATTGAACCACATTTGCAGTAACCTGAAACAATTGGATGAATTCATACACAAATTATAAATATGTTTTGGCTAAGACTTTTATGTCTTTTGAAACGTTTAATTTTCAATGAATTAAGAATATTTATGGTAAATCCATACAATTTAGTTTATTATTCTGATTATAAATGTATTAAGGACTGTACTTCAAGTAATTTGTCTTCTTTATAAAAAATTAAATTTTGGTAGGAGCACCAGGGCCTAGTGGTAGTGACTTAGAAACTCTCAACCATTCCTGTGTCCTGTGTGGTTGTTGGCAGAAATGGAGGGGACTTACAATTTTTTTGAAGAGTCCAAACGGCTAGATGAGAAGCACTTATTCATGACAAATATACTCTTGGGGGATTTGTCAGTTCCTCGCAAGGGGCAGTACCTCGAGAAAAACATGTCTGATTTTAGTTGGCAGCGGCTGGGAATCGAACCTTCTTCTTCTTTATACATAATATTAATATTCTAAAAGAAATGCATTCTATCTAGAACAGCAGCGCCGTAAAAAAGAAATTCATATGATAATTGTGAAATGGTACTCTTTGTTTAGTTTTCGTTAACTTTTGCCGTCGGGCGAGAGAGCGCTCACTGACCCCTCTTTCGTAAGTGGACGTATACAAAATGAGAATGGTAGCGGCAAACTTAAAAGAATTAGGCGCTTGGTGCACAGGTAAGCAATATAAAGCATAGATAAATAATATAAAGATGGGAAACCTTCGTACGTTTCGCCAAAACCCATTTGTTTACATTGTTGTTTTTGTAATCTGACTTCGTGTCGCTGAATAGATGTGAATTGCAACAACAATTTAACGGGGTGAGTTTGATTTGTTTTGACAGACCAATTTTTTTTTTTTCCGAACTCTTGATATATTTTTTTTTTTTATTTTAGTGCGTCTGCCACTCTGCATCGTTGTTTTTCTTATTGTATTGTACTTATTATTAATCTTTTCGTTTTTATTAAATACATTGACTTATTACATATATGTGATGCCAGCCGCGCCTCATTTCCATATAAAAACTCTGTATGAAAGAGTTCAGCTTCTCCCTGGCACCTTAAGTGCTTTAATCGAAAACTCGGTGAATAAATACAAAAATTGAAACAAATAACCCAAAAATAATCATGATGCAGTGATCTATAAAAAAAAACAAAAAATTGTGAGTTCGTGGATAGTCATATTTAACCTATTCCTGTAATTTTTTGGGTGTTTAAGAAAAACAACAAAACATGACACAAAATGGTAATCAATTACCAATCACAAGCGATTGGGAATAAGATAAATCAATAATATATTCATCAACTTTTAGCTCCTAAGCGCAAGAAACTTATATTTTCATTGCGGCCAACGATGTCAACGAAAACAGAAAACGGAAAAGTCACGAAAAGTCTTATTTGGAACATACAAATTTAAGAAATCTGATTAAAAATCCGCTGGTTGCTTGACATTAGAAGTGAATCGAATTCTCAGACAAACAGAATACAAGATAAGGTTGCATTAAACAAGTAAAAGCCCTACTGCAGGTGTATGCAATTACCAAGCTCTTAATAATACCTATTATATTTTGTAATGAATATTTTTGCTTGTTTTTATTGAAGATTGATTATGTTAATGACAAAGGAAGAAAGTGTACACATATCAAATCAATATCTTCATCGCTTGGGCCTTCACTGCATCGCAATAAGCTTTTCGACCGGCTTCATTGAAAATCCTCATCCAATTTATATAGTCCACATTCATATGGCTTCCTGAGACACAAATTTCTTGTCACAATTATAATCTAAAATTTATCGCTCTCTGAGGTTTTTCCTCATAGCTATAGCATTCCTGAAAGATAAAAGACTCAGGACTCAGGAGCTTGAAGCGACTGAAAAATTTTTCATTATTTCTCATAATATAAATTCAATTTCATACTTACAATATTAGCCAGCTGTTCGCGTTTCCTTCGATCTTAATCCATGATTTCTACTGTTGTTCCTCGAAGACTTTCTCAATATTTTCAATACTTTTTATTAACACTTAAATAAATTGATTGTTTTTCAAAACAAAATAAATGAAAAAACAATCACAAAACTCAATAGTGTCAAAAGTTACAGCAAACAGCTACAGCAAATCACCGCATATTCGTCGGAAGAATTCAAGAACTCATCAACTTCGTGACATTTTAGAATTCACCTCAGGGGATGTGTTCTAAAAATTCGTATTTTGAGGGTGCAAACACACTTCTTTAATGGAACATTATTGAAACTGCACCATCAATATTTACGTTCATATAATTTTTTAAAACGCATTGTAGCCGAATGGTTTGCCGTTCTAATTAAATTGAGTTGTTAACTTTAGAAATCGCTAATCGGCCAATATTGGGTAGTTAGATATATTTAACTAGAGCCTGTGAAAAACTTACTTCAATTTAACCTAATGTTAACCAACTGGCCCTGATTCTCCACTATCACTTACTTGAATTTAACCTAACCTAATTTAATCCAATTTTAATTCACCAAATTAGAACAAATTTTGATAAAGTGTGTGTGTTTTTTTTTTTAATTAGGTTCATACTTAAGCAAAAACAAAATTCATTAAATAATTGTATTATTTTTGTTTTTGGCAACTCAAAATAATTCTGTCTGAAAGAAAAGACAGCAAAACAAAGCAATTTACATGTCAAATACAACAACAAAAATATCAATACAGAGTTAATGCAGAACTAGAATAGGCGGAAGCCAACGTAGTGGTCGTGGGAAACCGGACGAAAACAAGTAATCCATAAGACGCGCACATAATTGCGAAGTAGTACTCTTCGTTTAGTTTTTGTTAACTTCTCCCGTCGGAAGGAAGAGTGCTCACTGACCGCTCTTTTGTAAGTGGACGTGTATGCAAAATCAAAATGGTGGAAGCAAACTAAAGGAATTTGGCACTTGGTGCATAGTTTTTCATTCATTTTTTTTTTCTCAAAACCATTTTACCGAACGTTACACTACGTTTTCGTTTGACATTACAGTTTTTATTTCTCTAACCACTCACAATTTTCTTTTATTTTCATTGTTTTCTTCCATTTTATGTCCCTTATCACACGTGACAAAATTCAAGCATTTTCTGCGATTTGTGATGGTGAGTGGGGTATTTTGCAGAAGAGGAAGGGGAAAAAAATATTTTAAAATATTTGAAAACATTCGGTGAAGAAAATTGACGTTCTCTTTTACATCTTCATTCTCTTATTCAATAAAACCAATCAAATCGTATCTTTCATTATGAAATAACGAAAAACACAAAGAGGAAAACAAAATCTGCAGAATAATTTTCTTCACATCTGAACACTTTCATTCTTTACGTGTAAACAAGCACTATGGAAGTAAAATGGTGATTATTTATGTAAATATGACCCAGTTTCTTTTTTGACATTATACACTGAACTTTTTAAAAGGTACGTTTGTTTCGTTTATCTCTGAATTCAACAAGTTTTCGACTGGTTTTTCAACTTGTGTTTGACGAAAAACAAAAAAATATATGTGACTACTTGTGTTTTCGATTAGGGTTTTCTCCAAAAGGGATGTTTTCGCGAAAACCGCGTTTTGAGTTCGGTGTGAAAAGACTGAAACGTGTGTTATGAAATTTCATATTTCACAAACAAATTTCATCCCACTTCGGTTCAATTAACGTACATTTATTTATTCAATTATTTATTACTATCAATATGTCTTTTATTATATCAGTACGCTTTGAATTTAAGTAGCCGATGCAATTTTAAAATAAAATTCTATAAAGGGAAGTCAGCACTTTAAAATTCACTTCACCTGCTTTTATATTTACTTTATGAACATGTCCATTGGGAGTCATGAGATTTTTAAAATAACGACAAATTTAAAAAAAAAACCGACGATTTGTGGTGAAAATCATTAAGTTGCATTAGTGTTAGTGTGGTAAAGGTACTAGTGCAACTTTATGATATTCACCACGGTCGGAGCTTGTAGGCAAATCAGTTTGACAGCTGAGGGTTCCCATTATTATACTGTTAATTTATGATATAAAGATGGGAATCCTCGGCTGTCAAAATGATTTGCCTACAAGCTCCAACCATGGTGAATGTCATAAAGTTGCACTAGTAACTTTTACCACACTAACACTAATGCAACTTAATGAATTTCACCACAAATCGTCGGTTTTTTTAAAATTTGTCAGTTATTTTAAAAATCTCATGAAGGGCTCATGGATATGTTCATAAAGTATAAAAGCAGCTGAAGTGAATTTTTTAAGTGCTCACTTCCCTTTATATAATTTTATTTTAAAATTGCATTGGCTACTTATATTCAAAGCGTACTTAAATAATAAAAGACCACCCGCCTTATTTATTAAATTTTGTTTTATATAAAACCAGTCGAAAACTTGTAGGAATTTAGAAATGAACAAAACAAAGGATCTTTTAAAAAGTAAAAAGTGCCTGGTAAAATGTAAAAAAAAAACTGATTGGATGCTTTCATATGGATCATATTTATAGAAAACAACAAAAAGAAAAGAAAATTGTGAGTGGTTGGTGAAAGAAAACCTGTAGAGTGAAACGAAAACGTAGTGTAATGTTCGGTTGGGTGAATGGTTTTCGAGTTTTTGAAAAGTTTTCGTCGACAACTAGTTTTGGAGTTTGGTGTGAAAACCCTATTATTCCTTAAATTTGTATTTGTTGCTTGATTACTTCCTCAGATTCTTGATCTCTTGATTTTGATAATAATAGCTACGTTTTTTGCATGTCAATTTGGACTTTGGAGAAAAAAATGACATCAGGAAATTTAAACATTTGCCTTGGTCTGCCATTTTGTATAACCAACAAAGAATTGACATTTAATTATTGTTTGTTTAGCCTTAACTACATTCACCACTTTTTGCAAAATTACAAAAGTGAATATATTTTTTTTCCCGCTAGAGCAGTTTTTTTGTGAAAATTAATGTAAAAATTTTTTCCTAAATCAAAATTTTAGGTTTCTGCATCATTTTTTATAAGTTTTCCAGTGAGAAACACTATCCCAAAATGAGTTTAAAAATTTTCACTTTTGTACTTTTTCACTTTTTTGGCTACTAAGGTAATTAGAGCTTTAAATGTAATTTTTTTACTTATTCACAGAATAAGGTGATAACCCATTAATAATTAGCTTTGCAAAACTATTTCGATGTGGTTTGAATTTATTAAAATCAAATTTAAGGTTTTGTTTCACTCATACAGAGAACATAAGTTCTGCCTGAAGGACTTTACAACATTCTTAACGGATATCTAAATGAAAGACTTTTTCGTGTAAGACACGGAAATACTATTCTGATTTCAAAGAAATAGTGGCTGGGGTACCACAACAAAGTGTATTAGGTCCAGTTCTGTACCTTTTATTTACACGCGATATACCTCAAACAGATGACACTATTGTAGCCACGTTTGCTGATGATACTGCAATACTAGCAGTAGGCAAAACGATTAGCGAAGCTACAATTAAATTACAAAATGCTCTTAATAATGTTACTGAGTGGACGAAAACATGGCGAATAGCGCTCAATGAACAAAAATCAGTCCACGTGGACTTTACGTATAAAAAAATAAATAGATTACCCGTCTTTCTTAATACCGCTCGTGTTCCATTTGCAAATGAGGCAAAGTATCTGGGAATGACTCTAGACACGAAATTAAAATGGAAGCCGCACGTGAAAAAGAAATGCGAAGAACTAAATTAAGAGATATGAACTGGTTACTCGGTAAATATTCAAAGCTTAGTATTGAAAATAAATTGATTTTATACCGACAGGTTCTTAAACCTGTTTGGACTTATGGTGTACAACTTTGGGGTTGTACCCGCGATACAAACTTAAATAACTTACAAACGTTTGAAAATAAATTGCTTAGGTCATTTGTAAATACTCCGTGGTATATAAGAAACGAAGATCTTCATAGGGATCTCGGGATTCCTACCGTGCGGGAGGAAATAAAAAGTTTCGCGCGAAAACATAGAAATCGACTATTAGAACACGCTAATTCAACGATTACTGACATTCTTGACGAGTCGAATTTAGTACGCCGTCTGCGAAGAACAAAACCTTCCGACTTGGTGCGGTGAACAGAAAACCGCTTTAAAACTTCCACCGGAAAGTAACCTGCAACACGTTACTTAACTTCGTTAAAAATAAATTGCTAGATAAGTTTCAACTTAGTTGCAATCGGGAAGTGGAGGTGGTTTTAGTGTAGTAAGAATCTCACACTTCTATGAGCACGCGTTTTCGGTCCTCATAGAGCCTGAATAGCAGGTTTTGCACCTACCACGGAAAAATAAAAAAAAAAAAAATACAGAGAACACAATGCCCTTTTTAAAGAACAAAATTCACGAAGTCGTTAAATATTCGCAACTAAATATTTGGTTGAATGTCCGCACAGTTACATATTAGGTGTATTTTTTTCCTCGCCTGATTGGGCTTGGATGAAAAAAACGACGTCGGGGCTGAGCAATTTACATGTTAAATTCCACAGCAACAAAGCCCAGAGAATTTTCTGGGCTTAACCTTAGCCCAGATAAAAACTGTGTTACTGGCACGAATTTCATACTTGTTATCGATAGTTTGTATGGAAACTCCATTTTTTTTTCTCTCATGGCGTCACTAAGCCCCGATGTCGTTCTTTTCGTCCAATTCCTCTGGCCCTTCAAAAAAACACACCTATTATTCCATATAACACAAACTGAAAACTGATTTCGGGCAATCGTCCAGTTTGTCCCAAAACACAAACTAAAAAGTTTCTTGAAACTGAAAATTGCATGAGCGCGACTAGCCTAAACCATTCGGCTGCAATGCGTTTTAAAAAATTACATTGAGTTAAATGTATTGATGGTGCAGTCGTACCTTTCAATATATTTCATTGAATAAAGTGTGTTCATATCCTTTAAACAAACATTTTTAGAACACATTTCCTGAGGTGAATTCAAAAACGTCACAAAGTTTCTGAATTCTTGAATTCAATAAGTTGTCTGCCGAAAATTTTTGATACTATAAAAATATCACTCCAAATTTCCGGGACAATTATTTTTTGTTACTATTTAAAAGAAAAATGAAAAAATTAATAGTAAATACAAAACAATAAATAAAACAACGATGCAGAATGGCAGACGCACACAATAAAAATACTATCAAGAGTTTGGAAAAAAAATTGATCTGTCAAAACAAATCAATTGTTGTTGCAATTCACATCTATTCATCGACACGAAGTCAGATTACAAAAATAACCATGTAAACAAATGGGTTTTGGAGGGTGAAGCGTGCGAAGGTTTCCCATCTTTTTATTATTGGCTTGGTGTATAGTTTTCAACTGTTTATTTTGTGTTTGATGTATGAGTGAAGTAAGATCTTTAATTTCTTTTTAAATTAATTTTCGTAGTCTTGCAAAATAAATAATTAAAAGCCTATCACTCAATAGGTGAATAAGTAAAAGAAAGTTAACATTGAACAAAAAATTGTTTACTTGTTTTTTTCTTTTTCCACCACTTGTGCATAATGGGTCACTTATGAAACTAATGTTTTGGAAAGCTACTTTTCGGTCGGCTTAGATTGGGGTTTTTTTTTTAACAATCAACTTGAAAAAAATCACAATTTTTGTAAGATATATTGACTTTAAAATTTTATTTTTCAAAAAACTAAAACAACTTAATTAAAACAAAAAAAATAGCATGGAATGTTAGCTTTCAAAAAAAATTTAAAGTTTTTGTCGTCGTTGTGTTCTCGCGTTTTCCAAAATGGTGGCTTACGCTCGCACCCCCCGTCGCTTCAAATTGCATTTATAGTCAGGAGATACCCATGAACATTTTCCATCAACTTTAATGCGTTGCTCGATTGTGTATCTTTCCGTGGTTCAAATTTAGTTAGTCTGAAATTGAGAAATGTCAAATGAAATGCAGAAAATAACTTGACGTTTAGGTGTGGTTCACATTCAACATCAGCCCTTTAAACTTACCCACCCTTTAGTTTCTTCTTTTATTTTAAACTTTAACTGTCTTGGGCCAGTATAATATCCGCAAACGTATAACAAAAAGATTGTTGAGTAAAAACAGCTACGCAAACGTGAAGTAGACATTTTTAAATAACTCAGCTAACGGCTAGTCACATCGACTTGCAAAAGTAAGATGATCAGTTTGTTCGACTTGCATCTCGCTTAACACGTTTGGCGATGCTATAATCGTAAGGCTGACAGTTACCTGCCTGACCAGAATAGAGTGCTGCAACTGGAGCTGCAGCTGCGACTGTAATTGCTGTCAAAAAATGCTGTACGTGATTTTTTTTACTCACCCACAATGTTAGTCAGCTGTGCGAATTTAATTCAACACAAAAAATATAATTAAAACAAAAATAAAAGTGGAAACGGAAAGTGATGAGATGGAAGCTAAAATTACTTTACGTCCTTATCTCAGAGATAAAAAAGAGTATGAAACCCTCTCTAACCCCCATGGAAATACTTGGTTGCGCTCACAATATTGAAACGTCAAAAATGCTGCATGCAAAAGCTAAAAGCTGGCCAACTTGCCCAGCTGCGTCTGCAGCTGCGTCGTGTTCCGTTCGTACCGTTGCATATATGTGTATTTAACATTTTGACAGCTAATTCCAGTTGCAGTTCCGTCTTCATTTTGTTCAGGCAGTAATACGAATGAGTGATCAAAGCGTGCTTGACTAGCCTTAAGAAAGCGCTCACAATATTGAAACGTCAAAAATGCTGCATGCAAAAGCTAAAAGCTGGCCAACTTGCCCAGCTGCGTCTGCAGCTGCGTCGTGTTCCGTTCGTACCGTTGCATATATGTGTATTTAACATTTTGACAGCTAATTCCAGTTGCAGTTCCGTCTTCATTTTGTTCAGGCAGTAATACGAATGAGTGATCAAAGCGTGCTTGACTAGCCTTAAGAAAGCAGAAACTAACACACAATCTAACTAGACAGACAAATGTCTGTTACACAGTGTTACTTACTATGAAGCGGTGTTAATACTGGTAAGCTTTTTTAATAAATTCGTTGGACTACAAAATAAAACCGTTGTGTAATTTTTTAAAACTTAAACAAAAGTTTAACCACTTTAAATTGCCGCCCCTGGTAAAAACCCGCTTGGGCCTGTGCATCGCAACGCCATATAGTGTTCCGTTTGTTAAATTTTGGCGACAAAAATCATTTCCCACGCCAGTTGTTAATACACATTAGTGAAATTTGGTACACTTAATGATTTTGGGATGCTGAATTCAGTGTTCTGCTTATTTTTTTTTTAATTTAAACAGGGGCTTCACAATTAAGGTCAGAACATAATCCCGAATTTCAAAATTTTGAATGAGGTATGTAGAAGTCAAAATTTGAGTCAAGTTTGTGTTTGAAGTGTCCTAAAATATACGCCGCCTGAATGTATTCTTTCATATAAAAGGATTTCAATACTGATCTGTATAAAATTTAAAAGGAGATGTTCCAAAATGTTGAGAAATATATAAGAACTAATTTTAATGCTAGCTTTCGAATTTTTAGCGCTGAAAATAATTTTAAGACCTAATTTGATCGAATCTGAAAGAAATTTGACAAAATTGTCAATTACTCAAAAACTCAAAAAATGTAAAACAGTCTAAAGTTATAGTTTTTACTGTTTTGATATTATTTTTTTTGGTTCCATTAAATAAATCTGACATCAAGCCAAGAACTCTGATAGTTGACTGTTGGAAAAACCCCGTTATTTTTTAAATATAAGAATGTTTAAATTGCTTAATAAATAATAGTAATTTAACGGTTTTTCAACTGTCAACTATCAGCAAAAAAAATATCAATACGATTAAGATTATACCTTTAGACTATATTTAATTTTTTTTTTGAGTTTTTAAGTGATTGATGTAAAATTTGATTCACTATTTCCAGCTGTCAAATTTTTCAAATTTCTTTCAGATTCGATAAAGTAAGGCCTAAAAATAACAATTTTAAAAGCAAGCACTAAAACTAGTTTTAATATCTTAGGAACATTTCTCAAAATTTTGGACCATCTTCTTTAAATTTTGTACAAAACCGTATTGAAGTCATTTTTATATGAAAAAATACTTTCAGGTGCATATTTAAGGACACTTCAACTATAATTTGACTCAAATTCTGACTTCTACAGTGCTTTATTCAAAATTTTGAAATGAAATTTGGGGCCAAGTTCTGACCTTAATTGTGAAGCCCTTGTTTGAAGTATGAAAAATGGGCAGTACCTCTGAATTCAGCATCCCAAAATTATTAAGTGTATCAAGTTTCATTAGCATGTATCAAGAAATGGCGTGTGAAATGATTTTTGTCACTAAAATTCAACAAACGGACTGCTGTGCGCCCGTGCAACCTTCTAACCAAAACGACATCATGAAATGGTTTCCGTTTAAATAGACTTTAGAACGACTCGTACTCGTAAATCGTAGTATATACCAATACATATAGTATTACGTTAGACTAGAGGTAATGATCCACAAAGCTACCTGGCACTCTCCAGACGGTTGAACTACCAACAGAGTCAACCATGATCCTATTCATGGCAACGGCAAGTTAGATAATCAAAAATTTTAGACTTTAATAAATCAAAAATATCTTACCTCGTTGTTAAAATTCTATATTTACTATATTTTACCTAATTAAAAAATTGAATTGGCAGCCGGCGTCTGTTGCATGTGCTTTTCTTTCTTGAAAAAATTCAATCATTTTACATTCATACACTCAGAAAAAAACGTCCCATTAAATTGTCAATGGGACGACCATTTTTTCTATAGTACGCGTTTCAATGGGATTTTACTATTGAAACAATGGTTTTCAAGTTAATTGCGTGGTTTTTGTACCATTGATCCAATGGTATTGAAACTATTATTATTAATAGGGCATAAACTATTGATTCAATGGGAAAAACTATTGGTTGAATAGTATCTCACTATTAAACAAAATTAAAGGATACTATTGTCCCATTAAAAAATACTATTGATTAGTAATAGTAGTGATACCATTGAAAAACATCGTTTTGATAGTAAATCTTATTAAAATAATCCAAATTCAATGTGATTGACCATGAGATCAATAAGATTGATACTATTGTTCAAAATTTAACACCATAAACCGTGAAAACGTTTTTTTACTAGGATTTGATATCAGAATATTAATAAGACGTACTAGTTTTATCCTATTAAATTTTTTGTCACGAGAAAAAAAACTCAAGATTAAAAGTATATCCCTTTAATATAATAGGATAACTGAGATTCGTACCATTAATAATAAAAACCAATTTTCAATAGTGCGTTTTATTAGTTTAATGGGATGGACCATTGACCTTATAGTATGTGAATACTCAATATTAATGAGACGTACTATACTTTCAATGGTTTCATCTTAATAATTTTTTTGTTAGGAGCAAAACAAAAATCTAGATTAAAGGTATATCCCATTAATATAATGGGATAACTGAGATTCGCATCATTAATAACAAAAAACTATTTTTAATAGTGCGTCTTATAAGTTCAATGGGATGGACCATTGACTTTATAGTATGGGAATACTCAAAATTAATAAGACGTACTATACTTTCAATAGTTTCATCCTATTAAATTTTGTATTACGTGCAGAACAAAGCTCAAGATTAAAAGTATATCCTATTAATATAATGGGATAACTGAGTTTCGTACCATTAGATAATAACAAAAAACAATATTTAATTGTGCGTCTTATTAGTTCAATGGGATGAACCATTGATTTTACCTATAGTATGTGAAGCTAATAAATGAAAGATCGACTTTGTGAAAAATTGCTCGTGTAAACAAATCTCTTTTGCATACGAAATAGAAATTTTATCATTTTTGTGATAAAACATTTTTTTCAAAGTTTAAGACTATAAACATCGAAAAATTTCATTAAAAAACTATATTTGTGGGTATAAAAATAAATCTCAATTCCTCTTTTAGTAAAATTGTAATTTTTTATACACAAGTGATGTCCAGACTAAAAATGATGAATCTGATGACACAATCAAAAAACTCTAAGTTTTAAAAGAATTTTACTGAACATTTACAGTCGTATTTATTAAGAAAATTTAGAGGCTTCGTAACTTTAAAATGCCTCTAAATAGCTCTATAAATAAGGTTTTACAGCCTTATTCTGGCACATCTAACTGATACCTCACAAGTCACAACAACCTCAAAATGTGAGGTAAATTTGATTTTGTGATGTTTTCGTATTCTGGCAGCAACCTCACAAGTTGTGATCCTCACAAAAACTTTCGAAACTGTGATCTCCTTCTGAGGAGTTGACAACTAAAATGAAATGAAAATGTGGTCATATTCATGTCCAGACACTGAACCGTGTGCTCCACGAAATATGGATATTGCGAAATAAGATAAAAATGAAGTCCTGTTTGAAAAATTGCACGTGTAAACAAAACTTTATTGAACAATGAAACTGAGGTTTGATTATTTTAAAGATTAAACATCAATGTTGCTTAGTTTTGCGATGTCCAAACATCGAACAAAGTCATGAAAACAATTTTTATATGTTTATTAAATATAAAGGAGAATGAGCAAAAATATATGGCAGCTGGTCCATTTCTCAACACGAATGTGTCATACATCGTTGGATAGGTTATTGTGAGTACATCATTTCATTATATGGCCGTTAAGCTCTAAACCATGGGGTTCGCGAGATATTGGATATTGGAATATCGTTTTTACCAAATATCTCTCGAGCCCCATGGTCTACAGCTTAACAGTTTTATGACAAAATGAACTACATAAATTAACCTTTTCAACGATGTACGACACATTAATGTTGAGTACGAAGACAATGTCCAAATATGGAGTTGCATTATTGTTCTTTTCGGTGCTTTGAAGCCTTTCCAAAAATATATGACACATCTGTGTTGAGTATATGGGCCAATTTGCCCATTCTCCTTTAAATTTTCCTTTTTTGATGAAAATGTGAATGCGGAATAATGATGATGGTTATTCACATCAAATTAGTATTTTAAAATTAACTTTATTTTTTATAAAGGCATGTTCATGAATAGAAGATAGCATATGTAATCTGCCCCATACGGAACGGTAAAAATATTATTTTATGGTACGCATCATATTATTCCTGTCTCATTGCAAAGAGATTTAATAGTTTATCCCATTAAAACTAAATTATTTTAATCAGAGTCACATTGTTTTAATAGTATGTACTATTAATCAATACCCACAGCAGCATAATCAAGAACCCCGCCAATTTATATCGATGTTTAAATATAAGGCTATGTGCACATCGAGCTTCTTTGATGACAATTGGAATGGAACAAATAAATCATGACAACTACTAAAAATGTGAAATACGTAAACAAAAAATAAACCAGTAGAAATCAAACCAGTGCATACCTCGATTACGAAGCAAAGCTCTTTCATCTGCACCATTAGCTGGTTAAATTTTCGTTAGCGTACAATTCATATGAAAGTAGTATCAAATATTGATGGCTGAAAACGCACGTAACTACTTGAACCTATTATACCCCTAGTCATGATCCACACGTGTACCGAAAATGCATTTGGTGATTTGTGCATCGAAACCTCCCTTGTAGATACCTACCTAAAAATAATTAAAAAAGTTGCTCATTTGTGAAGTAGTGGCTCAAAGGCTCAGATTTTAACATCTATGGTATGACCGGTTCTTTTACTGGAAATAAAAGTGTTGAAAATTTTAAGACTAAGATTTTAGGTTTTCCCTGAAAAACGATATGTTTTTAAAAACAACTCCGTGGAAGTGAAAAGTGATGTGAGTGCCTAATGCTGTACATTTTAACGCATTGTTCGCAAGCAGAATCGAATCAAAGTAAGTACATTTATGTTTTTATTATTATAACTATTGCCATTAATATTTCATATTTTGGTAAGTTTTTTATGAGAGCATCAAATACCTAAGTTTGACTTTAAGTAGTTGCAAATTATTTTGTTTTCTGTATTAACTCAAAAATTATCCCAATATCAAATATTATATTATAATATACACCCTGTCATAAGAAGATCTAACTTTTTCTTTCATCCCATAGCTTTAAAAACTTGCCACCATTGATTTAATAGTATAGTATACAATATTAGTGGTACACACTTTTTTTTAATTAGATATACTATTAAATCAATAATTTTTACTATTAGAACTAATAGTATACCCTTTTGATCTTGTAAACTTGTAATGGTTAAAAATAGGGTGTCAGTGTCAGAACGTCAAAACGATTATCACTAACGCTATCGTCAATAATTTGCTTCACGTAACCCAATCACTATCGTCTCGCCTATGGTTTTTTTTCTAATGAATGAAATGAATTCGAAAATTAAATTTTTCTGTCAAAACAAAAAAACCTTGCCATTTAATTCGGAATTATGTATTTCTTGCTTAAACTTGTTTTTGTAAATTAATTCATTGAGCATTTAAATAATTAATTTTGAAACAGAGTAAAATCAGTGCTTATTTTGATGTCAAAATAAAGCTCTGGTCTTATTTATTATTTCTAGTTAAACAAATCCACATAAAATGACTTTTCTTATTTCAAGGAGTGAACTATATAACCAATGATCATTGAAATATTCAAAGTCATTTAATGTGGAAGGCTAAGCCAAAAAGAAATTTGTTTGACTAGAAGTATTAATAACTTAGACAAAGGCTTTACTTTGGTAAAAAATAATCACTGGCTTTACTTTCTAAACGTCTCAAAAATAAGAGTTGAAATTTTAAATAATTATGGTTTTCAATGAAAGCTAACGGGCACCTAAGGCTAGGACCGAACTTGCGATTTCAATCCCGCGACTATTCAGTCGCCAGAAATAGAACACATGAATTTAAATGAGAATAAACGCATATGCTGCCCAGAAATTGCGACGGTTAAAAGTCGAAAGTCTGTTCCATTTTTAGGGCGATGCAACTGTCGAAAGTCAAAATTAAACGAACGCAGTTAGATGTAGATGTTTGCGCTCACACATGCGATTTAAAATAGTGCGAATAAAAAGTTGAAGTCACAACTAGAAAACTGATGACCGCACTTGTGATTTTCAGTCTTACGATTATTTAGCTGCAATAAATGAGTGTTTTGACAGTTGTAAAATTGAATTGATCAAATGAAATTAAATGGATCTGACGCAATTGCGACACGTTGTATTTGCCGCTTAGTGGGATATAGCTCATACAATTTCATACAAAGAATATTTTGAAGTTCAGTTCCGCTGAAGTGCAGTTCCTTCGAGTGCGGTCTTACCTTAAAAGCTGCATGTTGTATTTTTAGCGATAAAAAAATCGAACGATAGAAAATCGCAAGTGAGTGCATGGCCATAATTCATAGTACACATCCCATTACTTGAAAGTAATAATAATATGTCCCATTGAATGTAAGCAACATTCCGTAAAAGTTCCGTTACCTTCTAATAGTATACATCCCATTACTTTGAAACAATAATAGTATATCCCATTGAAAGTCACGGTATTTTCAAATATTAATAGTATTCATCCCATAACTTCTTTCCAATTTATAGTATTTACCATTGAATTAGTAAGGTTTTCTAGATAAAAGGCTGTGAATAATTTTGCCAGTTCTTACGTTGTCGCGCAGTAGTGCAGTTTATTGAGAAACAATTTAATTTATTAAACTTCAGTGAAAAAGATACCTAGTTAAGAAAACAAAATTTAAAAGTGTGTAACTCAGGTATGTTTTAGAGAATTTATTTTGACAATAAAAGTGATTTACATACGAGTATTTTTTGAGTTCTTAATAAATAAAATAAAAATCTAATTCACATAAGCGACTGAGATAGAAGTTCCGTTAGTTTTTAATAGTACACATCCCATTACTTGAAAGTAATAATAGTATGTCCCATTGAATGTAAGCATCATTCCGTAAAAGTTCCGTTATCTTCTAATAGTATACATCCCATTACTTTGAAACAATAATAGTATATCCCATTGAAAGTCACTGTATTTTCAAATATTAATAGTATTCATCCCATAACTTCTTTCCAATTTATAGTATATACCATTGAAATAGTAATATTTTTATCCGAAACAGTTATAGATAATTGTGAAATCGGAGAAATTATTGAGCTTAATGCTGAAGATATAATCATTGAGGATCACTCTGATAAAATTGCTGATGTACTTCAGAACTTCCAAGAGCACAATGAGATGAAAGATTTAGTTTGCGAGAAATTCGGTTTTGAAGAAATGGTTTTCAAGCGTGTGATTGGTAAGGCGTTATTTCTTTATTTCCTTATTATAGAGCTAAATATGTTATTCTTAAATATATTAAAGATAATGGGTTTGACATTGAAAGCCTTCTCGTGGTCACAGAATCTGAGATAAATGATCTTTTTCCTGTATTTCGGGTAAGAAAAACTTACAAATTTATTATTATCTATTATTTTATCAACTATTATTTTAAACTCAATTTTGAATTTGTATAGTTATATCCAACTAATCGTACAGAAATTATGCTTAGTTTTATTTTGTAATAAAAACTTAGTTTTAAGGAAAAATGTTAGTTTTTAAGTGCTTTTTGAATAAATTATGAAAGTCAAATTGATAAGAGTTATATAAGTTTTTGAATTTATATTTTTTGGAGATTTTTTACTTAACAGGTTGGATAACTTTGACTAAGTATAATGATTGCAAAAGTAAGTATATTGTCAAAATAATTTGGATCTAATGTGTTAAATGCTTTATCCTTTCAGCTTTGTATTTTTGCAAATAATGGTTCGTATTTTTTTTTAATCTGATATCTATCAATTAACTAGTATATACATACCCCATTAAAAGAAAATGATATACTATAAAATTAATATGTAGATAGCACATTAAACAATAATTCGTACCATCATTTCTGAAATCTAACTATTAAAACAATAGTGCTACACTATTAAAACAATAGTGCTACACTATTAAAACAATAGGGCAACACTATTTAACCAATAGGACAACACAATAAAATAATAGTACTATACTATTAAAACAGTAAGCCAACACTATTAAAACAATAGTATTAAACTATTAAAACAATGGGGCAACACAATTAAAACATTAGTACTATACTATTAAAACCATAGTGCGAAACTATTAAAACAATGGTACTATACTATTAAAATAATAGGGCAACCCTATTAAAAGAATAGTACTATACTATTAAAATAATAGTGTTAGACTATTAAAACAATGGGGCAACACAATTAAAACATTGGTACTATACTATTAAAACCATAGTGCGAAACTATTAAAACAATAGTATTAGACTATTAAAAGAATAGTACTCGACTATTAAAACAATAGTACTATACTATTAAAATAATAGTATAAGACTATTAAAACAATAGTACTGCACTATTAAAACAATATGGCAACCCTATTAAAAAAATAGGACAACACTATTAAAAGAATAGTAATATACTATTAAAACAATAGGGCAACACTATTAAAACAAGAGTACTATACTATTAAAACAATGGTACTATACTATTAAAACAATAGTACTTCACTATTAAAACAATAGTACTATACTATTAAAATAATAGTGCAAGACTATTAAAACAATAGTACTGCACTATTAAAACAATAGGGCAACCCTATTAAAACAATAGGACAACACTATTAAAAGAATAGTACTATACTATTAAAACAATAGGGCAACACTATTAAAACAATAGTACTATACTATTTCGAGTTCGAATTTCGAAATTAAACAATGGTATTGTACTTTTGAATCAATAAGATTACCAGATTGATTTTCAATAGGACATGTCTTATTAATTTTAATTTTCAATAGTACAAACCATTGATTATTAATAAGACAAACTATTATTTCAAAACTGTGAAACTATTAAAACAATAGTACAGACGTACCATTAAAACAATAGTTTCAAAACTATTACGGTAATGGTGTGTGCCCCATTGACCAATTTTCATCGTATAAAACTATTGAAACAATGGGAATTCCCATTAATATTATGGTTTCTTTCTCTGAGTGTACTTACATACATATGTTCATTTTTACGGTTCTAAACCTAAGCTAATCAAATCGAACTTTAAAATTTAATCGTGCGAAGCTAGGTTTATCTATGTATTCTTTTCTTTCGCGCTCAAATGATCCTAATAATAGTTATCATTCTATTCTATCAAGCATATCACATGAACCTTATTCAAAATTAAACTTCTATATAAGAAAAATGAGTTATTTTTTCTGAGGTAGATAATGTAGTTTATACTAATTAATAAAAATAATTGCTAAGAGAAATCAGATATGAGTATTTATTGAAAGCTTTTAAAAAAAATTTACTCAAATAAGTAGGTAATCAACTTTAGCTATGAGTAATTTTCCATCGGAAAAGTAACATTAACATTTTGTTAACACAACATCAGTAAACAAGATCGTTGCATTCAGATACACTTTTAAGGTCGGCAAAGTTGCGTTCTTTCAGTGTTTGAAACATTCGTGTAATTTCCTTATATCCGTAATTTTCACAGTTAATTTGATCACTTCCTATATTGCTGAAGTTTTTAATAAGTTAAATTCGGTTGATTTTTCGTATAATTTTATACAACAACATTGCGCGAAGGGTATTTAAAAAAGGACTTTAAATCGGATTTCAATTCCTAGAAGTGTCCAGTGTGTATTTTGATAATAATTGTGAACTATTATTTTCCAAAATATTTTTGTTTCAAAGGCTTCCAAGTTCTATTCACGGTAAAATAATTTGTTTAACAAAGTAAACATTTTTAAACGTTCGTGGGCGGGAATTCTAAGTAACCTCCTTATAAGTAAAACTGTACACTTGGTTTATGACAGAATAATTCAAAAGAAATAAAAAGACAATAATCGTGACATATTCCTTGGAATAACTAGTTGTTAACAAAAAAAGGAAAAGTCCCCAACAAATATTATAATTAATCAACAAATTAATGCAAAATCGTGTCATAAAAAAGGTTTGGCGTTTGTTTAAAACGAATTATGCATTAATAAAGAAAAAGTTCGATTTTTTAGCATCATCGTTCTGGACTCTAGAGTGATTGCTTCCGCGATTATACTTTTATATAAATTAGTGAGAGGAAACTTTTTATACCATTTTTAATGTTTATAATAAGCTGAAGGGCATTAATTATATATGTAATTGGAAAATTATTGTCAAATAGATGCGCATGAGCAAATCGTGTTGGTATGAAGTCTCTAAGACCAGGTTCACACGGCAATGTACCGAACTGTTTTTCGCAGTATAAATCCAAATGGAAGTGTAAAACCACACAAGCAGCAAAGTACAAACATCGTCTGTCGTGTGAAAGGTTTCATTTAGAATGTTTACGCCACTGTCCATTCGCACAGATTTATACTGCGAAAAAGCGTGCGGTGCATTACGGTGTGAACCGGGGCTAAGAAGTAAAGAAATAATAATTGTCAGTTCTTCAAGGATTCTGCTTAGATTCGAAAGAATCAGTCCGGCCTCACAACAATTTGTTTGAATTACAAAAGTGCTTGATAAGGAATGCCGTGAGTACGAGCAAAGCATAATAGTCTAAGAGCCAACGACATAAAAATTCATGTCATTTGCGTAACATTGAAAGTCATATCAATGATAGCTTCAGAGTTGTTGAACCAAAAACTGTTTGTCTGACTACCTAAGCACGTGTCGAACAAGCGTAAAATTTGACGTACAATTTGTACATCGATTTATTTCAATGCCTATTGGTCGGAGGGAAAAAGTGCTTGCAATTTTGAACAAATGTTGCCTTAGGTCCAACTCTCTGTAGCAAGTCCTAAAGCGGAAAATTTTCCAAAAATAACTCAGGTAAACAAGTAATGTCAAGTAATGTCTGAAAATATTGCTCCTCTCTATCTTTTTAGGGACTAAGTACAAAAAGTTTGACCTAATTGTTTGACAATTGTTTAAAATTGTTTAGTTGAATATTTCCTGTTTTCCCTCCGAGCAATGACCATTGAAATAAATCGATGTACAAATTTTACACGTGTTCGAAGTGTGCTTAGGTAGGCAAACAAGCGGTTATTGGTGCAACAACTCAAAAGCGATTATTGATATGAATTAGAATGTTACGCAAATGACATTATGTCGTTAGCTCTCAGTCTAAAACAAAAATTTGCAGTTTTTATGCACTTCAAGAAAGGATTCAGTTCAAATTTTGAAGTAGAACTTTGACTAAAAATCGAATTAATTCATGTAATGTAGACATGAAAATTGTCTACAAGACCAATAACAACGAGACATGTGGTTGGAAACGTATTTTTGTGTACTACAATAGCCCTCATAGGCTTATTTTGAAGCGCTATGTGAAAAAAAGTTATTCGCTAAATAAGTCTGTGTTCTGGTGAATTGTTGTATGGATAAAATGTATTAAGTTTAGCCAAAATATATTTAAATTGGTCGAACCAATATCGACATTAAATATATCATTGGAAAGTTATTTTTCTTACCTACACTATTAAAACAGTTCCATTCAAATCACTGTATGAACAAAGTTATTTTCTGACTTGTATAATATTTTGATGCATTTAAGTGTGAGAAAAGTTT
The DNA here is from genome assembly GCA_946251815.1 of Dasysyrphus albostriatus. Lineage (NCBI taxonomy): Eukaryota > Metazoa > Arthropoda > Insecta > Diptera > Syrphidae > Dasysyrphus > Dasysyrphus albostriatus. The sequence goes on along the minus strand of OX276335.1, from coordinate 189,649,567 downwards.
TTTTCTTGAAGTGCATAAGAAAATGCAAATTTCCTTATTGCAAATTTCTATCTAGCTCCGTTTAGGGCTGGCCACGATACCAAACCAAACGGTACTATTGTAAGTATCGTCTCGGTATCGTCAAAATCGAAAAATCGTCTTTTTTATCGTCTCGGTATCGACCTCGGTCTCGTATAACTCAGTCTCGTTTGGTCTCGTAGAACAAAGTCTCGGTATTGATATCGGTCTTGTCTGTTGACGCGGAGTCATCAATTAAGAGAATTGTGGTCTTCAGCATAAGTTAGATGGGCGTGACAGTGAGCAGTTTTAACCAAAACTATTGCTTAAACCTTCTCCCTGCTAAAGAGAAAAGCTCTGAAAATGTCATCTAAATCATAAGAGCCTTTTCCGAGAAACCAATTAAAAAAATTGATAAATTAATAATATTTAAATTTTCTGCTGATACTAAACGATTCTACCGAGAGTATCGATAAATTTCGGTCCAAAAAATGCGGTATCGTTTCGGAGCTGGTATCGTCTCGGTATCGCTTCGGTTTCCGATACCGATACCAAACGATACCGAGACCTTTCTGGTATCGTGCCCAGTCCTAGCTCCGTTATCAGAGCTGTTCCGCTAATTTCACAGTGAAATTAACAGTGCAAAATGAATTTTTGTTTTCAAAGTTGGACTTCAAAATTTGAACTAAGTTTTTTCTTGAAGTGCATACAAAACTGCAAATTCGGGGCGTAACTGCAATTTTCTAGCCGACTTTATTACTGAGAAAATGACTGTTCTGCTAACTTCACAGTGAAGTTAACAACGAAAAATGAATTTATTCGATTTTTTTTCCAAAAAATAATGACTTCAAAATTTGGACCTCAATTTTTTTTTATGCAAATTAAACTGCAAATTTGGAGCCTAACAGCAATTTTCTATCCAGCTCCACTAATGAGAAAAGGAATGATCTGCTAACTTCACAGTGAAGTTAACAATGCAGTATGAATTTTTTTGTATTTAGGGACTTTAAAATTTGGTGTTATCCTTTCCTTGAAATACAAATTAAACTGCAACTTCAGAGCATTATTTCAGATTCATAGCTAGCTTAGAAAAGGATATGGACTGCTAACTTCACAGTGAAGTTAGCAGCGCAGTGGGTTACACCCACTATATGGTGAACTGCAAAATACAGAACAGAAATAAATTAAAAATGCATAAAAACTGCAAATTCCTGCCGTGCTATATAGCGCAGTATTGAAACTATCATCGTTCTTTTTATATAGATATTTACCTACTTAATATTAGTGTAGGAGGAATTTATTCCTCCTGTATAAAAAGGAGGAACATAGGACGAGATTATTTCACAAAGTATTGGCCAATAACTTGGAAACATCCTGTGTACTTTCTAACCTTTGAAGAGAGAGAATATTTCTGATTAGAAAAAAAACATTGTATCAAAAACAACATTAAAAAGGAACATTTTAAGCACAACTACCTTTCTTACGCCCCAACGTGCTGTCATGACGTCACTGAAAGAACCACGAATCTGTATGTAGTTATACTTTTTTCGGTATTTGTGGGTAAATTAATCAAAAAACATAAATTATGTAAGACCATAACATTGTTTTTCAAATGTTTAAAGGGGAACGGGTCGTTATTCTGGTATTCCAAAATTCTGTATATGGATCAAAAATTCTGTATGAACATAACTTTGTCTTCCATTATTCTGATTTTCCATTATTCTGTATTCTAAAATTCCGTAAATCCATAATTCTGTATTTCAAAATTCGGTAAATCCAAAATTCTGTAAGTGCCAACATTCTGTTTCCAAAATTCTGTATTCTTCTATAATTCTAAAATTCTCTTTTATAAAATTCTAATATTTCTTCAATGCTTATTTAAACTTCCCTCCCTAGAAATATTTCTTAGTTCCAGTTGTACAAACGAGCTTCAAATTTTGATCCGTGGCTCAGAAATTTTTACTGACTGATTTCCGAGGAGTAACGAGGTTCAACGATGGGTCAAAATTCAAGTATGTTTTAGTAACCAATTTAATGACTGAATTACATTCCCCAAAGTCAGTGAGTTAAAATTGCTTAGCCACGGACTTTATATTTGTACTTAGTAAGCTTGGGTAAATCAACATGATCGTTGATTTTCAAACAGCTTTACTTTATTTTTATAGTTTTGCTGGAAATTCATGCATGTACCTATGAACTACTTTCGAAATGTGTTGTAACTGGCTCGTTTCTTCTTTTTTTTAATACTTATTTGATTAATAAAATAAATTTGGTAACTTAACAGATCGAGGAAGGGTTAAATGACTTACTATACTTTCAACCATTACTGTGCGCATGGAAGGAATCGAAGTGACTAACAATTTTGTGCTGAGTCCCAAAGCCAAAGATGATAGGTAATTTTCATGGGTCTTCAAGAATCTCAATTTCTCGAATAAAAGCTCACTGAAAAAAAATTTTAGGTTGCCCATGTTCTTCGGCCCGTTTATGCAAAAGTGAATTAACAAATGTTTGGAACTCTAGTAATCGAAGAAATTGTTTCATATGGATGAATAGCTTTCCTTGTAGATCGAGTAAAAGTTGATAATCTTTTATTTTGATAAATAAAGCATTTTTTAGCATTCAATTCAATTTTCAATTCAATTTCAATTTTATAGTACTTAACAGTTGGATAAGAAACAATTATTTTACTATATTGTATATAAAAAAAAAAACCTAAATATTATATGTATAAAGTACGCAAATTGTAATGTGTGGGTATAAATAATTTCTTTTAAATTTTATTTAAATTATGTATATGCATTATGTAGAAAAGAACCTGTTTAATTTTCCTTCGTTTACCTATAATTTTTTTAAAAAAGCATTGTGGAGTTTAGCGAAATTCAGAAGTAATTGCATTTCTGAAATTTGAAACACTTATAATTTTCTTAATAGCCACTGGGAGAGAGTTCCATAGCTTCGTTGCATAGATCATGAAGAGCCGCGAGGAGTTCAAATAGTTATAATACGGTACCAAAATCTTTAAAGTTCTGAGGGATTGAGCAAATGTAAGTTTTTCATAAATGTATAAAGGTGTTTTACTTTGAATAATTTTGTGTAAGAATATACAGCACCTAGCATCAAGATATTGCTGAAGGGAACATCCAAGGATAAGTCGATGATAATGCGATATGTGCTCGTGTCTCCGAAGTCCATACACATATCTAATCATGTCATTAAATGCGACAAGGAGCTTGTGTTGGGAATGCGAATCAGGTTTACAATACACGGTATAACCATAGGTTATTAAAGGCAAAAGCAAAGTTTTTATGAGCCTGAGTTTAGTATTAACAGGGGTTAGGGAAGAAAATAACCAGAGCTTTCGGAGTCCAGCGTAAATTCTACTGACTATATAATTTGTGTGGTTTTCAGCTGAAAGCGATTTATTCACCTTAATACCAAGACTGGTAACACTGTCAACAAAATCAAGCTGAGATTGAAGTAGAAAAATTGGGGGCAGAAGTGTTGTATCAAACTGCTTTTTGGATATCGCGATGAGTTGGGTCTTTGTTGGATTAAGCGTAAGACCATTTTTGAGTGACCAATTGGATATTGCATTGAGATCCTCATTTAATCTACATATCAAATCTTCTTGCAAGCCAAGTGGACGGGATATATACATTTGTACATCATCTGCGTATAGATCTAGCAGTACATTCGAACATGCTTTTGGAAGATCATTTATGTAAATACAGAACAATACTGGTCCTAAAATAGAACCTTGCGGTACACCCATTAGCAAATTCAAAGACTCTGATTGTAATTGTCCAAAATGTACTCTTTGGCATCGGTTACACAGATAATCTTTAATAAGACGGACAGCTCTATCGTGAAACCCAAAGTAGTGCTTCAGTTTTTTGCACAGTATATCATGGTTAACTCTGTCAAAAGCCTTTGAGAAATCTAGTAAACAGAGAATAGTTAAATTGTCTCGGTCATATTGAATCCGAATATCATCAAGAACCTTTATCATAGCAGTTTGACAGCTATGATGTGCACGGAACCCAGACTGGAATTGTGACAACAAATTGAATCTATTTAAGTGATCAGATATCTGAGAGACCAGAATTTTCTCAAAGACTTTTGACAGACATGGAAGAATACTTATAGGACAAAAGTCCAAGCAAGAGCTAGCATTCTACTTTTTGTGCAACAGGAATGACCTTTGCTTTTTTCCAGCTTTCAGGAAAAGATGAAGAGGTTATGCAAAAATTAATTAAGTGTGTCATAGGAAACGTGAGGTAAAATCATTTTTAAAAAGCAAATTGGCACACCATCTTCACCAAAAGCATCTGATTTGATAGATTGAATGCTCTCAAGGACATCATATTCAGATATAACTTCAAACTCGAATACCGTAGATGGTTTACTTGGGACTTCACTGTTGGGAACAAAGTTGAACGTTGTTGAACGTCTTTCAAAACAAAGGTATCGTTAAGTTCATTGGGATCAGGAAGATTTCGAATAGCCTCCTTTTTACCGATTCCAATCGAGCGTAGATTACTCCAAAGCTTTCGAGACAAATGGGTAGTATCCAACTTGGACATGAAAAAAACTTTTTTTGGCTCCGCGAGTAATAAGAGTTGCATTGTTTCGAGAATGGCAAAAAAGTTCCCAATTTGCAGTCGTGGGGTTTAACTTCCACTTTGAGTACAATTTTCTCCGATTCTTGATAGACCTGTGGACATCAGAGGTAAACCAAGGACAATTTTTGCTCCGTACTGAAACTGTTTTGAGTGGAACATGTTTTTCATATAATTCAAGAACCAATGATTGAAAATAGTTAGCTTTGTCATTTAAAAGTTCTACTCCCGTGTCTTTCTTAACCTTGAGCTACAGCAAATATGAATAAACTTTTTTTGAATTTAGGTATTTTCACTTTTTGGTGTTCACTTTTCCCCTTATAGTCTTAAGCTACGAGCAGACGATTTGCGATAGTCGCAAATCTTTTCGAGCACTGACACCACGAAAAAACTCGCAAATACACCGCAAATGCCTTACGGTCGACAGTGCTCGCAAACCTGCAAATACACGTGTTCAGACGATTTGCGTAGGTTGTCCCAAAATTTTCAAATACATTTGCGATTGAGGAGCTCACAAATAAGATCGCAAATTTTGGAGCATATTTGCGTGGTGTTGCCATGATATGCTGCAGCATTTGCAGATTTGCGAGCCTGACATTTCTCAATTGACAAATTTGTTTATTTGTTGAGTTTTGTCATTGCTATAGTCTCAAAATATTGTACAGGTTAACATATGTACATACAAACACACATGCGTATGTATCTTATATGTATATTTTGGTGCTGTTTTATGGGCTGTAGGTCAATTTACTTTGTTAACTGCGTAAAGCTTATTTTCATAAAAAAACGAGAAAAAAAACATATTTAAATTATAAGAAATAATAATAAAAATAATGAAGGTACCTACATACTAAAAACCACAGCCAATTACTTCAAGTACAACAACAAAATTCATCGCAAATGTCCGCATTTGCAGTGTTCCATTTTCGCAAATACTCGCAAATTGTTACAAATTAGTTTTGTGAGAGTACACATGATTTGCCAAAATGTCACAAATGCATTTGCGACTTGGGCCTCGTAAATCATACGCAAATAATAACAATTGCAGGCTGCCCCAAAGCTTTGTTCAGACGATTTGCGATCAAAGACCGCAAATTGTAACCTAAACATGACGTCATACTCGCAAATATTTGCAACTTTTGCAAATCGTCTGCTCGTAGATTTAGTTTTCAAAATATTCACGGAAAATTGAAAAAAGCCTTTAACTTCCCCTCTAAAGTCTGAAGTTCACGGCCCTGGGATGGGGATTGTATTATGTTATACCTGGGGGTCACCCCTACCATTTAAAACAATTACCCACACACTATGATTAATTGAATTTATTTGATAATTTTGAGTCTTCGTTGATTGGACTATAACATGACAAAAACAGTAGAATACAAATACTGAAATACTTTTCTTGAAAAAACTTTTTTGGGTGCCCTTTTCGAATATTGGCTATCCAGCTATAGTTCTAGTTTGGAAAAACGTCCATAAGTGCGACCGCCAAATATTATTCTTAAGTTCTTGATACTTAGTTGAATAGCTGATAGAAACAAAACCAGTGAAAAAAGATTCCACCGTTTATTTCGTTGATGGAACTAGGTTATAGCTTGTTTACATTTTTAACAAGAAAATCTTCTAAAACAGTTAACTACCTATTTTTTTTTTTTGTGATTAAAACATTTCTTATTCCAATCTCGGAATCGTTGATTACCTTGGTTTGATCGTTAACGCCGCCGCCCGCCGCCGGTGTAAATTACATATTGATAGAGGTAGGTCTAGGTACTTTAAACGGGGACTTATATCTCAGCGTCTGATTTCTCTGTAATCTAAAGCTCATAATCGACGAGCTGCATACAGAATAATAATTATTTTCTTTGTAACACGAAGTAGTTTCGGGAAATCCCACCCATGTACAAATAGTAGTCATTTGCATGAAGCATGAGAAACTTGTTTCTAAAATGTAGAAAATGACATGCATTCATATTTGAATGAGAAATTCTTTTTATGACGTTCTAGCTATTTCTGTCAAATGTAACCTTTTCTTCTAAATATTTCCAATCTCTTCTTACTCGGCTCTGTACCTAATGCAAGTGGAATGTGAATGATTTCAAAAGTAAAGAAATTGATACCTAAGCAGGTTTTTAAAGCAATCAATCAACCTGGTTTTTGTTTAATTTTTTGATCCTCAGTGGGTTTTACAATTTCTCACAAACGTAGAACCTAAAAATATATTTGAAAAATACTTAAAAGATATTTAAAAGATTTTAGAAATTTAGTAAGAATTTTTAATCAAAGCAAGCTGCATGGCTGTAGAGTGAGTGTTTCCCAGGATCGCGCTTAGAAAATCTTTTGGTAAATTAAATATTTGTATCTTAGTTCCTACGAAATAGCGGCTGTTTTAAAAAAAAAAGATTAAGTGTTGTTTGTTTACAAATAAGTACGTACTAAGCCTAAGACGCATATATAAATATGTAGAGTTTAATTGTGTAATTTTAAAATCGATTAAAAATAAATTATGTATTTTCAAAAGGAAAACCTTTACCTCAAAACATTTTGAACTTCATAAAACAGGAATTTTTGCCTAGTTTAGTTATTTATTTTAAAATGCATTTTGTTTTAAATATACACTAGTCACGGAAAATAAAGGGACAATTTTTTTTTTTCAATTTTTATTAGTGTTTCTTAAAAGCTGTATCTTTGTGATGAGAGGTTGTATTGTGTTGAAACGAAAAGTATTCTACAGCTTTATGTTTTTTGTCTTGATATTTGTTTGCAAATTATTTTCTTACAGTACCGTAAATGCGTTATTGACACGTAATCAGTTTTTTTTTTTGTTTTTTTGCGAGTTTTTTGGAAGGTCCCCATTTTCAAAGATATTTTTTTTTGGGTTAATCAAATGTAATGGTCAGATAGCCTGTTTATTCATCTTCAATTTAATTTGTCTTTGTGGTCGTACAATTTTTTTTTGCATGGCTTATCTGACTTTTAATAAAAAAAAATACGATTGGCTTCAAATACCAATATCTTAGCAAAAAATTACGTCATACAAAATTCAAGGAGAGTTTTGGAAATTCGAGTAATTTTTTTATATGATTTTTTTCAAGCTATTTTTTTTTTACTCTTCACCGTTATTTAAAAAAAAGTACTAAAAAGAGACTATTTGTGGTCTTTCGGTAAATCTTTTCTTACTTTTCAAATTTTGATTTGAGGACTTGCCTTGGTATGAAGATTTTTAGACTTTTATAGCATCAATATTTATGAAAATTTTGAAATTGATTCACCGAACTTTCTCTTCACAAAGTCTTATAAACCAATTAAGGGGCAATTTGTGTTGTTCCTTTACATCGCGTAGTCGTCATCAAAATGAATTTAAAACAACACAAAGGTCAAATGTCAAAAAATTTGTTTTTTTTTTCGAATATAACTCTTAGACCGAACACTTGATTGAAAAATATTTTATACAAAACTTGTAGATTATGCAATTTTCTACAGAAAAGGTTGAGGCATACTTTTAATCAACATACTGATCGCGTAAGATATCACCATTTCAAAAAAAATGTAAAATGAAGAAAATGTTGGTTTTAGCATGTAAATAACTTAACGGTGAATACTATCAAAAACACTCTACACAAAAACCCAATTTATTTCTTCCTAGAACTAAAATTTTAAAGTTAGAATTTGGTCAAAAGTCAAAAAAACCGGTTTTTGCGTTTTACAAAGTTGGGAAAAATAATTTATTCCCAGGAAATAGGTTTTAGTAACTATATTGTACACAAAATATTATAACTTTTTTTTTTTCATAAGAGTTATCAGTTAAAAGACATTGCTATTTCAAAAAGATGAAGTAGAAAATATAGGTTTTTGGTAAACAATACTGAAACAGACTTTTTGTAGAAAACTTTTGAATTTAATTTGTAGGTATTATGACCTTAAAGACAGCACTAACATTAACATTAATATATTTTTAAAGCGATCACTTGAAGATTTTATTACTTCAAAAATTGTGTGCCGCGCCTTCCGAAAGTCTGTTCTCTTATTTTTTTCGAAACAATTTATTTCTATCCATTGCTTAAAAAAAATCTAATTCAAAATTTTGTTGAAAAGAAATATCTTAATGCCCCCCAAAAAACCAGTATTTTGGAAAGTTGACCATTCAAGTCACAATATCTTGTAACAGAGTGCTAGTGTGGAAAAAAATTTCCTTAATTTTAATATCCATACAATAAACATTATTTATCCTTTAAGAACTTATATTCGCTGTAAAGAGAAAAATACCGGTATTTTGAAATGTTAGCCAATTTTTAAAGTAATAATTCTTTAAAATGATTAAATGTCTATAAGAAAGTCAGAACACCTAAAAATTTAATTCAAAATTTTTCAAAAAAAATCTATTTCAGTGTTGTTTACCAAAAACTTATATTTTCAATACTTTAGCTTTTTGAAAAAAAAAACAATTGTCTTTTAACTGATCACACTCTTATGGAAAAAAGTGTACTTATTACTTACTTAATGAGCATAAATTATTTTTTGACATCTTAGTCAAAATGCAATTAAATGGATTTTTTGGCTTTTGACGAAACTTAAAAAAAAAATAAAATCATGACTAGGTCGCACGTATTTGCTCTAATGTTCAAAAGACTGAGGGTTTAAGATCATTATAAATATTTATAAAGACATGGAAACTATGAGAGACAAATTTTTAAAAGCATAAAATACGCTATTTAAATAAGCTTACATTAAAAGAACCTTATCTCAATTCTAGATCTAATATGTATGGGAATCGTAAGTAGGTAGAAAAAAAATTTTTTTCTGGAAAGGTCAATTGCAAGGTTATCCATTATTACAGGAAACCCTGTGTAGTATTAGTTCAGTTTATTTAATATTTATTTATGCGCATACAATTTAATAAATGTCAACCCGTTTTTGAGATATCGGAATTTCAAAAAAAAAAAATTAATCTTTTTTTTAAAAATTCAAACACCCCTATTACAATTATCTATCATCAAATTGATGGTTGATAAACCTTGAAAATTGTTTTTTTTTTAAATCAGTTTATTAAAAAATGAATCATATATTCTTTTTCATTTTCTTGTAATTCCCAACAGCTCGTATCATTCTCTATGACCAAAACTTTTATCAGTTGGGGTTTAAGCATCAAATTTAAAATTTATCAACTGTCAAATTCAAAATTGATCATCGTAATAGAGGTGAATTTTTTATTTTTTTTGAAAATTTTGATATGCACTGTTTTTTAATCTTATTTGAAATTTGTATCTAAAAATAATTATCTAAATCCATTTAGCCGATAGTGAAAATATTCAAAATTGAAAAAAACGTTCTATGACAAGAACTATTAATAGGTGTTACATATTTGTAAATTTTTATAATTTTTGGTAGTATATCGCACTTATTTTTGCATATTGAAAAAGATTGAAAAAGTTTTATAAAAAAAAGCAGTTTCTTAACATTTGTATTGAAAGTACCGTTTTGTTTTTAACATAAATTTTTTTCTTAAAATACCTTAAATACTGAGTTTTATAAAAATCGGCCATCTAGTTTTCATTTTTTAAAAATCCAAAAAATATTTTTTTGAAAATAAAAAGAAGAAAAACTATTTGCATTGTTTAGAAGCTTCTGTATACAAAAAATTATTGAAATCAAAATAACCATTTAGAAGAAAATCAAAAATAAAAAAATGGGTCTTTGGGGAAGTACCATTAACATTGTTTGAAAAACGGTTTTTTGAAAGAGGGTTTCTGCGAAAACCTAAGAATTTAAGGTGTATAAAATTTTGAATAAGTTGTTTTCCATAGAATTCACCGTCGATGAATTACATGACATAAACTAACAATTTTCATTTTCATTTTACTCATTTTTGAAATCTTCAATACGATCAGTCGGAGGATTAAAGGTATCTAAACCTTTGTTGAAGTACCTCTCGGCATGATGGTTAGTGCATTGGACTGTCATGCCGAAGGTCTGGGCTTGATTCAGCGTAGCCACAATATGTCCGATCGGGCCTTTTGGCCCCCTGTTCTATAATTTGGCCCGGGCCTTTTTTGGAATGGCCCTTAAAGCTTTATAATAGAAGATCTAACATATTAAAATTATTATAGTGCTTATAATAATCAAAAAAATTGTACAAAATTAAATAAAAACAAATGCAATTTGAAGCGAGAAAGTAGTAATTTTGGACTTACTTCTGTTGAATTAATAGCTTTGTTAATAAAATTTCAGAGCTTGCTCATTTGCACTTAAAATAAAATGGCTGAGGAGCTACAAAATTGTTCAGAAGAAATAAGTAAAGGTCACGACATTGATGCTATTGAATAATGGGTTCGGTTTAGTTGAACATTTTAGCTGAAGATCATTTATTTAAAAATATTTCTTCTTCTGCAATTAATTTATTAAGTCTCTGAAACAATATTAAAACGGGTAATTGAAATAGGTTATCGTATGAAATTATTCACTCTTGTATGAGCTTTACAGATTTCTTGCAGGGTAACTTGGGTTAATTGCTTGATTTTATTCCTAACCCATATTAGGATATATGTAGGTAGGTACTTAACTTAAAATATTGCTAAATTTCAAGTTGAGTGCATAGCCGAAAAATGTGATTTAAAAAATTTGATTTTTGATTTTTTTTAACTAATTGAAAGGGATTTGATGCGTTTATGAAGTAATAACTTATTTTTTTAGGAAGATCTTTTATGTAAAATATGTGGCCCCAGCTTTTGTCAAAAGGCCCCAAAAGAAAAGTATCGAAAAGGCCCTCACTACTTTTTTCTTCACGGCAACTCTGGTTTGATTCTCTATGGAAAAAGTTTAATCAAAATCGTATGAGTCGTTTTTAAGAAAAAAAATATTTACTTTTCCTAAGAAAAACTCTTTAATATCGAGTTTCATACAAATCGATCACATCGTTTTCGAAATATTTGATTTTCAAAAAAGATTATAAAACATATTTTAAAAATCTAAGAAATATTTTTTTTAAGCTTTAGTGCACAAAAGTATTTATAGTTTTTGGAGGCGTCTGTACTGAAAAATTATTGAAACCAGTCATACTTTTTTGAAGAAAATCGAAAATTAAAAAATGGGTTGGGAGATATACCATTAATAACGATTTTTTGAAAAATTATTTTCCGCCCAAAGGAAGCCTTTACTAAAAGTAATTTATTAATTTTTTTTTTTAATACCATTATGTAAAATTGCTTAGAATAATTGTATCGCTGGTACCGTTATATTTGGTTCTAAAAAATAAAAAAATGTGTGAGCCTAATCACCAAAATTCACAATGTACCAAATTTGGAGAAAATCGATTCAGCCGTTTAGGCTGAAAACGAACAGACAGAATTGTGCCACCCACTTTTTTGGTATTCTCTATCATCGTAATGTCATGTTTGATTGTTATCTCAAAATATTTTTTCTTGTACGAATCCAAAACTTGCCTTATAATTCCTTTATCGCAAGTAAAAATAGATTATATACATAATGTTGTGTACACTCATACTCACGTGTATACCTAGCTTTATTCACAACTCAAGATTCAAGAACATACGCGGGTGCAACGTATAGTCTTACTGAAACTAAGTTATAACTTACAAGAATAAAGCACCAACAAAAAAATTACAAACCAAATGATCCCACACAAATGCATAATTAAATATTAAATTAAATATTAATAATAACGAGAATGTGTCGTGTAAAATCTCCGCACTATCTCTTTGTCAATTATGAATAAAAATCTTGACAATTAGGTAGTAGAAAATTATTCCATAAATATTTTGATGTTTACAAACAACAGATAAGAAACCTTCTTAGTTTTACAAAACGTATTAGACCAATACAAAATTTACATGAACCGCTGAAGGACATTCATAAGAGATGAGAATTTTACTACATATAATGTAAATCTACTACATTAATTCTATTTTATGCATTTACTACGTAGCAACTGTTTAGTACTTCATTTAACTAAGGAGAGTTTGTGGCTGTACTTGAAAATTTCGAACCTCTTGCCTTATAATAATAAGCAATAAGATATAATTAAATTTTTAGAAGAGCAACGTCTTACAAATTAATTAAGTATTATAGTCACATGTAGAATTTTCATTTTTGGCAGTCCAGTAAAATTGAACATAAAATTCATTGTCGAAAAGCTGTACGAAATTTTGAGTAAAAATGGTTTTAATCATTTATCTCGCTTCACGCTTATCTAGGGTTACCAGATATCCCCCTTTTTTATACCACAATGCTGTTTGTTCCCCTTATACAAATCTCTGTCCCACGTTTTATGTAAAAACTCAAGAAGAGAAAATATTCAATTTTATTTTTTAAATTAATTTTTAAGGAAAGTCATTTATTTTTCTTTTTTTGTTTTTGTTTCTTATTAGGTAATTAATTTTAGTTGATAAGTTATTTTTGATTTTTGTGGTCTTAACATCACTTTTTTTACTGTGGACTTATATTTTTCAAAACCATGTTTTGTCCGTCTTAAACACTTGCCCCCCTAGAAAACACTTGATATCCCACTTTTCTCCATTTGAAAAGTGGTAATCCATTTTTATCTGAACGAAAAGTACTGAAACTTTTTTTGTAGAACACGTTGTTTAGATCTTTTTGTAAAGATACTTATATTATTATTATTATAAACTTTATTAGCCATTTAAAATTGTATATCTATATCTATTTACATTTTATTTTTCATTGAGGATTGGGTTCCGGATCAGAATCTGGGTTTACTTTTAACACGTTACACAAAAACTTCAATGCAAAGTTTTCATAATTGTTTTTTTAGTACGTGTTGAAAGTTAATCCAGATCCGGATCCCGATAGAAGATAATAAAACACAGCTATTACATGTATTTACAATTTACCTACTAGACCGAGAGGTGGTGAACGTCTTGCTTAAAGTGTTTTTTACCGCCCCAAATTTTGTAGGCGTTCTATTTGCATCAGTACAAACTACATGGTAGCAACCTGGGAGTGATTTCGCGGTTCTTTGATCACCAAAATGCACTTTCAAACTGCACAAAAATGAGCGAAGTTGAAGTGTTTTATACCGCCCCAAATTTTGTGAGCACATTATTTTTTTATATGTGCAAACTATATGCGACCAACCTGGCAGCGATACCGCGGTCCCTTGACCAGTAAAATGCACTTTCAAAATGCAACAATAAAAAATTGAAATCGTTTTACCATTTACTCATATAAACAATATTCCGCCAATCTGGCAGCGCTTTCAAATGCACCAACAAAATAAACATGTCTTATACCACCCCAAGTGTCGTTCACTTACATTAAGTATGCACACATTTTATTCCATCAACCTGGCAGCACTAGGATGCACTTTTAAAATACAATACAAACTAAAAAGTGCATTTTTGACGTCTTATTGTGGCACTTACAAGTTTAGCAAGTCTTGACATAAAGCCAAGACCAGTATCCGGCGGTTGCCAACTCGGAGGTAATGTAGGCACTTGATGTGTAGGAAAAGACACAGCTTAAGGCCCCTAGTTCCTACAACATCCAACCACCACTATGAAACTCATTGGTACCATTATTTTTGTCTTCTTCAAACATGGGCTTCACAATTAAGGTCAGAACATGATACAAAATTTCAACATCAGTATTCAGGAACTGAGTCAACTTAGTGTTATGTTATGTTATGTTATGTTTGTCCTAAAATATGTGCTAAAACGTATACTTTCTTATAAAAATTACTCCAGTTCAGTTTTTTTATTTTAAAAGCATGTCAAAAAGTTGAGCAATGTAAGGTAACAAGGGATGACCTAGAACTAATTTAAGCGCTACTTTATAAAAAATTGTATTGGAAATTACTATTAAGCCTAATCCCATCAAATCTGAAAGAAATTTGACGATTGGAAGTTGCTTATCAAATTTTTGGTCAACTACTCATAAAACTCCGAATATGTTTGCAATCAAAAAGTTGACCAAAATTCCAGATTGAAGTTGAACACAACACCGTAAGGCCGCCGTAAACGTTGTTATTCTGTCGCAATTTGTATGGAAAATTAGACAGATTTACGCAGTTTACAACTTTAGTACGATTACGACGACTTTGCGCTGTTGAAAATCTAAAGTTGGCCATATTCTGATTTGGAAAATATCCCTGTAGCCTAGGAAAATTAGACTTTTACTACGAAAAAATTCCGACAAAGCTGAATTTTGGTGGAGGGCTTTGTTTTGCCGTTTTAAGCATTTCCTGAAAAGCTCCATGGATAAATATGGTTGAGGGCTATATGGGGGTTCAGTTTTTTCTTAATTTCTTCAAAACTTTAAGTTTTTTTTGAAAACATTTGAAGGTACAAATTAAAGCTTATGTTATTCTACACGAAAAAGATTAACATACTTTATTCATTAAAGCAATAGATTCTTAGAAAATCTTTAGAGAACTTTACGGTGGTGGGGTAAATTTTGCCAAAAAATTTATTAAAACTTTATTAATCTATGGGCAAAATTGTTTGTATGATTTGAGTTTTGCTACATCTCCTGTTTATATTTAAAACAAAGGTTTTGGGGTGCCCAAGGTGAGCAGAAGACCGCCATCTTGAAAAAAGAAAGTGATTTGGTTTTTATTCATCAACTCGATGAAATTTCCTTCTAAAACACAATCATGACAAAATAACATTTAGATAATAAAATTATGTATGAAATGAGCTATTAACGAACTCTGTTGGTATATCAATCTTGAAGTAATATCGTGTCAAAGTAACACTTGAGTTTGTACTGTAAATAACAGTTTTTTGGCAGCAAATGTAATTTTTTTTCAAATAAATTTAGATTTATGCTCATAAAATTCTGGACAAAAAAGATTATAGTCGTGTTTTGTTGAAAAGTTGCCAGCCAGCCAGTTGAAATCTTACACGTAGTGCAACAACAATCACCAGCTGCCAACAACTTTACCTTTTGTCTGCAGTCAAATGTGACTAGCGAACATAGTGCTTTGGAACTATGGAATTCTCATACGAAAAAAGTTTTATTAACCAAATTTGTTCCGCACCGTTTTGTTGAAAAGCTTTTGCTCGACTGACGACTGTGTATAATTTTCAACAGAACACGGCTAATAATACTTTTTCCCGTAGTAAGCGCTCATTACCTATTTTACCCAAGCAATATGAAGAAAAAAAATTAAATACAGTAAAAAGCTCTTATTATAACATTTGTGCACGTTAATTTTTGGCCTAAAAGTTACAAATTTGCGACTTTTGTATATCTCTTCGGAATTGGTAGCAGGAATTATGAGCACAAAACACACAACTTTCACTTTTTAGTAACCATAGCTATTCAAAAAGCAATTAATTCGTAAAATTTTCGATTTTCTTAAATGTTAACGGCACAAGGCAGCACAACTTTTTTTGTTTGAAAATTCAAAAAAGCGGTGCTAACTTCACGCTCCTGCCCACCGCCACGTTTTATTTTGGCCATAATAGTTGCAATTATGTATGTTTTTTTTTTTTGGTTCATAGTAGCATTTCCTGGGCACAAATCAGCATAACTTTTTCTTTAAGAAATTTCGCAAAAAATTTAAAAAGTTCATTCGTAAAAATATTTACAAAACAGCAAAAATTTTTTTCTAGAAAATCGAAAATGGCAGTGATCTTCAGGCTAAGAACCTCTAAAAACCAAACCCTTGGTGCGATTTTTTTTTTTAATATGGCAAATAGTACTACGAGTTGGGCAGATTACAGCACAACCATTTTTTTCTAATTATGTATGGAACTTGATTTCTCTTGCATGGCCACCACGGACATGCTTGCAGAAGTCCAGACGCTGAACCCAATTTTCGACTGTTTTAAAGTATAAATCGGCCAATACTGCTGCATTTTCACGTTCGATATTCGTACGAAGTCCATCAATCGTCGCTGGCTTGTTGGCATAGACCATAGACTTGACGTAGCCCCACAGGAAATAGTCTAACGGCGTCAAATCGCACGACTGAGGCGGGCAAGCGGCTGGACTATTTCGTGAGATAACACGTTCTCCAAACTTGGTTTCCAATAAATTGATTTTGACATTCGCTGTGTGGCTGTTGGCGCCGTCCTGTTGGAACCACATGTCTTCCAAGCCCATTTCATCCATATTCGGTTATCATTGAACGGTAGCAATCCCCTTTCACAGTAACGTCTTGTTCATCATGGAAGAAGTACGGCCCAATGACACCGCCGGCCCATAAACCACACCAAACCGTATTTTTTTCGGGATGCAATGATGACTCATGGAGTACGTGTCGATTGCTATCTGACCAATACCGCATATTTTGTTTATTGACGAAGCCATTCAACCAGAAATGAGCCTCTTCGCTGAAGATGATTTTTCGATGAAAATCCGAATCATTTTCAAGTTGTTGCTCAGCCCAATTCACGAGCATACGACGCTTCTGGTGGTCAAGCGGCTTCAGTTCTTGCGTCAATTTAATCTTGTAAGGATGTAGGCCAAGATCTTTTCGCAAAATTAGCCACAACGACGTCACAGAGATGCCCAATGCTTGAGAACGACGTGTGAGAGACACATTTGGGCTTTCTGCAACTGAAGCCTCAGCGGCAGCAATATTCTCGACACTACGGGCACTTCTTTGCCTCACTGGCACGGGAACATTTTGTACTGTGCCTGTGGATTCAAATTTGTCCACTAGACGCTCAATTGTTGATTTGCTATCCATAAATTGGACGTAGCGCTCTTAATTTAATAGTTAATTAATTAATAGTTAATTTTAATAATTTCGACTCGTTGTTGGCTGGTATATCTTTCCATCATGAAATAGCAAACCTTACTGAAGAGAAATGTCAAAAGAGCGGCAAGATATATGGCGTCGTTTGCTGTCCCTGTCGCTCTACTTTTGTAGCGTCCCTTTTGAAAAACCCTTTCTTTAAAAAATTCTTGACGAGTATCGTGCTAGGCCGTTAACAAAAGGCTTTTTAAAATTTTACGCCAATATATCTATGTCAATTCCCAATATTACTCTGTCAACTACTTATTCCAGGAGTGGAGAAAATCTAAAGTTAATCGACTCTAAAGTTGATCTCGAAATTCTGAACCATGTGCTCAACTAAATTGCGAAGCCCTTCTTTGAAGTAGAAAAAAAGGCATATACTTACCTACTAAAAATAAAAAAAAATTTGCTCTTAAATTCCAGGAAAAATATTGGTTCATGAATAATTTATCTATAAAAAGTCGAAATGGGAATACGATTTGAAGTTATTTATGACCATAACCCTTTAGGAATATACTATGCTGGACAGATAGTAAAAGGTCGAGCTATAATTCATTTAGAGGAAAAAATGTCTATAAAAGGTTGGTCTATAATTTTTACTACCTACTTACTCGTAGAACGATAATGAAGATTTTTTTATTTTTTCGGAAAGGTGTCAAATTACGAATGCGTGGTTATGCCAAGGTTAGATGGGACGATCAAGCTCCAACCACAGATTCAAAACAAAAACCAGTTGCTGGTAAATATTTTCGTAGTGACGAGGAGCGGTTCTTTGAGGATACAACAGATTGTATTAATGCTAAAGGTAAGCATATTTAAATTATAAAACCCAAAAAGTTTTATTGTTCCAAATGTGTGTACTTCTTACTATACTTATTTTTTGTTGATTTTAGAAAATGTGACTGATTTAGCAGCTGGAACTCACACCTACACCTTTGAATGCCATTTGCTACCTATGTGTCCTTCGACATTTGAAGGTACGTTTGGCCGAATACGTTACGATACAAAAATAATCATAGAACGACCCTTATTGTTTAATAAGTCACATTCAGTGGAATTTAATGTACTTCAACTTCTAGATCTCAATCGTCTTCCTGTCTTGCGAGTAAGTTGCTTTTTTTTTAAATTTATTTCATTTAAAATATTTCTTTAAACCAAAATTTAGATTCCAGCTAAAATGGAAGTCCTGAAATATTTTTGCTGCGGTCCCTGTATATCGAAGCCACTTGTTCTTTCCCTTGGCATACCACAGACCGGCTATGTTTCAGGAGAATTAATTCATTTTATTGTCAAAGTAGTTAATCACAGTAGCACCATGGTGAGGCAAGTGCGATTCGTGTTGAATCTAATTGCCTTATATTCAGAATTAAGACGAAAAGAAACGTGGACCGAAAAAATTCCTATTATCAAAAAAGTTTTTGGCCCATTCGAAGCAGATGATTTTGAAATAAAAGATGCAGTTCGAGTTCCTCCCATACCTCCAACCAGTGAAGAACATTGTAAAATTATAAAAATTACCTACGAAATAGAAGTAACGGCCAGCTATAATGGAGCGCACAAGTCATCTTCTGTTTCAATACCCATTACTGTTGGAAATGTTCCATTTATTGCGAATTTGAATGGTGTATCTGAAGACACAATAATTGCTATTTTGAGAAATCGCATAGCAGCTAGACATCATGTTAACCTGAATTTTGAAATGCGTAAGTTTATAAAAAGTCACAACAATTGATCAAAAAATAACTGATGTTTCAATTATAATTTGCAGCTTCACCTTCATATAAAAAAGCAACTTATGTTCAATCACTAAAACCAACGATCTGGAAAGAAAAGTTATTTATTCCAAGATATCCGTTTTATAATTATTAAAATTTTGTATATTTTAAAATTAATGTTTTGTTGTTTACTGGTAAGAATTTGTGTTTAAAAAAAATACCAAATTAAAAACTCGCATTCATCATATTTCAGTACATTAGGTTGGTTCCTTTACCGTTTTATACAAAATTTTTGTAACGGAAACAAAAAAAAACATAAAATAAAACAAATAAAATAACTAAAATTCACTTACTGCTCTTTATAACTTGATATTAGGCTTGCTAGATTAGGCTATTTATCAGAAATTGGGCTATATTTTTTCTGACAACAATTTCATTATGACAGCCCAATCATAATAATTGGGCTACTAATAGCCCAAATCTAATCTTGGGCGATAAATAAAACACTTTTCTCCCTCTTCATACCCTTTAAACATTCAACAATTTGGCACCACTTTTTATTCACTGAATAATCTCCTTTTACAGGATGATTCTTTCCGTCTTACTCTTTTAAATGGATGTGAAGGTAAAATCAGATATGAAAATTCAAAAAGAGCCAAGAACTGTCGTATAATAGGGGACATACATATATATTCATTGATATTGACATTTCAAATCAAACGTAAACAAACTTCACTTTAAAATCACTCAGTTTCTCCGTTTGTTCCCAGATTTTTCATTTAAATCCTTCTCTTTTATGAGCAAAAAATTTATTTTATTTTCCGTTTTTTTTTATTTACATATGTAAAAGTAAATTTTTATTGAAGTTATGAGAGCATTTATTTTTTATTTTTATTGGGCTACTATTTGGTCTACTTTTTCGGCTCTAATTTTGGGCAAAAAAAATATCTAAATTGAGCTATCGAACTTGTTCAAGGCAAGGCGACCCTGTTTGATATAGCTCAAAGGCTTCTTATAAAGATGAAACGTAAGGTACCTAAATATTGCTCTAATTTTTTAAACTAAGCTAAAAATCTTTTTGGTTATTTTGAAAAATAATTTGTATTATTGTTTATTGTATTTTATTATTTATTATTAATTGAAAACATTAAATTTTTATAAACTGTTCATTAGCTGTCTTTCAAATAGTTTAATGAATTCGGTTCATAAAACAATGTTCGTGTTCATAAAAACTATGAAATGAACACATTTAGTACGTTTGTATTTAGGTACGTCCAACGTTAGCCTACAAAAAACGTTTTATGTTTTTGTATACCCTCTTTCTAAATGGCGGACAATATGAGTGCATTAAAAGTATTGCCGTTGTTTTTTAATATTTATTTTTCCATTTAAGTCGTTTTTATTCGAAAATCTGTTAGCAGAGGAACACCGCAAGGTGGAGTCCTATCGCCAATCTTATGGAACATCGTAATTAATGACCTA
The DNA here is from genome assembly GCA_946251815.1 of Dasysyrphus albostriatus. Classification (NCBI taxonomy): domain Eukaryota; kingdom Metazoa; phylum Arthropoda; class Insecta; order Diptera; family Syrphidae; genus Dasysyrphus; species Dasysyrphus albostriatus. The sequence continues at coordinate 189,629,036 of OX276335.1, read as the reverse complement.
CTAGTCAATCTAGAAGCGGATGGCTTCAAAGTTATTGCATATGCTGATGACGTTGCCATTGCAATATCGGGAAAGCATCTTCAAATCATAACAGAATTAATGCAAACCGCTCTCAACAAACTACTTGAATGGACAGACAAATGTGGACTAGGTGTAAACCCCCACAAAACTGAACTTGTCCTCTTTACAAGGAAATATAAAATTCCGAACATAGACCCTCCATCAATAAATGGTATTCCACTTAACTTCTCAGATCAAGCTAAATATCTGGGTCTGATCTTAGACAAAAAGTTGAGCTGGAAACCAAACATACAAGAAAGAATTAGAAAAGCCACAGTGGCACTTTTCTCCTGTAAAAAAGCTATTGGAAACAAATGGGGCTTGTCGCCACATATCACCCACTGGCTATACACAGCGGTCATCAGACCGATACTCACTTATGGGGTGGCAGTATGGTGGACTGCTTTAGATAAAATAACTTATCGTGATAAGCTAAGCAAAGTACAGAGATCGGCTTGCTTGTGTATCAGCGGAGCTCTCCGTTCGACACCTTCCGCTGCGTTAGACATACTGCTTAACATCACACCCCTCGATATATACACTAAACAAGTGGCGGCGAACACAGCTATTCGTCTCAGAGCCATTTCTCAATGGTCCAATAACTCTATTGGACACACTATCATTCTGAACAAATTCGAATCAATCCCTAAACACTCCGACTACACTATCCCTCAGCCGGTTTTTGGCAAAAATTTTCAAATTACAATTCCAACAAGGTCCACTTGGGAAGATAATGAATTCTTAAGAGATGAAGCAATTCACTTCTACACGGACGGCTCAAAAACCGAAGAGGGGGTAGGTGGTGGCGTGTACTCAGAACGACTAAACATTAGTCTCTCCTTCCGTCTCCCCGATCATTGTAGCGTGTTCCAAGCGGAAATCCTGGCGATAAAAGAAGTTTTATCTTGGCTCAAAGAAAACGTAATATCTACTTTGAATATCCGTATCTTCTCAGATAGCCAAGCTGCCCTTAAATCATTAGGATCTGTTTCTACAAACTCCGTAACTGCCCGAAACTGTCGATCGTCTCTAATGGAGATGGCAGAACAGTTCAACATTCACCTTTTCTGGGTGCCGGGCCACAGAGATATTCCAGGAAACTGTAAAGCCGATGAACTCGCCAGGATAGGAACTAGTACACCAATATCACCTTGCAAGATGAATATTGGAATACCGATCGCTACATGTAAATTTATGCTTAAGCAAGATTCTATGATGATGACAAACAGCAGATGGACAGGTATCACTACTTGTCTGGCGACAAAACAGATCTGGCCAACACTGGATCCGAAGCGATCGAGATGTTTGTTATCTCTGAGCAGATTGCATATTAGCTCTACAATTGGTGTCATTACTGGACACTGCCTCATAGGTAAACACGCCAATAGACTTGGTGTCTTTTCAAACGATTTCTGCAGAAGCTGCATCGACGAGGAGGAGGAAGAAACTATCCTACACCTTCTTTGCTCATGCCCTGCTCTTTCTCAAAGACGCAAAACACACTTAGGAAATTTTTTCTTCAGTGATCCCAGTGACTTAAATAAAATCGACATTCAGAGTCTCCATCGCTTTATTAAAAGCTCCAACTGGTTTAATTAACGAGGATTACCTCGCATTCTTTATGTGGTATCACAATGGGCCTATTCTGGCCTAAGTGTGTCAGCAGTTTTCCTGACAGCCACCTTAACCTAACCTAACCACCTATTCGAAAATCGCTCCTACCCCCTGAACGGGGCGAGATAGACCCCCCCTGATAGTAAAAAAAAATTCTTTTTTTTTGACCACTACAAAAATCTGTTATCAATTTTAAGCGTTTAGAAGATGAAGGTGCTAAGCAACATTTTCAAAATTTTGATAAGCAGCATTTAAAGTTTTTGATCTATAACGTTTTTGATACAAATCCAATGCATATGACACCTTCATCCTTTTCTTAATTTGAATCCAGATGCGAAAGACAAGTGCTCATGAGACAGAAATTAAAGTTTTAGTAAAGGACCTCCATCTGTACAATAAAACAATATTTTCAAAAAACGTCACTTAGCACATTCATGTTTTAAGCGCTTACTTTCATCTTTCAGCGAAAAGATTAGGACTTTTCCTATTTTATTCAAAAAAAGTGAGATCTAAAGGAGAAGATGCTATTTTCAAGCTAAGGAGATTTAAACTGTTTTCACCCTTGCAAAAATACATTCTCCTGTCTAAAGTCACACCAAGACTTGCTATCTATGCATGTAAATTGCCTTTTCATTGAAACTACTCAAAATTGTGACCAGATGTTTTATTCCAAAGTGTAATTCTGGTTTTAAGATCAAATCTTTCAGATTTCAATAAAAATCGTTATGAATTCAAAAGAGAAAATATTTTGACAGATGGGAATGAGTAGAAATAAAAGTTATTGCTTTTGGCACCTATGGAAGTATCGGGTTTTTCAATAAGAGCGCTACAAAAGTTTTTTTTTAAATAAAACAAAAACGATTTTGGATATCAATGAAATTCTTTATTCCTGTGAAAGTACGTTCGATGCCATTATGTATGAAACCCGATTTCTTTTGCATAGCCACCACGGGCACGCTTGCAGAAGTCCAGACGCTGAACCCAATTTTCGACAGTTTTCAAGCATAAATCGGCCGATACTGCTGCAATTTCACGTTTGATATTCGTACGAAGTTCATCAATCATCGCTGGCTTGTTGGCATAGACCATAGACTTGACGTAGCTCCATAGGAAATAGTCTAACGGCGTAAAATCGCGCGTCCAAGGTGGCCAAGCGACTGGACTATTTCGTGAGATAATACGTTCTTCTAATTGGTTTCCAATAATTTGATTGTGACATTCCCTGTGCGGCTTGTGGCGTGGTCCTGTTGGAACCACATGTCCCCCAAGTCCATATCATCCAATTTTGGCCAAAAATATTCGGTTATCATTGGACCGTAGCGATCCCCATTCACAGTAACGTGCCAGTCTTGATCATCACGGAAGAAGTACGGCCCAATGACTCCGCCGGCCCATAAACCACACCAAACCGTAATTTTTTCGGGATGCAATGATGACTCATGGAGTACGTGAGTACGTGTCGATTGCTGTTTGACCAATACCGCATATTTTGTTAATTGACGAAGCAATTCAGCCAGAATTGAGTTTCTTCGCTGGAGATAATTTTTCGGTGAAAATCGGAATCATTTTCAAGTTGTTGCTCAGCCCAATTCACGAACATACGACGCTTCTGGAGGTCAACCGGCTTCAGTTCTTGTGTCAATTTAATCTTGTAAGGATGTAGGCCAAGATCTTTTTGCAAAATTCGCCACAACGACGTCACAGAGATGACCAACGCTTGAGAACGACGTGTGAGAGACACATTTGGCCTTTCTGCAACTGAAGCCTCAGCGGCAGCAATATTCTCAACACTACGGGCACTTCTTTGTCGCACTGGCACGGGAACATTTTGCTCTGTGCCTGTGGATTCAAATTTGTCCACTAGACGCTCAATTGTTGATTTGCTGTCCATAAATTGGACGTAGCGCTCTTAACGTTGAAGCCACTGACTCCGAATTTCGGTAGTTAATTTTAATAATTTCGACTCGTTGTTGGCTCGTATATATTTCCATCATAAAATGGCATACCTTACTGAAGAGAAATGTCAAAAGAGCGGCAAGATATATGGCGTCGTTTGCTGTCCCTGTCGCTCTACTTTTGTAGCATCCCTGTTGAAAAAAACCTTTAAATATTTCGAGGGATGTAAGTATTGCTTAAAACATTATTAAAATATTTTTGGCGTGAATATTTAATTTTACAATACCAACATCACAGTGCCATATGAAGTCTTAGAGTGAGGTACCATTTGAATGAAAAGGTGCCATAAGTGCACGAACGTGCCACATCGACAACGTTTTTTCCCACTAGCGAGAGGCCAGACTGCCCTCTCACGAGAATCTATGGTCTAGAGAGCTGTTATGCGTGAGCCAAATTTTATATATTATCCAAGAGCCAAGAAATCAAACAAGTTCTTTTTTCAATGCTAAATGGGGACTAAACTCTTTTTTCGACTGAGATTATCTCAACCAAGTAACTCCCGTACAAGATTCCTTTTTTTTAATACAATCTGCACAGCAAGCATAATGTAGATACAGAATTCTTGCATACAGACGATATTCGTTTTTGATATTGTTATTATAATGATGTATCATTAAGACCAATGATTATTCTGATATATGTTTTTGAGATAACATTCTCAGTTATAGGTTCATTGGTATTGTCGATCTATGCATGTCGTGAAACCACAGGCTATGCGGATGTTTACATAAACTACCCGATGTAGTTTTAAATATCTGTTTCAGCAGAAGTGGATAATTTATTGTTAAATAAATATCACTTCACGCAAAGTGGGTAATTAGGCACTTTTTCTGAATACAGATACCACGATCTTAGATCAACCAAACATTGAAATAAGAAGATATAGCATCATCATAACAGAGCACACAATAGCTGTTTTCCTTTGGAGGTGGCAAAGAACTTGTGAGTAGATGAAAACCCTAATCTAGTACTATCAACTGCACATGCTCTCATGTGCGAGTAAATACATTTTACATGGAAAAGCAGTTTGATGTGTTCCATTGAAAAAAGCTGACAAAGTACTTGCAATTACTTCGGCACCTCCAAAGGAAAATGCCTAATATCAAAAACGTAGCCTTACCTAAATCACTTTTTTGTTTGCTTTGCTTGCTCTTGTACTGGGTTTAAAAATAATGTTTGACTTTGAAAATATTATAAAATAAAATTCAGCCTTTCTTCTTTTTTCATATAACTCATATTACTTATTTACTGACGAATATGAACAAAACGAATAATTTTTCAACATTTAGAAAATTATGTCAATAAAACAAAAATCTATTGATTGGCAAAGAGACGGATAGGTACATAATCTTTTCTACAATTTATTACTGAACTGATTTTCTTCATTGAATATGCTCAGGGTTGTCCTCCGAATTTAAATCCAAGTTTGCTCTTGAGATATTTGATAAATCTCGTTTTTCAAAATGGCAGCTCACATGTTCGTTTTTTCGTAATAAAAATTAAAATATTTTTATTACTCTAGAAAATTGTTGTTATTGTTTTATGTAAAATATTTTTAAGTATGTTTGTCTTGAGTTCTTTTTGGTTTTATTTTATTTTTAACAGCGTATTTTTCGCAATTCTATATCTATGGAAAATTTCCTTTTCGATTTTGTCCAATGTATGTTGTGCCTTGAGCTAAGGTAAGTTGGTTAAATATTTCAATTACAGAATACTCGAATACTTTTACTTGCTCACTCTTTTAGGAAATAAATTTACTCAGAAATGTATATACCTGAGTAAAACTTACATATATTTTCCGAGCCTTATACCTATATATATAAAAATCATAAGAACAAGTGTTGTTTATAGTCAGCCAACCATTTTTTGTCTCTTTTACTTTAACAGGCGACCGACTACTGAAACCACAGTTTATTTTTTAATTTTATTGAAGTGAATAAAAAGAGAACAAAATTTTCCTTAACTTTGCATACTCAGTTAAAGAAAAAATAAAAAAAATATTCTTCAGTAGTGGGCCGGGGAGGACGACTTAAGAAGAATTGAACAAAATTGTCTTCTAAGGTCGGCCCCTTTATAAATTATTATCGCCAAATATTTTTTTAATGTTTTAACCAATCTAAACTATAAATAATATAAAAACAAACACAAAGTGCACTTACCTTTGAAATCCTCACAACAATAAATGTTTTTTTTTTTAATCCACTACCATTATTTTTTTTTGCGAAAAAACACTAAAGTAACCCACACGAAACCTGGAAACAAACTGACATTTTTTACAAGAAAACTGGAAGCTAAAATGAAATGACATTTTGCATCCTGGAAGAAAAACCGTTAGTCTATTGGTAGGTATTTTTTTTCCGAGAGGTAGAACGAAAGACTGCACTATAAAGTTGTACTTAATAACATTATAGTGGTCGACTACTGGCGGGGTCCGACTATACATGCCATCACCCTACTACGTTTTCATAACAACCGCAAATCACAGAGAATGTGTTTTCATCTGTAATTTGGTGATTTCGTTCGACAGCTCATTTCATTTTTGAATTTCAACTGTCTGTTAGTCGTTTTTTTTTTTGTTTCAGCTTTGACATTTTCATACAAAATCGTTGAAGAGCTCTTCGAACTGTTCCCCATTGGCTGTGTTGGTTAAAATTATTTCATTTTCAAATCTGAATTTGTATTGGAAATAAGATGATTTCGTATCGAATTTGGAAATTTTCAACGAAATTTTCTCGAATTTTTCATCAAGTTCACGGTGCTGACATTTTGATCACAGTTTTCTATGCCATGTGGAAGAAGCAAATTTAGTCATGATCTCGAGTGTAGATTATTGTGAACAGCCTATTTATGAAAATTAAACACTAAAAAACCAAAAAAGGTTGACACTAGTCCAGTAAATCGAGCAATGTTTTCACTGAACAAATGAAAAAAAATAGTGACAGGCTGCAATTTTGCAGGTCGTTTCGAGAGTATGTAGACAACTTAACTTACGACCTTAACGATTTCCATGAAATTTTCAGAGTTTGCTTTTATGGACGAGAAAAAATTAGAAAATTTTAGTAAAATCAGCCCACTACCCCTTTTCTTATGCTGTTTTTTTCTTAGGAACTGATTTGGATAACATTTTGAGAGTTTTTTCATACTAGCGAAACAAAAAATAAGAGCTCTTTTGGTTTGGTAAAGCCAAATGTTAGTTAAAGTAAACTGTATAAGCTTTGTCTTCATTTTTTCTCCCTCTCGGTGTGGTCGCCTTTTTTTTTTGTCAATAGAATTGTATTTATCAATAATCAATAATCTAATCTATCATTAACCTTAACATTTTTGTTTTAGTTTTCCTCCACCTTCCTGGTTTATAATGTCCTCTGATCATGATTGTGATTTTCAATAAAATATCCTAATCAAACCAATTAAATTAAAAGCAACAACCTGATCGATTTATTTTTAAACTTATCATTGCATTAGTCTTACTGTGTCTTGTGCTGTGTTTACTTGCGGTGATTAATTTGCAGTTCCCTTTCTCTCTTTCTGTATTTTAGCTCATTTGTTGGTGCCTTTTACTTTTTAAATATTAGAAATTCACTCCGTATTAACTTCTTTTCTTTTACTTTTTTTTCACACTTCAGAATTCTTTGTTGTAGTGAGCTTAAAGCAAGCTGCATTCTACAAACAGAGGCTCATCTTGAGTGCATGTGTTAGTGGTTAGTAGATAAAGTAAGCTAACACAAGCTCATAAATAAATAAATAAATAAATATTAGCAAAACTAAACAATTACAAAACATACAATATTAGAAACATAATATAAAACATTTAAGAAAACAAAATTAAAAATTCACGAGAATGGAGCACTGGTGCGCAACAATGTTTTTAATCCAACTTTACTTAGGTTAAAATCAACAACGGAAGCGTTTAAATTAAAAAGTCTGCACATACAGTTAAGAGGTTCGTGTATACCATAGTTAGTTCTATGAAGTACGTAGATGGTGAGCTCCTCCGCGGTAGTTAATGCCTACACATGCTAACAAGTCAGCAGCATCAATTTCACCACTGATAAGTTGGTGGAAAAATATTAAATCGCTATTAACACGCCTTTCACATAAAGTTTGAAGTTGCAGAAGCTTAATTCTGTGTTCATAAGGAGGCAGGTTGTACGGATCAGCCCAGGGAGTCCTTTCAAGGCGAAACGAATGAAGTTATGTTGTATTGATTCAACACGGCTTTTATGAATTTCGTAAAAAGGGGTCCATACTTGGGAGGCGTACTCAAGATGGGGTCGCACATAAAAGTTGTATAAGGAAAGAGTAACATACGGATCGTTAAACTCCTTTGCCCAGCGTTTTATGAATCCAAGCATGGAACTCGGTTTATTTACAATAAAGTTAATATGTACTGTAAAATCTAAATCAGAACTAAAGTGAACACCCAGGTCTTTGAAACGACAGAAACACGACAGAGTGTGTGCTCTGAAATGGAATAATCAAAAGCACTCACTACTCGCTTTTTAGAGAAAGTTATACTTTGGCATTTTACTAGGTTAAGAGAAAGGCCCTTTTTCCCACACCAAAGATTAAAACTGTCAATATCAGCTTGCAAGAGAACATGGTCATGATAAGATTGTACTGTTTTGAAAATCTTCATATCGTCAGCGTATATAAGATTATCACTATAGCGTATGCATGAAGTAACATCGTTTATAGCGAGAATGAACAAAAACCGGCCCCAGATGACTTCCCTGAGGTACACTCGAGTGAGCACTGAAAGAGTTTGAAAGACAATTTCTGAATTTTACCTGATAAGATCTTTTTACAAGGTAGGACTTTATCCATGATATAACAATCGTCGGAAAACCAAAGGTTTTAAGTTTGAATAAAATAATTTCATGACTAAGTTGATCGAACGCTTTCGAAAAGTCAGTGTATATGCAATCAACTTCATTTCCGTTTTCTAATGCATTAGAACATTTATGCAAAAAGGTAAGGAGATTTGTTACCGTTGATTTTCTTCACATATCACATATGATACTCTTAGTGTGAAATGCCAGGCTCTCGCATTCAACTTGTTCAAAGAGCTTTGGAATGCAAGACAGCTTTGCTATGGGCCTATAGTTCTTTATATCATCTTTTTCACCTTTTTTAAAGATTGGTGTAAGAAACGATTTTTTCCAAAATTGGGGAAATATTCCTGTCCTTAAAGAAAACTCGAACAAAAATTGAAGGGGTTGAAGTAGTATAAATTTGCACTTTTTCAATAGTATAGGAGGAATTCCATCTGGACCAGATGAGTAATCATCATTTAATGATGAGAGAAGGTGTAAAATAGTACACGGTGGCACTGGGATATTATTGCAGCTAGTTTGGGCATAGGTATGTAAATTTCTAAAATAATCTTCGTCAACATCTAAGGGCTTGTCAACAAAAGAATTACGAAAATTTTCGGCTAAAGCGTTACAGATATCAATGGTTTCTAGTAGCGAACAATTTTCATAAACGAAGTTTGCTGGATAACCATCTGAGTTTTTTTAGAATTAACAAACCTCCAAAATGCCTTAGGGTCATCTTTTAGTGAACTACCTATTTCGTTTACATGGTTAGTGTATAGATTTTTTGAAAGAGTTTTAAATTCTTCAAAAAGGGTTATGTAGGAGTTGTGGTCTACTGGCGAAAGAGTTCTTAAGTACATGCTCATGCTCTGTTTCTTTTATTTCGGAGTGTTCTTAGCTCTTACGTATACCATGAGTGACAAAAGCTCATATTCTTTGATATTTTTAAAGGGATAGTATTATTAATGCAATTGTTAAGGACGGAATAAAAAATAAAAACTGCTTTGTCAATATCGCTAGACACTGATATATTCTCAATACCAGACCTAGCTATTTCTTCTGAAAGCATCTGAAAGTCTGCTTTTTTGAAGTCAAAAGTATATGAGCTGTCATAACGGTTACTGTTTTCAGTAAGGTGATTGCTTAAGTCAAAAAATATATCCAAAGGAGGATGATAGTTATCTAAATTAGTGACCCCAGAACTAGATTCCAGAACCAAGGAACTACTAGCGTCCGAAGAAAATACCAAATCGAGAATTCGATTTTTAGAATTTTTAATACAGCTTACTTGCTGTAAGTCAGTTGAAATTATTCTATCAAGAAGCAGAAGCTCATTTTGAGAAGAAGTTAAAGAAGCTTCTTGATAGGATTCGTCATCAGAAGGAACCCACTCAATGTGAGGTAAATTAAAATCACCAAGAAGTAGTATGTTGCTGTTAGAGCAAGACAAGTCAATAACAAAATCTAAGGCTTTAGAAAGTTCCACATAAACTGCGTCCGAACTTTTCGGAGGAATATATGCATTTAATAAGTATAAATGTTTGGACTGTGTAGTTAGTTTTATACAGATTAATTCAATAGAGAGATTAAAAGGGAAAGATATAGACGAAGATATAAATTTATTTTTAACTGCAATTAAGACACCACCTCGAACTTCTTTTGGCTTATCAACATGACGATCTTTTCTATATACTAGAAACTCTTGATTGAAAAGTTCCGTGTCAAGAAAACTTGAATTCAGCCAAGTTTCAGTCAAAACAAAGATGTCATGTGAAAATGCTTGGAGTTCATATAAATATCAGCAGTTTTGCTGCGTAGCCCTCTTACATTTTGGTAAAAGAGGGTAATTCTGCTTAGTTTTTTGAAGATATATTTTTGGGCAAACTACGTGCGAGTCTATTTTTCTTATTAGAAAATTCCTTAACAAGAGCTTCAGGGGGCCAGTTATTAATATTGCAAATAGAATCAAAGTAAGAGGAATGCGTTACTATTTTGAAAGATGAAACGAAACTATTAGCTTTGCTAATTTTTGTACACTTGACAGAATTGTTCGTTGGGATGCAATTATTAACCAATAAGTGGGAAACAATGTCATCCGCAACGATATCTGGTTCAAGGCGGGAAATAAAAATAGTCCTCGGTTTAGAAACAGCTTTGATGGGTCTAGGATCATTAATTACAATGGAAGTGGTAGCGCAATTCACATCTGGGATAGGGATTGCGTCTGGAACCATCCCTGAACTTTGATGCATAACCTCAACTGGGGGAGCTAATTCTAAAGCAATATGGGGACTAGCAATAAGATTAGTTCTTTTAGGGGGTGGACTGGAGTTTTTTTACAAATACTGTTTTATCTCGTCCTCTTTTGTTGTTCTTTTTGGCAACTGATATGTTAACAGAACGTTCAGTTGAGCTGGACTGCGCAATCAAGTCCTCACTGGATGGCGAGATCAAAAGAGGAAGAGGGCCAGTAGTAGGTCGTCAGTAGATTTACCGACATCTACCGGATCGTTTGGAAGTGTTAACGAATTAAAACCTGAGACTGCGTCTTTAAAATTACAAAGCAGTTCTTCGAAGCCTTTAGAAAGCTTCATGATGTCCACTTTAAAATTGGCCATTTTAAACGCAAGTTGAGACAAAGAAAGTTTGTGGCAGTCGGTGCAATACCAATACGCATATTTAGAATTAGTTACTTTCTCAATAAACGCATTAGTTGAACCGATGCATTTGGCGTGGTAAAGATTCCCACAAGGCCCAAAACAAGCAAACAGTGGGGAGGAATTAGAGCTATCTATACAACTTTTTGAAGAGCAAATCATATTGAAAATTTAAGTTAAGAATTAAAAATTAATAAAATAATAGACCAAAAAATAAAAAAAAAAATGTTTTAATTTTACCAGGACTCGAACCTATACCACGATGATTTGACTGCCGTGTCCTTACTTCCTGGACCACCGGGCTTGGCTTACAGGAGCTAGCAAAAAAAAGTTATAAATATTTGAAATTAAAATAAAAGAAAGTTATAATTTGAAACAGAAAGAAAGGGACGACAAATAATTGCTAACTAAAGCTTGAAAGCTGGAGGTGGATACAAAAAAAAAAACAAAAAAGTAGGGGAACATTTTAGTTAAGCCCAAACACATGTGTATACAGAAAAAAATAATAAATGCACTCAAATAGGGGAACAAAGGTTTTATTAATCACACAGAACCAAAAAAATACTCTTACCAAGAATTAAACAATTAATTTTAGCACCACTAAGCATAAGTAAGGAAAAAGGAATTAATCAAAATATACACTTATGCAATGAAATTAATTAGTTACACTAATAAAATTACGAAATACTTTTAAAAATAATATTTAAATACACAGACGATTGGTAAACACAAGTAACTAAAATGAACCAGTGCTGTCCACTGATTAGTGATTAGTGATAGAATAGAATACTAGATCTGAAAATAGACAACTAGATCTGATTTTTGCTAATGATGCTAACAACTGCATCGTTGAGGAAAGTAGTCAAATTCTTTCCACTTTAGATCTCTTTTATCCTTCATTACCTTTAACGTTTGCATATGAACATGAAAATACGAAGAGTGAGACCGAAGCACCCTTAAGCTAGTCGCGCACAGGCAACTGCTACCGCAACAAAATAATTTAGTCATAAGTTGACTACTGAGCGCGCAAATGAGCAACTCCACAAGCAACTCCGCGCAGTTACATATTATTCCATATGACTCAAACTGAAAAACTAATTTCGGACAATCGTCCAGTTTGTGCTAAAACACAAACTGAAAAGTTGCTCGAATCGACGACAGAATAGTTTCTGCATGTGCGCGGAGTATCATACGAGACTCAATTTAGCAAACAAACCGTTTCGAAACTGAAAATTGCATGTGCGCGACTAGCCTAACACTCAACATAATGGACCCTTCGTCTCTGCTACTAAACAACAATTTTTTTTTTTTAAACAAAACAAATTAATTTCTCTTCACACTTTTATAGATTCAACAAGATACCTTTGCTTTTTTCAAATCACTATGAATAGAATGAGGATCAAGTTAACTTTGCTTTTTTTCAAATAAAACATTTGTGAAGCCAACGCCACATGCTAGTGTTTAGCGTCTTTTGAAATAATAAAATTAGGAATAAGCGTAGTTAATAACCAATAGTGGTGCTGATGATTGGAATGCCGGATTATCTGGAGAAAAGGCTCTATTGGATTTATTTCCATTTATTGTTGACCGTCCAAGCCATTAAGGTGCCATTTTAAAGCATAGTTCATAGGTGCATAACATATGTAGGTTCAAAAAATATAAAAAGGATGCATACATATTTTGGAGATGAAGCACTAAGCAAGAGAGCTATATATACTTTCCGCAAAATACTTAATTGAATAAGGTATTGTCACAAGCTAGGATGATATGAACAAAATTTGACATCACACCTTTGCCAATGAATTGCGTGTTCCACCTGAGGAACATGTTATACCGAGTATACCTACTGTCCGATTTGAGGTTCTTCAAAGGAGAACTGAGCTTCAGCTCCAGCTCTAGCTCTAAGAAGTAAGTATGTAAAAGAAACTTTGTTACAGTAGACATTAAATATAAATTAAATTTTTCTTAAGTTTAAGATTTCCTACGTATGGTTTGTCCAAAGGCCGTCCACCAACTTCTATGTATGTTGCAATCCATCAGGCTATCTGTAACTGTTTATGCCTTTGTTCAAACTACTGGTATTGGATTGGTTCTTGGGTTCAGGTGATGGAGTGTCCCACATTGTATCTATTAATAAAGGCTTTGCAATATGTCGAATCAATTTATTTCGAACGTTTAGATTTGGTCGGTCGCTATTGATCAAACTATTTAATGGCAATATTGACGGAACAGCAGTACAAATTCAGATCGTATACATTTACGAGAAAAGAAATCGTCTTATTGACACCATTAAAAATGAAAACAAAGCTAGAACCAGAGATTATCAATATAAAGATGGCAATGCTTCTTATGTTTTATTCTCAAAACCCATTTGTTTACATTTTTGTATTTAATTTTTCATTTCGTGTCGAAGAAAAAATATGAATTGCAACAGCAAAAAGACGCCTGCTGACTGACGAGTTGATTCTAAAGGGGTTTTCAACAAGGCCGCTACAATAGTAGAGCGAGAGGGACAGCAAAGGACGCCATATTTCTTGCCGCTCTTTTGACATTTCTCTTCAGTAAGGCTTGCCATTTCATGATGGAAAGATATACGAGCCAACAACGAGTCGAAATTATTGAAATTTACTACCAACATTCGGAGTTAGTGGCCTCAACGTTAAGAGCGCCACGTCCAATTGATGGTCGTCATAATCGTCCTAGCAGATCAACAATTGTGCGTCTAGTGGACAAAATTTAAATCCACAGGCACAGTACAAAATATATAAAATAAATTAAAACAATAAAATAAATAAAAAGAAAACACTAAGATTTCTAAATTTAAAAAAATTTTTAATTTAAATTTAAATTCCAAATTATTATCACAACTTTAATTAATTTTATTTTAATATCTAGCGACGCGTTTCAGAGTGTAGGTATATCTCCATCATCGGACTAAGAAGTTGTGATAATAATTTGGAATTTAAATTTAAATTCAAAATAATTTTAAAATTAAGAAATCTTAGTGTTTTCTTTTTATTTATTTTATTGTTTTAATTTATTTTATATATTAACAACACAACTTGGAGACTTTATCAAAATGCAACAGTACAAAATGGTCCTTTGCCAGTGATGCAAAGAATATTGCTGCCGCTGAGGCTTCACTTGCAGAAAGCCCAAATGTGTCTCTCACACGTCGTTCTCAAGCGCTGGGCATCTATGTGAAGTCGTTGTGGCGAGTTTTGCGAAAAGATCTTGGCCTACATCCTTAAAAGATTAAATTGACACAAGAACTGAAGTCGCTTGACCACCAGAAGCGTCGTATGTTCGTGAATTGGGCTGAGCAACAACTTGAAAATGATTCGGATTTTCATCAAAAAATCATCTTCAGCGATGAGGCTCATTTCTGGCTGAATGGCTTCGTCAATAAACAAAATATGCGGTATTGGTCAGGCAGCAATCCACACGTACTCCATGAGTCATCATTGCATCCCGAAAAAAAATACGGTTTGGTGTGGTTAATGGGCCGGCGGCGTCATTGGGCTGTACTTGTACCTGAGCATCTACGATGACCGCACGGTTTCCATCCTTGATGACGAGGTCTGGTTTGCGAGGACCATCCTCTGTGGCGATGACAGGTTCATCAAGCGTAAGTAGGCCTTTCTGGAGGGCTCCTTGACGCAGATAGTTTGTGACGCTGTTGTGTCTATCAATGCGTGGTCCATGTGTCCGTGGGCATTGTTGGACGATATGGTTGAGTGTTTCCACCTTCGGGCATCCTGCTCTCCACAGCCTGTCTTGACTGGAGCGTCCTCGCGTAGTCCTCGATTTGGTTGGTAGGGCGTTGATTCGCGTTTTAATGCAGTGGATAAAGTCCCTACCTGTGAGCAGCTTCGTGGGCTCACGAATCCAGCGATGGGACTGCTTGCTGTTTGTGGCGTCTGCAAGGCCTTTCCCATCAACCGAGGAGTGGAGCTTAGTTGACCAGTAGCTGGCGGGGTCAGCGGATGACTGGATATTGGTGTTGGAGATCCTTAGCCTTCTCGCTGCAGCATCAATCTCCTTGGCTATGTAGATGTTCGCAGAGGTGTTTCCATCGAGGTTGGGAAGATTGATGTTCCTAAGGCGATGCAACCTCATTAGGGGAGCTGAGAGCCTAACTGCAGGTACACCTAGTCCGCCCTGCTCGATTGGTGCATGGAATTAGGCTACAGGTGTATCATGAGGCAGGTCCAGCCACTTTATTGTTGCTGCTCTAATCTTCTTGTCGATTTTGTTAAGCGCCCCGATGTTCGCACTGCCAATGGTGAGCTGGTGGTAAAGTTGAAGAATCAGCACTGTTCGCAGGACATGGAGGCATTGCTGAGGTCTTAAAGGTGCCCCAGTAACGCGATCCAGTCTGGAGACAAGTCTATTTGGAATGTCGATCTTGCATCTTCCATCCGGTGAGAAATCTAGACCCAAGTATTTCAGCATATCGGTTCCCTTGAGAGCCGGTAGGCTCTGGTTGCCGATCTTGAATGTTGTGTTGTCGATGATAGTGTTTTTCTGTTTGCCTTGCCCCTTGATGCTGACGGTCTTGCATTTGTATTTCAGTGTATCGGTTCTATTGAGAGCCGGTAGGTTCTGGTTGCCGATCTTGAATGTTGTGTTGTCGATGATAGTGTTTTTCTGTTTGCCTTGCCCTTTGATGCCGATGGTCTTGCATTTGGCAGCGTTGATATGCATACCACACTCTGCCAGGAAGGTGTTGGTATAGTTCAGCAGAGTTTGCAGTCCAAGGGGGGTCGACTCGCAGAGGACAAGATCA
Source organism: Dasysyrphus albostriatus (assembly GCA_946251815.1). Taxonomy (NCBI): domain Eukaryota; kingdom Metazoa; phylum Arthropoda; class Insecta; order Diptera; family Syrphidae; genus Dasysyrphus; species Dasysyrphus albostriatus. Next base: position 189,613,143 of record OX276335.1, on the reverse strand, counting down.
TCGGCGAAGGCAATAGTGTTTATCGAAGCTGAACCCAGTTTACAGACACAGACACAGGAAGTGTCCTAATGAGTCTCTCAATAACCATATTGAACAGCATTGGTGATAGTGGGTCGCCTTGTTTAACACCACTCTAAGGATTTATTGGGTTGGAGGACCAATCGGCGGTTTGGATTCGAGTCGTAGAATTCCGGTAGAGTTCTTCAACATACTCAATGCATTTTGCTGGAGCACCATATAACCTGAGGGTCCCAATGATTGTTGGGTGAGACACCGAGTTAAAGGCCTTGGCGACGTCCAGGGTGGCCATGTAGCAACTGGAGTATGTTTGATGTTGATACCTTAGCAGGAGGTCAAACAAGGTGATGTTTGTGGCGCATCCGTCCGATGCGATGAAGGCCTGCTGTCGGGGGTCCGGAGCTATGGTGTTACTTAGCCGTAGAGCTAGTATATTATAGAACTGCCTTAATATCACCGATGACACCGCTATAGGTGTAAAGTCGCCTGGCTCCGTAGCATCAAGATTCTTTGGTATGAGTGTGGTCCTTGACTCATAAAGATGTTGGGGTACCTTTCCACACCAGAGGAACAGGTTGTATATTCCGACCAGAATCTCGTCGGGTATGGTCATCCTTTTCGTTGCCGTTACACCATCAGGGCCTGGCGACGTTGACGTGGAGGGTCTGGAATTTTTGACTTCATCAGATGTTACCGGAATCCAAATGGCCTCAGGTATTCGTTGGGGCTGAAGGTCGATGGGAGCTGTGGTGGCGTTTTGCTCCATTATGTTTCTCCAGAATGGGTCGGTAACTTCCCTCGGAGGCATTTGTCCGCTTTGAGGACCTTCAAGAATGCTCTTAATGCATCTGCTCTGGTGTTTGAACCACTTAACTTGGGTTTCGCGGTATTGGATACGTCTTCGCTGTCCTCTGTTAATTGGTTGAGCAGGCATACGTCGACGTCTCATGTTGTTGTTGTGGCTAGGGCGTGGAAAGAGTGCAAGAATATAACTGCCCAGTATCTCAAGAGAGTCATAGTTACTCCCGCCGTTTACCCGCGCTTACTTGAATTTGTTCACTTTGACATTCAGAGCACTGGGCAGAAATCACATTGTGTCAACACCCGTTAGGGCCATCACAAACACATTAGCATTGCTCACCATTTTCTTCCTTACTCTCACTAGAATGAACTATGGTAAGTAGTCAGTAATGAATCTGTTGTTTGAAAGGCCAGTTTTACTGGAGAAAAGGTTCACGGGTTTCATATTCATCTAGTATTGTTGACTGTCCAAGATTCAATAGGATGTATACCTACATGTTGGAGATGAAGCTTGAGGAAAGAGAGCTTCAATAACTGTGAAATACCCAATGGAGCTCAGTTTTGTCACAAGCTGGGATAACGTGCAAACATAATTAACATCACACCTTCTGCAGCGAACTGCGTGTTGCACCTCTAGAAGAATATCAAATGACAACCGAAAGAAGATGACTTGAATTATGATTGAGATCTGCAATTGTCCATCTTATAGAGAATTAAGTAAGTACCTATGTATGTAAATGAAATCTTTATTTAAATAGATTAATAAAAAAAATACAATGGTTTCAACTTCAGATTACCTTACAAGGACTAAAAGCCATCGACCAGCTATATGTACAGTACATCATCATACTTCCTACATGTACATTATGTTGCCATTAAAAATTTGCTTACTTTTACTATAGGGGAGAGTAATTATGTATGGGACGATTTTCAGTAAAATTTCATTTACCTACTGGTAACTTATATATCGTTGTTTTCCCATGGGTAGGTGGGAAACCTACAGAAGGCTCTACAAGGACCAAAAAACGCGTGCTCATAGGTGTGCATAAAATTCTTACTACACTAAAACCACCTCCACTTCCCGATTGCAACTAAGTTGAAAAAACTTTATTTTAACGAAGTTAAGTAACGTGTTGCAGGTTACTTTCCAGTGAAAGTTCCTGCTTGTTCCGTGATTTAAAAGCGGTTTTCTGTTCACCGCACCAAGTCAACTCGTCAAGAACATCAATAATCGTTGAATTAGCATGTTCACGTGAAACTTTTTATTTCGTCCCGAACCGTAGGAATCACGAGATTCCTGGGAAGATCTTCGTTTCTTATATACCAGGTACAACCCCAAAGTTGTATACCATAGGTCCAAACAGGTTTAAACACCTGTATGTATAAAATCAATTATTTTCAATACTAAGCTTTGATTACTTTCCGAGTAACCAGTTCATATCTATTAATTTACTTTTTGGTTCTACGCATTTCTATTTTAAGTGCGGCTTCCATTTTTATTTCGCGGCTAGTCATTCCCAGATATTTCGCCTCATTTCCAAATGGAACACGAGCGGTATTAAGAAAGACGGGTAATCTATTTATTTTCTTATACGTAAAGTCCACGTGAACTGACTTTTGTTCATTGAGCGCTATTCGCAATGTTTTTGTCCACTCATTAACATTATTAAGAGCATTTTGTAATTTAATTGTAGCTTCGCTAATCGTTTTGCCTACTGCTAAGATTGTAGTATAATCAGCAAACGTGGCTACGATAGTGTCTTCTGTTGGAGGTATATTGCGTGTAAATATAACTGGACCTAATACACTTCCTTGTGGTACCTCAGCCACTATTTCTTTGAAATCAGAATAGTCATTTCCGTGTCTTACACGAAAAAGTCTTTCGTTTAGATATCCGTTTAGAATGTTGTAAAGTCATTCAGGCAGAACTTGTTCTAATTTGAATTTGATTAATTTAATAACTAATTAAATTAATCGATTATATTGAAGAATTAATTTTTAACAAATGAAAAATTATAGAATGAAAAAAAAACTATCTGTTCAAACAAAACAGGGTTAATCAAAAAATCATAAATTTTACAGCTGAAATCCAAATTTAAACAATAGCAAAATAAAAACAGTTTGACAGGGATTCGTTTCTCAAAAGGACTATATTAAAAACTCGGAAAAGTAGCCTTCCTAATGCGCCGGACTACTTGGACCGCAAAATGATTCCCTACCTTCTTAGAGCTCTATGGAGGTGGACTGAAACGCGGAAAGGCAATACAATAACACAAAACGGAGTAATCAAAATGATAGGCCTTGGAAATCAAATGTTTCACTTACAAGTAATATGAAAGAAGAATATGAAAAATGATATGAAATAACTATTAGCAAAACTTTTTAATATAAGAAAAAACATCACGTCTTGTAAATTTTAACAAATATTAACGTTAATCAGGAACAAAATAGGAACCAGGGACAGTAATTTAACAAACAAGTGGATATAGAAAGTCCTTAGCTTAATTTTTTTTCGTTGATAAACGTAGTATGTTTAATTTAGATATCGATTAAAACTTTACTTATCAATTTTTTAAATGGCAATACAATTGAAAAAAAGCACTCAATATTTTGTGGTAATAAACTAACATTTTGTTTTTCTTTTTAAAAGCTTGGGTTCAAACCTGGTACCCCAAACGATAGGGTTTTCTGGTGGAGGAATAGATAACCCACTTCCAGCTTTGTCCTCTGATGCAGGATTCCAAGCACGCCGAATATGACCAAGAAATCAAAAGAAGTTTCCCCCGTATAACAGTTTTCGGGGGGCGAGGTATGTAGTGAGGACTTCCACGACAATTGGACAGTCACGAGGTATCCTGGTGGATCAAACACTTTCGCCAAGAAAACCAGGATTACCAAAATGAAATGGCTTCAAAAACTGCTGGGGTTAGATGACTTACAATATCGCATGGTTAGCAAGCAGTATCCAATAACAGCACTAATATCTGAAGCATAACAATAAAAAGTAAAAAGGTGTGGCGGCTCAGTGCTCCGCTGGCCCGCTGGAACCGCCAATAATTCCCAACGTGGTGTTATATGGATAACCTGTATAAATTTATGGCAATAAAATCCCTCTTTTCAAACTAACCTCTTACTAGTTTTTTATTTAAAGAAAATGTTTTTCGAGTTTTCTCCACTTGATCAATTTCAATAATGTGCACACCGTAAGTTTTCTTTATAATCCTTAAAACGCAAAAACAATATTATTTTATTATCTATTTCATAAAAAAAACAGAAAATAAATCCACGAAAGTGTACTTCAAATTTACTCGTATTTCTTACTTTTTTAAAACACTTTGGAAGAATGATCTGCACTTTACTTTAGCCCATAGAGTACCTTTATTATCTAGAGAACCGACTCGTGCCCCTCCTGCCTAAAACAACCGCAAATTTTATTTGAGCATACTAAGAGAAAACTCTCTCAAATTCCGTTTTGGTGAATACGCGTGAATTGTGGATAAAAATACAAAATGGGGTTAGTAGCTCAAAGTGAAGTTTTGTTTTTTTGTTAAATTATGAAATGTCAAAATGACAGATCTCGGTTCTAATTTGTGTTGGGTGGAATTTATTATATTGAATTCTTCCAACAAAAACTCGGTATTTAAATTATAAAATTATATTTTTTATAAGTAAAATTTTAGTAATTATAACTAAAGTATTAGTAATAGTGACTAAACTATTGTTGTTGTTATGCCGACAAAGATAGATCTACGGTAATTTGTGAGCCGCGGCTGTTGATTTGACCCAGACTGTATTTGCTACAGAAAATTGTTGCGTCTATGCTCAAGAAGATGTAATATTTGAAAAGAGTAAGTTTCAATTAGAATATGTTGGCTGCGATAAAAATATTTGTCATCTTCTGCCCTCTAGGCTCCTAATTCTGTGCGAGGTGCGGTGAATATCGATGAGGCATTTTGTTTTCAAAATTAAATTTCCCAAAAATTATTAATAAACATCATTATACAATTTTTTTTTATTTCTAATTGTTAATTTCATCTGTCAATATTGTCATTTGTCATCCGCCGAAACTTAAAACAAATGTCAAAAATGCTAACCATTTTTTGCTCAGTGGGTTTTCTCTTGAGGTACAAGATAAGGGCACGTACGCATAGAACTTCAAAGGTGTGCATCCACTTTTAAGTTAAATTTTCTTTGCTTATAACAAAAATAATCATAAATTTTTCTATATTTGTGTGCCGATACCTATAAAAAGCAATATTTAATAAAGTTTTCGTTCATAAAGTGTTAGAAAAAAATATTTTTCTTCTATACTATTTTCTTTTTCAGTTTTTGAATTCAACGGATTCATTTTTTGAATATCCTAACGACCTATCCAATTTATTTGAGCAAAACTGAGCCAAAATCCATAAAAATATAATTGTAATGGTGATGGTTCCATTTAAAAAGCATTGGGCAGTGACTACATGCTCAGCCTTGTGGAGGAATTCCAATCAAGGCAGCTTGTAGGGTGAAAGAGAAAGAGCCCTGAAGTCGGTTCTCTAGATAATATAGGTACTCTATGCCTTAGCCCACGCACCTTTCGACCAACGAACATGCCACTTTTTCTTTAATTTCCCCTCTCACACAATAAGGTCATACGGTGAAATATGTCCGCTAGTTATTATTTTATTTTATCTTTCCCTCGGATTGTCAGTGTGTTGGTGGATTTTAATTCGCCTTAAAGCTTTTAACATTTCGAAAAAAAACTTAGCCTCCTCCATTTTAAATAGTTTCGCTGTCTTTTTCTCCCACTCACTATCAGATGGCGACACCAACGGCAATAATCACATGTTCACATAAGAGCATGGTCAAAAATTGCATGACCGCAATTTTGTTGATCGGAGAACTATCCTCAGTCGATTTAAAAAGGATATTTAGACCCTTCACATTTACTAGGAAAATTATCAAACTTCAAAGTCGTCACTTTTTCTTACAGTTTGGTAAAGACCCAAAAAAAAAACAGTTTAAAGGCTCTCCCAAACCAACGCGAATTCGCGGCGACGGCGAATTTTTGTTGTTGTTTAGCGTTGTTTATTTGTCATATTTTTCACTATTGTGAATGATTCGCTGCGAATCGCTCCGCATTCGCGTTGGTTTGGGGGAGCTTTAAGGCTGACCCAAACCAACGCGAATCGCTCCGTATTTCGCGAATCATCCACAATAGTACAAAATATGACAAATAAACAAGGCTAAACAACAACAAAAATTTGTAGTCGCTACGGATTCACGTTGGTTTGGGAGAGCCTTTGAATTTATTATTTATTACATAAATTGTACCGTCGAACTGACATTCAGATTTCCGTTTGAATCTTATTATTCGCTTTAATATGTCAGACGAAATTAACAAAAAGTGAGATGAGCCCAAATAAAATAAAACATTGACACTCATCTTTTCACGGATCCAAAACTTACCGAGAAAGGGGAATTGAAAATTGGTTGAAGAGTTGTTCACTCATTCTGCCTTAAGTTCTACTATAATCTTTGGTCTCGGTCTCGTCTTAGAATTCAAGTACTGGCAACCACCAAAGCAACAACCCACATACAACAAATAGTAGGAGATGCAGATGTCGGACTGAGTAAGTTTTGTTTTATTATTTAATTGTTTCATTTATTCCTCTATTTCCCCTTTTATTTATTTTATTATATTTTTATTTATCGGGTTTTTCAATAAGAGCGCTACAAAAGTTTTTTTTTAAATAAAACAAAAACGGTTTTGGTTATCAATGAAATTCATTATTCCTGTGAAAGTACGTTCGATGCCATTAAGTATGGAACTCGATTTCTTTTGCATTGCCACCACGGGCACGCTTGCAGAAGTCCAGACGCTGAACTCAATTTCCAACGGTTTTCAAGCATAAATCGGCCGATACTGCTGCAATTGCACGTTCGATATTCGTGTGAAGTTCATCAATCGTCGCTGGCTTGTTGGCATAGACCATCGACTTGACGTAGCCCCACAGGAAATAGTCTAAGGGCGTCAAATCGCACGACCTATGCGGCTAAGCGACTGGACCATTTCGTGAGAGCACGTTCTCCAAACTTGGTTTTCAATAAATTGATTGTGACATTCGCTGTGTGGCTTGTGGCGTGCGCCGTCCTGTTGGAACCACATTGGGGCCAAAAATATTCGGTTATCATTGAATGGTAGCGATCCCCATTCACAGTAACGTGCCGATCTTGATCATCACGGAAGAAGTACGGCCCAATGACGCCGCCGGCCCATAAACCACACAAAACCGTAATTTTTACGGGATGCAATGATGACTCATGACCGCATATTTTGTTTATTGACGAAGCCATTCAGTCATAAATGAGCCTCATTGCTGAAGATGATTTTTCGATGAAAATCCGAATCATTTTCAAGTTGTTGCTCAGCCCAATTCACGAGCATACGACGCTTCTGGTGGTCAAGCGGCTTCAGTTCTTGCGTCAATTCAATCTTGTAAGGATGTAGGCCAAGATCTTTTGGCAAAATTCGCCACAACGACGTCACATAGATGCCCAACGCTTGAGAACGACGTGTGAGAGACACATTTGGGCTTTCTTCAAGTAAAGCCTCAGCGGCAGCAATATTCTCGACACTACGAGCACTTCTTTGTCTCACTGGCACGGGAACATTTTGTACTGTGCCTGTGGATTGAAATTTTTGTACTAGACGTTCAATTGTTGATCTGCAAGGACGATTATGACGACCATAAATTGGACATTGGCGCTTTTAACGTTGAGGCCACTGACTCCGAATTTCGGTAGTAAATTTTAATAATTTCGACTCGTTGTTGGCTCGTATATCTTTCCACCATAAAATGGCAAACCTTACTGAAGAGAAATGTCAAAATAGCAGCAAGAAATATGGCGTCAGTTGCTGTCCCTGTCGCTTTACTTTTGTAGCGTCCCCGTTGAAAATCCCCTTATTAAGTGTAAAAGTTAATGCATATTCCGATGATAGTAAAACACGCCTATTGTTTTTTATTATCTGCTTAACTTTTTCAAATCTACTTTATTTTTTAAACAATTAGCTTCCCTTTCTGGGATCAATATTCTCATCCCTGGCTTGGAGTAAAAGGAAATTGTTTCGTTTTGGGTAGATAGCAAAGAGATGAAGTGCGGATTTAAGCTTTGTTTCTCGTGACTGATTTCGATAAAAGATAATAATCATTTTCTATAATGAATACAAATATTGGGAATTAATTAATTAAATTAACAGAAAATATTAAGATAAGATTGGAATATTGTATTTACAATTTTGAATTTCAAATTAATTATAATTCTTAGCTATAGGAATTTTTTGAACTGGCTTACGGAAGCATCATTGCACTCAAAATATGGACCCTTCCTCCCTGCTACATATTTACGAGTATTAATTTCATTCCAAAATGTAAAGAACAATTTTTTTTTTCTAAGCAGAACAAATTAATTTCTCTTCACACTTCAACAAGATACCTTTGCTTTTTTCAAATCATCATGAATAAAATGAGGATCAAGTTAACTTTGCATTTTTTCAAATAATACATTTGTGAAGCCAAAGCCACGTGTTAGCGTTTAGCGTTTTTTGAAATAATAAAAAGAAAAAATGTCCGAAAATATATTCGGAATCAGCGTAGTTAATAACCGATAGTGGTTCTGATGATTGAAAGGCCGGATTTACTGCTTTTTTCAAATCACTATGAATAGAATGAAGATCAAGCTAACTTTGCTTTTTTTCAAATAATACATTTTTGAAGCCAAAGCCACGTGTTTGGTGTTTAGTTTTTTTTTTATTTTAGTATGACAAAATTATTTGAATTAATTAAATTGCGGTTTATTGAAAATAATAAAAAGAAGAATAAATTAAGTATAAGCGTGCGTAGTTAATAATCGAAAGTGTTCTGATTATTCGAAGGCCGGATTTACTGGAGAAAAGGCTCTACGGGCTCTATCTGTTTATTGTTGACCGTCCAAGACATTAAGGTGCCATTTCAAAGGATAGGTCATATGTGCACAACCTATGTACAAAAAAAAAAAAAATATAAAAAGGATACCTTCATATTTTGAAGATGAAGCTCAAATCAAGAGAGCTACAAATACCTACCGTGAAGTACTCAATTGAACAACGTATTGTCACAAGCTAGGATGACATAAACAAAATTTAGCATCATACCTTCTACAATGAATTGCGTATTCCACCTGAGGAACATATTAAACTCAATATTCTGTCCAATTTAAATTTTTGAAATGAGAACCGAGCTCCAGCTTCAGCTCTAAGAAGTAAGTACCCTAAAGAAATACTTATTGTAGTAGACATTAAATACAAATTAAATTTGTTTAAGTTTAAGATTTCTTATGTATGGTTTGTTCAATGACTATGGCCGTCAACCAACTTCCAGCTATGTATGTTGCCATCCATCAGGCTATACTTAAACTGTATGCCTTTGGTCAAACTTTTGATATTGGAATGGATCTTGAGTTCAGGTGATGGAGTATCTCACATAGTACCTATTAATGAAGGTTTTGCAATGCACTACCTCAATTTATTTTAAGTTATGATTTGGTCGTTCGCAATTGACCAAACTACTTGATGGAAATACATACGGAACAGCAGCACAACGTCTGAGCGTAAGATATAAAGGAGAAGCCATAAACCCATGCTGATCGTATGCATTAACGAGGAAAGAACCATTAATAAAATAGTAACCAGAGATTATTAATATAAAGATGGCAGTTCTTCGTACGTTTGACCCCCAAAAACCCATTTGTTTACATTGTTGTATTTCTAATTTAATTTCTTGTCGAAGAATAGATGTGAATTGCAACAGGAAAAAGACCTGTGCTGATTGATGCGCCGAATGACGAGTGTGTACGTGTGTGTACGAGCTCCACTAATTTTCACTAAAACTTTGCAAATCTAATAAATCCAACTTTTGTTTTAGCTTGTAGGCAAATCAAATTTGACAGAAATCAAGAAATAATGTGTGCATCGAATTAAAATCAGTGAAAGGCCAGTTTTATTGGAGAAAAGGCTCCACGGGTTTCATTTTCATCCAGTATTGCTGGAGGCAAAAGAGCAGTTTTAAACTTAAAGCACCCAATTGAGCACAGTAGTGTCAGAAGCTGTAATTTGAATTATGTTTGAGATTGGCGATAATCCATCTATATAAAGAAGTAAGTAAATTAAATCTTTACTTTAATAGATTAATAAAAAAATATGATCGGTTTCAATTTTAGATTACCTGATATGGACCAAAGGCCATCGACCAGTTAGTACATTTGTACAGATTGGGCTGTTTATAGGAAATTGGGATATTTCTTCCGAAATTGCCGACAGCAATTTCAGTATGATAGCCCAATTATGGAAATCCTGCATATTACATGCAATGTACAGCATGATGCCCACTGATCTCTATAATACACTGGATAGAGTATCGATACAAAAAAATGCTTCTATTTGAAGAATTGTTATATTATGAAGCTGACCACTTTTTTGTATAACAGTATAATAGTATAACATGTGTTTTTGTTAAAATAACAAATAAGTGACAGCTGGCAGACAAGATTGTGATGTTAAATTCGACCTATTGTTGTGAAATGATTTATTTTAGTTTAATTTTATTATTTGATTACAATATACAAACGTATACTCTAATGAAATGGATATATATAAAAATACGTTTTCAAAAGTGCTTTGATAATATTCCAATTTGAGTTCGGAGTGAAGTCAATACCTAATCAAAAAAACAAGAATTATTCATTGTTTGTGGAAGTTTTATTGGTATCTTTTGTTCCCACGAGAATAAATAAAAGTGGATTTCTTATTCTAAGGAGAAAGAAGAAATTTGTTTTGGTAACTTGCTAATCAAATAAGCAGCAGGATTGAGAAAGTCCTCGTCACAGTCATCCTTTGAACAGCGGTTAACGTGGACAGAATGAAGTTCTCAGTTGAGGAGAATACAAATTGCTGCAAACTAGAGATTACAAATAATTGCGGCGGCTTGTTGTCAATAATTAAATAAATTTTGTCATGTTTATTTTATTTGTTTTTCATTGTAGGTCCCCTCCATTCATGCCACCAACACGCACACAGGAATGGTTCAGAGTTGTTAGCCACTAGGCCTTGATTCTCCACGAGCTGTTGCGCCACCAAATTTAATTTATTTATATATGCCTGTATGACCTTCGGTTTGTTTTTTTAAATACAACCTGAATTACACTGCACTGCTTAAAAGGAAGAGGAGGATCATTATTTCATTTAGCCCCCCATGTTGTCCCCTTTAAGCTGGGAGAATATAGAAAAAAATATCTGATTATGCTTGAATTTCAGTCACTTATTAGGAGAAATACCGGCAACTTTCATGAACACAATGTATGCATACCAATGTTTCTTGACACTGTTTTTTTTTTTTTTTGCTTGACTAATAAACACTATTTTTAATTTTTAAATGTTCTTTTGTTTTATTAATCCACTATTTATTATGGTAAAATTATCGAAAAACCTTAAGCGAAATTTTCATATGTCACCAAATTCGTTACGTCGGAATAATTTTTTTTTGTGTTAAACAAACGTCAAATTATGTAGCCGACCACCTAATTGTGATCTTCAAATGGAAGCAGAAAAACTGTTATACATTATATGGAATACACTATCCAGTGTATTATAGAGATCAGTGATGATGCCATCGAGGCTGTACTTTTACCGTATGCCTCTGGTCGTAGTCGTATTAGGCTCCGGCCACGCAATGAGCGACTGAGCGACGAGTTGCTGAGCGACGCAAAAATATTTAAACACATGAAATCGTATGGGGGTAGCCTAGCCACATAAACTATAAGCGACTGAGCGATTTTTTAAGCGACAGAGCGACGGACGCCGGCCACAGGTCCACGACGCGAGATAATGCGCTCACCAAAAGTTTCATTCAATAAATTGATTGTTCTGCGATGCGCTCAATTTGTCAAGTTAAGTATTCGTGAACAAAATTGAACTCGAGGTTTTCAACAGACGATAAAAGCGAAGATTGAAAAAAAGAGGGTTTCACAATTCTGTCTTTCCATCTGTCGGTCTGTAAGTCTGTTCAACTAGATCCTAAACGGTTGGAAGCAATATTTGGGCATTCTCGCCATTAATTTTTTTTTTTTGGATTATGAGTATTTCTAGAGCGAACCTGTCGATTTTTTAAACTTAGTATCTATCGCGTTTTCCACACTTTTGTTTGCATTAAAAAAAATTGTGTATGCAACGGAAAACCGAGGCCTGATTATGGAATACGCGGCGAATCGTTTTGAATTCGATATATTCTTTTCGACTCTCTTCGAATTGTTTTATTAAGGAATTCGAAGCGAGTCGAAAATATTGCTTCCAATATTCCAGTGATTTGACATTTGGGCTTCCACGATTTTTGTTTATTAAAATAATTTTGATTTGTTGATTCGCTTATATTGAAATCTAAATTAAAGAATAAACAATTATGGATTCAATTATGGTATTTATTGATGCCGAAAGAGAGGAAACAGATGAATCTTCGGGGTTGCAGATATCCAGAAAAATATATGTATGCCTTCAGGAAGCTCGGTTGAAAACAAAGGGTGATGAATTTCTTCATTGCATCCGCTTGGAGTGCCCAGATTGATTTGGTTCTCTTCTGATGGTTATGGTAGATTTTCTTCCTCCAATCCAAATGTCCTTACATGCATGCCACTTTCAAATGCCTTCAAGTCGAGAAGCGCAAATATATCTTCTTCGAGAGAAGAAAATACGTGCTGCTTATTTGGACCACCACCTGTTCCACGAATACATTTAGTGTTGTGACGAAGCTTCTTCTTGATATTATATTTAAAATCTTTCCATACCTTTCAAATAAAAAGTTATGTGAGTAAGAAGACGCAAAATGAAAAATGATTATACTTTTCTCCAGCCGTCAGCATTTCTTGTAGGAGGCCCATGACTATTTAAAACGACAGTAATACTATCCCACAGTTCACATGTTTTATATTTGTACTCGGAGGTATTAAGTGCTCCTCTTGCGATGCCCTCATTTTCTTTCAGGAAGTCAACTAGGACCACAAACTGTTCCTGATTTGTGTGCTTCTGTTTTTGGCTCCTTAAATTTGATTAAATTATTATTAATTATTTTTCATAACTTTTTTTTGCAAATTAATGTATATAATTGACATAAAACTCAACTCACATTGTTTTATTTCATTAAATACACAACAAAATATCTCTCGGCTATCGAAACATTCACAATCCGCCAAATAAATGATGTCGAATATAAAACAAATTATGACATTTCAAATTCGCTTTCGTTTTAGATAATTGGTCGAATTCAAAACGATAGAGGCGAAAGCGAAAGCAGTAATACCAAATTTAATTTTCGCCACCTAAAACGATTCGCCGCGTATTCCATAATCAGGCCTCAGTTGAAGAAAATCTCATTCTACACATAAACAACTCCTACGATTTTTATAAATTATGTTTGTGTTCTAGAATAATAAGTACAGTCTTATATATAAAACAAATTACTGAAAGGAACTATTAATAGCTTGCCGGCGTTAGAAAAAAGGGTGTAAGCGCCAATATTAAAAAATAAAGTAAGTACAATGACCAACCGTTAAATATCTAATTTAATATTTTGGTATAAAGTTTAAAACTAATGCTTCCAACTGCAAACGGCTAAATATCATGAACGTGAAATTAATTAGGTTTTAAGCAAGTTGCTTATGTACCTATACTATTTACCAATATTACTATAACTTATGCGTCCGCTTAGTAAAATAACATTATCTTTTTATAAGAAATCGTTCTTTAAATGTTTTAAAATTATTTAATTTGAAGACGAGAAAAGCAAAATTATTAAAATGCATTTTTATATCTCAAAACTACTAAAACGGATAGGAAGGCCCTTTTTCCGTACAACGGCAGAGTAGGTATAACTCCCGAGAACGTTTATTCTCTGTATTTTGAAGTTTTTATTATTGGCTGATCGAATTTAAATAGATTTTATACACAAAAACTTTTTAAAAGGATTGATAATTATAGGTATACTCATATTAAATGTTTAAACGTTTTCAAAAATATATTTTGTGAATTTTTTATAAAAATGTCAAATCATATTTTTTGTTTTGAAAATTTTTAGTAAAAAATATTTTTTAAATACCTATTGCTCCAATGATTTTCAAAGTTTTCTTCCCAAATTTTTTTTGTCAAGCGATGTCATTCTTTTTTTCAGCTAAGACTATTAAAATAGTACTTTTATAAATTTTAGTAAGCTTTTCATAAATACATACTTTATTAAAATAGAATTTGAATGAATGTTAGAACTGACTTTTCGGTTTGCTATGGTCAATTGTTGAATAAAAAAACCTCAAATAAATTTGTTTACCTTTTTTGCAATTTGAACGTATTCTGATTAATTTTGGTATTTATTAAACAGATTTCCTAGTACGACTTTTTATTCCTCGTGGCCCTTTTTTCTGCGACCTTTTTAAATTTCTTAGCGGCAACACTGGGTGTGAGCATGCTTAATGCTATATTAAATTCAATTATGCGTTTCGGAGAGAGTGGTGTAAGGTGTAACTGGCCTTTTTTGAATATGTATGTTTTAAATCACTCGGATAAATAAAGAAGAATTTGATTATTTTGCACTTCAAGCGTTTTTGGTCAAAATAAAATTGATTAAAAAAATGTTTTAATAAAAAATAGCAGAAAAAGTTAAATAAAAACAACCAAAAGCAAAAAATTAATTTTTTTTGTTCAATAAATTACACATAACTTTTATTTGGATCAAAGATAGGCTCAAGATATGCACCGACAAAATAAATAAGAGGCTAAGTCTAAATATGGCATGTTCAAGAAATTATATTCATTCAAAATTAACAGAGATATAGTAATAAAAATATCCTTAAGCTTAATGTAATAAGAAATATTTTTTAAACTAAGTGTTCTATTTATAATCAAGCCGTCGGTCAATTTTCAAAAAGTGTTCGAGAACTTGCTCCACAAAGTTTCATTTTTCTTATCTTCAATGGAAATAAGACTATAAGTTACTCAATCTTGCCTGGCGCTGCGTTCTTCTAAGATACGTCTTAATTCTTTTCACCGTAGAAAAAGCGCATACAACTGAAGCGGTTGTAGCTGTGATGGTAGAGATTAGTTTTGAAAGTGTATCTTGTTCAAAACTTCCAGAAATATTTTTGAACTCCAACCAGAGAAGAACGTCATATGGAGACAAAATTTTTGCTGTAAATGACGTTTGTTCAGGCAAACTAATTTCAACAGAGTTGGCATATATGTACCTAAAATGGTTAATTCATTTTTCAGTTCACTGAACTCAAACATTTCTAGGTACTATTTTATCAGTTGTTAAATCATCAGGAACATTTTGTGTTGGGCGGTACTCTTATATTTTTGTGCCGTTCAACAGATTAAAAAACTTCAATATTTAAATGGAAGCAAATCTCTCAGAAACCTGCCTGCTAAGTTTGTCAATTATGTACATATGTAGGTACAATTTAATCTTAAATTTCATTTCATTAAAAAAAAAAAAAAAATCGATTATAACTGTTCTCTTTTCAGCGTTTGGTGGACCAGTTTCGATTGTAGACAGCCAAAATTGAAGGAACTCGTCTTCTCTGATTACTTCAAGCGCCTAATGAAATTTTTTGAATTTGACCAACACAAAAAAAAAACCATGTCAGGATTTGAATTCTGCAATAGGATAAAAGGAATATCAGAATCGGAGTAAAATTTTGAAAAAAAAACATCTAAAAAGAAAACGGTTTCAAATTTTGTCGGGAATTTTATGTAGGTATCTATAAGCAGCCGTTTTGTCATTCGGTTCCCAGGTGTTTTTCTCATCTTCCTATATATTCTGAAAATATTCCAGCATATCCAGTCTACAAACATGCACGACAGTTACAAGCGGAGAGCTTAAACATTAACATGGTGCAAATGTCCTTTGTGAGTAATGGGATCTTTGATAATGGGTGATTTTTTA
The DNA here is from genome assembly GCA_946251815.1 of Dasysyrphus albostriatus. Taxonomy (NCBI): domain Eukaryota; kingdom Metazoa; phylum Arthropoda; class Insecta; order Diptera; family Syrphidae; genus Dasysyrphus; species Dasysyrphus albostriatus. Next base: position 189,597,322 of record OX276335.1, on the reverse strand, counting down.
AGAGGTTTAGAACTTTAAAAAAAAAACACAAAAAATTCGAAAAAATTAATGAAATATTTATTTGAATCGATAGTTTGAACTTTGCAATTTAATGTTTAAAGATAATTTCATGCAAATGTTGACCGCGGCTGCGTCTCAGGTAGCCCATCCGCTGAGTCCAATTTTGGCATACTCTTTCACACATATCGGCCGGTATCTCACGAATGAATGCATGGATGTTGGCTTCCAGTGCGTCAATCGAAGCGGGCTTGTCCCTATAGACATTAGCCTTGACATACCCCCACAAAAAATAATCTAATGGTGTCAAATCGCACGATCTAGGCGGCCAATTGACCGGCCCGAAACGTGAAATTAACTGTTCACCAAACTCGCCTCGCAATTGCGCCATTGTTTCGCGTGCTGTGTGGCATGTGGCACCGTCTTGTTGAAACCACATATCATGCAAGTCAAGAACTTCCATTTCGGGCAAAAATAAGTTTGTTATCATCGCTCGGTAGCGTTCACCATTGACAGTAACGCTGCGATTCGCATCATCTTTGAAGAAATATGGCCCAATAATGCCGCCGGCCCATAAACCGCACCAAACAGTGGCTTTTTCGGGATGAATTGGTAGCTGTTGCAATGCTTCTGGCTGATCTTCACTCCAAATGCGCCAATTATGCTTATTTACGTACCCATTCAACCAAAAATGAGCCTCATCGCTGAACACAATTTTTCGATAAAAAAGCGGATCCTCGGCCAGCTTTCCAAGAGCCCATTCACCAAAAATTCGGCGTTGTGGTAGGTCGGCTGGCTTTAGTTCTTGAACCAGCTGTATCTTAAAAGGCTTTACGCCCAAATCCTTCCGCAAAATTTTCCACGTAGTGCTGTAACAAAGGCCTAACTGCTGGGAACGGCGCCGAATCGACATTTCGCGGTCTTCTGTCACACTAGCTGATACGGCCGCAATATTTTCTTCACTACGCACAGTACGTAAACGTGTTGGTGGTGTAATGTCCAACAAAGTAAATTTGGTGCGAAATTTGGTCACAATCTTCCGAATAGACTGCTCAGAAGGTCGAGAATGCCGACCATAAAATGGAAGCAGCGCTCGATGAACATTTCGAACCGAGCACGAATTTTGATAGTAAAATTCAATAATTTGCAAGCGTTGTTCATTTGTAAGACGATCCATGGTTAAATTGCAAACCAAACTGAAGCTGTTTGACAGTGACACAACACAAGGTACTAAACACACGTCAGCTGTCAAAACCAGTGTTGCCAAAACCAAACCAGCTAAAAAATCACCCGTTATTAGCACCTGTAAATAAAAGTCTCAATAGAATAAATATAAAATATTACGGTGATTAAAGACTGTTAAATGTGATTATTTTAAAAGTAAATTTAACAAAATAACACCTACCTCGGCACTTCGAATATTATCCGGACAAATCTCCAGCCGCAAGTCTTCAGAGCCATCCTCTATCATGCCCAAAACCCAATGACCATCCACTTGACGGCCTAGTATAAGTTTAAATTTTATATATTTATATTATTTAAAAATTTCTAAATAAAATTCAATAAAAAAAACTTTTACCTTTATTAAATTTTCTTTTCACAAATTTACTTTCGTCAATTTGGACTATTCGACCAACACTTCCAATTTTTCCAACAGCCTCCTGGCTGTCCAAAAAAGAGTCTACATTCACTTCTCGACAGTAATTATACCAGTTTGATATGGTTCTGGTGGACAGGCTCGATTGTGTCGATGAAAAATCTTCTATACGTACCATTTCGTAAGAGAATTTTCTTCCGAAACAGTAAATAAGGAAGAATATTCGTGCGACTGGTATTCGAGCCTGCTCGAACCAAGTACCCGAAGCGCGAGCAATCCGCTTCTTCCCCCTGCAGACTCCTTTGCCGCATTGAAAAAATCCAGGCCCACTGTCAGTGTTATATAACTGCATGTCGCAACGATGCAACCTGCATTTTCTGGCCAAAGGCAGGAGGCCTAGCTCTTCGGCAAACTGCAAAGCAGCTGAATGGGTCTTGACTCGCTCATAGAGCTTCATCAAGTTCCTGAAGAAATAGTTTTATAAATAAATCGGTCATTTCAAAAACCACTTGAGTCATAAATATATAAAACACTCATAATATTAGATATATTTAAACTTACCACTGCATTTGCACATCAACAGTGCTCAAAATTACTTTGGGTGTACCCGTGGTATTAGATTCGAGATTTTCTTCCCCAGAACGGGAAGCAGCAGAAAACGAAGCACTTGTTCCAGCCATTGTTCACAAATAAAATGCAAATTAGGTTGCAATTTTGACTTAAATCCCGCATATTTACCCGTTAACATTTTACAGTTTCTTTCAATAAACAACTTGGTTTATCATAACTGATCATAACATATCAAGAAAAGTAGATGACGGAAAATACAAAAAAAATTCCCAGAATTTATAAATAATTTCCCTAAAATCAGGCTAAAATCTGAGCATTCCGAAAAAAAATCCCAGAAATCGCAAAAAAAAAACATCCCAAAACCTAAGAGCACATCTGACAATACTTAGCATGCAATGACTTTGACATATCAATACTTTCACGACATTCTTCGCTATCTTTGTCTTCTTTATTTATTTTCCATGCATTTTGTATTTTGTGAAAGTTTAAAAATTAATTAAAAATACTTATAAATGTTTCCTCACCTTAAAATTGTGATATTTGTTGTTTTTTAGTGAATATCTATCAAATGAGACCATCCGCGTATCAAAATTCGGAATGTCGTAAAGGAAAGTTGAGCCAATAAATGTTTGAAGTTTTGATTCTTAAAACAAAATCTTTGTAATTTACATCCACGAACAACTGCATTTGTTTCTTTTGATAGTTCTTTATCACTACACAAATGAAGATTATGCAACTTCGCCGTGGTAAGTGTTGTGATATGTGGATTTTTTTGGGATATTTTTGTGCGATTTTTTGTTTTCGTCGATTTCTTAATGAATTTTTTTATGTTCTATGGGAATGTTTATTATTCTACTTCTTCCAGTGTTCATTATTTTTATATATGTATAAAGGTTGAAAATGCGAAAATTTATGAAAAGTTGCAATGCATTGATTGTTTGTAATTTAAATTTTTTTAAATGGCAAGTGGAAGTGGTTGTGATTTTGAAATGTCGCGTCCTAATCGCGATAGTGGAAGTGATAATTCAAATATACAATGTCAAAATTTAACAACGGATTAATTTAAGAAAATGTGGTAGATTTAAGAGTGATATAAATTAATGATTTAATTATTTTAAATAAAATGTCTAGGAATTTGGTATAACTGGATAAGAGGGTCAGCGATGAGCTACCAATGGAATAAAGGTGCTTGCAGATGTCAAAAGAAAATTGTCTCGAGCCATAGGGACGTGGTTCGAAAAAACTCGGATACCATTCTAAAAATATTAGTACTTAAATGTTTTTTTAAATAAAACAAAAACGGTTTTGGATATCAATGAAATTCTTTATTCCTGTAAAAGAACGTTCCATGCCATTATGTATGGAACTCGATTTCTTTTGCATGGCCACCACGGGCACGCTTGCAGAAGTCCAGACGCTGAACCCAATTTTCGACGTAGAGTTGGGTAGTTCCGGAACTGTATAGTTCCAGGAACTATATCTTCTGTCGGAATCGTTCCAGTTCATTCCGCAAACTAAACACTAACATGTCCGTAGTTCCAACATCAAACAGCCAAAATTTCAAGAACTGAACAAACTCATGCACACAAAAGTATTCATGCATAGTTGATAGTTCCAGTTCCAACTTCACACTTCATCTTCACAGAGCCAAAACAAAATTTAAGAAGGAAAGCAAAAAAAGGAAAGACATAATATAAACCTATATACGTACATCGTTTGAAAAATAGAATAGTCGTGTTGGTATCGATAAGTATGAAAGAAAAGAAATGTTACTCCATGAACGAAATAAATGGTAGTCGGTCTTTTCTCGTTCATAGTTCCTTTGCTGTTCTAGTTCCATATCCACATCCAGTTCCAGTTTCGGTTATTAGTTTTTAGTTCCAGAGACATATTAAGTTATTTTCGTTCGTAGTTCCATTCTTAAATAGTACGTTTGGCAGAGATCGAAAAGGTATTTTGGTGAGGTATTTAACTATTTAATTTAATTTAAATAATTGTTATCTGTTGACTTATTTTATAAAAATAAAAGCAAGCAATTAACCTAATAGGGTCATTCCATATGAAATCGTCAAATCGAAAATGCCAACCTATTTTAGATTTATTTCAAACTTTGTGAGAATATTCCTTATAGTTCAAAGGAAGAATATACATCGCGTTTTAATTTTCTCATGCCTCATTCCCCTCCTGTCCCCGTTGAAGTATTTGAAAATCGTCATTTTAGTGCTTCAGTATTTTTGTTTTAAAAAAATTTCTATTAAAGATATCAAAACGTTTGATGACATATTAAAGCTTAAAAAGAGAACTAATTGCTACTTATATTTTAATTCACATATTCAATGTCAAACAATATCAAAAACGGTGCCGAAAGTACGAGTGTTTTCCCATTTTTTTTTTGTTTTCAAATGACATACATAATTTTTCTTGAATATCTAGTACACTTATAAATAAAGAAGTCAAACCTAAAATTGATTCGTTCAACTCACTCATTGTAAAAAAAATCTCCACTTGAAATTTTTAGATTTTGAAAAATCGCAGTTTTAAGACTATAATATCGATATGTTTGACTAAATGAAAAAAATTGAAACTTTCAGGACTTTTAGGACCTTGATCTTTAAATCCTGTAAATTTCGTTTTGTTATATTAATATGTTATAATCCGTTTAAAAGAAGAAGTACCAGTCAAAAAATAAAAGGGTATTGAAGAGATTAATGTCATACTATATTTACACATATACTAGGGTGCCCCCTCCCCAAAAGTGATCAAGGATATTAAAACAATGTTATGCTAAATATTTTTTGAATCGGTCAATGTTAACACGTGCCGGCAAGCACTTGAAATTTCCCATACAAAATATGTATGGGTATTTTTTCAGTGTTTCACACAAAATTTCGGAAAAAATGTAAAAGTGGATGGAAAATCTTCAAACTTGGTACATATATTAAGTACCATAAGAAGTAGATAAAAATATTATTTTCCATTTTTTTTTAACAATATTTACCACGTTAAAAATAACAACAAATGCACAAAAGCAAGGATTCTTAATGTTATTTTTAACAGTGTAAATACTGTGCTGAAAGTTTCAATTTTTTTCATTCAGTCAAACATGTCAATATTATAGTCCAAGAACTGCGATTTTTCTAAAAATTTTATAATAAGTGTATTTGGTATTCAAGAAAAATTATGTCGTTTTGTTATCTTTGATAGAATTTTTTTAAAACAAAAATACTGAAGCACTAAAATGACGATGGGAATGAGGCATGAGAAAATTAAAACGCGATGGATATTCTTCCTTTGAACCATAGGGATTTATTTTTCGACGTTATCATATGGAATGACTCAAAACTGTTTAAAAGATACATAAATCAAAATAGTAATAAATTTTACTTTAAGAAAAAGGAGATATGAAAGAGGTGCTGTTTGAAATATTTCAGAGCTTCTTCATCAGTAGACTCAAGTCGTCTCGCTGTGTTCTAGGCGTGCCCCTTAACACGGGAATCTGTGTTGTGGCTTTCTCGTGAGGATCTCGCTTTGGTCTCGCTGTGACATTTACACGTGGTTCTTAGCACTGACTATGTTTTACTGTCATCTCGCTTTGGTATCGCTATAGTCTGACAACGTTTTCAAAAAGGTTTAAATAAGCTAAAATGAGGTAAAAAAGTCCGAACATGGTTTTCAGTGCCGCGAGTATTGTTTTTGTAGTGCAGTTTCCATTTACACGACTACCTGTGTCGTGGTTTTCTTGGTATAGTCTCGCTGAGACATTTACACGTGGTTTTTGGTATTGGCCATTTTTTCCGTCATCTCGTCATTGTCTCACTATAGTCTCACCAAAGATCTTTTTTTGGTTAACAAAAATCCAAATAAAACAAAAGAGCACCATGGTCGCAAATGAGAAACCCAACTGTAAACAGCCACAGAGAGACGAATTACATGGTAATAAACGACAAAACCACGTGTAAACGTCCTTGGAAAAATGATGCTAGAAATCGTCATTATTGCGATAAATTAAAATAAAAGTCATTCAACTTCTTGAATTGTGGTTTTTCGACTTGCGAGATTTTAGTACTTGTTTGATACTTAAAACCTAGGACCTTGATTTGGAACTATAAAAGATCTATGAACATATTATACTTCATACATCTAATATCTACACTAAAGCCACGAGACCGATAGCCATTTACCAGTACCTATGTATATATATTTAATTCGAGAATACAGAACGATAATTTATGGGAAGTTAGCAAAATCTTAATAGTTCCGTGGACATGTTTCCAGGAACTAGTTCCGATGAGGAAAAGAATCGTTCCATATCCGTTCCGCTTTTGGAACTGTTTTGCGCAACTCTATTTCGACGGTTTTCAAGCATAAATCGGCCGATACTGCTGCAATTTCACGTTCGATATTCGCATGAAGTTCATCAATCGTCGCTGGCTTGTTGGCATATACCATATACTTGACGTAGCCCCACAGGAAATAGTCTAACGGCGTCAAATCGCTCGACCGAAGCGGCCAAGCGACTGGACCATTTCGTGAGATAACACGTTCTCCAAACTTGGTTTCCAATAAATTGATAGTGACATTCGCTGTGTGGCTTGTGGTGCCGTCCTATTGGAACTACATGTCCTCCAAGTCCATATCATCCAATTTGGGGCCAAAAATATTCCGCTATCATTAAACGGTAGCGATCCCCATTCACAGTAACGTGCCGGTCTTGATCATCACAGAAGAAGTACGGCCTGATGACGCCACCAGCCCATACACCACACCAAACCGTAATTTTTTCGGGATGTAATGATGACTCATGGAGTACATGTGGATTTCTGCCTGACCAATACCGCATATTTTGTTTATTGACGAAGCCATTAAGCTGGAAATGAGTCTCATCGCTGAAGATGATTTTTCGATGAAAATCCGAATCATTTTCAAGTTGTTGCTCAGCCCAATTCACGAACATACGACGCTTCTGGTGGTCAAGTGGCTTCAGTTCTTGCGTCAATTTAATGTTGTAAGGATGTAGGCCAAGATCTTTTCGCAAAATTCGCCACAACTACGTCACAGAGATGACCAACGCTTGAGAACGACGTGTGAGAGACACATTTCTGCAACTGAAGCCTCAGCGGCAGCAATATTCTCGACACTACGGGCACTTCTTTGTCTCACTGGCACGGGAACATTTTGTACTGTGCCTGTGGATTCAAATTTGTCCACTAGACGCTCAATTGTTGATCTGCTAGGACGATTATGACGACCATAAATTGGACGTAGCGCCCTTAACGTTGAGGCCACTGACTCCGAATTTCGGTACTAAGTTTTAATAATTTCGACTCGTTGTTGGCTCGTATATCTTTCCATCATAAAATGGCAAACCTTACTGAAGAGAAATGTTAAAAGAGCGGCAAGAAATATGGCGTCGTTTGCTGTCCCTGTCGCTCTACTTTTGTAGCGTCCCTGTTGGAAAACCCTTTATAAGAAAGGTCATCGTGTTGATGGTCACTAGGTGTAAGGGACGATAGAAGACGGGTCAGGAGACCTTCGGCAAGAAGCTGGTCACGACAACATGAAAAGGTAAAATTTTATCAAAAATGATACGATCTTAAAACTTAAATGCGAATAAGTAAGTCATTTTTTTTAAAAGTATATAGTAGTTCCCTTAATACAAAAATACGTCCATATCGGTACAACAATCCATACGGATTATTGGAGGGCATAATGACTATCTAGGTGAGCATGGGATCATACACAAGGAAGTAAGCCACAGCGATCCTGACAATCTATTTGCTGCCGATGATGGCACTCATACCCAGAGATTTGAAGCCCTGTGTATCATCAAGTAGCTATTGTGAAAAAAAATCAGTTTTGATCAAATAGTCCTGTAGGCAGTAAAACCAGCCGAAAACACATCTTACCGTAATCCGCAGCATCATTTGCGCTTCCTGATAAAAAACCGATCAATTGTTTTAAAATTCAAAGAGATACCTATGTCGCTTCAAAAATGATTGAAACTATCCTTTTCCTGGTATTGCCTCTCTACCAAATAAGGTGCTCTCTATTACTTTGCTTTAAAAATTCCTGGGCAGTACAAAGGACATTTTTCTCTGTTTTCAGAAATATTTGTCTTCAACACAGCCATTTCTTCTTTGTCAATTAAAAATATTTCGAGCACTGGACCTGCTTTTGTAAAATTTGTGCTCAATCGGAACTGCAGAGGTGAACGTGGTATTTTGAAATGTTTGGAACCTGTTTTTTTTTCAAACACATGCTTACATACTTCAATTTTTATAGCCAATATAGAGCTTGTTGAACATCTTTTTCTTTATAAATCTTTCTTGTTTTTCGGAATATTATCAAATCTTAAAAAGTAACGTTGTAGCAATTTAACAATTGGTGTTCTAAAAGAATATGTATTTCCAGTGCCAATAATTGTTATTCACCAATAAATTTTACAAATAATTGTTAAAAACGAATAATTTATCAAAATCTTATATTGCTTATATTGTTTTTAAAAACTGAAAAATAAGCTAAATTGTGTTGTGTTCCTCGTTCTTGTCCTTTATTTAGTATCTACAACTTTTTTAGTCATACTAATAAATGACTAAAAAAGGCGTACTAAATATCAGGTTTTTTGTAGGAACGAGGAACCGGACGCAACTTTGTTAATTTTTCACTTTTTAAAAACGTGCTAACACCTTCTCTACAACAAATCATTGACTGAAGAGTTAGTTAATAATTCATCAAAACAAAGGCAGTATTAAGAGGTATAAGTTACAGTTTAAGGAAACAAATGAATGGGCCAACGTCCAGCGTACATAAACCGGGTGTAAAACCGGTTTCATATCATACTTTAGGAACTGCACACGGGATGAATTATTCTTATTATTCTGGTAGAAAAAATGTATACGTGTTCCTATTTTTATTGTGGTGTAATTTTTAAGACCTTAAAATGTAAGACATTTGTGTGTTCTCGTTTTCTACTTCGTTCTTCCATTTCAAGCATGATAGAACGCACACTTTGCTTCCCTCTGATAAAAATGCACTGTTCTAGGCATGCTGTACCTACCGGGTATTTTCTAGATGTCATGTGACTGTGTGTAGTGACCAGCTCTAACACCAACTTGTTTGTATTCATATTTCGCAAGAAAACACTCTTTAGTCTTATGGTCCTTTATTGGAACTTTAGTCCAGTCAATTTGTGCTTAAAAAGGCTCTTAGAGAGCAAATTTTGCGGTGGTTTTGAGTTTGCCCCCTTTTGTGTTTTCGGGGTGCTAGATTCGAATCTAAGCTTTGCGACTAAAATTTAGAGATGCAACACGGAAAAAATGCGAAAATGCATTTTATGGGAATTTTTCACCAATGGTTTCAAAGCTACCAGTTGTTCGAAAACAACATCAAAGTACCATTGAAAGTGTACCCAATTTCCAATTAATCTCTGTTCAAGGTTTTTTTCTGCAACACTCCATTTGGACTCAAGCGCTAGTTGAAAATTGACGTATTGTTAGTATTTTCGAAAATCCACTCGAAAGGGCTAAGTAACTACTTTATGTGAAAATTTTTAATTTCTGTCTATGACATGAACCAAGATATACTTTTCTGATGGTCTTTGATGCGTATTGAGTTCGAATCTGGTCTTGAAATTGCTCTAGCATGTCACGTCTTATAAATATTCGAAATTTTTGGCTATATTTTTTGTCGAGATATTTTTTTTCCGAAAAAATGTTTACTGTCATTCTAAAGTATGAACATTTTACTTCATAATTCTTTTTGAAGTTTTAAAATACTACCATTCATCTCCGAGAAATCATTGGTCTTCGTCTTAAGCTACACTTAACTCGAAAAATCCACTCAATTTGGGCACAACGCGAGCAAATTGTGCGGTAGTTTTGATTTGCCCCTCTTTTGTGTTTTCGTGGGTGCTGAATCCTAATCCCATGTTTGTGACTAAAATTTCGTGACGCATTATGCAAAAAATTGCAAAAACTGCTACCAAAATGCAGATTGACTGGATTTTTTTAATTACGTAGTCTAAGACAAAGACTAAGGATTTCTCGAAGAGGAAAAAGGGTATTTCAAAAATTCAAAAAGGACCTTGAAGTAAATTAATCGTTCTTTAAAAAGACTATAAACACAAAAAAAAAATGCCTCGATAAAAAAATTTGCATTAAAACGCATTTTTTAAATCTTTAGATTCAAATATCTCAAAAACGTGACATGCTAGAGTGATTTCAAGCCCAGATTCGAACTTAACGCATTAGAAAAATATATCTTGGTTCTCACATCAAGTATTTTCTTAGTGATTCCAAGTGGATTTTCGAAAACACTTAAAATACGTCAATTTTCAACTAGCGCTTGAGTCCAAATGGACTGTCGCAGAAAAAAAAACTTTAACAGAGATTAATTGGAAATTGTGTAGTTTTCGAGCCATTAGTGAAAAACTCATAGTAAATAAATTTTGTATCATTTTTTGCATTTTTTTCCATGTTGCGTCACGAAATTTAAGTCGCAAGCCTCAGATTTGGATTCAGCACCCCCGAAAACATAAAAGAGGGGCAAAATCAAAACTACCCCACAGTTTGCATAGTAAAAATACAATATGACTGGACTACTTCTACTATTCTTCCATTCATGATTTAATTACCTATTGATTAGAGGGGTACCTATTTTTGCTTTTTTTTTTAAGTAAAAAATAATACAGGAAACATGACTTAAACTTTTGATAAACGTGCTTTACTTTTTTTTTGTTAATCAGCTTGAATGAAGCCAGGAAATAACTAAATAAAATTATATACGTAGGTAATACGTAGCTATACATACTTGCAACTTCTGATAAGGTATATACGCACATAAGTATGAAAGGCATGCTTATAGGCAGAGCCGGACAGGCTATACCTGCAAGCGGTGTATATGTGCAAGGCGCTGAACCCAATGGGCAAGTTTTAAAAAAGCCATTTCTGTGTAACCATCACCTTACCTACTTTATTAGTTTTTTTCTTTTTAAAAGCTCACATTAATATTGAAATCATGATATAACTACTCAATTATTGTTCTGAATCTTAAGACAGATAATAAATATATCTTAACTACTTTTTCAAAAATTAGTCGATGCCTATTTTCCTATACACACCTATGGCCAACAAAAATATAACGCAAGATCTTTGCAAAGTATACGATTTAGTTTGCCTCTTGGAATATCTTTTTCGCCTCTCAGAGGAAAACCTTGTTAGATATAAAATGCATTCCAAAGTCTACCCCTTGCGTAAGTGAGAAAATGACTTCTTCCACCAATTACCACAAATAAGTGGGCTAATGATAAAACTTGCGAAGGGTGCTAATTTAACTCGGGCCAGCCCTGCTTATAGGTACATGCATGCCTTACCTACTAAAGGAAAAGTTTTGGATTCGTAAAAAATTGACCTCGAATTATTTTAATCAAACCAAATTTGGAGCTTTATAGACAACTCATATATGTACAGCTGGCCCGGTGCTGAAAAAAGGAATGATATGGTGACTCTACACTTAATGTTAGCAGTAAGCAGTAATATATTTTGAGAAAATCGAATCAAAAGTCCTCTGAGTGGCAATTTGAGGAAATCGAATGCAAACACAGAACACAGCCGTTAATCATAATAAAGGGTGGTTAGATTTTAAGGGCCGATGTTTATTTTGAATAAAACACAAACTATTTAGGAAATAATTGTCATTTCTTTTTATTATTATAATATTGGTATAGTTCAAATATGTATGGAACAAAATATCAGCCAAATAGCCGCCACGATCTCGGCGGCACACCTCCATCCGATGGTCCAAATTTTCGATGACCTCAGCATCACGTCACGTCATAATTGAGGTTCTATGACGAAACTGTGCCGAATTATTTCATCCTCTAGCTCTTAAATTGTTGCTGGCCATAGTTAATGTGTACAAATGTGGATATTATTTTTACGCAATCATGTATCGGCGTTTAGAAAGTGTCAATCAGCCGACTTCCTACTTTAAAGCCTCTAGACATGAGGTTTAAATTCTGCATAAGAAAACATGTAAACGAAACAAATAAGAAACTGTTGAAATTCTTACATCGTTCGAGTCTGTTTAAACCTGTACCGGAGCCAAGAGAACTTCTGAGATCTTCCAAAAGACACTACAACAGTGTCACGAAACCTTGTGTTTTGTCTGAATTATGTAGATTCAAGCTCCCTTGACTTGTTGGTTAAAGAACGCGTGGATTTGTTGGCCCATGGTCACATGAATTTATCAACATTATATGGACGTGTGGAAATAGATTGAGACGATTGAGACATACTTCACTCTTTTTTTTTTGCTGTAATTTTCAACTTCCATCACATATGTCATGTTCGTGGGAGACATTTCGACCAAAGCCCATACATTTTTGCTCGTTCACCTTTTTGCATGTTGTTTCTCGAAATTTTAGTTGTAAATTTTAGTTGTTTTTATAAAACAAAAATATTAAAATTCAGTAAAAGAAATATCTTAAGAATAAAGCAGTACAATAAACATTTATTTTTAAGATTTGAGGAGTTATTACTTCTGGGTAAATTAAAATACAAAAATTGCTTCAAGTTCTTCGAAGGACACTTTTGTAAAGAAAAAGCAAGAGATCCTTACATGCCGGCTCCACTATGCTCGGACTATGAACCTGTCAAGAAAAAAACCAATGGAGGCAGAAAAATCCAAGACATGTCAATGACATCCCGAAGAAAACCAACTTTTGAATAGCCCATTAGGCGTTTTTCTTTTTAAGTTCAGAGTAGACCCCGAACTGTCAAACAAAAAATTGTGTGTTCTTTTTTTTGCCCTGAGTGTTCAGAGCTTAAAATTCGTGTTTCTTCTTTCGTTCTGAGTTTGTTCAGAGCGCGCTCTATGAGCTCAGAATAAAATGACTGAGCAGACAGATTTAATGCTTAACACAAGCATTTGACAGCTAGTGTTCTGTTCAGGTGTGTTTCCAAATAATTCGCCCAGCTAGAAAAAATCTGCTGTTTGTTCATTTGTTGATTGGATTTTGATTGCGATGTTGGGCATCTGTATGTCCTGTGGAGTCGGGGTGTTAAGGCAACCAATACATTTTAAGACCTTGATAAATATAAGACAGAAGCTTTTAAAAAAATAGCGGTTAATTTTTCTGTAAACAGAACAAAACTATTCATAATTGTTTCGAAAATAAACAAAATCAAAGGCCACAACTCACCATAAAAAAAAAAGTCTGGTATGAGCAAAGTTATGTACCTACCTTTAAAAGGTCTTCTTAAAAAGCCTTCTCAAAAAACCCTTGAAAAAACGTGAGTTCTAAATAATAATTGATGGTGTTCAAAATATGTATTCTATTTTATTGCGGTCATAATTATTTTTAACTACCAAATATAAATAAGCAGTTCGTTATCCTATTGATATCTTTGTGAGATTTGTGGCAGTTTATAATTATTCTCACTTTGTACGTCAACCCTGTTAGCGCTTTAAAATAAGGACAGTAGATAGAAAACCATAATGGTCAGAGTGAGAGGCAAATATCCTCTCTTCCCTGTACCGCAAATATAAATTAGACAGAGTATAGCACAGTATCCAGTATTATGCCTGGCATATGAGTCGCCAATAGCTGCAAATGATGCACAATCACATGTGTAATTTGTTTGGAAAATCAAAGTGGCAACACTCATCTTTATAATTTTTTCTCGAAAGCTTTTTTGAAAAAAGCACTGAAGGGTATGTCCCTGATTACACTTGAAGAAATTCAAGCATTTTCTGGGATTTGTGATGGTGAGCGGGGTAACTTGCAGAAGAGGGAGATGGATGCAATATTTCGAAAATATTCGGTGAAGAAAATTGACGTTCTTTTTTGTGTTCCTTCTCTTATTCAATCAAACCAATCACATCGTTTCTTTCATTATGAAATTTGGAAAAACACAAAGAGGAAAACAAAATCTGCAGAATAATTTTCTTCACATCTGATGAACACTTGTGTTCTTCACGTGTATCCAGCACTGTTGGCATGGAAAAAAACACAAAAAAACTTGTAATAACTCCCACGATGAGAGGACGATGAGTGGGGACAAATAAAAACCACCTCAATCCTTGTGGCAAAGTTATAACCTTTATTAAAGTTTTAAATTCATTAGCTTAAATTATAGTTAATTCATTATAAATAATTTTTATCTTACAATAGTTTTTTTTTTATATGTTTTATCCGAGTTCTCGTGCTAATTTGTGGGTAAGCTTAAATTTTGAAGATGGATGGTTGGACTAGTTGGCGCTGCGCTGATGGTTGAACAAAAAGTTAAAAGCCGGATATGGCAAATGGCAGCCATTGGCATTCTAGTACCTTGGAAGGTTCCTACCTCTAGTACATTATGTTTGGGTGTTGCCAACAAGCACTATAGAAGCATGTTCTGAGGGGCATTGCCATTCTTGCTGAATTTGGAACCATAGTACTACAATTATAAGGTTTTCTATTACTGGCCATGGGGTCATTTAACGTTTCCCATAATTGTGCTTTGAATTAAGTTTTAGTTTGGAATCCATGATGGTTGGTGTTATAACCGGACACTGTCTCATAGGTAAGCACGCAACACGTCTTCGCGTATTCTCTAACGATTTTTGCAGAAGCTGTATGGATAAGGAAAAGATAGAATCGATCCCTCACCTTCTATGGTCTATCTCATAGACGAAGACCTCACCTTAGTGATTCGTACTTCAACGATCCTAGTGATCTTATAAACTTGAATATATGCAGTCTATTACGCTTCATAAGAAGCTCCAAATGGTTCACCGAGTAAGGAAAAGGGTGTCCTAGATTCATGTTGTCTCACATGGTCTATAACATATTTAAAGTTTTTTTTTCAAATTTATTTAAGAGACCGAAATTACACTACCTGTGTTTCATTGTTGTTATGAATAAGTATAAAATTTATGAGACATCAAGTCAAAAGAGATTCAACTAGCCCCGCCCTAACCTTCTTTAAAATTTTAAATTCAATCCATTTTAAATAGGTACCCAAATTTTAGCATCGAATAAAAATAGGATCATCTGGAGACTTAACAATTACTTCAAAAACGTACTCCACAATAATAGTCCAGTATTAATTTTATTTGTATGCATGTGTTAGTTCACATTATTTTACTAACCACTAACACATGCATTTATGATGAGCCTCTGATTGTAGGTCAGCTTGCTCTAAGTTCACTACACAAAGAATTTGAAGTGTAAAAATAAAAAAGAAAATAGTGATGTATCATGGAAAAAAAATGGAAACAAATATTTTTTTTTTAAGCTGATTTTTAATATAAAATTGAAATGAAAATGAAATTTTGGATTTTTTTTACTGTTTTTTTAAAAAATCTTTTTTTCTTTGTGAACTTTCAAAAGCAAAAGCAATTTCGTGCGCCCCAATTGTGCAACTTATTTGATCAGGTAATATTATCTTTCTATATGTACATTAGGGTGGTCCTTATATTAATGGTATAATATATAAATGGTTCTACATAGAAATACACTTTTTTCCCAATTTTTTCAGATTTTTATTTCACCCCCCTGGTCTCCCTATTTTCACTTTAAGGTACTAAATTTGGGGTTAGGGTGATTTTTATAAAACGCAAAAAAAAAAACAATCTAGGGTATAGATTGGATTAAGACGAGAACAAATTGTATTGGAGGGGGTATATTTCCCCCCGTTTAGGCGGGAGGGATAGTTTTCTCAAAATTTGGATCAAAACAGAAAAAAAAATATTTAAAAAGCAACGGCAACACTTACAATGCCACGTGTTAACTTTTTTTAAAACTACGATTTCATTCTGTTATATGCTTCCTAAATAAAGTTTTTATTTCAATTAGTTTTTGAAAAAAATAATTTTCAAACTAAAAACTTAAAAAAACAAAAAATTATAATTTCTTAAGATACAAATTATTTTTTCAAAAACTGTTTAAAATAAAAACTTTATTTAGGAAGCGTATTATAGAATGGAATTGTGGCTTTAAAAAATGGTAAGGCATGGCATTGTAAGTATTCCCTTTTTTTAAATAATTTTTTTCTGTTTTTGGCCAAATTTTTAGAAAATTACCCCTCCCGCCTGAACGGGGTAAATAGATCCCCCTCCAATACAATTTTTTCTCGTCTGAGTCTAATCTATACATTCTGATTTATTTTCGCGTTTTATAAGATTAATCCTTTACCCATAATTAGTACCTTTAAGTGAAAATAGGGTGACGAGGGGGGTGAAATAAAAATCGAAAAAAAATTAGGGAAATTGTTTTTCAACGTTTTGAATCGAATGAGGCCTATCAAAGACAACGTCCATTTTAAGGACCACACTAATGTTCATATACTATTCGTATTCGAATTGCTGCGGAATGAAAGTCTACGTGATTTAAAAATTGCAATCACCAATGATAGAGAGCTCATATCTAATGATAAGAGCTTGTCTTACGATAAAGTTTTTAACTTATGTACTCGTTTGTACCTATGAATGTAGATAACATACCTCAATAAGTAAACATATAAAAAAGTTTTCATCCAGTTAGTGTTGTTTAGATTTAAAAAAGAAAAACAGAAACAAAGTTCGATTTATTCACAAAAAAAAAATGGCAATAAGATTTGAAATTCTCTTCGAGGAAAACTCGAATGGAATGTATTTTACTGGTCAAGTAGTTAAAGGTCGAGCTATAATATACGTTGACGACGAGCAGATCCCATTCAAAGGTTATTATTATTCTTATTGTTGATACAAAATAAATTAGTAGTACCTGCCTGATGTCTAAAATGTAAATTAAATTCTAGGAATTCAATTGCGAGTACGAGGATATGCCAAAGTCAGATGGGAAGAAAAGACAGGAGAAAGTACAGTCGTATACTCTGATGAAGAAAAATACTTCGAGACCTTAACACAGTGCATTGATACCAAAGGTAAGGTCATTGAAAATTGAAAACGCTAAGGCAGTATCGCGACAATTTAATACCGTCCGTCGCTGGTGGAGCAGCACTTCACATTATTGAGCAGACTTTCGGTGCCTTCGCACTAACCCTTTAGCTTTCAATCAGTTTATAAGCGATCATAAATAATTATGGACAAGCAACTTTCCTATACATTTTCGTGCGAACACAACATTCAGTTCTTATGAATGTAAAGTAAGAAAACACAATTCGAAAATCAAAAGTGGATAGTAAAATAGTTAATTATTAATAGTTATAAATAGAAATATAAATTTTAACGAACTAAAAATATGGATTCTGAAAGCATTTTTAACCATCTTATTGACCTGTTTTTGGATTTTGTTCGCAAAATTTTTTGTTAGCATAGTGAAAATTTGAAATTTTAGAAATTTTGAGGTAGATTTTTTAAAAATCGACAGTACCGTGAATATTATTTTTTTTTTCAAAACTCTTTCTACTACAATGTAAGGAAAGGTTTAAATATTACATTCAAAAGTAAATGACATGCCATTTCTATAATCTACCATATGAAACATAATATGTGAGATAACGTTCGCTCTAAGTAGCAGCACTTAAATCTTGGTACGCTAACTGGATTGAAATGCGTTTTAATTTTAATAATTTCCTGTGGTAGTGTTGCCGCTGTAAAAAATTAAGTGGGGTCCCAAAAGGGGTCCCACGACAAAAAAGAGGTCCGTTTGAAAAAATGCCACAAAAAGGAGAGGATAAAAAAATATATGCCAGGAGCAGACATTTATTTTAAAAATACAGCAAAATTTATTCTAATAACAAACAAATCTTATTTTACTAAAATTATAACAAAAATGTAGATAACTGTTTTTACTTCCCAAATAAATTTGAAAAATAAATGTATACTATTATCCTTTTCTTCTATTAGTTTGCCGAATCAAGTAGAAAACTTGGTAAAATTCAACTTTTTTTTTACTAAAATCTCAATTTTGAATAGCAATCACATTGAATTTTTAAAAGAGGCCAATTGGGTGATTTTTTAAAAAGTGGGGGCCACGGGTCCTAAAGACAAAAAGGCCACTAAAGGCGCCAAACATCAACGCTGGTCTGTGGTATCACCATGATAAGGAAGATGAAAAAAGTAGGTCTCATAATTCTGACTGATATGTCCGCTACAGTCAAACGATTTACTTCAAATTTGGTAAAAAAGCTTTCTTCTTCACTATTTTCGAACCAATAACAATGGTACATACCTATTAACAATTCTGTTAATAATATTATAAATAATAAAATAAATTATAAAACGATTTTTTAAAAAATTAATAAGCTACTGTTTGTCTTACATTATTATGATTGTCAATAGTCAAATTGATTATTGATAAACTAAAAACTCGATCTTTAAAAACCTTACTAATAAAATTTTTAACCATCGATAATGTCAAATCACAAAAAAATTAAAAATTATAAAAGAATACTTAGTTGATCAATTTTTTGATAAATTTAGTTAAAAAAAAACGAATTTCAAGATTTATCAACTATCAATTTGATTATTAACAATCTTAATCTTAATCTTAATCTTTTCCAAAAAAACTAATTTTTTGCAAACCTCCAAGGGAACCAATATGTCACAAATAACGTTTGAGCTATAGCAAAAAAAGAGGTAGAGGTAGGCGTTAAAAGTTTCAGTCAAGATTATTTCCAAAATCAAAGTCTTGCAGTCCATAACCGGCAATGGACTCCAAGACATTGATTTTTGGAAAAGCTTTTACTCATGTTTTTGATACCCATTTTTTGTTTGCTATCACTCACGTACAAAATTTGCTGTGGGCTCAGGGTCTATAAAATTAGAAAAAAAAGCTTTCATTGAAACTCATAATTGAAAATTTTGTTTTTCAATTTTAAGGCATGTCGTTTATTATTTTGATGGACAAATAAAGCTAAAGACTAGATTAATATTTTCAAATATGCTCAACTTTCCACATAAAATTACTTTTATTATTTCAAAGATTGAACTACCTTACCACTGATCATTGAAATTTTTAATGTCATTTTATGTTGAAAGTTATTATTAATTAAGTCTTGAGCTTTATTTGTTCATCAAAATAATAAATTGCTTTCTAAATGTCTCAAATTCAATCACTAAAATTTTCAATGATGAGTTTCACTTTCAATGATAGCTTTAACTGGCGCTTTAGACAGAATTTAAATTTTTATAAGCAGAATTTCGGAAAACAGAATTTTGACCAGACAGAATTTTGAAACCAAGAATTTTGCACACACAGAATTTTTATTCACTGATTTTTAAAATACAGAATACAACGCTAAGCTACTTTTTTATATTCTGAAAAGTGTTCAAAAACCGTCAAATACTAACTTTTGAAAAAAACGACTTAATCTGATTAGAAATATGTATGCGTTTTCAAAAAAAAAAATTGAATTTTTTTCTAAAAAGTCAAAAAAAAAATACTTTTTTTGAAAATTGGGAACACAATTTTCTTGAAGTTTTTGGTTTAACTTGTTTATAACAAATATAAAATCAGGCCCCATGTTTTGAAGAAATTTAAAAATGGTTCCTTAGAAGGTACTATTAATTTTTAGAATTTTTGAAATTAATATCTTGAAACTTTTGTAAGAAAAGTTGTAGAGCTGTTTTTGAAGAAAACATGATTTTGAAGAATTGCTAAGAAATTCCTATGGTAGTCCAGTCAACGAAGACTCAAAATTATAAAATAAATGCAATAAATCATGCTCTCTGGGTTATTGTCCTATGTGGTAGGGGTGACCCCCTTTTATAACATACTAAAAGTCCCCAACCCAGGGCCGCGATCTTAAGACGGGAGGGGGGGGGGTAAATGTCCCCTTTTGTAGTTTTTCAAAAATATTTTCAGAACAAAGCATATTAGAGGAAAATTTTGCAAAACGAAATAAAAGAATATATTTTCGGTAGGATTAATATTAAGAAAGATACGGGGACTGAAACTGTCAAAAATTTCAAAAACGGCGTTATTGTCTTAAGCAATTAATGTTTTTGATCAATTGACCCAGAAATAACGGAAAACAAAATAGTATACATTTATTCATGGTCATTTAATTGACATGATGAGAGAGAAATAAGGGGTTTAAGGAAGACGCTTGGGTTTGAAATGACCTTATTTAACTTATTAGATACAGTGTTAATTTTCAAATGAAAAACACTGTTTCCTAAAAGGTAAGAAGTATACAGGATGTTTCCAAGATAATGTCCAATATCTTCATCTAATAATTTTAAGGCATGTTGTGAGAAAAAATATTATAAAAGGGGGGTGTACTTCCCCTCTTTCCATGTGGGAGAGATAAATTTCTAAGTCATAGAATTAAAATGGAAAAATAACTATTTAAAGAAAACGGAAATACTTAAAATCCTGTGTCCAATTTTCCCTATAGTAAATTAGCATTTTTACCAGTATTAATTACTGCAGCTGTTTTTTTTGTTTTCTCTGTACCTATTTATTGTCATGATTGTCTTTTGCTGACAAATATCTGTCTTGTATACGCTAGAGCTTCCTTTGATTTTTCATTTCCCATTATGTTTAATAAAAATTGAAATATTATCGGCATAAGCTATATCAAAATTAAATTTGAGTGAAAGAAAACTTATCAGATACTCCTGTATCTTGGTAGAAGCCGGGTTCAATTAATAAGTGGAGACTTTTCATGTTCGGCGTTCGCCCAATAGAAAATCTCAACTTCAGATTTTAGTGCGGGACGTTTTGCCGTCTTTGGGGACAGCGGGACACAGAACTCCAAAGCGGGACTGTCCTCCAAAAATTGGGATATATTTTCACCTTAGGAATGATGAAAAATCAGTTTGTAGGCTTGTTCGTAGAACCCCAAAGTCACCCTGGGGTTGTTCAAAAGCGTTTTTTGAAAAACCTGAACTAACCTTGACGACGAGCCAATTATGTGTTTCTTAAGACATAGGGTCGCCCTGACCTCGCCCTAAAATAGAACTACAAAGGTTTTTTGCTGGGTCGAGTTGAGGTTAAGAATAAAATGTCAAAGTGACAGGAGCTTTGAAGTAATGTTTGTTGTGAATTCACGTGCTGTAGGTAATTCTTTTGTTTTTGAAATGGAAATTCAAGGAATACACAAATTTAATTAAATAATAACATTTCAAAATAGAAAATGGGAACGTTGACTTTTTTTCATTTTTAAATCGAATTTTGTTTCTTGCTTGTCTCAACAACACAACTGAGGGCCGTTTAGTGTTTTTTGAGAACCGAAAAACCCATGTTTTTTGACAATCCTTGGGGTTGTCAAGAAAACCTGGGTCAACCCTGGGTAAACTTCAACGAACAAACCTTGTTTTTTTGTATGTACCAAGTTTGAAGAATATCTATGCAGCCGTTTTGTTAGATGTAGTCCAATGTCCAACAGACAGATAGACAGAATAGACAACATCCCCCGTAAATCTGTCAAAAAGACATAAAACGAAAGGGAAAAAGAATCGTGTAAGCAAGCTGAATGTTTAATTTTATTACCAACTACTGTACGGCAGCTTTGAATTATTTAAAATACCTACCTACCATATAAATTCTATTCGTTGGATTTAGTGAATAATATTAAATTGTCATACACTGCACATGGTTGGCAAAAAAAAAATACATTTTGGTATAGTAAAACTGGTAAAGCCCTACACAAAACCCCCCCATAGTCTGCAATTACACGACATCTTTTGATAAGATGAGTTCGAAAAAACTAATTTTTCATCTTCTCATTCATTTAATTTTGCGAAAAGTCATAACTCAAAAGTCATCATGTAATAACAGTCATACCAACCTTCAGAAATTGAGTACACAGCCAAGAAAAACTTTTCTGACAGCATAGAAATTGAGTATGCCAATGTCAATCAAGAAAAACTTTCTTGACAACTTCGAAATCAAATACACAAACCTAGGACAAAAATCGAAAGCTTCTGAAAGTCCAATACAATTACCACAGTGAATCCATAAACCGTATCTACAGCAAAACAAAACATTGCATACCTTCAGGGGACTTTAAAGCTTTGGACGATGGCATTTAAATTTAACTTGGAAAGCAAAGTGACATACATAAAGTCGAATTACTATGGATTTGTATAACAAAAGTTGAAAGGAGTGGTTTTTGGACACGCCCGGATGCTAAGGGAATTTGTAGTTTGTATTTTGCATGATAACCGTGTATTATCGGAACTTGCAGTAAGGTTCCAAACTTGCAGTTTTGCTGTGAAATTAGAAGGTAACTCGATTGCATCCTTATTTGGGAAACTGCAACGTCGAGAATAGAAATGCAAAGGACCCATTTGCCTGGTTGAAAGTTGCTCTGCTAACTTCACAGACGTCTGATTAAAGGTTCATCTACTATCATTTCTTTCTTAGCATTAACTCACAATGTTGACGCCAATAAGTGGTTCCGGTTCAACAAATATTCAATGTTAAATTTTGTTTCTTATTTTATTTTGTTAATTATAACAATAGTAGTCATGAGATTTTGTATTTTCTTTCAGGAACTGAGCAAATACTGTATCCTGGAACATATACATACACTTTTGAATGCGTATTGCCATCAGAATGTCCCTCATCTTTCGAAGGTATGTTTGGTCGTATACGTTATAGCACAAAAATAACTGTTATACGACCCCGAACATTTAATAAATCGTATTCAATGGGATTTAGCGTACTTAAAATTTTCGATCTAAATCAGCTGCCCCAACTGAGAGTATGTCGTTTTGTTTCTATAAATTAATTTTGTTATACTTATGTACATATAAATTTAAGGTGCCTGCAAAAATGGAAGAATTTAAACATTTCTGCTGCGGACCATGTAAGTCGAGACCTCTTGTTCTGTCGCTGGAATTACAACGAACTAGTTTTGTGCCTGGAGAATTTATAAAATTTACTGCAAAATTATTTAATAGCAGCAGTACAATAGTAGAACAAGTTCGTATCACATTAAACCTCATTGCTCTAAACTCAGTGAGAACAAGTGTTAGAACAAAAATCGAAACAATTGCAATTGCCAAGAAAAAATTCGGAGCATTTGAAACAAACAAACTTGAGTTTAAAGAGAGTCTTCAGGTGCCACCGACCCCTCCTACATGCGATAGGCTTTGTAGGATTATTAAATTAACGTATGAAGTTGCCGTTACTGCGAGAGTTAAAGGAGCCCATTTAAATCCAGTTGTTGCAATTCCAGTGATGATTGGTAATATTCCCTATGTTGAAAGATCTGCAAATATGTCTGAGGATAGTTTAATTACCAATTTGACAAATGGTATTGCACCGATACCATCCCCGGATTATGAATTTCGTGAGTATCTTGAAGTATATATAATATTGAAATTGTTAGTTTATTTTTAATTTTTGTTTATCAATAGCTCCACCATCTTATCAGGAAGCAACTTTTATTCAAAACTTTCAAACAGTCATGACCAACGAAAAGGATCAAGTAGAAACTGGTAAAACTTCAGGGAAATTCATTCCGAGATATCCATTTTACAGCGAAGTGGTTGAAAATAAAGATTCATCTGAAAAATACTAAAAATATTTATAAATCTAAAATGTCAATCTTTTAATGAGTGTATTTTATATCGTCGGCTTTCTGTCAAAATGTCGTAGTTCTGTTTGTGCCCTATTACACGACGACTTATGAGTCACGACTTTTTTCGAAATTAAATGAGTGCGAAGGTGAGATCAGATGTTTTTTCTCGTTCGCACTCATTGACTTTCGAAAAAAGTCATGACTCTTAAGTCGTCGTGCAATAGGGCACTTTTGAAAAATTCTTAGAACACACAAAAAACTGATTTAAAAGGTAATAACGGGTGATTTTTTAAGAGGTTTAGAACTTTAAAAAAAAAAAACACAAAAAATTCAAAAAAATGAATGAAATATTTAATTGTATCGATAGTTTGAACCTTGCAATTTAATGTTTAAAGATAATTTCATGCAAATGTTGACCGCGGCTGCGTCTCAGGTAGCCCATCCGCTGAGTCCAATTTTGGCATACTCTTTCACACATATCGGCCGGTATCTCACGAATGAATGCATGGATGTTGACTTCCAGTGCGTCAATCGAAGCGGGCTTGTCCCTATAGACATTAGCCTTGACATACCCCCACAAAAAATAATCTAATGGTGTCAAATCGCACGATCTAGGCAGCCAATTGACCGGCCCGAAACGTGAAATTAACTGTTCACCAAACTCGCCTCGCAATTGCGCCATTGTTTCGCGTGCTGTGTGGCATGTGGCACCGTCTTGTTGAAACCACATATCATGCAAGTCAAGAACTTCCATTTCGGGCAAAAAAAAAGTTTGTTATCATCGCTCGGTAGCGTTCACCATTGACAGTAACGCTGCGATTCGCATCATCTTTGAAGAAATATGGCCCAATAATGCCGCCGGCCCATAAACCGCACCAAACAGTGGCTTTTTCGGGATGCATTGGTAGCTGTTGCAATGCTTCTGGCTGATCTTCACTCCAAATGCGGCAATTATGCTTATTTACGTACCCATTCAACCAAAAATGAGCCTCATCGCTGAACACAATTTTTCGATAAAAAAGCGGATCCTCGGCCAGCTTTCCAAGAGCCCATTCACCAAAAATTCGGCGTTGTGGTAGGTCGGCTGGCTTTAGTTCTTGCACCAGCTGTATCTTAAAAGGCTTTACGCCCAAATCCTTCCGCAAAATTTTCCACGTAGTGCTGTAACAAAGGCCTAACTGCTGGGAACGGCGCCGAATCGACATTTCGCGGTCTTCTGTCACACTAGCTGATACGGCCGCAATATTTTCTTCACTACGCACAGTACTTAAACGTGTTGGTGGTTTAATGTGCAACAAAGTAAATTTGGTGCGAAATTTGGTCACAATCTTCCGAATAGACTGCTCAGAAGGTCGAGAATGCCGAGCATAAAATGGAAGCAGCGCGCGATGAACATTTCTTCGAACCGAGCACGAATTTTAATAGTAAAATTCAATAATTTGCAAGCGTTGTTCATTTGTAAGATGATCCATGGTTAAATTGAAAACCAAACTGAAGCTGTTTGACAGTGACACAAGGTACTAAACACACGTCAGCTGTCAAAACCAGTGTTGCCAAAACCAAACCAGCTAAAAAATCACCCGTTACAATGGAATTCTTAGATAGTAAAACTAGAGATTATCAAGATGCCGGCGAGGATCCAGGATCTCATTCAGGGGGGGGGAGGGTAATTTTAGTGTATTTTTGGTCACTTTAATGCCAAATTGTTTTCAGAGTTTCCATAATCTTGATAAGATCTACAGAGAATTAGAGTACTTTTCATTTTACTCAAAATTTGAAGAACGCAATTAACTCTTTTATATCTGCACAGTGCCTCGAGCAGTGGATACTTTGGAACTTTCGTGAAATGAAGTTATGCAGTTTGTGGAGGGTGTCTTAAGAGCATTTTTGAATTCCTTCTTGATCTTCGTAGCACCACCTAGAATTTCAGAAAGAATAAAAGCACATCGGTATGTTCCTATTCCCACACAGCAAATGAGTTCGAGCTAAAGTTTCAGTAATTGCTGGGATAAGATTCTCTGGTCAAAGAAAAGTAAAAGGCCGTTATCGATTATGTAGATTGCTAAGGTCACATGTTTACCGCACCGTAAGAAAATCGAGTTGTCGGAACACATTAGTGTTTAGAAGCCAGAGAATGTATGCGTTAACGTCAAATGTGCTTGCAAGCAAAATTGACTGGCACCGTGTCGTTAACAATCAAACAGACTGGCACCGTGTCGTTAACAATCAAACAGAGGCAACAAAAAATGAACAAGTTCCTAGAACTCATCCTTGAAAGTGAAAAAAATCTCCACGAATACAGTAGACTCTCGATTTAGTGAGTCTCAAAATAGTTAAGTATCCAAAATAGTAAACACACGAATTTTTCTATAAAATTGGATTTTTTTATAAAAATAACTCGCAAGCATTTAATATAACTTGAGAACACTGGAGAATTGTTTCGATTTTTCTTAACTTATAAATACAAAAACCATTCACATAGAACAAAAACTTTCGCTTGAAAAAGTGAACAATCTCGAAAGAATGAACACTGAACAGGCCTGGTTTTTATTACTTCACTATTTCGAACGTCTACTTTATTACCATCAGAAACGTAAGTTATGACTAAAAAAGATGTGCAACATAGTTTCATACTGAACCGCACTGGAAATACATAAGAGAGTTAAAATATGGGGACAAGCTCTGGAGTGTTAAACTCACAAGTGGACACACATTCATGAAATTAGCTCATCAGAGGGGGAGACATACGAATGTTACTCTCGGGAGTTTTATAGTAAAAGTACTCTCAAACAGATACGCATCTTTTTAGTATGAAATTTGTTGGTACCTATTTCTCAATAATTTTTATACAAAAAAGTAGTTTGTCATTTTAAATTTATTCAAATATCTTAATCTTGTTCATCTGAGCATTTGAAGCAAAGCTAGAACTTTTAAAACTAATAGAATTGACCTTTTTTCGAAAGAGTAGATACACGTTACATTTAACTATAAAAACAAAATACTTACATATTTGTAGAGGAGGGTTTGGACATTAACTTTTTGGAATATTATTTTTCGAAACTGTGTCATTTTTCATTCACATTTGCATTTTGAAAAGTGAAATCTGATCGATGTGGGACGATGTGCTCTCTGGTATGAAATAATTTGACTATTCACAAAAAAAATATTACATAGGAATGTAGACTGACATTTATCTATTAATTAAAGACCTTAAATTTGAAGATTGGACGTTATAAAATCGACGTGATAAGCTGTACAATCGCTCGATTTGGAGGCTATTTTTGCATATCGGAATTTTTCTCCACTTCACATCTGGGAGAGGCGAGAAAAATCCTTTGTTTTAGTATTTTTAAATAATTTCGTGAAATGAAATATCAGGAAAATAAAAACAGTCTTCTTTTCACTGCCAAGAAAAAAATTTATGAACGTAGAACGAAAACGCATTTTTTGATGACATTTTAATGAATTAATATTTTATGCTTGGTTCGTTCCTGCTCAGGCGGGGTGCGGGGGCAATTGCACCCATTGCCCTCCCCCTGTATCTACGCCCATCAAGATGGCAATCCTCAGCTGTCAATTTGATTTGCCTATAAGCTGAAACAACAGCTGGATTGATTAGATTTACAAAGTGTTAGTGAAAATTAGTCAAACATGCACGCATTGAATGCTCGCGAATTTTGACGTTTCTTTCCCATGAGTGGTCGGAAACAGACGCAAATTGTCATACAAAATAAACTAGTAAAATGGGTGCTAAAAAAATTGCGGTTAAGTTTGAGAGAATCATGTGAAATGTGTTTTGATGTTGTAGATTGCGAAAAAGTATTTGACAATTCGCAGAAAATATCTCGTTGGTTGCGTAGAAAATATAAAAATGCTATATTTAGTTTATAGTTTAAATATAGCTTTTTAGCCCGTGAATTTTCTGGTAAAAATTAAAGATAGGATTAGATTCAGATTGTCGAAGAGTAAAACAATAATTTGTTGATATTTGAGCTTGGGATTGGTGCATTGGCAGTTCGCTACTAATGTGAAAGGCTAGTGATGTATCAAACCGAGTTAACTCGAGTTGAGATTAAAGTAACTCGAGTTGCAACTCGATGTGAAGTGATTGAATAGAAAACCACACTGAATTAGATTTTTCTGTAGCATGCGAAAAAAACTGCGAAATTTTGTGATTTTTCAAATTCACATTTTTCACATTTCATCGTAGCCATTTTTCAATGGAATTTGACTGTTTATAAATTGAAAGATGGTGGACGAACTATTTCTTAAACCAAAAAGTGTATTTCGTTCCAAATGTTATCCATTTGGCCTCAAATCACTTTTTTCTGAAGCATTAAAAAGCGATTTTTTGTGTTTTTAGAGGTTTTTTAATCCATCGTCATAGTAGCCATCCTTCAATGGAATTTGACTGTTAACAGTTTGACAGATGGTTGACAAACTACATTTTAAGATAAAAAGTGTATTTCGTTCCAAATGCTACCCAGTTGGCTGCAAATTCCATTTTTCTTGAGCAGTAAGAAAATTGCCAAATTTCCGATTTTTTAGAGGTTTTTTAATCCACCATCATCGCAGCCATCCTTAAATGGAATTTGACAGTTAGTAGTTTTGCGGATGGTGAATGAACTATATTTTAAGGCAAATAGTATATTGCATTCTAAATGTCACCCAGTTGGCCGGAAATCCCATTTCTCTGGAGCAGTAAAAAAATTGCCAAATTCTCCTATGTTTTAGAGGTTTTTTAATCGATCGTCATCGTAGCCACCCTTCAATGAAATTTTTCAACTCAGGTGAAATTTTTATTTATATTCTATTTCAATTAGACCTTCGTCTTCTGTTCGACATCGATGGTAACAAAAAAAAATCGTTAATGCGATTTTCTCGGCTCCTATTAGACGTAGAGTAAAATTTTTTGTTTGATTTTGTACGTTACAAAATTTTATAAGACTTGCACCTTAAACATTTTTGTCATCAATGAAAAGTTATTTTCGAAAAACTGTCGAAATTTTTTAGAAAAAAAACGGTTTTAATTATTTTTACTCTCCTCTAGTTCATCTGACAGAAGAAATAATTAAGGTATACTTGCACTGAATTTCCAAAATTTTTAATATTAAGATTGTATGTGGATCAAAAAATGCAAGGACTACAGTAACACCGCATTTCCAATATCTAGCAAATAATTCCTTAATGGACAGTACGTTTCGTACGGCCAGTGCTGGCACTGCAAAATAATAATGGATTCTTCGAGAAGGACACACACATAATAAAAGTCTTTTATTACTTCAGAAGGGGACTTTTTCTCACGGCGCGGCACGGCACCGCACATGGGTCCGTTTGTTGAATTTTAGCCACACAAATCATTCGCACGCCAAATCTTAATATAAATTAATGAAATTATGAGGACTAGACGATATTTTGGGATGCTGAGTTCATTGAAATTGCCTATTTTTGTCTACTTCACACAGTGGCTTTATAATTTAGGTCAGAACATGGCCCCAAATTTCAAAATTTTAAATAAAGTACTGCTGAAGTTAGGAACTGAATGAGGCTAAATTTTGAAATGTCCTAAAATATGCTTTCATATAAAGTGAATCCAATACTGATTTGTACCAAATTTAGAAAAGATGGTCCAACATTTTCAGAAATGTTCCCATGGGATTAGAACTAGTTTTAGTTTTTATTTTTAAAAATGTTTGTATTGGGATTTGTTTTTAAATCTAGTTTGAAAAAAATTGATCAGTTTGAAGGCTTGAAGTAGCGAATAAAATTTTATGTTTACTTAAGGACATTTCAAGCATAAACTTCGCTCAGTTCCTGACTTCGACAGTACCTAATTTATTTAAAATTTTGAAATTTGGGACCATATGTTCTGTCCTAAATTGAGAAGCCCTTGTTTGAAGTAGACAAAAAATAAGCAGTACCACTGAACTCAGCATCCCCAAATCGTCTAGTGTACCAATTTTTATTAATTTATTTTAAGAATTGGCATGGGAAATAATTTTTGGTGCTGGAATTCAAACAAACGGACCACTGTGCGCCGGTGGGGGAAGGCAGCCACTCACGCGGTTTCACTGAAATTGATTCCATAAGTAATGATGCAAATTAGTTGAAAATTATCTCAGAATTCCAAATATCCAAACCTCAAAAACCGTACCTGATCCCTTTTTTAACTTTAATTTGTAACTTTTTTTCATTTTGGATAATATTTACTTTTTAACTTTCCTTCATAAAATGAAAAATATAATAATAATAATAAATTCAGACAGTCAAATGGAAAAAAAAATCCCAAAAAGAGGAAAACTTGTCAAAACCAACTGCATTAAATAGGGCACGCTGCGGAGGAGAGGGTGCATCACGCGAACTCTTCACACTAACGCATACGCCTGTTGATCGCGTTCAGATCATCTGAATTCATTCAAATCAAGTTTGGAAATATCACCCAAAAATTTAAAAATATCGCCCAATTTCTACAAAAAACAATTTACATGCAAAAGTTTAAGGTCATATTTTGATTTAATTTAGGGTGCAAAATAGGTTTAGGCGCACTATTTACGAAATTTTTTCTTTGCTTTTGGGTGATACAAAAATTTCTTGAGCGATGTTTCCAATTCAATTTAGGCACCTTTTTCTAGGTCGCTATTTCTTAACGGCGCACGCTGTCAAAATCATAGGTTAGGTACCTATCTAAAAGCGGATGGTTATCTTTTTTTTGACCGACTCAATCAGTAGTTTATTTAACAACGTCATAACACGTAAATGCTTCAGACTTCAAATATACTAGTTCATGACGTTCCTAATCAAAAATGTGTTCATATCTATTGGGCATATGTATCAACACTTAAAGCATTTTTAACTGATAAGATATTGGTATCTGCTCGCTTAAGGTTCAATTGATTTACTTTACAATCATCTAATTTGCAAGCAACGCAACGTGTACAAAAACACTTTCCAAAATAAATCAGTTCGCTTTAGCTATTTGGCATTGTTTATAGAATTTAACCATACTTATACAAAACAAACTGAGAAAAAGTTAATTTATTTTTATTTTGCTTTTAAAAAAATGGCTGTGACATGTGAGATTGTTTTTGACCAAAATTCTCATGGAACTTATTTTGCTGGACAAACAATATCTGGTAGCATAATTTTAAACACCGACAAAATCAAAACTATTAAAGGTCAGTACCTAAAAAACAAAAAATATTTGTAAACATTAGACCTTAAATGATAAAAATTATTCCTTAATTTAAGTATATTTTGTCTTACATTTAGAAAGTAATCAATCATAAGTAAATTGGTATAATCTAATTTATTGGCATATTATCTACTGTTTGTAACATCAGCATTTTAATAATGTTGTTATCTATAATCAACAATATCTATTATGACCAATTCCGTCTGATTTTGAATTTGTGTAGGTACTAAGAATTTCTTTTGTTAGTGTAAGTGTTGTGATAATTTCACTGCGGAGAACTTGATTTTCGTGATTCTATTGGTATTGGAAGCAAACATTAAATATTATTATTTTCATTTTCGAGTAAGGAGTAGAACAATCCAAAAATCCAATCAAAGATGACATTAGTAAAATACCGAAAATTGGATTTAAGAAATTGATTTTAAAAAAAAACACGAAAGGTAAGTACTTTTAGTCACTGTTTGTGCATGACAATAACAGCTTTTTAATGTATGAAATTTATCATCATCTTGCCAACACTCAGAGAAAAAAGCAGATATAACTAGCCAATTTCTGGTTTATTATACCTGATTTTCAGGTTGTTATTTTTCGACCCGGTAGATCAGATTAACTGCTTAACCAGATACCCGATTTTTAATGTTGTGTTAAAACGTTGCTTGCAGGAAACATCTGAATGACATCATGTAAACTTAACATTGCTTTAAAAGAGTAAAACTGTAAATTTTACCTGAAAGCCTCGCTAATTTTACCTGTAAATATAGTTAATTATACCTGAAGATATAGTTAAGAAACATGAATAAAACATTCAATGTCCTGTAAATTTAACATGAAAATCTAGTTAATTAAACATGGTTCAATGTTGGACCCATGTTTCTAGGTCCCATCTCTAACACTGCTTACCGTCTAATTTATTTTGCATTATTCTGAAAGTATAGAAATTTAAAACTTGTATATAATTTTATTTTAAAAATACTTTGTGATACTTACTTAGTTTTGAACTGAGAACCTCTCACACATGGAGATAGCACGCATTCCCTGGGCCACTTTGCTGCACAAAAAACTTGTGCCAAATATCAATAAGTTGGAGCTGATTTTGTTTGGATGCCTTGTGTGTGTGTTTTAAGACTGGTGTCACGTTGAAATTAATTGACATAGTCAGTGACGGATTTAGTTTTAGATGCCACCCTAGGCCCTGTCTGATGTGGCGCTCCTTTTCGTATGTAAAAGTATTGTCAAAATCTAAAAATCAATATCTAATCATAAAATATTTAAACTATCAAATATTATTTAAAATATAACTTTTTATTGGTTTTCGTAGTGCACATTAAGTTAGTAGTTTACACAGGTACTATGTTTTCTTGTAATAGTTAGCTCATTAAATCAATTTTTTTTCTCGCTTTGGCTCGTGCGAAAACGTCGATTAAGGTGGAAAAGGATCTTTCTCCCGAACAATTTGTAGCTGGAATGGTTGAAAAAATTCTTGAAGCAATGTCCAAATTAAGATAAACATCACGAAGCTTCCGCGAATGTAACACATGGCATGTATTTCGTGCAGAATAAACAACGTCAGTATTTTTCAATAGATCTTTCAGTTGCTAATGAAAGTGATTACATTCATTTCTCAATGTCACTTCTAAATCATCGGATATTTATTAACTAGTCGATTTGCTTGATTTGTCAACTCATTTGTATCAATTTCAGATAAATTATCTAAGAAATTGAAGTTTAAGTAAGGCTCTTCACATACGATCTTACGTCTGGCCAATTGTACATTCAAAGTATCCAAAACAGGATACTAAATATTTGTTCGAAAATTCTCTTGTCCAGTAATATGTGCTCTTTCATTTGCTCGTGACATGTCTGACTGAAGTTTTCTGATTTTTCTGCGGCGTTTATCATAATTAAAATAATCTTGGACTCCAGAGAGTGTTTTGGCTTTTTTTCAGAAAATAGTTTATCTCTCATATCTTGAAGAAAAGAAGCCAGAGAACAATACATTTGGACAACGGTTGATAAGTCGACTTGACAACCTTGAAGATTTTTACTCACAACATTAAAATGCTCTTAAATAATTGTGTTCAACACAGTGACCATCTGCAGTAATTTCGTAGCAGTCCATTAGCTTCGGATCGTGTTTTCGGTTTCTCGTCCCAGCTTTCTGCAATGAAGTTCAATGCGTCAATTATTGCAGACCGCTCTTTTTGTAAAGCATAACACGCATCATGTCGAGCAGACCAACGAGTTTGAGACAGACTTTTGAGACTTAATTTTGTTCGCTGAACCAAGATCTCCCAACGATGTGTATATATGGTAAAAAAAAAAAACTATAAAGTTCTTGCAGAGTAGCAAAAAAATTGACTGCTTCAGGTACTGATTCCGCTGCACAAGTTCCTATGCCCGGGTTCAGCCGTCTTGGCACCAGTTGCACTGGGATCGGCTATTCCCAACCCAATTTAATGAATGAGCAGCGCAAGGAACGTAATCCATTAAAGAATTAATAGTTTTAATGCGTGCTTGTAGTCCTGAATACCTGACATATGACAGGCATTATCATAAGATTGACCACGACAGTTCAGTATGTCAAAATCTTTTTTTTCTAATGATTGTAAAACAGCATTTTCAATATCTTTAGCCTTATGACCAGTATTTGGCAAAAATTCTAAAAATCGCTCGACGATTTCAGCTTTTTTTCGCATATATGTAATAATTATAGTAAGCTGAGCAATATGCGCAATATCTGGTGAGAAATATAAACAGGATTCCTCACATTTCCCCTTAAAAAGTGAGACTGAAATTTTTTGGATTTGCACGCTCAATTATTTCTTGTCGCAGTAAAACACATAAGAAGAAAAGAAAAAGAGAGTTGTTTTGACTTCTATGTGAGGAATCCTGTTTTTATTTTGTTCTCCTGCTCTGCCAAAAAACTGAGGAAAAATACTGAGCGCTCAAGAAATATAAACTGGCTAAATGAATTCATTTGAGCAAAGATTTTTTTCCTTTGTTTTTGACAGCAAAACTGGGAAAATTATCTGAGCGCTGAGAAATATAAACTGAAATATATAAATAAATGAAACCTTCTTCACTTCACTTCCACTTCATAAAAAAAAGTAAAAACTTTTTTTCATTAATGTTTTTTTTTCATCCTTCAAAATTTGGAAATTGTTTGCACCCCTTAAATTTTGACGCCTTAGGCCCGGGCCTAAGCCTAAATCCAGCACTGGACAGAGTGGTTCTTTAATATGAAGTCAGGTCAAATTCAACAGGTAAACATTGTTAAGATAACCATATAAAACGTTACTTCAACCTGATTTGTGGTAAAATCAAAATTCGTAACATTCAGTCATTTCCATTCTTGTCAAAAGAATTAAGTGTTAAAATAGCAGGTCATCTTCTTAAAACATATATAAGAATATATATATAAGGGTTATTAAAAACAGGTATATCTTTGAAATATCTGTAACCTTATATGGGACTTTGTAATTTTAACAGGGCCCAGGTTAGTTATTTACCTGACTTTTTTTTTAGTGTATATATCTAATCTCACGATCTTTTCATGTAGAATTTTATGAGCAACTATATAAATTCATTAATTTTCTGATCGAATCGTTCAAGAATCGATCAAAAAATGATTCGATCATTTCAATCAATCGATCATTCAATCATTTTCATTCCAATCATTTCGATGCAATCCAATCTCTCTGAACTCAATGCAATAAGTTCAATTTTAAAACAATATTCCTAATTTGATTGGATTCGTAATCAAATTCAGAATTCTTAATTTTTTGAATTACTCCTAAAAAAATGTGATTTTAGCTCTTTGGATAACATTTGGATCGAAATAAACTTTTACTGTCAAAACATAGTTTGTCCCCTATTTGTTAAGCCATCAGCTGTCAAATTCCATTGAAGGATGGCTACGATGTCGATTGATTTAGAAACCTCTACGAAACAAGAAATTTTTGAAGAATTTTTACTGCTCCGAAAAAAACGTGATTTTAGCGCAATTGGATGACATTTGGATCAAAATACACTTCTTCTGACAAAATATAGTTTTCTCTCTTATCTGTCGAGCCATCAACTATTAAATTCCATTTAAGGATGGCTACGAGGTCGATGGATCAAGAACACTTCTAAGAAATCAGAAAATTTTGAAGAATTTTTACTGTTCTAGAAAAAAGTAATTTAAGGGCAATGGGGAGACATTTGGATCTACATATACCTTCATACATAAACTTTTTCTGTGAAAAAAAAACTGTCAAATTCCATTGAAGAATAGCTACGATGTCGATGGATAATTCAAAAACCTCTACAAAATCAGAAAAATTTGAAGAATTTTTATTGCTCCGGAAAATACGTAATTTTAGGGATAGTGGGTGATATTTGGATCAAAATACCCTTTTTATGTGAAAATATAGTTTGTCTCTTATCTGTCAATCTATCAACTGTCAAATTTCATTGAAGGATGGCTGCGATGTAGATGGATCAAAAAACCCCTAAGAAATCAGAAATGTTTGAAGAGTTCTTACTGTTCCAGATAAAAGTTGATTTTAGGGAAAATGGGTGATATTTAGATTGAAATTCACTTTTTCTGTCAAATGGATTAAAATATCCAATATTTGAATAATTTCAACTGTTCCGAAAAGAAGGTGATTTAATGTCAAAATATAATATGTCTCCTATCTGTCATGCTATCAACTGACGAATTCCATTGAAGGATGGCTACGATGTTGATGGACTAAAAAATTTCTAAAAACTGACATTTTTGAAAAGATTGATACCGAATTGAATTGAAATGAATGAGTTTTGGGATGAAAAAGTCGAGAATCATTGAAATGATTGAGAATGCAACAGAAAATCGAGAATTGTCGAAATGATTGTTATTGGGATCGATTGAAATTAAAATAAGTGATTTTCACCATCGATACTTTTCGGTGATCGGATCAAAAAAATCAAATCGGTCCCGATTGCCGCAGCCCTATATCTTTCAAGATTTTGCTGTCAATTAACTTGTTGAATAAAACCGAATCACTTTCTTTTTAAACATGGCGGCCTTCAACTTACCCCGGGCACCCTAAAAAATTGGTTTTATAATGATGAGATGAACATATAGCCAAACGAAAGTCCTACGAAAAATCTTCCCCATCGATTAATAAAATTTTAATAAAATTTTCGACAAAATTTGCTCCAGCGAATTAACGGAACTTTTTAGGAAATGTTAAGACATCAAAACAAAGCTTTACAAAAATTCAGCTTTGTCGGAATTTTTTCGTTGTTTAGCCATTTTTTTTTGTCTAATTTTCCTAAATATGTGGTTTTAACCGGACAAAACTAAGTGTCAATGTCACACATCTCACGACACAATGGACATTCTACATGAATGATTTGAGGGTAGGGTAATTTCTCATACCTCTCGCGTCTCGCATGTGTTGCACCGTGCAAAGCCGTGGAGAATGGTGATCATGTCATTTTGTAATATTTGTAAGAAAATTCTTCAATATCTCAGACTTTGTTTATTTCAATTTTTATAGGTCTTGCTCTTAACATAGACGGATTTGCGCGTACAAAATGGACTGAAAACTCTAACACGAATGTAAAGAAAAAATCTGATTCCCAAAATGATATAATCATTTATCATGGAAGAGAAGATTATATTGCGTCTACGACATACCTTTTAGGGTCTGTGGAAAGTATGTCTACTTACACTCATTAAAAGAAAAAAAAAATAAATATAGTCTTTATTTTATTTTTCAATAATTTCAGGTGAATCACTTACAATTCAACCAGGAACGCACAACTTTAACTTCACATATGCTATTCCTCCACAATGCCCATCGTCTATTGAAGGAAAATATGGTCATATTCGATATGTGGTAAAAGTTGTACTTATTCGTCCTTGGAAGTTTGACCAAACGTATTCACGTGGCTTTACTGTTCTTAAATTAGTGAATTTGAATTATGACTCACCAGTTCTCAGAGTAAGGGTTGTACAATTACAATTATATTTCTCGAAAAAATATTTTCTAATTTAGCTACCCGCAACCCAAGAGACTTTCAAGACATTTTGTTGTGGACCCTGTACCAGTCAGCCTTTGAAATTGAACATATCTGTGCCACAAACTGGCTATGTTCCAGGTCAAGATATAATCACAAAAGTGACAATTACAAATGAAAGCACAGTTCCAGTGACAGACTTGAAAATATCCCTTTTAATGTTTGTAACTTTATTTAGTCAACAACCCAAAATGAATTCGCATTTGGAAAGAATGAGTTTGGTCAAAATCAAAGGAGGAGCTGTAAATTCAAAAACAACGCGAACCTTGACGCAATTAATAAGAGTTCCAGCCACACCTCCGACTTGTTTCAATTCATGTCGTCTTATCAAAATTTCATATGAACTAGAAGTTGAAGCAAAGCTTAAGAATATTCATCAAAATCCTGTTATTAGTATTCCAATAACGATTGGAAATGTTCCCATAGTTGATGTGGTAAATCATCAACCATTACCGGATTTTAGTAAGCTCCATATGACTGAGGCATTACCACCACGAATAATTGAAGACATAAACTCATTTGAAGAACAGGTTTCTACAATTTCATCTGGAAACTTACCACCTGTCATCGATTTTTCTGACCTTCAAATTCGTAAGTTGATAAAAATAAGAGCTTTATTTATTTTAATATTTTTCTTTTCTTCAAATAATTAAGCACCTCCAACATATGAAGAAGCTATATTCATGACTCGAGCGGATTGCAACGAAGAAGATTCAAATGCATTGGCAAAGAGTGAATTTGTTCCTAGGTATCCAGTTTATTGTTGTGCACAACCCTGCACTCCAACTGAAAATGAACACTTTCCAAATAATGATCCTGATAAGAGTACTTGGTTGTAATTTGATTGATATTCCTATTTCTTTAAAAAAAAAAAAACAAAGTAGGTAAAGCTGAAATAAATAAACAATCAAATTAACGAGGCAAAAATAAAAGCAATTAATCATGTTCTCTGGGTTATTATTGAATATAGACACTTTGAAACTCTAACTCATACCAAAGCTACCAGTAAATCAGCACCAATCTTTGAAAAATCGATAAAATAACATTCTTTCTTCCCCCGATGTGTGATTTGAAATTAAATCACATCGAAGGTAGCTTAATTTGTATACTCTCCCATTACCATAGCTTCTAGTAGACCCTAAAGTCATGAGTTTTGGTTCTTCTTACTTTTCGAGCATTTGAGACGGTCTCCATTTTGAAGTTGGTGTTAAGTGTGAGTACCAAAAGTTAAGTTCTTTCGATCTGTTTTTTCCATTTAAGCTTTGCATCTAAAGTCATTTCAAGGTATCTGGAACACATATTGTCGGAAGGTACAGATGAACTATTGAAAGGTTTATTTTCGTCGATTTTGTTTCTTCCTTGTGGTACACCGGGTAATT
Organism: Dasysyrphus albostriatus; assembly: GCA_946251815.1. Classification (NCBI taxonomy): domain Eukaryota; kingdom Metazoa; phylum Arthropoda; class Insecta; order Diptera; family Syrphidae; genus Dasysyrphus; species Dasysyrphus albostriatus. Next base: position 189,559,075 of record OX276335.1, on the reverse strand, counting down.
TTCAATATTTCGTGGTACTGTATGAGAAGGTCACTTTGAAGTTTGTGATCTGTGTCTATGTGTTGTTACCTAGATTGGCTGGGAAATTCGTAAAGATATTAGTACGACTGGCTATGCTACAGAAAAGTCTTGGTATCGGTATCGGAAACCGAGACGATAACTGCTCAAAATCATTTGAAACGATACCGAGGCAATATCAAGTCGTCACTGTATTTTTTGGACCGAAATTTGCCGATACTGTTGGTAGTATCGTTTGGTGTCGGTAGAAAAAATGGATTGAATTAAAATATTCAATTAATTTAGCGGTTCCGACAATGTGTATGAAATTTTCATAGTTTTTATTTTTAAGCAAGGAAATGGCAGTGATTTTAACTGTAGCGATCCACCGCCACTCCATAGTTTTATTGTTCTGGCTTTCTCTGAAACCAATGACCAATGAAATTTTCAGACTTGACACTTTTTAGCTAGACGAAGTGACTTTAGTGCAATCCACCCCACTGCCAGCCTGTTTTTTTTTATATCGCGTTTTCAAGAAAACGGCTCCAATGATTTTTGTAACAATTTTACTTTCCACGGCTTACTGTATGTGTCGTACACAGTACTCAAAAAGAAGGTATTATATTCCCGAAGTTGTCAAAGTTGGAACTGTCAGAAATTTAAAAATTTCATCACTGAAAAAAAGCCATTTTTCCCAAAAAATTACCATATTCTGAAATTAATGAAGATCGGCTATGTTCAGAAACCATCAATATATTGGGTGTTGAAACTAGCTGTTGAAACCATAAATTTTGATATGTATAATATATTGATTTTTTTATTGAATCCTAAGAAAATCAAGTTCAAAGCATAGGTTAGGTTAGGTTAAAGTGGCTGTCAGTCGTGAAGACTGGCACACTTAGACCATAAGTTATTCCTATTCCTTACTCGGTGAGTCATTTGGAGCTTCTTATGAAGAGCAGTAGACTGCCTATGTCCAAGTTTATTAGATCACTAGGATCATTGAAGTATAAATCACAAAGGTGAAGTCTTCGTCTATGAGATAGAGCAGGGCACGTGCAAAGAAGGTGAGGGATCGATTCAATCTCTTCCTCATCCATACAACTTCTGCAAAAATCTTTAGAGAACACGCTTAGACGCATTATGTGCTTGCCTATAAGACAGCGTCCGATTATAACACCAATCATGCAATCTACTTTGAGATATCAAACACTTGAACCACTTTCAATCCATTTCTGGATTTGTTTTTGTTGCAAAATAATAGTGGTGATATTATTCCACCTAAGGTTTGTTCTCTCTGATGCATCTTACTTCAGCATAAGTTTTCATGTAGCGATAGGTATACCTGCATCTGCTTGGCTAGGTAGAAGAGGTAGGGTTGTTCCACTTTAAGCGAGTTCATCGGCCTTACAATTACCTGGGGCCTCCCTATGCCCCGCCACCCAACGCAGGTGAATGTTAAACCACTGATCCATCTCCAACAGAGATGAACGGCAATTTAGGGCTGTTATAGAGTTAATAGAGACAGATTTCAGAGATTTTATAGCTGCTTGACTATCCGAGAAGATGCGGATATTTTTTTGGTTGATATCACGTTTTCTTTCAGCCAAGATGAGGCTCCTTTAATAGCCATAAGTTCCGCGTGGAATACACTAAAATGATTAGGAAGATGGCTTAATTTTAGTTTTTCTGAGTACACACCGCCGTGCCATAGTGATCCTAATGAATTAAGAATGATGGAATGGCCAATATTATTGTTGGCCCATTGCGAGAAAGCTTTTAGGCGTATTGCTGTATTTGCAGTAACCTGTTTTCTAAAAATATCGAGGGACGGTAGATATAGCAGAACATCTAGAGCGGCAGAGGGTGTCGTGCGAAGTGCACCACCCATACATAAACAAGTCGAGCATTGTACTTTGCTAAGTTTGTGGCCGCTTACCGCTTTATCAAGAGCAGTTCACCATACTGCAATCGGTCTAATCACCAGTGTATAGCCTATGAGTAATACGAAGTTGAAATCGCTATTTATTCCCAACGGCTTTTTGCACGAGAAGAGTTCCGCTTTGGCCTTTTTAGCTCTTTCTTTAGTATTAGGTTTTCAGCTTAACTTTTTATAAAAAATAAAACCTAAATATTTTGCTTGATCAGTGAATGTTAATAAAATAAAAATATATTTGGTCGCACAATAGCTTGTGGAGAACCAAGGCCTAGTAACTAGATGAGAAGCACTTATTCATGACAAGTATACCCTTGGAGGATTTGTCAGTTCCTTCCAAGAGGCAGTACCTCGCGAAAAAAAATGTCTGTTTTTAGGTGGCAGCGGCTGGGAATCGAACCCAGACCTTTGGCATGACAGTCCTACGCACTAACCATCATGCCACGAGGTACTACAGTGAATGTTAATGGATTACCATTTATAAAGGGTTTTTCAATAGGGACGCTACAAATGTAGGGCAACAGAGACAGCAAACGACACGATATATCTTTTGCCGCTCTTTTGACATTTCTCTTCAGTAAGTTTTGCCATTTTATGATGGAAAGATATACGAGCCAACGACGAGTCGAAATTATTAAAATTTACTCCCGAAATTCGGAGTCAGTGGCCTCAATGTTAAGAGCGGTACGTCCCATTTATGGTCTTCATAATCGTCCTACTAGATCAACAACTGAGCGTCTAGTGGAAAAATTTGAATCCACAGACACAGTACACAATGTTACCGTGCCAGTGAGACAAAGAAGTGCTCGTAGTGTCGAGAATATTGCTGCCGCTGAGGTTTCAGTTGCAGAAAGCCCAAATATGTCTCTTACACGTCGTTCTCAAGCGTTGGGCATCTCTGTGACGTCGTTGTGGCGAATTTTGCGAAAAGATCTTGGCCTACATCCTTACAAGATTAAATTGACACAAGAACTGAGGCCGCTTGACCACCAGAAGCGTCGTATGTTCGTGAATTGGGTTGAGCAACAACTTGAAAATGATTCGGATTTTCATCGAAAAATCCTCTTCTACGATGAGGCTCATTTCTGGCTGAATGGCTTCGTCAATACAAAAAATATGCGGTATTGGTCAAGCAGCAATCCACACGTAACATGGGTCATCATTACATCCCAAAAAAATTACGGTTTGGTGTGGTCTATGGGCCGGCGGCGTCATTGGGCCGTACTTCTTCCGTGATGATCAAGACCGGCACGTTACTGTGAATGGGGATCGCTACCGTTCAGTGATAACCGAATATTTTTGGCCCCAATTGGATGATATGGACTTGGAGGACATGTGGTTCCAACAGGACGGCGCCACACAGCAAATGTCACAATCAATTTATTGGAAACCAAGTTTGGAGAACGTGTTATCTCACGAAATTGTCCAGTCGCTTGGCAGCCTCGGTAGTGCGATTTGACGCCGTTAGACTATTTCCTCGAAGATTGATGAACTTCGTACGAATATCGAACGTGACATTGCAGCAGTCTCGGCCGATTTATGCTTGAAAACCGTCGAAAATTGGGTTCAGCGTCTGGACTTCTGCAAGCGTGCCCGTGGTGACCATGCAAAAGAAATCGAATTCCATACACAATGACATCGAACGTACTTTCACAGATATAAGGAGTTTCACTGATATCCAAAACCGTTTTTGTTTTATTTAAAAAAACTTTTGTAGCGCTCTTATTGAAAACCCCGATAGATGGAGGATCTACATGAAGGATTTTATAATTCCGAGAGAACAGAACAAGTTCTATTTGATGAGGGTTGACACCCAGACCATACTTGTCAAACCAATTTAAAGCGTTTTGTAAGAATTCTTTTAATGCAGTAGAGTGCCTTTCTGATACAGCAATAGCAACATCGTCTGCATAGGCAATCACTTTGTAACTCTCCGCTTCCAGGCATGTTAGCAGCTCATTTACTACTAAGTTCCAGAGAAGGGGGGGTAGGACACCATGCCAATAACAACATCGATACCAAGACGATACTGAAATTTTTCGAATTTGACGATACCGACGTGATACTAACAGGTTACAAGGGTCTCTTTTGGTTTTAGTTTTGAAGCCAATTCTTTGATTCAAAGGAGCCTATCCCTTAATTCAAAATTTCACGGGAGCCCAACCTACAATTTATCCTCGGTAAGGTCCAAGTTTTTAATTTTATATAGTTACAGGGCCTATATTGAGGTTGTAAATCGAAGTTTCGAATCTTTGGAGGCTTTATTTTTGTCAACAGCTTCATCAAAAAGAATTCTGACCCAGCCAGAATTTTGTCAAACTACCTCAAATCTTTAGTTAGAAAAATTATTCCTTGTTAGATTTTTAAGAGCAATCCACACATGAACACTAGAACCTTCCGCGGAAGGCTATTTTTTATTTTTAATATTTTCCATCCAAAGTGATTGTGCTTTATTTTATCCAACTTCAGATCGTTTTTAGATGGATATAAATAGGTTTATATTTCGCAGCCAAGCCTTACCTTGGTTGAACAATTGCTTACAACTAAATTATTCCATTCATGGGATACCCCCCAACCCATCACCCATTTAACTTATATCTACCTGACATTCAAAATGAAATGGAAATATAATACCCATCATTGACGTCTACTTTTTGCATTTATCAAATTTTTAATCAAGCACTTATCATGCTCACAAAATTCATAAGATAGGTACTTGTCCAAGAAATTATAACCTAATAGGCCTAATAACTATTATACACTAAGACCACATAAACCACTTAGAAGCTTACAATTTCCCAATACTCGGATCTCAACATCAAGCGGTTATCATTTATCCACCTTCATAAACCACAAAATACTATTAACGTTCTATTCACAAACAAAATTATCATTATTAATCCTGGCATCAAATTAAAATAAATCCAGGAAACAAATCACATAGTAGATATACCTTCTAACTTCTACCCGGACGAATAAATGCTCTGTGGCTTGTACTCTGAGTAGGGCAACCAATTGTCGGGACTTGTACTGAAAGGCTGAGGACAGTCTTCTTGCTTTTTCTCAGCTCTTATAAAACTTTAAAAAACCATAGTTCACAAGCTTATAAAATATCAGCTTTTATAGTAAAAGCAAAGCGTTTCCCCAAAAACTCTGGCTCCTGTTTACTTGCGAGTTGCGATATTATAAAGGGTGTTTTTTCTAGACGTGTGGTTTTCAATCTGGCAATACTTTTTTTGGAGCTGGTTTTTGACAGCTGTCACTTGATATATGCTCAGTTTGGTTTGCCATTTCATAATGAATATACTTACTCCTGAACAAGTTTTCAAATCGTGCAAATTTATTACCAAAATAAAGGTTCGGTTCGTGAGGCTCCGAATATTCTCTCCCAAGGCGTTTATCGCTTATCTGCGTAGACAAATGACTTCACATAACCCCACAAAAAATAACTCCACGACGCGAGGTAATGTGTAATGTGCTCACCAAAAGTTTCCTTCAATAAATTGATTGTTTCGCGATGCGAGTTAGTCTATTCATTATGAAATGGCAAACCAAACTGAGCATAAATCAAGTGACAGTTTTCAAAAAGACCAACAACGAAAAGTATTGATTTACCTGCCAGTCTCTTGCATAGCATAAGAGCTTTTGTGGCTTTCCGGACAGTTATTTTGACATGTTTGTTCCAGAGAAGTTTACTATCTAGTGTTATACCTAGATATTTAACCTCCTTCTGGATGTCGATTTCTTCACCAGCCAACCGGATAGGTTTTATGCGTGGTAGATGTTTTTTCTTAGTAAATGGAACTATCGTTGTTTTTGTGGATTTGATGTTCAGTCCCACAGATAGACACCACTTCCTTGTTATATTAAGTCCTCTCTGGATAATATCAAAGAGAATTTCTTCGAACTTCCCTAAGGCTGTTATAACAATGTCGTCGGCGAAACCGATGCAACGTATGCCTTGGGAAGAAAGACTTTCCAATAGTTCATCTACCACGAGACTCCACAGCAAGGGTGATAAGACCCCTCCCTGAGGGCAGCCTCTTGTTGTGATAACTTTCTGGACACTTTGTCCTGCATATGCTTCCGCAGTTCTTGTGCTCAGCTTCACACTTATCCATCTGATTATAGCGATGGGTACACCCTTCCTTAACAAGGCCCTGTTAACAGCTTCATGTGAGGCATTGTCGAAGGCGCCCTCAATGTCTAGGAACGCTCATAAGGCCATTTCTTTAGAGTCTTAAGTACAGTGTTTGTGAGTTCATATAGGGTGGTTTCTGTATAGATCTACCTGCCCTGCAAGCATGCTGGCGATGGTTCAAGGGCATATTTATTAAAACTTCTGATTTGATAAAGTTATCAATTACTCTTTCCAAAGTCTTCAGTAAGAAGGATTTTAAGCTTATTGGTCTGTAGGACTTTGGATGTGTTGTATCTTTCTTCCCGATTTTGGGAATGAAGATTACCTTAGCTCTTCTCTATAGACTTGGTGTATACCCAAGTGCGATACTACTTCGAAGTATATTAATAAGATAAGGCATTAGTTAATCTTTTCCTTTTTGTAAAAGGGCTGGAAAAATGCCATCTACACCCAGTGATTTAAAAGGTTGAAGGGAGATTATAGCCAAATCTATCCTGTTAACTGTGCAGATAGCTTTGGCTATCTTCCAGTCCTCCCGGTTTGTTCTGAGAGGTATTCTCTCCACTGTGTTTGCTACCATTGGTATACTACCCGGAAAGTGAGTATTTAGCAAAAGGGTTGACCCTTGCTCCTCATTTTCTGAATAGCTACCATCAGGATTTCTTAGTGCTTACGATGTTAATGTTTTCTCTTTCGCTAGAGCTTTGTGTAGTCTTGCTGCTGCTGGAGTGGTAGAAATCCCCTCACAGAAATTTGCAAAACTCCTTCTCTTGGCTTTCCTTATCTCCCCATTGTATTTGGTCTTCTCTGCAGAGTAGTTATGCCACTCTCCATTTCTCTTTGCCTTATTGAAAAGTTTTCTTACCTTGGATCTTAGTTTCGACAGATTGTTGTTCCACCAAGGATCATTGGTCTGTCTTTTTATGGGTCTTGGGGGGCAGCTGAGTACATATGCCTCGTTTATAGCACCACTTAACTCATTTACTGTATGTTCTAGTTCCAGGTAGCTGTTTGTCGTTTCTACTAGTCCTAACTGATCAAGACTTATCTTGAAAGTATCTTTATAAAGACTCCAGTTTGTTTTCTTGTGATTTCTTCCAGAGATGTTCTCTGTCAAAAGGTTCTCCAGGGTAAACAATTTAATTCCATGGTGAGACATTGATGGTTCGTTGGAAACTCTCCAATCCTTGACCAAACTATTTAAGCTCGGAGTTCTATCGTTACCAGAGTGCTGAATCCAACAACAGTTTTCTGGTCATCGTCCGACCTCTGGTCCTCGATTTATAGGCCAATGTGTGAAGCAGGTGGCAACCCTTTTCTCGGCACGAGTTCGCTAACTTGGGCGCCGAAAATTGATTACGGATTTTTGTAGAAGGGTCAAATACAAGCATTTTCTTACTATCGGAGGGGGGTCTATATCACCCCGTTTGGGAGGTAGGGGCGATTTTCGCTTGGTATCAAAATTCAAGTATGGAAAATGTCCCAGAACAAAAAATTACTTCTTGATAAATCCCTTACAAGATCCACCATACCCATTTTAAATACAAAAATTCCGACACCCCTAATGCAGATAAATAAATACTAAAGATTTGCACACCAAAAGTTTTCCTTGAAAATGTTTTAAGAATTTGGTATACACGTTGGGATTGGTGTTGAATGAATGAATGAATGAAATATTGGAGGTTGTTGCACTGCGACCTTAAGATCTATTATGCCCCCACCTTAGACCGGATGAGGTTGCTCATTCAACAGTTCTTCCTCCAATTTTATTTCCCTAAGAAATTAAAGTATTTGGAGGACTTTTAGAGAGGAAAGATCACTGGTAGTTTCCCAAGTGTTTTTTCCTTTGGTGCATAATTGCATCACATTTTCCTAGTATATGGTATATGGTGCTTCTTCGTGTTTGCAGCAGAATCTGCATGTTGGACTGCCAAGGATATTTAGGTGTCTTTTAAGTTTACAGTGCCCGTTGAGGAGACCAGATATTTTCCTAAGGTTGTTTCTAGTTAGGTTGATGCAGTCTTTAAATCGTGCTGTTGTAACTACCGCGTAATAGTTTTCCCTGCCTTAGCTTGGGGAGTTCTTTCTAGTTTTTGGATCTTTTGGCCTCCTCCAGTTCTTTAATTTTGTGTTTTATCACATTTTCTCCTAAGCCACAATAGGGTTCAGGCCCCATTAAGGGAGTCATTGCCCCTACTTTTGCTAAGGAATCTGCTTCTTTATTAACCTGGACACCAACGTGACCAGGTACCCAATGAAGTGTGACACTGTTGTTCTTGCCCAGGACATACAGCTTGTTCACACACTCTCAAACTACTTTAGAGCTGATTACGTAGGAGCTCAGAGCTTTGAGTGCAGCTTGACTATCTGACATAATGGCAATTGAATTGGTATTGGTGTTACTTATGTATAATCTGAGAAAAGTCCTCAAAAATCCGATGACCGCTACACTCAGAGAAAAAAGCTCGTATAACCAACCAATTTCTGGTTTATTATACCTGATTTTCAGGCTGTTATTTTTCAACTCGGTAAATCAGGTTAACGGCTTAACCCCTAACTGATTTTAATGTCCTGTTAAATCAACGTAGGCTTCAGGTAAAGTTAACACTGCCTTAAAAAAGTAAAACTGTAAATTTTACCTGAGAATCTTGCTATTTTTACCTGTAAATCTAGTTAACTTTACATGAAAATCTAGTTCAAAAACATGAATAAAATTTTAAACGTCCTGTTAATTTAACATGAAGATCTAGTTCATTTAAAGTTAATCAGTGTTAATTTAACCCTGTATCCGGTAACTATTATATCTTGGATCCATGCTTGTAGGCCCCTTCTCTAACACTGCTTACCGTCCAGTTCATTTCGCATTATTCTGAAAGTATAGGCATTTATTACTATGTATATAATTTTACTTTAAAAATACTTTGTGTCACCTAGTTTTGAACAGGGAACCTCTCACACATGAAGATAATACGCATCCCCTAGGCTTCTTCGCTACATAAAAAACTTGTACCAAATATCAATAAGTTGAAACTGACCTTGTTTGAATAGCTTGTGTTTGTAAGTGCTTCAACACTGCTGTCACGTTGAAATAACCTGGCAGAGTGTTTCTTTAATCATGGCTTGTCAGTGTGTTTCAACGCTGCGCTGGTAAAGGGCTAGTTTAACAGACGGCCAGAAATTCATAACAAGCAGTGTTAAAAAAACCTGTCAGTATCTCAGGTAAAATTAGCGCTTGTCTTGTCAAAATGTATTGTTTACCAGAATTCCGTGTTAAAATAACAGTTCATCTTCTTAAATCAACTTGAATATGGGAATAAAGGCCACTAGGTAAATTTAACACTTAATATAAGGTTATTAAAATCAGGTAAATTTCTGAAATGTCTGTAACTTTATATGGGATTATGCACCTTGTAAATTTAACAGGGCCCAGGTTAATTATTTATCTGACTTTTTTTTCTTTTAGTGTAGGTCAGTTATAAGAGGTCACGAAAATTGGCTTTTGACAAATATCTCGAAAACGGTAAGTTTTAGAAAACAAAATTATTCTACAAAAAGAGTAAATTTCCCATAAAAAACTCAAAAAGTATTTCGTTATATTAACCATTGAGAAGTTACACCATACTTTAATTATAGAACAAACACGCACCTGACACCTGACCTCTTAAATCAGGTTAAAACTCCGAAATGCTACATACATTAGCCGGTAAATCGAGAATCAGTTGTCAGAAATTTAAAATTTCTACATCAATTTATTTCAATGCCTATTGGTCGAAGGGAAAAAATGTGGAGACAAGAAATATTCAGCTTGCAATTTTGAACAATTGTTGTCTTAGCTCAAACTTTCTGTAGTTAATCCCTGAGAAGATAAAGAGGAGCGATGTTTCCAGATATTGCTTGACATAACTTGTTTGCTTGAATGATTTTTGAAAAATTTCCCGCTTTATATCTTCTACAGACAGTTGGACCTTAAAGCAACATGATCAGAATTGCAAGCTGAATATTTCTTGTGTCCACACTTTTTCCCTCCGACCAATGGGTATTGAAATAAATCGAAGCTTCAAAGATCTTTACATTAAAATATTTTTTTAATTTCATAAGTTGGTACATATTTAACAACCTCTTTTCTTGCCCTAAGAACACATACGGCATATCCAAAAATTGAGTAAAAAGGTATTCCTAGTAAGCAAATTTGAAAAAAAAAACTGTGTACTAACAAACCTTCAAAGAAACACATAGGCATGGGTATAATCGGGGTTAACTATGGGATTCGCCATCAGCTAGGTCAAACAAAAAACTTAAACATCAGGAAACTTTTAACGTTTATTACACAAAACTGATGGTGATGTGTTCTATAGAGCAGAAAGATTATTTCTATTGAAGAACTTCTATACCGACAAATATAATAAAAGACGTAGGTAAATAATTATACATATTCTCCGAACTCCAGGACCCATCAGGCTGCACCACACAACATAACAATACACAATCCGTTCTTGTTATAGTATGATACTGCTATTGAGCTGTAGGTATCCCACGTCATTATTAATATGACTGCCTTGAGACTGGACACACATTGCCCATAGTTATGGGATGGGAATAAGCTCTCTGCACTGAATCCTGATGGCTACTTCTAAAAATGACTTTAACTACTATAACCAACTATACTACTTCTATGTTACAGTTAATAACAACGCCGCAATTGTTATGGTTATGTAGCCACAACGAAAACCATCAAAAGGTCCTGGGGATGATTGTTCCAGTTGCTTGTTGAGGATTTTCTGGGCGGATACACGAGCTATTGGGATTGAAATCTACATATATATATATCTTTGTAGTTCCCATACCTATTTGCTTCAATAAAGATAACCACAAATTGGAACAAACTACATTTCTACCTTCATTTTTCTTTTTGAAATAAAATGGCAAAATGTGTTTGCATTCACTTACCTTAATAAATTTGGTTTATTTTCTATTTTAACACACTGCTATTAAACCGTTCTCGTTCAATAAAAACTTCTTTAATTTTGCGGCAAAATTAGAAAAATAAGCCATATTTAGTCAAATAATAAAATTTTATTTTATGCTAAAGCTCTGTGTTTTGTTCGTATATTTCCAAATTAAAATCTCGCTTTAAATCCAAACATTTTCAATTTCTTGTAATGTCATTTTCTATTGGATTTTTGTACTTTTATACTCCTTTTTGATTATGATATGATATAAAAAGAAGATTGGTTCCAAATTAAAAACATTATAACATTTGAAAAAAATTATCTACCTCATCCGACTTTATTATGCATGTAATGTTAATTTTATATGGGTGTTTCATTAAGATGTAAACACAGGGTGGCGCACCAATTGTGCTACAATAAGAAATTCAAATAATTTTTTTTTTTAATCGATGTATTTCATTTATTTTTTTTTATTGGTTAGAAAATTAAATTTTATTTTAAATAGTTAGTTGTTTTTAAAGATTATAGACCGCAAATGACCTCCACGCTCTCCCACGCATATGCGGCACCTGATCAAAAAATTATTCATTGCGGCCTGAAGAGTTGAAGTTGGGATCGCCTCAATTATTGACGTTATGGACTGCTTTAATTCAGTTAAATTCCTGGGCTTCGTTTTATACACCTCTTGCTTGACATAACCCCATAAAAAGAAGTCTGGTGCAGTCAGGTCAGGTGACCTTGGGGGCCAGCGAAGAGTGGAGTTCCTAGAAATTAATTTGTTTTCGAATTTTTTGTTTAGCTCCGCCATAACTGGTCTGGCTATGTGTGCAGTTGCTCCATCTTGCTGAAACCAAACGCTGTTGAATCGTATACGTCTTCGGCGCAGTTCTGGGTAAAAAAACTCCTTCAACATCTTTAAATAACGGTCCCCATTGACAGTAACGGTTACACCGTTTTCTTCAAAGAAGTACGGCCCGACAATACACCTTGATGAAAGTGCGCACCACACAGTGACTCGTTCTGGGTGCAGTTCCGTTTCATGGAGCATTTCTGGATTAGACTCATTCCATATACGGCAATTTTGCTTGTTTACATTGCCGTTAAGATCAAAATGGGCCTCATCAGACATGAACAAACAATTGATGAATGTGTTGTCTTCTTCGGCCATTGATATCATTTTTTGGCAAAATTCCAGGCGAACAGGCAAATCCTGAGGGTTTAACTTGCTAGTAATTTGGACTTTGTACGGAAACAAGTTTAAATCGTCATGAAGTATCCGTTGTAATGACCGTCTACTAACTCCAATTTGCCCCGATGAGTTTCAGGTCGAAACGTTCGGATTGGCCTGTATTGCAGATGCTACTGCTGCGATTGTATCCTGAACCCGAACATTGGCATCTCGATGGTACGGCCTTCGTGCGATGCTTCCAGATTCAGCAAACATGTTTACAAACCTCATAATGGTCCATCTACTCGGGGGATTACCGCCAAACTCCCGCCTAAATTCCCTTTGGACGGAAATGACGAACTGCAAAGCATGGTACCGTTGCACTATCCAAATTCTTTTCTCCGTATCCCAAGCATCCATTTTTATAAATCTAAATAGTAACCTACAAAATGAAAAAAAAAATAAGCCGATTACTCACACAGAAAAAAAGTTATTACGTTTTATTTTTGTAGCACGATTCGTGCGCCACCCTGTATTATCAAGCTATATTAAGATATTATTAAACAAAAAAAACCCTAATTGACATTAATTTTTTTAATGTCAAGAAATCAAAAATAAATCACAAAACAATTTCAAACTCTTGGAAGCTTATGTCTAAAAAAAATGTATTTAAATCACATTAACCAATAATAAACTAATTCAGAACCAAAAATAGCTTTTGAATTTCTAGGGAAACACTGTTAATAGTTGCGTATTGTAAATTTTTTAAAAGTAAAAAGTGTTGAAAACATGCTAAGTTTCAAATTATAAAAAAAAAATCTAGTAGGTCCTTTTGGTTAGATTATTTTTTCCAAAAAAAAATTTAATCTTTTTTTAATTTAAAAAATACTTTGACAATTTGGCTATACTTGAGCTTTTTGGGAGCTTCTGTATTAAAAAAAAAAAAACAATAAATCAATGGGCCTCACGATGCATATCTCAAAAGGCTCGCATGCTATATGAAGCAGGAATGGAGAATAATTGTGACTTTCATTCGACCGGCAAACCAACTTACTGGCCAACTAATCCGTCGAAAATACCTGACCTAATCGATTTATTCATGGTTAAAGGAATACCCTTTAACCAAATAGAAATTTCAGAGGGCTATGACCTCTTCAGAGATCATTCTGCCGTCATACTCAGTATTAGCAAAAGCCTGGTTAAAATTTAAAAAACCTCCCAGGTTAATTAAATTGTAAAACCAACTGGGATGAATTTAAAAAAGATATCGAGGACAACGTTCAGTTAAGGGTATCATTACAAACCCCTCTTGGGCTTGAAGATGCAGTAGATACCTTTATTGATATAATACCAAAAGCAGCTTGGGATAACACACCTTATCAAAGGCTAATGCCTCGCTATAAAGATATAAAATATCCGCAAGAAATAAAAGATTTAGTGAAAGAGAAACGAAAAGCACGTAAAAAATGGCAGCAAACCCGTGTTCCTCAACACAAAACTTATTTAAATCGCTTGAGAAATATGCTAAAAACGGCCTTGAAGTTGAAAATTACCTTGAAGGCTTGACAGCGGGGAAAAAATCCAACTACTCACTTTGGAAAGTTATAAAAACAATGAAAAAACCAAAGCTTCCAGTGCCCCCGATTAAGAAAAACCAAAATGAATGGGCTAAAAGTGACAAAGAAAAAGCGACGGTATTCGCCAATCACTTAGAGGAAACAGAATAACAATAATAATAAAATAATTACAGAATTACGAAAATATTAATATGAATTTTAGCTCAAATGAAAGCTACATAACGAGAAATGCTACACTTCTTGCCGAATTAAAATGAGAAATAAAGAAGCTTAAGTCCAACAAAGCTCCAGGGTATGACTTAATAACGGCAGAGATTTTAAAAATGCTCTCTCGTAAAGGGTTTATTAACCTCCTTTACATAATAAATGCCGCTCTAAGGTTAGAATATGTTCCGAGCCAATGGAAAGTTGCGGAAGTCATAATGGCTTTAAAACCTGGCAAACCATCTCACGAAAAGAAGTCTTGCAGACCGATTTCGCTTCTTCCTATTATATGAAAAGTTTTTGAAAGAATTCTACTCCTGCGCCTGCAACCGATAATAGAAGAGAAACAATTAATACCTGAATCAGTTCGGATTTCGAAGCAAGCATTCGGCAATTGATCAAGTGCATAGAATTACTGACGTAATTGAGAGAGCTCTTAAAGAAAAAGAAAATCTGTTCGACTGTCTTTTTGGACGTGTCGCAGGCGTTTGACAAGGTGTGGCACGAAGGCCTCAAATTCAAATTAAGGCAAGTTCTGCCTGAAGGACTTTATAACATTCTAAACGGATATCTAAATGAAAGACTTTTTCGTGTAAGACACGGAAATGACTATTCTGATTTCAAAGAAATAGTGGCTGGGGTACCACAAGGAAGTGTATAAGGTCCTGTTCTGTACCTTTTATTTACACGCGATATACCTTAAACAGATGACACTATTGTAGCCACGTTTGCTGATGATACTGCAATACTAGCAGTGGGCAAAACGATTAGCGAAGCTACAATTAAATTACAAAATGCTCTTAATAATGTCAATGAGTGGACAAAAAAATGGCGAATAATGCTCAATGAACAAAAGTCAGTCCACGTGGACTTTACGTATAAAAAAATAAATAGATTACCCGTCTTTCTTAATACCGCTCGTGTTTCATTTGCAAATGAAGCTAAGTATTTGGGAATGACTCTAGGCGCGAAATTAAAATGGAAGCCGCACGTAAAAAAGAAATGCGAAGAACTAAAAAGTAAATTAAGTGATATGAACTGGTTACTCGGTAAATATTCAAAGCTAAGTATTGAAAATAAATTGATTTTATACAGGCAGGTACTGAAATCTTTTTGGACTTATGGCAAACAACTTTGGGGTTGTACCTGCGATACAAACTTAAATAACTTACAAACTTTTGAAAATAAATTGCTTAGGTCATTTGTAAATGCTCCGTGGTATATAAGAAAAGAAGATCTTCATAAGGATCTCGGGATTCTTGCGGTGCGGGAGGAAATAAAAAGTTTCGCGCGAAAACATAGAAATCGACTATTAGAACACGCTAATTCAACGATTATTGACATTCTTGACGAGTCGAATTTAGTACGCTGGCCGTCTGCGAAGAACAAAACCTTCCGACTTGGTGCGGTGAACAGAAAACTGCTTTAAAATTGCGGACTAGGCAGGAACTTTCACCGGAAAGTTAGGTTTTGCATCTACCCACATGGAAAAAAAATATTATTTTATCTTATCTGAAATTTATATATAAAAACATTTATCTAAATCCGATCAGCCAATAATGAGAAAATTCTAAATAAAAAAAACACGTTCTATGACAGGTTCTATCAATAGTTGCTTAGTGCAAAATGCAAAATGGTCAAATTTTTGTAGTAGATAGTATTAATTTAAGTATATGGAAAAAGTTTTATCAAAATCGTAGGAGAAACAAAATATTTTCCTTTCCGGTTTTTTAAGTTTTGTATGGAAGGTACCGTTGTTTTATCATATATATAAATTTTTTTCTAAAAAGAATTTAGAGAGTGCAAAAAAATGCTCAAGTATCTAGTTTCAAAATAATCGATCATATCGTTTTCGAAATATTGGATTTTCAAAAAAAAAAATGAGAAATTTTTTTGAAAATCCAAAATATATTTTTATTTAAATTTAAGCAGGTTAACGAAAATATTTATAGTTTTTGGAAGGATCTGTATAAAAAAATAATTGAAACCATTCATACCGTTTTGAAGAAAATCGAAAGTTAAAGAAATGGTTCTTTGGGGAGGTACCATTAATAACCTTTTATGAAAAATGGTTTTCCACCCACAGGAAGATTTTACTAAAAGTAATGTATTGATTTTTTTAAGAAAAGTTGTCGAGCCTTTTTTGAGAAAAATACGATTATGTAAAATTGCTTAGGAAATTTTATGGCAGGTACAGTTATTTTTGGTTCTAAAAAAAAATTAAAAAAACGTGTCGGCATTATCACCAAAAACCACTATGTAACAAGTTTGAAGAAAATCTATCAGGTCGTTTAGGCTGTAGTCGAACAGACTGACAGAATTTTGCCACCCACCTTTTTAGTGTTATCTCAAATTTTTGTTTTGCTCAAATCCAAAACGTGCCTTACAGTACCTATGTAAAACGCATCCTTAAAAGAAAAGAAGATTCATTTGAACTTTTAGTTGAATTTCTTCAAATAAATGTTTTGGGAAAAAGTGATATGGTCCCACTTTAATTCTAATAACTTGAATTTTACAGGTCGGATCTTCAAGATTAAGATCTTGAAATGACTTGAAAATAATATGCTTTATTTATAATAAAATTTGATGTTGTTTGGTGAAAATTTCAAAAGGGAAGACGCAAGGAATCGTGTTATATGGACGCCACGCCACTGATACATATATGATCACAGAGTGAATAAATTGCCAAAACTGGTTTATTTATTAAGAATTTACCGAAGAGTTGCAAGCAGGTGATAATTTGATGCACTGAGTTCAAGAAAGTCTTAAAGGCACCAGCTCTATACCTGATTGCTTCACAAAATAAAAACATTCAAATAAAAATTCAATTTGTTCACGTTTTGCGGCGGATGTCAAAAAAAGAAACATTTGACTTCTCCATAAGAATTAATCAACAAACAAAACAAATCTTCTAAGAGCCATTTATGGCTTCTTTCCTTAAGCCGCAGGCTTATGAATATAATATGTTTTAATATTGAATATATTATGAACTATGTGTGTAGGTATGTCAATTTCCAATACTGTAATTATTTATGTTGAACTCGTAATTAACAACCTAAAGCAAACCTACAACGACAGCAACAAAAATAAAACGAAAATCCTTAATTAATTGCGTAAGCCCAAAATTAATATGTATATATTCTCTCTCTCCCTCTCAACAGGCAAGCGAGCTATTTTAGTTTTGCAATAGTTCCTGGGGGCAAGAACATTTTGAGGGGGGCAATACGAAAGTTCTTCTAGCTTTTGAATAATATTAACAATAAATATTTGATGTGGTACATCAGAACTGTGCGTTTAAAATTCTTCACACAAAGATGTCGGTTGGTTTTTGGAGGGGGAGGAAACTTGGCAGTATAGGGAGTAGTGTTTGAAGCATTTATGAAAGCCACAAAAGTATATATCCTTTTGAGGCTTTCCACAGGAGTATGGGATACCGCACTCAGCCATTTTAACGATATGTATGTTGGTGTTGGTAAAGCAACCCTTAAGGGTGACATTATTTAATTATGATATGGCTTTGAGAAACTTTGTGACGCATTAAGGACATGTCTCGTATATCTTCATATACATATGTATATATTTCATATATCCTTTTCATACGCACTCAAATTACTTGAGGAGTTGACGTAGTGTCATAAGCACGACCCTTCCTTCCATAAGCGGAAATGGTTTAAAGTAATACATCATGCATACAAAACTACCATCTCCCGCCATCGGTCCCTTTCAACGGAACCTCAAATTAAACCAAGTATTCAATTGTAGAATTGATGTGGCACTGCATGTGACACGTTACACTCTTCTTCTTCAGAAGCAAGAAAGTTTCGAAAACCAATGACAACATTGGTTTTCGGATTGCCAGTAATTATGAAAATCGTACAGACAAATTTCTTATTTGCCAAAACATAATCCAAATGCTTATTGTCTGAAAACTAGGGTTGCCAGCAATTAACTTTAGTCTGCCACTTGAAAAGTACCAGTGGGTTATTATGTACTATGTATGAGTTGCTTTTACAGTTTTGAAGAAAATCTTCTCTAAGCACTTTAAAAGTAATGCAAAGTTTTCATTAGAGTTGAAATGAGTTAATTAAATAAATGAAACAATGTATTAGGTTTCACTCATACTCGTTTCAACCTCCTAATACTTAAACCAAGTCGTATCCCTTAATCATCCTTATGCCACGGCCACGTCAAACTAATCCTTATTATACACAAACATTTCCGAGTCCTTTTAGTTATACCCTCGTTACGTTAAAAAAAAACGACAAATCTAAAACTCCGGTTACTAAAAACGTAAACAAACCCAAGCTGTTTCACACAATTATTCATTTCAATAAATTACTTTTGGTTGAATTTTGGTAAGGTTATAATTTATAAGCTAGATTTTGTTTAATCTATTTTAAAAAATTAAATCAGTCAAAAATGTATTGGTAAAATTATCAAGCCCAAGTAAGAAATGTTGTTGTTTTCTTTTATCATGGTGAGAGTAGGCGTGTTTTATTGGGAATGCTATCCGTAGCACAGTGAAATATGAATTATAAAAACAATATCGGCAGCAGAACCGCTGCTGATAAAAGGTAAAGTAGGATTCTGCTGCGGATAAACTTCTGACGTTTGTAAAGGGTCTTTCAACAGGGGCGCTACAAAAGTAGAGCGACAGCAAACGACGCCATATTTCTTGCCGCTCTTTTGACATTTCTTTTCAGTAAGGTTTGCCATTTCATGATGGAAGGATATACGAGCCAACAACGAGTCGAAATTATTAAAATTTACTACCGAAATTCGGAGTCAGTGGCCTCAACGTTAAGAGCGCTACGTCCAATTTATGGTCGTCATAATCGTCCTAGCAGATCAACAATTGAGCGTCTAGTAGAAAAATTTGAATCCACAGGCACAGTACAGAATTTTCCCGTTCCAGTGAGACAAAGAAGTGTCCATAGTGTCGAGAATATTGCTGCCGCTGAGGCTTCAGTTGCAGAAATCCCAAATGTATCTCTCACACGTCGTTCTCAAGCGTTGGGCATCTCTGTGACGTTGTTGTGGCAAATTTTGCGAAAAGATCTTATCCTACATCCTTACAAAATTAAAGTGACGCAAGAACTGAAGCCGTTTGACCACCAGAAGCGTCGTATGTTCGTAAATTTGGCTGAGCAACAACTTGAAAATGATTCGGATTTTCATCGAAAAACCATCTTCAGCGAAGAGGCTCATTTCTGGCTGAATGGCTTCGTCAATAAACAAAATATGCGTTATTGGTCAGGCAACAATCCACACGTACTCAATGAGTCATCATTGCATCCCGAAAAAAATTACGGTTTGGTGTGGTTTATGGGCCGGCGGCGTCATTGGGCCGTACTTCTTCCGTGATGATCAAGACCGGCACGTTACTGTGAATGGGGATCGCTACCGTTCAATGATAACCGAATATTTTTCGCCCCAATTGGATGATATGGACTTGGAGGACATATGATGTGGTTCCAACAGGACGGCGCCACAAGCCACACAGCGAATGTCACAATCAATTTATTGGAAACCAAGTTTGGAGAACGTGTTATCTCACGAAATGGTCCAGTCGGTTGGCCGCCTCGGTCGTGTGATTTGACACCGTTAGACTATTTCCTGTGGGGCTTCGTCAAGTATATGGTCTATGCCAACAAGCCAGCGACGATTGATGAACTTCGTACGAATATCGAACGTGAAATTGCAGCAGTATCGGCCGATTTATGCTTGAAAACTGTCGAAAATTGGGTTCAGCGTCTGGACTTCTGCAAGCGTGCCTGTGGTGGCCATGCAAACAAAATCCGGTTTCATACATAATGGCATCGAACGTACTTTCACAGGAATAAAGAATTTCATTGATATCCAAAACCGTTTTTGTTTTATTTAAAAAAAAATTTGTAGCGCTCTTATTGAAAACCCCGATATATCGAACGTTTGAGTATCGAACTCGATTGAATAGAATTTTTGTGTCTCGTTATTGGTACGATTGATTTTTTTATGTATCTCGAAATCTCGATGGCTATGTTCGTAGATAAGAGTTATTTTGAGTGATTGAGCGTTGTTTAGATTATGACTTTTGGCTTCGTCATGACGATGGATTTGTTGTTGAAATCGGCGAGGAGAAAATCTTACACAAAGGCTCATGGCCAGGGTGTAGTGAGCAATTACAGTCTAAACAGGGTCTTTCATAAGTGCATTGATGTTGTTTTAACTTTTCGACAAAGTGAAAAAATTGATCCCATTCTATCTTAAAAAAACATGGCCTTAAATTAGTTTTAGTTGTACAATTTACAAATTTTATATTTCATAGGTGAAAATAAACATATTTTCCTCGAACTGCCAAACGTTACTTCACAATCCACAACATCAGGATGCATTCCACAAAGCAGCTAATGAAAACTTCGTTCGAATTTAGTTTCACATTTTTATAGCACTCATTTCCCATATATCGGCAACCAAACAAATTACTTATGTGAATGGATTGAAAAAGACGATCATTCGCAATTCGCTGTTCACTTTTCGCAGCTCATATGGAAAGCATTTTTACATAAATAGTTATAAATAAAATTAACATGTGTAATCTTGGCCTAAAAAGACCGCAGTTTGTACTAACGCGGTTCGAATTTTGGCCCGATGTTCAGCAATTTTAACTCACTGCTTTGGCGGATTAAGGGCCACTTGTAAAAAAATAGTTAAAATTTTAATCCGTGGTTCAACGATTGTTTAAACCTGTTGTTACTTAAGAAAACTTTAACCCTGAACCAGAGTTTAACCTTATTTTACTCGCCGAAGTCGGTTATTTAAAATTGCTGAACTATGGATTAAAATTTGAACCACGATTGCAGTGCCATCTATCGATGTTAAGGAACACTCCTTTTTTTAAAATGAAAAAAAAAAAACATCTAACTTCACCTACGCACTCATTTAATTTCGATAAAAAGTCCTCGTGTAACAGCAGACTAAATGACGGTTTTTTGCTTTGACTATAGTCTATGAACACATCCCTAAGCCTTTTTATTTTTTTAAAGCTACCAAATCAATTTTCGAGTTTGGAAATGGAAAAATAAAGAAAAAAGTGACACAAAAATTCAATTGAAATTATAAATTACATTAATATATATTTATATTTCCCATTTTTCTTGAAAATTAGTTCGTTTTTGTTAATAGTTTTGGTTTATTCCTACTGTCAACTTTCAATAAATTCACTTTTGTGTTCTGATAGCTGTTAAGGCGTACCACATTCCAAATACAAAAATATAGGCAGCTGTGAATGCGTTGGGTATTTCTCACTATACTCTAAAGAATCCCAAAAAAAAAACACGCCTAATATTAAGTCGACTTTGAACATACGAATAAGGATTCAAAAGAGCTGATAAAACAAGTAGGCATGTTCCATTGATATTTTGAAAAGGGAATAGAGAGGCAGGAAGTGAAGGCTTTCGAAATGAACAAATTTACTTTGACACAGTGTTATAGCATATGACTTATAAAAATGTCTTTTACCATAAAAATTTGTATTGGTTCAATTCAAACTCTTATATCATTTATTATTTAAAAATACAAGATTTCAAAGATTTTTTTTTATCATTAAACTCAAAACTTGTCTTTTTTAATACAATGTTTTTCTTTACTACACTCTTCATCTTTTCTATAAACCTTAAAAAAAATGATGGCAACCAAACTCCAATTGTCTCTTCGAAAAACTCTTTTCCATATGTCATTAAATTTTCTTTTTTTCTAATTTGTTTGAATCAAAGGCATACATAAATTAATTATTCATCTCAACCCAACATTTTGACTTTGAGCGAAATATTTAATTATGTTTGCATTTTTAAATTTTGTTCAATAATTTAAATGGAGAACATCAAATTTAATTTAATATTAAATCATTTATCGAAATAAGTGATCCAAATGATTAGAATCTTGATGTCGTTATCTTATTCGAGGATAATATACACTTCTTAGTCTTACTTGCGATTTACGTTAGGATTAAAGAAATTTCTGAAGCTATGTTTAGGTATTGTTTACATTTAAGATGAACAAACAGTAATTTTACTAACAAAATAACATTGCAGTTTGGATAGGATAAACTGTAAGAGTTGTTTTATTTTTTTAATTTGCAAAATTGTTTTAATTGTGTTACGACTAATGATGGCCAATTTTTCAATAGGTTGTCATAGTCTAGAAAAACTTATTCCCTTGAGATAGATATCTTCTTTTCCAATTTATTCCTCTACGTTTACCTCCATTTCCGAAAGTTTGCATTTGTTTGAAGATTTTAAATCGACACATTGACAAAGAATAGCCAACCTTCAATAATTGAATTTAGCCCAGTCAGAATGTACATTTAAAGATGGTGGCAAATACAATGGGGATAGAAGGTCGAATGCTTTTTTTCGATCTCTATAAACCCCTTTAAGGAATAAACTCAAAAAATACCCCTTCCTAATTTTTTGCATTTCAGCATATTTTTTTGTACATTCCGACTGGGCTTATTTGACAGTGTTGTTGATTGAAGATGGGGGGATAGACAATATGTTTCCGGTAAAAGTTTATTTCGATCAAAGTGTCACCCAATAAATTGCGAAAAACAAACTTTTTTCATCAATAGGTAAGGTACTAAAAAGCTTTAAGAATTTCTGATTTACTAGAATTTTTTTTAATACATCGTAAGGTATCCTGACAGATAGGGGGCGAATAATATTTTGACGGAAACAATTTCTGATTTTGTAGAGATTTTTTTAATCCATCGACATTGTGGCTATTTTGCAATTGCAATTTTGAGTTTATGGCTTGACAGATGGAGAACGAACTATATTTTGACAAAAAATGGCATTTTTATATCTAAATGTCATTAAAATTGCTCTGAAATCACATTTTTTCCGGAGCAGTTAAACCAGCTAAAATTTAAGATTGTTGTAGAGGTTTTTAATACATCCACATTGTATTTTTCGATAACTCTACAGCCTATTACATGTGATCATTAAATTAAATTGTCCCACGCCTCTTACCCCCCCCCCCAGATACCGCACGCGCTGGGGTCCATTTACACCGAGTACGACGGCAATTTCGATTGGAAGTCATATCGGAACTTATACATTAAAATTCATTAAATTATGGGTCAAAAAATGAAGATATTTATAATGTTATGTTGTTGCCAACATTATAAAATAACATCCTTTTAAACTTGATACATTAGATATTTACTAAGAGATGAGAGGTTGTGTCTGCTTAGTGCAAACAGTTACAAAAAAGGGAAAAAATGTATGTTAAAAAAAAGTATAAAATAAAATTAAAATTTAAATTAGAAAATAAGGATCATGCACAAGCAAATCACGAGTAAAAATGTCAAATAAGTAAAATTATAAAATTAAAAAGTTAAAACGAAGCATGCTAAAGCATTTGTTAGATTTAGTATAGTTAGTAGTTTCAGTTTCTCTATCTTATGGTTAAGATGTAATCATTACTTTAATTTATTATTCAGACTCGTTAAAAGGAGGAACCATCAATAAGTTTTTTTTGTGTGTCTTACTGTAATTATAGTCGAAAATATTAGAATTGGAATTCACTTCCCTCAACATTATAGTAACTGGTTCGTTTCTGCCATAATCAGTTCTGTGAGGAACTAGATGAAGTTGGGGTACTGATCTTATAGAATGTGAGTTGATGTTAATACTCATTACTTCAAGGAGGGCAGAAGAATCAGTTACACCAGATAAAATGTGATGTACAATGATTATAACAGTTACTTGACGACGTTTTTCCAGAGATTGTAGGTTAATGAGCTGCAACCGATCTAGATATGGGGGCAAGTTATGGTTGTCAATCCATAGGAGTCCCCTAAGAGCAAGGCGGAGGAATCTACGCTGTATTGCTTCGATTCTTTTGACATGCACATTGTGGAGCTGGGACCATACTTGTATTGCATATTCAAGTATATGTCGTCAAAATGTTGTATAGAGAGATTTCGTTACATAGCGATCTGAGAACTCTTAGACCAACGCTTGAAAAAAAACCAAGAGCAGAATTAGCCCTAGCTGCTATGTTGTCATAACGGGATCTGAAATTGAGCTCAGTATCACAAATGACATTTAAGTCCCAAATAGTTGTTGCTCTAGAAACAAGGTCATCATATATATAGTAGTCCCGTGGTGGTGGACAGGAACGTTTTCGGGAATATGTGATTGCTTTTCCCGACATTAAGTTCTAGATAATTTTTCTAACACCAAATAAAAAAGTTATTCAGATCGTTCTGGAGAGGTAAAGCATCATTAATTAGGTGAAGAAATAACTCTAAAAATCTTCATGTCATCCATGTAGGTAGAAAATTGCGAATGCTCACTCACAAATTCCATGTCATTTGGCCAGTTTATATTTCTTGAGCGCTCAGTATTTTTCCTCAATTTTTTGACAGAGCAGGAGAGTAAAATATAAACAACATTCCTCACATAGAAGTCAAAAGAACTCTCTTTTTCTTTTCTTCTTATGTAATTTACTGCGACAAAAAATAATTGAGCAAGCGAATCCAAAAAATTTCAGTCTCAGTTTTTAAGGGGAAAAGTGAGGAATTTTTGAGAGGAATCCTGTTTATATTTCTGAGCGCTCTGAGTCCTCTGAGATCTCAGAAATATAAACTGGCTAATTGATTGTAAGAATGAAAATAATTGGACCCAAATGACTACCTTGTGGAACTTCTGATCTTGCAATGAAAGGATCTGATACTGAAAATCTAAACAAGACCCGATATTGACGATATAATAGATATGATTCTATCCATTGAACAAAATCAGGCGAAAATCCAAGAACCCTTAGCTTGAATGAAATAGTTTTGTGTGAGATTTTTTTTTGTCATCTACGTAAAAAACGATTCACTTTTGGCTGTTGTATTGATCAGTCAAGTTGTAAAACTGTCAAAGTTTTACGTGTTTATAAGCTGCCACCGAAAGGTACAAATCGCGTTGGCACAGATAACACGTCAATGCATTTTAGGAAAACACTGATCGAGTGGCGTCATTCGGGTGATCGTCAAAGTTTCATACGTTAACTGACGATTTCTGTGGCGACGCACGTCATGGAATCAATGCGTTGACTGTTTAATGCATTGGATGAAATTTCTTAGTTATCAGATCCTTTACAAGTTGTTGCACCCCAAATTTATTTTTATATTAAAAAACATTGAGATTGTACTCTGTTAATTTGAAATTCTGAACGAAGCCTTGGTGTCTCCAGAGTTCCAGAGTTAGGTTGAACGTTGAACCAATTGATGGATACTTTACGCCAGCTTCTCTGACATACGGAGAGCTGGGGTTGAAATAGAATTTTAGGACTTTGAAGCGAATTTTGAAAATTCATAGAAAAAAAAACTATGGCTGAGTGACCTTGAGAAACTTTAAGCCTTTATTTCAAGTTATCTAGGGCTGATTAATTTCTAGGACTAGTTGACCTTTTCTGACCAATTACTGGCCAATTAGATGACATTCTCAAATATCAAATTTCCCATGTATGAGGTGCCAAAGGTCCAGAGTCGCAAGAGGGTTCTGAAAAAAAAAAACAGATGGTGGTGGATGATCACTTTGTATATTCAACAACCTAGACGTGTGTTTATTCCGAGAGGCAAACGTCATCGCCGTCTCATCTATTTTGGACATTTAAATGACAAGAAAATCTTGGCTGTCCAACCACCTACCATACATAGATGCCAGCAATCACTATAAGACCAGTATTGCTTTATCATCAAAGAGGAAATTTGTAGGACTTATGGCCATAAAAAGCTATTTTGAATCAATAATTCTACAAGTCCAATCCTTAATGCTAAGTCTTCTACTTGGCTGATTTATTTCATTAGTATATAGAATTTGTATTCTAAAAAAAAAACCTTCAGTTTTATCCTCGCTTCTATGTACGCGTTTAAATATACCCATTGTGGTTCTGTCACAAGTATTTACCAATTTACCATCCTTAAAAACACGTTTGTCCAAGCAATTCACCCGGCATTTTAAATTTCCTGGCATTCCTTATTAAGCCTAACTCCGACACCGTGTTCGTATAAATTTTTCCTCTCACTTGCGTCTCCATCATTAATATTTATTCATACGTCTTATATTTGAATGTATCTATGCTTGACCAATAGGAGTCATCTTTTTCTATTTTTAAATTTCTGTTTTTTCGCAATTTTAATTCACCTCAAACCGTTTTCGTAGTTGTGACACTCGTCATTGATATGTTTTAAAATTGTTTACTTATATCATTGTACGTAGTATTATAGTCCCTCATAGTTTCGATTTCTGTAATTGTTACGGTTGCATGTATCAATACACGAATTTCTCTAAGTTAAACTCCCCTTCATCAAATTTCCCTCTATTGAGAATTTTCACCATACAAATAAGGCCGCTCAAATTTTCATACTGTATTTATTTATTTCTAAATCCAATTTTTGCAAAACTCGTGAAAATTTCATCTAGAGGGAGTCAACTGTATTTTTGTTTTGTGACCAATACAGTCCCGTAGAAATTGTTTTACCGATTTGTCTAACCATCAGAATCGATTGAATAGGAGAGTAAGAAAAACTTGGGTAGATATTACAATATTCTGATCCCACCGGGATCGCTATTTTTCAAAAGACAGAGATACAGTAGTGTACTTTGTTCGAAGGAGTGCACAAAACTCCACCGATTTTGATGAAATTTATAGACAAGATAATTGACGATATGAAAAACCAATACATTTAATTTCCATTCACTTACATGCCTACTTTCATATACAAAACTAACTATATTTTTTTGGATAAACATTCGGATGTTGTTTCGATGATTGGCCATGTTTTTTAACTATCTACAAGATTGATTTTGAGCAATTTCGCCGTAAAATTGATGTTTAAGGAGTTATATCTTTATAGAGGGAGGAAATTGAAAATCTTACAAAATCCGAAATTTTCGCCTTTTTGGGAGCTCCATAGTGCCGTTTGCAGTGGTTATGCAAAAATACTTCTTAAATCAAATTTGTAGAAAATTTCGTTTACTAAAAATTTGCATGCATATTGTTTTTCCGTTAAAGTACATCGGAAATAAGTTATAGGCAATAATCTGAAAAAGTGCCAGTTCTTAATGATTTTTCCTGGATTTTGAAGAAGTGGAGGAGGTTTTTGAACCCGACCTTTAGTAGGGTAAAACCTCTCTATTTACTGGACTATCATAAACTTTTAAATATAGCAATGCCAAAACGTTTTCGGTAATGTTTAAGTCCATGAAAAAAGATTCATGTCTTACGGCTGAATCCAGCTTCTAGGCATCCTGCATATGTGGATAACGGTGCTGTTTTAAGCGAAAAACCAAGCAAGGACTTTGTTATACGAGACCAAACGAGACCGATTTATACGAGACCTGTACCGATAATGATACCGAAACGATACTGAAAATTTTCGATTTCGACGATACCGAGACGGTTCTTACAAGAGTATCGTTTGGTTTGGTATCGTGGAAAGTTTGGGAGAGTTTTTGTATTACCAAATAAATTGTTTAAACAAAATAAGGATAGCCCGGAAAAATTAGACAAAAAAATGACAAAACTACGAAAAAATTCCGACAAAGCTGAATTTTCGTGGAGAGCTTTGTGTTAACGTCCTTAACATTTCCTAAAAAGTTCCGTAGATTTTGACGGGGGCTAAATTTTTTTGATGGGATTAAAAGGGATCAAATTCACTTTTTTCTAAATTTCTTAAAAACTTTAAGTTTTTGGCAAAAAATGCGAAGAAATACGAATTGTAGCTTATATTATTCTACACAAGAAAGATTAACATACTTTTTATACCAGCAATAGATTCTAAGAAAGTCATGCATGAACTTCACAGTGGAATAAATTTTGTCAAAAAATTTACCAAAATTTCATTAAACGATGGGTAAAAATTGTTGTACGATTTGAGTTTGGCTACTTTTCCTCTTTTTTTTGGGGTACCAGGGTAAGGGTAAGACCGCCATCTGGAAAAAGTTAGTGATTTGGTTTTTGTTCAACAACTCGATAAAATTTCACTCTAGTTACGTCTCAGACGTCACACTGCACTCCAATCCCGTTACCCCGGACACTCCCCTTTGCCTAACGGCACTTTCATTAAAATCCATAACGGTATCCCACCATTTTTGCTGACTTGGCAAAACGTGTCTCATAAGACACACCCCCCCTTTTTCCCCTGCACATAATAAATGAATAAAATAATATTCATATTTCATTTAAAGTGATATTCATATTTCATTTGACTTAAATGAAATATGAATATTTTGTAAACAAGTGCATTCCTTTCCCAGTCCATAACTTAGCTTAGAAATAAAGAATGATTCTAAAGTCAGTCTTTAATCCACCAAGCTACTGAGAAGTGCAGCCTCGCTTAAGACAGCGGCTTCTCTTTAGCAAATAAAAAGATATTAAGAATTAATAAATAAGAATGAAAAATGTTGATAAATAAAATATAAATAAAATAAAGAAAAATAAAATAAAGAAAAAAAAAAGAAAGAAAAAAAAAACTTTTGTTTTTTTTTTTTTATGACAAACCGCGAGGCAAGCACGGTAATTGGCGCAGTCGGTCGTGCGTTTAAGCACAAGTTCGTGTAAGAACAAAAGAACTATAAAACGCGCGAAAAAGTGCATATTTCGTTAAAACAGTTCGATTAAGAACTATAAAACGAAAAAGTGAAAATAAAACAGTTCGATTAAGAACTATAAAACGAAGAAGTGAAATTAAAACCGTTCGATTAAGAACTATAAAACAAAAAGTGCATATTTGGTTAAAACAGTTCGATTAAGAACAATAAAACGAAAAAGTGAATATTTCGATTAAAAATTAAAACAGTTCGATTAAGAACTATAAAACGAAGAAGTGAAATTAAAACAGTTCGATCAAGAATTATAAAACGAAAAAGTGAATATTTCGATTAAAAATTAAAATAGTTCGAATAAGAACAAAGCAGTTGAAATAAACTTTGAAAGATAAACAAACAAAAATGCCGGAGACAAGAGCAGCAGAGGCAAGAGCGGCAGCAGCAGCAACAGCGGCGGCAGCAGACAACACAGCAGTAAGAACATCACTTTCATTAAACTTAGGCCCTATCAAATATTTAAATAGCATTCCCATCTTCAATGGAAATCTAGATAACATAAACAGCTTCATAGACTTACTAGATAGGGTACAGCCCTACTTAGCCAAATTTGATTCAGATAGTCAGTTTATTTTTCTAGATATCATAAAAAGTAGGCTAGTAGGGAAGGCTAGAGAAGCCATCGAAATAAATAATAACGTATCAAGCTGGGAGGATATAAAGAAAATCCTGTACCAGTATTTTAGCGATAAAAAGTCAGTCGAGGAACTTTACGACGAACTGAGAAGTACTCAATTCGTTGACAACTGCAAAAATTTCTATGATAGAATAAAGATATGTCTTAGGCGTCTAAATAATAAGACAAAACTCGAAAGAGGCATCATGGCACCAGTGGAAATAAAAAAGAATTGCGAAATGGCCTTACGCCTTTTCAAAAACAAAATCCCTGAACCTATGAAAGGAGTTTTAATTTGTAGAGTGCCAAAAAGCCTAGAAGAAGCCATGGATATCCTCCATGAGGCAGGATATGCTTACGTTAGGATTCCAAGACAAAGTAATTACTCAGGGCAACACAGAAATAATTATAATAACAATTACAATAACAACAACCATAACCCCTTTAATAATACTAATAGATCTGGTCAGTCCAGAAACTCCAGTAATGTCTCAGGACAACACCACAATAATAATCACAATAATAATCAGAATCATAACAATGGGTCTGGACAGAGCAGAAATTCTAATTCTGGCCAATCCCGATATAATAATAACCATAACCCTTTTAATCAAAATAATAGATCGGGACAATACAGAAACTATAATTCTGGACAGTTCCAAAATTACAATAATAACAACCCTAGTAATAATAACTCTGGAAACTGGAGAAATTCTTCAGGCCAGTCCAGAAATTATTATAATAACAATAACTACAACAATAATAATAATAACCCTGAGCTAATGGACACCTTGTCCATATCTCATCAACGACAGGTGAATACCCTTAATGACGTTAAGGAGGATTTTCGGGAAGAAAGCCCAGGGGCAGACTTCCCTATATAATAATTAAAACAAAAAATAACAAATATAAGTTAAGAATACTCATTGACACGGGGTCAGAAACGAGTATTCTTAATCCGGGGTTATGCCACCCGAAATGGCGCACAAAATTAACAAAACCAATACAAATAAAAACAGCAGGTACACCTATCTTTGCATTCAGTAAAGTGAAAATTCCTCTGTTCGAAGAATTTGGGATGGGTGATAAAACCGCAGAATTCTTAGAACATAAATTTCACGATACTTATGATGGATTAATAGGCAACAATATACTGCTCCCAGTTAAAGCTATAATAAATTTAGACAAAAAAGTAATGTATGTAAATGATAAAGAAATTCCAATCTACTTCAATGAATATGAAGAACAAAAAATGGAAACCCCACTTGTTAAATTAGAAGAGTATGAAAACCAAATTCCGAAATTGGAAATATATCATACGGAAACGAGTAAAGCCCCGATTTCTGATCAAATCAGAATCAAACATTTAAATATCGAAGAAGTAAATTCAATTACTAAATTAATTTCAAATTATTCTGATATTTTTTACCAAAAAGGAAGCGATTTAACCTTCACAAATGCGATTAAGCATACAATTAGAACGGTTAACGATATTCCTATTTATACAAAAAATTATAGATACCCCCAAATTCACAAAATTGAAGTATCCAAACAGATACAAGAAATGCTCGACCAAGGTATTATACGCTCTAGCAATTCTCCATACAATTCTCCAATATGGATTGTTCCCAAGAAGTTAGACGCTTCTGGTGAACAGAAATGGAGGATAGTTATTGATTATCGGAGACTAAATGAGGTCTCAATAGATGACAAGTTTCCTATTCCGAATATGGACGACATATTCGACAAACTAGGAAAATCTATGTATTTTACGACACTCGATCTAGCCAAAGGCTTCCATCAGATCGAGATAGCAGATGAAGATGTTAGAAAAACTGCTTTTTCAACCGATATGGGTCATTTTGAATTCGTTCGTATGCCATTCGGATTGAAAAATGCGCCTGCTACCTTCCAAAGACTGATGAACTCTGTTCTATCAGACTTTATTGGAAGGATTTGTCTAGTATACTTAGATGACATCATCGTCTTCTCAACATCATTAGAAGAGCATATAGTTTCGTTAAAGAAAATATTCCAAAGATTAAGAGAGGTTAACTTAAAAGTACAACTTGAGAAAACAGAGTTTCTAAAGAAAGAAACAGAATTCTTGGGTCATGTTGTTACGACCGAGGGTATCAAACCGAACCCAAACAAAATCTCTGTTATTCAAAACTATAAAATACCAACCACAACAAATCAAATCAAAGCATTCTTGGGCATCACCGGATACTACCGGAAGTTCATAAAAGACTACGGCAAAGTAGCAAAACCAATGACTGCATTCCTAAAAAAGGGTGCAAAAATTAATGTGAACGACCCAGAATACGTTGAAAGTTTTGAAAACCTTAAAATTTTAATTACTTCCCACCCAATCCTTAAATATCCAGATTTTGAAAAGAAATTCACTGTGACAACAGATGCATCAAACTATGCCATCGGTGGTGTATTAAGTCAAGAAAGTCACCCCATCTGTTTTTACAGTCGAACGTTGAACCAACATGAGACGAAGTATTCTACAATTGAAAAAGAGCTTCTTGCTATTGTTGATTCAACAAAATACTTCAGACCCTACTTATATGGTAGGAAATTCACAATTAGAACCGACCATCGACCCCTTGTTTGGCTGAGTTCATTAAAAGAACCAAATGCCAAACTACAAAGATGGAAGATAAAATTGGAAGAATTTAACTTTGAAATCGAATATATAAAGGGCAAAGACAATCAAGTTGCCGATGGACTTTCAAGAATGGAAGTTTATCTTACCGAAAACGAAATAAATCCTGATGTTAATAGAACTGAAGCGAATTCAGATGAAGAATCTATGATAGCCACTATTCACAGTGCAAATGAGGATAGTAGCGATCATATTCCGATTGTGGAAACACCTATTAATATCTATAAAACATAGATAATTTTAAACACTACAGAAAATTTAAATAACCACAAAGTATACTATCCTTTTAAAAAGAAAAGAATAGTTATAGAAATGAAAAATTTTAACGAAAAATTAATATTAGACATAATGAAAAGATTCATTCCTCCTAAAGGAATTGTTGGTATCTTTTCAAGAGATGACCACCTATTTGCACAATTCCAGGAAGTGTACTTAAAATATTTTAGTAAAAACAAATTGTTGAAATTTATCAAATGTAGTAAATTTTTAGGAGATTTAGAGGACAAAGAAAAAGAATTATTAGTTATCTCAGAAACTCATAAGTCCCTAAACCATAGAGGTATTAACGAAACATACCTAGAAATCAAGGACATTTATTATTGTCCAAACCTTAAAGATAAAATACAAAGGTATATCAATAATTGCGAAATCTGCAATAAGTCAAAATATGAAAGAAGCCCATATAAAATCCCACTTAAAATCACAGAAACACCTAATAAACCCAATCAAATTCTACATATAGATATATGGTATCGAAACATTAATCTTATTCATTATTTTGTTTTTCGTCTCCGGTTGTGTGATATATGTAATGAATTAAATAAATAAATTAATAAAATATTGAAAATCAACGTTATTTTGTTTTATTTAATTTATTATAAACTTTAAGTTTTAAATACACAACGATTTTATTTTAATATGCAACGCGTTTCGGAATCAAGTTCCATCATCGGGCTTTTGTGACTGAATGGGTTCGTACTTTGGTGTTGGAAAGTTTTAGTACATTTAGAATATTATTTGCGCTGGTCTTTTCTTGCGTTGTAATTGTCTCTTTTGTTTTAGTATGATTTGTTGTTGTCCTGATGCGGCTATTATTATTGTTGATTAGATTGTGTTGTTTTCTCATTGTAATTTGACATTTTTAATGCTGTGTCATATAGTGGGTTGTGTTTAAATATTAGTTTGTCATTAAGTAAGTTGTCTTCCTCTAGTTTATGTGATTTATATATTTCATATTCTTCGAGGGCGTCGAGGAGTTTTCCTTTCTTGCATCGGTGAAGGGGTATGAGGTTCGTTTCAAAGTCGGTATATGTGTGGTTTGTCGTCATTAAGTGTGTAGCGTAGTTGGATTTAGTGTTTGTTTTTGGTTTATGTTCGTTAAATCTGTCTAAAAAAGTTCTTCCAGTTTGTCCTATGTAGTATTTTTCACAATCGTTGCATTTTAGTTTGTAGACACCTGTGTTTGTTTTGATATCGTTTTTAGTTTTTGGTTTAAGTAGTTTTGTTATGTGGTTATTTGTTTTAAATGAGATGTTTATGTTTTGTTTCTTAAATGAGTTTCTTAGTATTTGTGGTAATAAATTCGTGTATTCTAGTGAAATGTATTTCGGTGCATCTATAGTGTTATTGTCGTGTGAAATGTCAGTTTTTTTCATCTTTTCTTTCTTTTTGTTGATTAATTTATCTATCATTTCTATTTTGTATCCGTTTGATTTTGCTATGTGTTTTATTGTGTTAATTTCATCTAAGTAATCTGTGTTTTTCATTGGGATTTTTAATAATCGATTAATTAATGCATTATATGCTGCCATTTTCTGTGATTTTGGGTGGTGCGAATCATTGTGGATTGTAATGTCGGTTGTAGTGGGCTTTCTGTAGACTTTGTATTCGAGTCTGTTGTTGTTCTTTTTTATGTTGAGGTCCAAAAAGTTTATTTCGTTGTTGTTTTCTATTTCTTCTGTGAATTATATTTTTTTATTTATGGTGTTTATGTATTTCTTAAGTACGTTTATTTGTCTTGTTGTACCGTCGAAGATTATGAAGGTGTCATCAACGTATCTGGAGTATGTGATGATTTTAGTAGATAGTGTGTTTTTGTTTGATAAAATATATGTGTTTTCAAAATAATTTAAATAAAATTCTGCTATTAAACCACTCAGAGGCGAGCCCATGGCCAGGCCTTCATCTTGTGTGTAATATTTGTTATTGAATGTAAAGTAATTTTGTTGCAGTACTATTTGAAGTAATGAAATGAGTTCATTTATTTGATTAGTATTGATTGTTGCTGTGGACTCGAGGTTGTTTTTTATTAGTGATATTGTTTCAGGTATAGGTATATTGGTGTACATGTTTGTGACGTCGAACGAGATCATTTTGTAACTGGGTAAAACATTTATGTTTTTTAATTTGTCTATTAGTTGGTCGAAGTTGTTAATACTGTGATTATTCTGTAAGATGGTGTTAGTTTTGATGAGTTTTTGTAATGTTTTTGCAACTTTGTAACTTGGTGCTGTTTTGTAATTTATTAATGGTCTAATGGGTGTACTTTCTTTGTGAATTTTTGGTAAACCTGTGAATTGTGGAGCGGTGGCGTTTGTTTGTTTTAATTTAAGTTTAGTTAAGTTTGTGAATAGATTGTTACTTTTGTTTATTGCACTATTGATGTCCTTTGTGTACATTTTCGTAGGGTCTTTAATTAGTTCTTTTATATTGTTTTCACGTAAGAATGTGTGAGTTTTATCGATGTATTCCTGTTTGTCCATTATAACAATTGTGTTTCCTTTATCGGCTTTTGTGATGAAAGCGTTGTTGTTTTCTAATTTGCTCCTTATGTTGTTAATGTCTGTCATGTTCTTTTTGTAATTGTTTGTGTATTTGTTGGGTTTATTTGAGTTTTTTAATATATTTTTAAGTTTTCTGTTGATGTCAATTCTGGTTTCATTCTGAATTTCGTAAGTGGGTAGTGATTTTATGGCGGCTTCTGCGTTAGTTATTTCGTGTATTATTCCATTTCGATTGTATTTGGGTAAATTGTATTTTAGTCCTTTATTCAACAGGTTAGTTTCTGTGTCTGTTAGTTGAATTTGTGTATTATTTATGAGTCTAGGGTAAAATTTGTGTTTGCAATTTTCAATTGTTATTGGGTTTTGTTTTCCGGATAACTTTTGTATTTTGAGTTGTTGTTTTTTGGTTATTTTTTGCATTATATTTTGGATTTGTTGGTTTATTTTATTCATGATTAGATTAACAGCTATGGGATGCATGTTGTTGTAGATTTGCAAATGGAGTTTGTATAGTTCTTTGTTAAGCTGTGATTTTTTGGTATATAGCTGTTTGATTTCTTCTTTTATCCATATAATTTGCGCGGTGTTGCGAGTTTTTATTGCTGCTTTTGTTGTATTATTGATGTTGATTTGAGCGTATTTTGGGATGATGTTCATGTTGAGACATTTTTTGTTGAATTTTATGTTCAATGTAGTTTTTGACAGTTTCAGTTTGTTATTTTTGTATTTTAAGACGGTATTTGCTTGTTCGGCTGTGAAATTCATTATTTTGTTTTTCGTCTCCGGTTGTGTGATATATGTAATGAATTAAATAAATAAATTAATAAAATATTGAAATCAACGTTATTTTGTTTTATTTAATTTATTATAAACTTTAAGTTTTAAATACACAACGATTTTATTTTAATATGCAACGCGTTTCGGAATCAAGTTCCATCATCGGGCTTTTGTGACTGAATGGGTTCGTACTTTGGTGTTGGAAAGTTTTAGTACATTTAGAATATTATTTGCGCTGGTCTTTTCTTGCGTTGTAATTGTCTCTTTTGTTTTAGTATGATTTGTTGTTGTCCTGATGCGGCTATTATTATTGTTGATTAGATTGTGTTGTTTTCTCATTGTAATTTGACATTTTTAATGCTGTGTCATATAGTGGGTTGTGTTTAAATATTAGTTTGTCATTAAGTATATCCAAAAAATCCAAAATATAATGCAAAAAATAACCAAAAAACAACAACTCAAAATACAAAAGTTATCCGGAAAACAAAACCCAATAACAATTGAAAATTGCAAACACAAATTTTACCCTAGACTCATAAATAATACACAAATTCAACTAACAGACACAGAAACTAACCTGTTGAATAAAGGACTAAAATACAATTTACCCAAATACAATCGAAATGGAATAATACACGAAATAACTAACGCAGAAGCCGCCATAAAATCACTACCCACTTACGAAATTCAGAATGAAACCAGAATTGACATCAACAGAAAACTTAAAAATATATTAAAAAACTCAAATAAACCCAACAAATACACAAACAATTACAAAAAGAACATGACAGACATTAACAACATAAGGAGCAAATTAGAAAACAACAACGCTTTCATCACAAAAGCCGATAAAGGAAACACAATTGTTATAATGGACAAACAGGAATACATCGATAAAACTCACACATTCTTACGTGAAAACAATATAAAAGAACTAATTAAAGACCCTACGAAAATGTACACAAAGGACATCAATAGTGCAATAAACAAAAGTAACAATCTATTCACAAACTTAACTAAACTTAAATTAAAACAAACAAACGCCACCGCTCCACAATTCACAGGTTTACCAAAAATTCACAAAGAAAGTACACCCATTAGACCATTAATAAATTACAAAACAGCACCAAGTTACAAAGTTGCAAAAACATTACAAAAACTCATCAAAACTAACACCATCTTACAGAATAATCACAGTATTAACAACTTCGACCAACTAATAGACAAATTAAAAAACATAAATGTTTTACCCAGTTACAAAATGATCTCGTTCGACGTCACAAACATGTATACACCAATATACCTATACCTGAAACAATATCACTAATAAAAAACAACCTCGAGTCCACAGCAACAATCAATACTAATCAAATAAATGAACTCATTTCATTACTTCAAATAGTACTGCAACAAAATTACTTTACATTCAATAACAAATATTACACACAAGATGAAGGCCTGGCCATGGGCTCGCCTCTGAGTGGTTTAATAGCAGAATTTTATTTAAATTATTTTGAAAACACATATATTTTATCAAACAAAAACACACTATCTACTAAAATCATCACATACTCCAGATACGTTGATGACACCTTCATAATCTTCGACGGTACAACAAGACAAATAAACGTACTTAAGAAATACATAAACACCATAAATAAAAAAATACAATTCACAGAAGAAATAGAAAACAACAACGAAATAAACTTTTTGGACCTCAACATAAAAAAGAACAACAACAGACTCGAATACAAAGTCTACAGAAAGCCCACTACAACCGACATTACAATCCACAATGATTCGCACCACCCAAAATCACAGAAAATGGCAGCATATAATGCATTAATTAATCGATTATTAAAAATCCCAATGAAAAACACAGATTACTTAGATGAAATTAACACAATAAAACACATAGCAAAATCAAACGGATACAAAATAGAAATGATAGATAAATTAATCAACAAAAAGAAAGAAAAGATGAAAAAAACTGACATTTCACACGACAATAACACTATAGATGCACCGAAATACATTTCACTAGAATACACGAATTTATTACCACAAATACTAAGAAACTCATTTAAGAAACAAAACATAAACATCTCATTTAAAACAAATAACCACATAACAAAACTACTTAAACCAAAAACTAAAAACGATATCAAAACAAACACAGGTGTCTACAAACTAAAATGCAACGATTGTGAAAAATACTACATAGGACAAACTGGAAGAACTTTTTTAGACAGATTTAACGAACATAAACCAAAAACAAACACTAAATCCAACTACGCTACACACTTAATGACGACAAACCACACATATACCGACTTTGAAACGAACCTCATACCCCTTCACCGATGCAAGAAAGGAAAACTCCTCGACGCCCTCGAAGAATATGAAATATATAAATCACATAAACTAGAGGAAGACAACTTACTTAATGACAAACTAATATTTAAACACAACCCACTATATGACACAGCATTAAAAATGTCAAATTACAATGAGAAAACAACACAATCTAATCAACAATAATAATAGCCGCATCAGGACAACAACAAATCATACTAAAACAAAAGAGACAATTACAACGCAAGAAAAGACCAGCGCAAATAATATTCTAAATGTACTAAAACTTTCCAACACCAAAGTACGAACCCATTCAGTCACAAAAGCCCGATGATGGAACTTGATTCCGAAACGCGTTGCATATTAAAATAAAATCGTTGTGTATTTAAAACTTAAAGTTTATAATAAATTAAATAAAACAAAATAACGTTGATTTTCAATATTTTATTAATTTATTTATTTAATTCATTACATTAATCTTATGTATGTTACAATGATTGATAAATTTACAAAACATGTTACAGTACAAGAAATAAAGCACAGAACATGGACATCACTTTTAAATACAATTGAATATAGATTTGCAAACCATGGTATTCCAGAAAAAATAGTCACAGATAATGAAACAGGCTTTTCGTCACTTGCTATTAAGGAATTTTTGAAAGAAAACAATGTTGAACTCCATCTAACTACACCTTATCACAAGACAGGCAATTCGGACATCGAAAGATTCCACCAAACTCTTAACGAGCATATACGGACATTTAATGCCGATGACAACAATAAAGATACCCTACGAAACAAAGTATTGAAAGCTGTAACAATATACAACAAGACAATACATTCAACTACAAAACAAAGACCAATTGACTTTCTAAATGGAACTATTACAAACGAAGACTATCCAAAAATTATTGAACTAGTTAATACAAATAAAGAACGTTATATAAGTAAAATTAACAAGGACAGGACTGACGTTGATCTTAAAGAAACAAACCATTCTTACCTCAAATGTAGAACAGACAATAAACTTAAAATTAAACATACAAAAGACAATCCTGAAGTAGTAGACGATGACCATGTTATTGACATTAGAGGACGTACATTCTATAAGACACAACTTAAAAGAAACTACAAGTTTGAACGAAATGCTTAAAATATTTCCCTTTCAGATATTTATAAATTTTCTTTATTATGCAATATACTTACAGATGACAATGACTATCTTACTTTTTGTACTGACAGTACAAGTAACCCCAATAGTAGCAACTCTAACAATCAATAGACTGACAACTAGTAATGGGTACTCTATTATTAACATGGGACAAACAGAAATTATCAACAGTACCAAAACAATAATTCATATCATCAATACCCAGGATATAAGACTTACTATAGATGCAATAGAAAGTAATGTCAAAAATTTACGAATTAATAACGACCCATTAATTAGAAAGCAAATAGAAACATTAAGAGCTAAGTTAACAACGATAGAACCACCA
Source organism: Dasysyrphus albostriatus (assembly GCA_946251815.1). Classification (NCBI taxonomy): domain Eukaryota; kingdom Metazoa; phylum Arthropoda; class Insecta; order Diptera; family Syrphidae; genus Dasysyrphus; species Dasysyrphus albostriatus. The sequence goes on along the minus strand of OX276335.1, from coordinate 189,519,754 downwards.
GAGAGGCAGAAGAGAGGTTTAATTAATATAGTAGGACAAGCAAGTAAATTTCTTTTTGGTACAATGGACGACGAAGACAGAAAAGAAATAACAGAACACCTTAGTGTAGTAGAAACGAATAGCGAAAACATAGTTAACACAGTAAACAAACAAATACAAATTAACAATAACTTAAATGAAAGCATAACTCATCTTAAAAACACTATAGAAGCGGACAGATTAGAATTAACAAAAGCTTTTGCAGAATTAACAGAGAATGAAAAACGATACATGTTAAAACAAATAAAATTAGACCAAATACTTAGATTAAATATGTTAGAAGAAAAAATTAATCAAATTATAGATAACATTTCTTTAGCCAAACATGGACTTATACATCCTAGCTTACTAACAACAACAGAAATTATTAACATGAAAATAGACTTCTTGAAGCTTAAAAATATTAAAGTAGGAGCACTTAAATACAAAACAAAAACATTGATTCTCGCAATAAAAATCCCAGATAGTTACGAACAAGTAGATTTAAAGTTTATAACCCCTATCCCAAATAAATTCAATCTTGAAGCTGTTTTTGAAGAATATTTTTTTATAGAAATAAATAGAAAAATGTACCATTATCTAAAAGATGTTCAATATAAAAACGAATTAAAACCTGTAAACAACTGTATCACAAATAAAAATTGTACTCTCAAAGAAAATCAGTTAACAGAAATCAAAAAACTTGATGAAAGTACTATAATATGTAAAAATATTAAAACTGAAAAAATTGTAAATGGATGTGATGACAGAGATATTAAACTAGAAGGAAATTACCTAATAACTATTAATAATTGTACTATTCACATTTTTAACGAATCAATATCTAATAAAAATGAAATATTTATAGAAAAATTTTATTACGAAGAATCTCAAAACCTTAATTTTACTAAAGCGTTAAATTTTGAAGAAGTTGCTCTTGAGAAAATTGTCAATCTTACACCAATTAAACTACTGAAAATTCATAAAAATGTACAATATGTAATTGGTTCAGCAACAATTATCCTTTCATTAATTGTAATTTTAATATCTGTAAGTATTGTAAGAAAACATAAAAAACTTATTATTTCAATCAAAAATATTAAAGAAGAAAATTGTAAAACCTTAGAAGAAAATTATAAAAAAGTTGATTCCTCGGAGAAGAATCTTAAGGGGGGAGGAGTTACGTCTCAGACGTCACACTGCACTCCAATCCCGTTACCCCGGACACTCCCCTTTGCCTAACGGCACTTTCATTAAAATCCATAACGGTATCCCACCATTTTTGCTGACTTGGCAAAACGTGTCTCATAAGACACACCCCCCCTTTTTCCCCTGCACATAATAAATGAATAAAATAATATTCATATTTCATTTAAAGTGATATTCATATTTCATTTGACTTAAATGAAATATGAATATTTTGTAAGCAAGTGCATTCCTTTCCCAATCCATAACTTAGCTTAGAAATAAAGAATGATTCAAAAGTCAGTCTTTAATCCACCAAGCTACTGAGAAGTGCAGCCTCGCTTAAGACAGCGGCTTCTCTTTAGCAAATAAAAAGATATTAAGAATTAATAAATAAGAATGAAAAATGTTGATAAATAAAATATAAATAAAATAAAGAAAAATAAAATAAAGAAAAAAAAAAGAAAGAAAAAAAAAACTTTTGTTTTTTTTTTTTATGACAAACCGCGAGGCAAGCACGGTAATTCTCTACAGCAAAATAATGTTAAAATAACATTTAGAAAATTAAATTATCTAAAACATAAGCTATTAACAAGCTCTTTTGGTTTATTAATCTTGAAGTTATAGCGTGTCAAAGTAACATTTTTGACTTAGTACTGTAAATGGACATATAAGGGTTTTTTGTTGATATCTCAGCAAATATAATCTTTTTTAAAAAACGAGTTTAAATTAATGCTCATAAAGTTCTTCAAAAAACTCTAATTTATAATAAATGCATGTCTTCAACTTAGTATGTATGTGCCACATCATTGGAAAATTGCAGAAGTCATTGTTATACGTAAACAACGTAAGCCACCAACAGAAGTAACATCTTACAGACCTATATATCGCTTATACCAATCATGGCAAAAGTTTTCGAAAAACTGTTTCTGAAAAGACTAAGCAAAATAATAGAAGAAAGAAGACTAATTCCAAGCCACCAGTTTGGATTTAGAAATAAATATTCCACGATAGACCAAGTGCATCGGATTACGGATGTTGTGGAAAAGGCACTTGAAGAAAAACAAGAATGCTCGGCAATAATCTTAGATGTTGTTCAAGCTTTTGACAAGGTTTGGCACTTGGGACTTGAGTACAAACTGCATAGGGATCTACCCATGCAGTACTACGAAATACTGAAATCCTACGTTACGAACCGACTCTTTAGAGTACGGTACGACCAAAATTACTCGGAACTAAAGAAAATTGAAGCCGGTGTAACACAAGGAAGTGTCCTAGGACCAACCCTGTATCTGTTATATACAAGGGATACTCAAGTGGATGTCAACGCTATCATGGCCACCTTTGCTGATGATACTGCAATATTGGTGCCAGATAAATCCGTTTCGAAGGCTACACAAAAATTGCAAAATGCAGTCGATAAAGTTAGTGATTGGACGCAAAAATGGCGAATCAAACTAAATGAAACAAAATCCACGCATATAAACTTTACAAACGAAAAAATAAACAATGTTTCAATTCTTATAAACAGTACATCAGTACCTTATTCCAATACTACCAAATACCATGGAATGACTTTGGATGCAAAGCTTCAATGGAAAGAGCACATCAAAAAGAAAAGAGAAGAACTAAACTTGAAGTACAGAAAAATGTACTGGTTACTAGGAAAGAACTCTGACCTATCAATCCAGAACAAACTAATGCTATATAAGCAAGTACTGAAACCAGTTTGGACATATGGCACCCAACTATGGGGAACTCATCCAAAAATTCCAAAGCAAGATCCTTCGCTGAATAATAAATGCCCCTTGGTATATAAGAAATAGCGATCTACATCGTGACCTTCAAATTGAAATGGTTACAGAAGTGGTTAAAAAACACGCTGTATCACACAATCAGCGACTGCAAAGTCATACCAACTCCAAAATGGAGACCGTCTTAAATATACGAGACAATGTTCGGAGATTAAGAAGAACCAAGCCTCAAGAGCTATTGGTCTAAAAGCTATGGGAAAGTGTTATCACTTTTAAACTTCCCACAATGTGATTTATAAATTAAGAAAGAAAAATCATTTGCCGATCTTTCATATATTGGTTCTGATCCACTGGTGGTTTTAGTGCGGTAAGAGTCCCACACAACTCGGTACCGATTCTTACCGAGCATCTTTTGAAGATTTTTTCTGTCGCGTGATCATTCAGTCGCAAAATATACATAGAACACATGACATTAAATGAGAATGAACGCACATGACCTCAAAAAATCATAATGGTTGCAATCAAATCATAACGACAGAAAATCGCAAGTGCATTTCTATAGCCTTACTTTTTAAAGTTACGACTGCAGTTTTTTAGTTGCACTGTTCTAAATTGCAAGAATGAGTACAAAAATAAAAGTGCATTTGATTTAATTAAACTAAAACAACAACTCTCTCGCCAGAAAACTGAAACAAATTTTCGACTTTTAATCGTGGCACAACAGCTCGTGGAGAACCAAGGCCTAGTGACTTACAACTCTCAACCATTCCTGTGTGCGTGTTATTTGCAGGAATGGAGGGGACCTACAATTTTTTGCCGAGTCCGAACGGCTAGATGAGAAGCACTTATTCATGACAAGTATACTCTTGGAGGATTTGTCAGTTCCTCGCAAGAGGCAGTACCTCGGAAAAAAATTTCTGTTTTTAGGTGGCAGCAGCTGGGAATCGAACCCAGACCTTTGGCATGACAGTCCTACGCACTAACCATCATGCCACGAGGTACTACAATTTTACAATTTTACCCCTTTAATCCCCCTAAAAAATTTAGCCCCAGCTATGGAACTTTTCAGGAAATGCTTAAAACGCCAAAACAAAGCTCTTCACCGAAATTCAGCTTTGTCGGAATTTTTTTGAGATGAAAGTCTAATTTTGCTGGCCTAGCAATATTTTTTTTTTATTGGTTTTCTTAAATTTTTAAAAAGATTCTGTCGAGAGCGTCGATTTTTGAATTGTAGAATCTTTCAAATTTCAAATTTTCTAAATAAGAAAATATATATCCTCAAAATTGGAGCAGGTTCCCCGGCTTCCTTAATAACGCTCTATTTTCAGCTATCGTTCCTGCACTACTTCTTTAATTTTCTCTTACTATATTATGTTGGCTCCGTGAAATATTATTATTACTAAAATATGTTTGGACTATAATATGATCTATTAATAATATCTGTTATTTTTACTTAATTTAATACGCTAAATTACAAATATCTAGGTACTTATTTCAATTTTAGTTTGTGAACTTATTTCATGCGACTTTGGTGATTTATTTCACTTTCGAACTTAGGTATTTATTTAAAAACGCAAAAACTTCCCTCTTTGGGAAATAATTTAAGTTTCAGTTTGGGGAGCTATTTCATTGGGGACTTATTACACTGAGCCTACTGTGTTATCCTGAACTCGAGAGTAATACCCTACATTCTACAAATCTTCTCGATCTCTTTGAAAATATTTTGAAGGGAACTCATTCCTTTTGCTCACCTACAAAAGTTATACCTTCGCTAACTCGAAATACCTAAACGTAAGACTTTATATCGTCACCTGATAGCAAGAACTAGGTAACTTTTATTAATAAATTTAGGAGATAGCATCGTTTAAAGATTCAAATGCTACATGCTTGTGAACGATGTCAAGTTAAATTTGCTTATTACTCTTCACAAAATTAGCCAATATTTATTTATGGAAGAAAAAAATGTACCAAAAATTCTTAAAAATTGGACAACATAATTACGTTTTCCCCGAGATATTGCAAAAATTTAAAATCGAATTGCCTTGTTCTTGCAATCAGAGAACGGTACCTATAATAATTCAAGACAACTTTGAATAAAAATGACCAAAAACTAAATGCCTACTTTTCTTGTAATAAAGAAACAAATTAAAAAGTTAAGTTGATTCTGCTAGTTTTTCAAATATTACTGATTTTGTGCTGCCTTAACGTCCGTTGAACCACAAATAAGGATGAACTGTAGTTTGTATCTAGCTAGTTGTCTTTATTAACGCATAAGCAGGGTTGCCCTGTCTTGAACAAGTCAAAATAAATTTTTAGCTTATTAAAAAAAGAAGAATTTTAATGGAAATTTGAAGTTTGACGCAAGAAACCGTCGTGTAATTGGGGACTATTAGTGAATAAAAAGTGGTGCTCAATTGTGAAATGCCTTAAAAACAGGTTTAGGGAGAGAAAAGTGTTTATTTAAAATTTATTTATACGAAAAAAAAAATATCTCCCAAGATTAGATTTGGGCTATTAGTAGCCCAATTATGATTGGGCTGTCATACTGAATTTGTTGTCAGCAATTTCGGAAAAAAGATAGCCCAATTTCCGATAAATAGCCCAATCTGGCAAGCCTGCGCATAAACTCTTTTTGTTACAAAAATATAACTTTTTAGGCAGTAAGTTTAGAGCACAAACAAATTTAAAATTATTGATGCTTTTGACGTATTCAACGACTCCAAAAAAGCTTTTCAAAATAATTACATCAGAACTTTACACTTTAATACCCAAAGGATGGTTTCAGGATCTATGGTAGGTTTTGTTAGTAGATGCATATATTAATGAACTGGAAAATAAAATAAAACACAAGTATTTTATATTAATTATCATATATTTCTACATTCATCATTTGATGTTAAGAAACATTTTTTAACATAAATAAATTTTTTTACTCTCATATCTTTCCATTTTATTTATCAATTAAATGTAACAAAAAAGAATACTAAAAGTTTTCTTGTTTATTTGTGGAAAATCTAACAAAACAAATTAACTATAATTTACTATTATTATAATAATATTAATGTTTTTTTTTTATTTATTTACTATTATTTTATTCACTCTCTGAAACTATTCGTTTATTTTTGTTGTTGTTGTTCTATATAATTTACTTAGTTTAATTTCTATTAATTTTTTTTTCTTTTTTACTATTTATACGATTTTTTTTTAGGTTGAAGACATTTTTTTTTGTTTAATTTGAATTTGTTGCTATGTTATTAATTGTAACTTATAATTATGTATTATGATTATATACATTTAAAATTGCTCTTACAAATATTTTGTTCCTTAAGTGTCACGTATGTATGTTATTTTTTAATTAAAAGTATTTTCTTATACAATTTTTTTCTTTTCACTTTTTAAGTATTACCACATATTTTTCAATTTATTTTTTTGTTCATATTTAATGTTGTTATTTTTATAAATGAATCATCTTATTTTTATAATTAATATCTATAAGTCAATTTGAAATTCATTTAACATTAAATTTTTTATTAAAATTTATTTTCTCGATCGATATTTTGATTTAAAATAATGTTGTTTTTTTTTAATGAAACACCGTATTGTTGCTGAATATGTTTTATTGTATTTTTGTTTTGTTCATTTTTTTAAGGACTTATTTAAAAACAAAAATTAGTTTTAAATGAGTGAAAATTTTATGTTTGCTTTTTTTTGTTTATGTATTTTACATATTTTAGTTTCATCTGGCAACTTCAATTTAAGGTCTATTTTCGTTTTTTATTTTATTTTAACACGAGAAACATAATTTGTCTGCTTGCTTTTTTTTATAATATAGGATATTTTTTGATCTTTTCTGTCTTGGAAAATATTTTTTGTTTTTTAAATAAAGTTGATTTTACATGTTTAAATTTATTTACACGCTTTAAGGTTTAAATATTTACATTGTTCGTTTATTTGTTTTTAACTTTTCATAGGTGCAGTCTAAGATTTTGTTATATTCAAACATTTTTCATTTGAAGTTTAGTAGTTTTATTCGTACAAATATTTTACAATGTTTAAGAATTGAAAAACATATAATTGGTATTTAGGGTTATAAATGTGAAAAAATGTCGATGTTTATAAGAAATACAGAAAATAAAGAATCGAACTAAGAATTTCAGTTAAAGATTCATAAAAGGAAGGTTGCACAAGATAAGTTATAGCCATTCCTTACACATTTTAATGGTAATATCTTTCGAGTTTTCATTTTCGTTCAAGTTTTCGAAGGTGTCAAAATCTCAGAGACCCCTGTCTGTTCCTTGAATATGTACGGTGGTGTGTTCAACACATTTTAAATTTTACACTTAGATTTTCAGATTTCTCTATTTTCCCAACTTCTTATTGGCCAGAATTCAGAAACCTGAATATTCATTACTGAAATTGAGGCATTGAATATACCCTTTTCCAATTTCACAAGGTTTCTAAGATTTAATTTGTTTGTATGTTGATAATCTGGTAACTGGTTTTTGACCATAAATACAGTACTTATATCATCATTAATATATGTACTGTGATTCCAAATAGAGAGGTTGATGAGAAATTTCAAAGTTCTCGCAATGAAACAAACATATAGGTAGAAACTTCAGACAGCTATGACCTCTTGTCAGATCATTCTGCCGTCGTACTCATTATGAGCGAAAGCCTTGTTAAAGTTGAAAAACTAAAAACCACCCAAGTTAACGAACAGCAAAACCAACTGGGATGGGTTTAAAAAAGATATCGAGGACAACGTTAAGTTAGACGGATCGTATCATTTCGAACGCCTCTTCAGCTTGAAGACGCAGTAGATACCTATTTTGATAATACAAAAAGCAGTTTGGGATAACAAACCTTATCAAAAGGTGAAGCATTGCTATACAAATATAAAATATCCTCAGGAATTTAAGGATCCAGTGAAGGAGAAACGAAAAGCACGTAAGTAATATGCTAAAAACAGCGATATAAGATTTCAAAAACATTGGAGTTGAAAATTTCCTTGAACTACTCACTTTGTAAAGCTATAAAAACAACGAAAAAACCAAAACTTCCAGTGCCCCCGATTTAGAAAAGCCAAAATGAAAAAGTGTCAAAGAAAAAGCGACGGTATTCGCCGATTACTTAGAGAAAACATTTAAGCCGTTCGCTGGACAAGAACTCAACGAAAATATTAATACGAATTTTTTTCTCAAATGAAACCTATATAACAAGAAATGCTACACTTGCCGAATTAAAAAGAGAAATAAAGAAACTTAAGTCCAACAAAGCTCCAGGATATGACTTAATCACGGCAGAAATACTAAAAATGCTCCCTCATAAAGGATTTATTAACCTCCTTTACATAATAAATGCCGCTCCAAGGTTAGAATATGCTCATCAGTTCGGATTTAGAAGCAAGCATTCGACAATTGATCAATTGCATAGAATTACTGACGTAATTGAGAGAGCTCTTAAAGAAAAGAAAATCTGTTCGACTGTCTTTTTGGACGTGTCGCAGGCGTTTGACAAGGTGTGGCACGGAGACTTCAAATTTAAATTAAGACAAATTCTGCCTGAAGGACTTTACAACATTTTAAACGGATATCTAGATGAAAGACTTTTTCGTGTAAGACACGGAAATGATGATTCTGATTTCAAGGAAATAGGGGCTGGGGTACCACAAGGAAGTGTATTAGGTCAAGTTCTGTGCCTTTTATTTACACGCGATATACCTCAAACAGATGACACTATTGTAGCCATGTTTGTTGATGATACTGCAATACTAGCAGTAGGCAAAACGATAAGCGAAGCTACAATTATATTACAAAATGCTCTTAATAATGTTAATGAGTGGACAAAAACATGGCGAATAGCGCTCAATGAACAAAAGTCAGTCCACGTGGACTTTACGTATAAGAAAATAAATAGATTACCCGTCTTTCTTAATACCGCTCGTGTTCCATTTGCAAATGAGGCAAAGTATCTGGGAATGACTCTAGACGCGAAATTAAAATGGAAGCCGCACGTGAAAAAGAAATGCGAAGAACTAAAAAGTAAATTAAGAGATATGAACTGGTTACTCGGTAAATATTCAAAGCTTAGTATTGAAAATAAATTGATTTTATACCAACAGGTTCTTAAACCAGTTTGGACTTATGGTATACAACTTTGGGGTTGTACCTGCGATACAAACTTAAATAACTTACAAACTTTTGAAAATAAATTGCTTAGGTCATTTGTAAATGCTCCGTGGTATATAAGAAATGAAGATCTTCATAGGAATCTCGGGATTCCTACGGTGCGGGAGGAAATAAAAGTTTTCGCGCGAAAACGAATATTAGAACACGCTTATTCAACGATTATTGACATTCTTGACGATTCGAATTTAGTACGCCGTCTGCGAAGAACAAAACCTTCCGACTTGGTGCGGGGAACAGAAAACCGCTTTCACCGGAAAGCAACCTGCAACACGTTACTTAACTTCGTTAAAAATAAATTGCTAGATAAGTTTCAACTTAGTTGCAATCGGGAAGTGGAGGTGGTTTTAGTGTAGTAAGAAACTCACACACCTATGAACACTCGGTTTTTGGTCCTCATAGAGCCTGATGCGGGTTTTGCACCTACCCACGGGGAAAAAAAAAATATAGGTAGATATTACTTCGGGAAAACATTTTTGTTACATGAGGTATAATAATAGAATATTGAAGCATCCAAGTCAACAACCAGATAATTCCACTTTTTGATGAAAAATCCCACACCGGATTGTATACTTAAGCTCTGCAGCTTTTTTGACTTTAAATTAGAAAAAGGCAATTTTGTACTGGAGTTGTCTTGTGTTTGCACCGCACGTGAAAAATTTGAATAATGCAAATATTGTTGGAAGTACTTAACCTAATCCTTGGAGATAAAATGGTGCTTCAGCTAACAAAATATTATTTTAAATTGAAAAAAAAAATTATTGGTGCAATGGATTGTAGTTGTCTAATTAGACGAGTCAATATAAGATTTTTTGTGGGACAAATTCCAACAAAAGTTTTTGGCTCTAAAGGGTGTTGTATGCGTGAGAAAAAAAGCTTACCAAAATCTTACCATCGGAAGTCAATTTTTTCAAGATGGCGCCTGGTTACACTGGAATTTATTGAAAGACTTGTAATTCTGTTGATTTTTGTCGTTGAACAATAAATTCTGTTTTTAATCTAGATTTTTTTAGGGTCGAAGAATTCATTTCACAAAATTAATTTTATCTATGGTGCCGACAAGTGGTATATTTTTAAGTATATTCTTTTTTGTGTGGTTTTCGTCTTAAAAAGATCTTGCAAACAGTAAAAGTGAAAAAAGCAGGAAACCAAAAATTATAAGAAATGGGCAATTTTTTTTTTGCTATATCAATCATAATTTATAAAAAAAAATTAATGTAAAACCTGTTTAAATGCCCAACACTTCATATATTTTCTCGGTTTCCCGGTTGGAAAAATAAAAGTACTACATTTATTTTTTTTTATTATGGTACACCAAATAGTGCGTTTTTTTCGCCATAATTTATTACAAAAAAGTATATGCATCTAATCGGGCATGACTGTACATACAAGGACTCAAGTTTTTGAATGCAGAATAGCAGAATGTTAAACTTTTTGCTATAACTTTTTCATTTGTTATGATATTTCAACGAAATTTAAAACTTAGTAATAAAATAATATTTCAATCTTGTAAGAAAGGTAGGAGATCGAAATTCTACCATTAAGTTAATTTGATTCAATGGAAGACACAAATTATCATTTGATTAATGATAATGAGTTGGCCTTGTGAAACTGTTCCTGGTAAGTGCCTCGCATGTCTTTGAGATCACTTTTTACTTAATGGCATAGAATTCTTAAAATGCTTTTTACTGATTTGAAACTACACTTTGCCAAATAGTTTGGAAGCTCTGTCAAAATGATTAAAAATCGGAACAATCTCTGAGTAAATCTGTAATGACATGTTTATCTTGAACCCAAAGATACTAGTTTTTACTGAAGCTAGGATATTTTTTGGTTGCCAATCAAGTATTCTTAATTGGTAGTTCTGAAGCCACGCTTTGGTCACCTAAGTGGTGTATTTCAGATCAATAGGATAGTGTAGTAGTCATTCACGTGACGCCCAGTACATCACTTAGGACATGGTACCCCTAAGGTGCTTCGAAAGTTAATCTAAAAATTACCTCTCAAGTAACAAACTCGTGGCTGCAAAGTAACCAATTACCAACACTTGATTGCCCACCACAAAATATCCTGACTTCAGTCCAATCGAACATCTTTGGGCTCATGATAAACATGCCATTAAAGATTTACTTGGATATTGTTCAGATTTTCAATGATTTTGACAGAGCTTCCTAACTGTTTGGCAAAGTTTCGTTTCAAATCACTAAAAAGTATTTAAAGAATTCCATGCCATTAAGTAAAAAGTGGTCCCCAAAGCAAAAGGAGGCCACGCGAGCACTGACCAGGAACAGTTTCACAAAGCCAGGTCATTTATTAAATCTCATTTTTGTCTTTCATTGAATCAAATTAACTTAACGGTTGAATTTTAATGTTCTTACCTTTCTTACAAAATTAAAATAATTATTTTATTATTGACTTTGAAATTTCGTTGAAAAATCTTCCCTAGTAAAAAAGTTATAGTCTAAAGTTCAACGTTCTGCTAACCATTTGATGAAAAAGTTGAGTTGTATGTAGATTGTACAGTCATGCCCGATTAGTTGCATATACTTTTTTTTATATATATTTTGACCAAATAAACGCAGTATTTGATCTACCAAAATAAAAAATAAAATGAATTATAGTTTTTTTTCCATTTTTCAAAACGCGAACAACCGAGACAATCAAATAAGTTGTTGGCAATTTAACAGGTTTTACTGTAAATGTTAAGAAATTTGTTACAATTTATACTTTATATATAAAAACTATGCATTCTTTACAAAACTTGGTTATCTGCCTTTGTTTTTAGACTATGCACGTGCATTTTACTGTTTGGAATACATTTTTAAGACAAAATCCACATAGAAAAGGATTATTTGCTTAAAATATGCCACTTTTCGGCCCCATAGACAAAATTTATTTTTGGAAGTTAATTTTTCCACCCTAAGAACCCTAGATTAGGTACATTAACATTGTTCTACGACAAAATTTACCAAAGTTACAGATTTTTTTCTGATTTTCAGGGTAACCGCCACCATTTTTTAAAAAAAGTGACTTCCGATGGTCCGATTTTGGTAAACTTTTTTTCTCATTCATACAACACGAACACCCATTAAAGCCAAACGACATCAAAAAACCTTACTTTGAGACTTATATTGACTCGTTTAGATGAAAAAAACGAACTTAAAACAAAAACGGACCAAAAGCCAACTCAAAAAAAAAAAAAAATTTTTTAAGAAAAATTCACTTAATTTTTTTTTTTTACGTATTCCATGTGTTTTTCTTTAAGAATTAAAATTTTAGAGAAAATATTAAGTTTTTTTTGTAAATATTTTTCTCAAAATTCAAATTATTTTTAAATTAATCGGGACTAAAAATAATAAAATTTGAAGAAGCTGTTCATTTTAATAAATAAATTCTCAAAAATACACTTATTTGTTAACATAATCTAGCTTTCATCCCTACATTATTGAATAGCCAAAATTGCCAAAAACATTGCCCCTGTTCATTAAAATTAGAGTATGAAGCAGAAACTAAGGCAGCCACTTCAATAGAACTGTGGGGATTTTGAAGTCATAAACTTGGCAACTTTGTTACCATCAACAACGGGGCCCATCTAAAAACAGAAATGTTTGTTCTCGAGATACTGCCTCTTGCGAGGAACTGATAAATCCTACAAGTCATGTCATGAATAAGTGTTGCTGTTGTCACTATGTTGCTGTAAGTCACTAGACCCTGGTTCTCCACGAGCTGTTGCGCTACCAAATTTATTTTTATAACAACGGGGCCGACATTTTGCTGAAATTGGAAAACGTACAGTTTGAAAAAGTCCCCATACGGCTCACCAAGTGACAGTACATCCACGTAAAATCACTGTGTGATGGTTGCATCATGACAGAACTACGCACCACACAACTAATGCCACAATTTACATCTTGCATGAGTGATTTAAAGGCATAATTATCTCACGCATTAACGACGCCGCGGTGGCATGAAAGGCCATCGAGATCGTGAAATTTGACATAGTAAAACCTTTTCTTGTGTGGTTTCCTTAAGTTTCAGACTTTAGCAAATGACCGGTGCCTTTATAGTCAACATAACTCACGCCTTTGATCTGCATGCTAAAGGTCATTGAAAATTGAACTTCTTGGATGGCCTTCATCCAGCGAAACCATGGGCTCCGGTGGCGAAAGACAGATGAGAATTACCTTGGGAGGTGTGAAATCCAATTTCTGATAACACGATAACCCTCAAAGTTGTATTCATATTTTGTTGTTTTCTTTGCACTCTCATCACTAAGGTCCTGGTTATGGACTGCAAGACTTTATAACAACCGACGCATAAACTTCTTTGTTTGCTATACTTCACACCTAAACTCTGTTGTAAGCTCTTAGTCTATTTGAATGAGTTTATAAAAAGTTTTTTACAGAGACCTTTTAGATAAAACAAAAAAATGTTTTATTCAATTTTAGCATGATGTTCTTTTCTTTATCAATATTATGTAGTACGTACATATTATGTAAAAAAAATGAAAACACTAACACATATTCACATTACCAATATGAAAATAAAATGAAAAAGTTCTTCAACATTGATTTTCTCAGAATCCCATAGGACTGTAAGCGTGTAATAACTTTCAAAAATATATCAATGAATCATTAATTAAAAATTTTTTAATATTAAGTGTACGCCAAAAGAGTACCTTTACACATACAATTAAATAAAAAAAAGAATTTTAATAAAACAATTTCTTAGAGTAAGGGTTATTGTTATAATTAACATTACGGTATACGTTAATTTTAATTCAAAGGCAAGAACAATCTTTGATTATAAAGAAATATAAATTATAATAATCAAAAACAAATTTATAATTCAACCTTCCACTGATTCGACTGTAGACTTTTTAAATTATAAAAATTTCATATTCAAATATTATTCATATAAATTTATATCCCTTGATGGTTTGCCTCAATTTCGATTAATAATTTTTGACATTTTTTTAATTTAACAGCAAGCCATTAAAAACTTTGCCATACATAACCTTTGACAGAGCGGTTTCATGGCATTAAACATCAAAGAGGTTTTATTGATATATCGTTGTGTAAAAGTATTGCCAACAAAAAAAAAAGGTTACGCAGGAGACACAGAAAAACCAACAATGAAATTTTTATTTGAGGGGCCAGTTAATGTACAAACATATAGCTGACATTGAAAAGTTTCATTGAAAATATAAATATTATAATGGCTTACCCCAGTTTCACAGTCTCGTTTAAACCTTGAACTTAGTTAAATTGTTCTGCTGAGCTGGAATTGAAACCAAAAGTGGAGTTTAAACTCCCTCTGTGAAACTGGGGGCTCAGCCTTCCACATATGTTCATATTTATTTTGACATTTGAATGATAAGTTAATTTTCAATGATCGCATGATTGCATAAGAATAATAAAATTGATAAGGGTTGGATCTGAGTTAGTTCAAGTCCTTTATTTTACACCCATTCAATATACATACTCGTACATATACTTCAAAGATATCTAAATAGCCAAGGAAAATTAGACAGCAAAATGAAAACAACAAGTTCCGTTGGACAGCTTTGTTTTGACGTCTAATGCATTTTCTTTGAAGTACCCTAAATTTAGGCAAATTGTAGCTTAAGTAATTTTACACAACTAAGATCAACGTACTTTGCTATAAAAATCTATAGATTTTGAGAATTTTACGGGCTCAAGATTGACATCAGAGAGTCTTCCACTACAAAAGGTATTGACGAATTTTTTTCGTCTAGACCAATATTGCGCTTGGCTGGCTTGAAATTGTTTTCCATCCAATTCATGCAAAACTGGTTTAACTACTAAGGCCTAGTACGCAGATCGAGACAAAATGTTTCTCTCATATAAAATTTTTCCCAGGACAAATTTTATCTCGGATTTTTTTTGCCAATCAGTACGCAGCTCCAGCGCAAAATTTGACGTTCGTTGCCGCTGTACATCAAAAGGCAAAAGTAAGTAAGTCTCCACTACATTCTGCGCGGAAAAAGAATGCTCGAAGCACTATTTTTCCAAACAAATTGTGACGTCTTATGTTTATTTCACTTTTTATAAACTTGAATCTTCTCCCTGTTTCATACTTTCTATTATTAAGAAGTTTTAAGGTCGCACAACTGAAATAAAATATAAAATGCTTAAAGAAAATGATGACATCAGAATTAAGAATAAAATATAAAAAGCTGTTTCAAATCAGTCAGTGGCGTACCTAATAGGAAAGGGTACAGAAGGGCCACATACTGATTCGGAAAATTATTTCTTCTACTCAAAAATACTCCAAACCAAGTTGGAATCAGTAGACTGAATTGGCAAAAATCAAGTGGATTTCTAGAGCATTAGAAAACTCTGAACATTTCTGATTTTGGCAGGGTTTTTTTATCCATCGACATACACATCCATCCTTCAATGGAATTTTATAATTGATAGCTTCACAGATAGAGAAAGATCTATTTGACGGAAAAAGTTTATTTTGATCGAAATGTCTACCAATTGCCCTAAAATCACTTTTTTCCGGAGAAGTAAAATAACTTACAACATTTTGGAATTCTTAGAGGTTCTTTTTTAAACCAACGACATCGTAGCCATTCTTTAATGGAATTTGACAAATAATAGCCTGACATATGAGAGACAAACTATATTTTGATAGACAAAGTTCATTTTAATCCAAATGTGAACCAATTGCTCAGGAAATCACTTTTCTGCAGAGAAGTAAAAATTAAAAAAATCGTTTTTAAAACCCTTCGACATCGTATCTGTATCTGTCAAATTAATCCGACAGTTGAGAGCTTGAACGATGGAAGACAAACTATATTTTTATTAAAAAAGTTTGTTTCGAAATGTCAACCGTTTGCCCTAATTATAAATAAATAATAATAAAAATAAAAATTTCCTACTTTTTAGAGGTATTTTCACCCACATTACATTTTTCCCCAACAAGAGCAGTCGCTCAATTTTTTTTTGCTCTGCAAATGCTTTGAAAGAATTTGACTTCTGCATATAAAAACTTCAAGTTTGTGAATTGAAGGAAATTTTGTAATTTTTTAAATTTCTAGCTACGCTACTGTTCTCATTTGACATTTGTTTCATCTCGACAACTTCAGAATTTATCTTGAGAACAAAATGTAGAGATAAAATTTTTCTTTGCTCGATCTGCGTACTAGGTTTAAAGTAGGAAAAATGGAAATCCCAATTTTTATAGATTTGTTTTTCAGATAACTTGAATGACCCCCTATGTAAGGGAATAGGAATGGGGTGCTTGTCTACCCCAAGTCAAAATATAAATATATTTCATACAAAAGGGAATTTGGTTTCGTTAGAAACATCTCAAAGCTAGATTTTTGTTCCAAAACTAATTTTTTGATGAGTTATCCACACCCCCCCCCCCAACCCCGATTATAATCCTCCATACGCTCTTTCTTTACTGTCCTCACTAATAAAAACAATTCATTCAAAGATTAATTAAATAAAATAAAATTCAATGACATAATCTTAGATACTCGTATTAATTGATTTTAAAAGAAAACGTTTTGGGGTCCAAATAGACCCCTTGCCACGTTTGGGCCAAATTGTTTCGTCTTGTCAAGGAGGGTTAATCTATGTGCCAAGTTTAAAAATCGTGGCGTGTCGATATTTTGAGTGATAATTAGGCTGGCTATTTTAGAGGGGGTGGTGATGTGGTTGCCCACATTACTTCACTTGGATCTCCAAGGATCCATTGGGCTCCCCAGGATATAGGCCAAAGAAGAAAAAAGGAAGATAGTGGTAGTCTTAGGAGTGGGGTGCATCCTTGAATCATCCGAAGTTCTGAATGAATTTTAGGATGCTATTTAGTGACAAAAACGAGATATCGCCCAAATCGTCGAAAAATATTCTCCGAAGACTGTTTTTCTGGTTCTGACAGAGGCTGTCAAGAGATAGTTGAAGTTTGCTTATAAGTAAGTACTTTGTTTTTTCTTAAGAGATATCTGGCCATAGATTACTTGCACCCCGAAACATGTCACTGGCGCCCTCAAGGAAGCTCTGGTAAATTTTCTTTTCTCTTTGTTGCAGTAGCATAAGTACTCAGGATACAATATGGGTCGGTTTAACCGATGAACCTCTTTTAGGCAATTCATCTTCCATTTCATTGCCGTAAATGTCATTGTGTCCTAGGACCCACCGGAGGGTGACTGAATTTGTCTAACTGAGTGATCTAAATTCACTACGGCAACGATCAACCAGATTTGACTTCGTGACAATTGACTATATGACTTTAATTGTTGCCTGGCTGTCAATGAAGATGTCTATCTTTTTATTTCTCAGTTCAGAAGTTGAAAGATATTTTTCGGCCTCATAAGCTGGAAGCACTTCCACTTGGAAGATACTGTTAAAGTTTGGGAGTTTTATTGAGCTGTTTATGGGTTAGTTTAACTGAGAAGAAACCTGAACTTATCCCAGCTTCCATTTTGGAACCGTCTGTAAAAACCGATGCTTATTTTACGTTTAAGACCCGGTTTTCCTTCTTGAAATTCCTCGTTTGGAAGTCTGTTAGTGCGACTGGGTTGGTGAAATATAGTCCTTTTAACGTCTATAAAATGAAGTTCGTTATGGTTCTGTGACCCCAGTGGGACGTTTTCCAATTCTCACTTCTTAGTCGTAGAACACTTTGTAAATAAATCGAGTGGGGCTAGTGAAAGGAAAGGAATGTTTCTAGGGCTGCAGCCGGAGTAGTCCTCAATGTAACTAGTTGTGCCAATACATGCCAAGCTTGAGATTTTGTGAAAATTTATTTTTGACTTTTTACCGTCAATTTAAAAAAGTACTAAAACGACTACTACTTTGCAAATTTCGATTGCATGACCTTATTGGTATGCAGATTTGAGGACTTTTATAGTACCAATATTTTTTGTAAATTTGCATATGGATTTATCGATCCGTTTTTTCTCACCAAATGATTAAGGTCTTACACACCATCAAAACGGAAACAAAAAACAAACAATAATTTTCGTTGCCTTTTTTTTCAAAGATTTGCATTATTTTCGATATTTTTTAACCTAAAATTGTAAAAAGTGAAAAGTGTGTTGACCATTTCAATGCAAACGTGTGGAAAAAATTTGACGGGAATGTTAGGCATTAACACAATTTGTTCCATTAATTGGTTCGTAAGACTTTGAACATTTGGCGAAGAAAAAAGGTTTGTGCTTGCAAGTTAAGTCATGCATTTTAACTGAAATACCACAAAAAGTCTTTTATTTCTACTTTTTTTAAACTCACCAGACTTGCCAGATTGGGCTATTTGTCGGGAATTTGGGCTATATTTTTCCAGTAATTTCAATATGACAGCTCCATCATGATTGGGCTATAAATAGCCCAAATCATATCTTGGGCGATATTTTTTCTCACATTAATAAATCATATAAGAATAAACTTTTCTTTCCCTCAACATATCCATAACGAATTCTACAATTTGGCACCACTTTTTATTCACTGAATATAAAGTGTTTTCCAGAACGAGTTTCAAACAGTTTGAAACCGCCAGATTTAGTCATTTTTAGTGCAAAGTCGTTCCACAAGTGAAAGTTTGTACTTTTTCGGACCAAAGAGAGCGCTCATGAGAGAGGACAAAATTTCCACTTCCTGCC
This sequence comes from Dasysyrphus albostriatus, assembly GCA_946251815.1. Classification (NCBI taxonomy): domain Eukaryota; kingdom Metazoa; phylum Arthropoda; class Insecta; order Diptera; family Syrphidae; genus Dasysyrphus; species Dasysyrphus albostriatus. The sequence goes on along the minus strand of OX276335.1, from coordinate 189,500,972 downwards.
AGATTTAGTCCGAAAAATTTCTGGTGGCTGTTTTGTACGGGATGTCAAATGCCAAGTGTTCGTTTGTCAGATTTTAAGAAAATGTCAGTTTGAAGTTAAATTACCAAACAGAATACAAATAGCTAGGGTTACCCAAGTGTTCCTTTTTTTTATTTTGTTTTTGGTAGATGTGCACAAATTTATTAATTTATCTATCTTTTTATCAATCAAATGATTTTCTTAAGATACATGTGCCGTTTAGGCAAATCTTTTTCCGAAAAAGAAGATTAAGTAAAGAAAATTTGTGTAACTCTTGTTTATTGTAGTTTTTTTTTACAAATTAATGTTTCATGATTTAATATGTACTTAAATAATATTTCTTTGTTTAAGTTTACTCATTTTTATTCATAATAAAGATTTTGCCTTTGGATCTTTAGTCCAAATGTGTTTCGTCCTGGTACAACAGTTGGGCTCATCAGTTAGATGCTGTAGTACCTTTCTAAGACGCATTATTTTCAATCGATGGATACCGACAACTAATTAATTTTAATTATATTATTTTTATTTTTACTTCTAATAATTATGTAATCATTTTTATAGGAGAACGTTTCTCTTTTCTTAACATTCAATTTCTTGTACAGTGATTTTATAAAAAAATTGATTGACTTATGATTGCACTACGGCAGCTCTAGTCAAATATTTCTTTTGACGTCGTGCAAATTAGTACCCATACTGTTCCTGACAGTTTTTCTTCTCTCTGAGAGGATTTTACTCCCACCTGTCACAATTTGACATTTCGGCCGAAATAGTGCAAAGAATTTAAGGAACACACCTATATTTCATTGGTTCTGACATTTCAAATGAACCGCAACAATCCTCACATTAATAATTTATTCATTCATCTGTTGTTCCCAGATTTTCAGTTTTTATAGGAAAAAATTATTGATTTTGGGCTACTATTTGGGCTTTTTTTGGGCTCCAATTTTGGGCTACTCTATTTTTTTAAATTGGACTATCGAACTAGTTCAAGATGTGGCAACTCTGAAACTCATGTTGACAAATAATTCAAATTCTCCAAAACTGTCCTTCAATTTAAATTTAATTTTGAACAAAAAGTTTTTATTGTAAATTTTTCAAATTCGGTTTAGCTGCCGAGCTATACCTACCAAAAATATTGAAAAGTGGCCAGTGTGACCATTCTCTCAGAAACTTATGGGTGAATTTAGTAGCATTTTCGGTTTTAAGCTTGGTTATTGGCCAAACAAACATTTTAATAATATAAACCCTTGCACCTACATAATTGTTCCTTTATAAAAGGTTTATTCAATATATTCCAGTCAATTTGTGCTCAAAATGACTCTTAGCGGGCAAATTATGGGATAGTTTTGATTTTGCCCCTCTTTTATGTTTTCGGGGGTGTTAAATCTGAATCTGAGGTTTTTGACTTAAATTTCGTGACGAAAAATAATGGAAAAATATGCAGAAAATGATGCAAAAACCACTTTTTTCTAATTTGTTACAAATGGCTCGAAGTAAAGGGTTTTCCAACAGGGACGCTACAAAAGTAGAGCGTCGGGGACAGCAAACGACGCCATATTTCTTGCCGCTCTTTTGACATTTCTCTTCAGCAAGGCTTGCCATTTCATGATGGAAAGATATACGAGCCAACAACGAGTCGAAATTTTTAACATTTACTACCGAAATTCGGAGTGGCCTCAACGTTAAGAGCCTAGCAGATCAACAATTGAGTGCCTAGTGGAAAAATTTGAATCCACAGGCACAGTACAAAATTTTCCAGAAGCGGCGTATGTTCGTGAATTGGGCTGAGCAACAATTTGAAAATGATTCGGATTTTCATCAAAAAATCATCTTCAGCGATGAGGCTCATTTCTGGCTGAATGGCTTCGTCAATAAACAAAATATGCGGTATTGGTCAGGCAGCAATCCACACGTACTCCATGAGTCATCATTGCATACCGAAAAAAATACGGTTTGGTGTGGTTTATGGGCCGGCGGCGTCATTGGGCCGTACTTCTTCCGTGATGATCAAGACCGGCACGTTACTGTTAATGGGGATCGCTACCGTTCAATGATAGCCGAATATTTTTGGCCCCAATTGGATGATATGGACTTGAAGGACATGTGGTCCCAACAGAACGGTGCCACAAGCCACACAGCGAATGTCACAATCAATTTATTGGAAACCAATTTGGCCGCCTCGGTCGTGCGATTTGAAGCCGTTAGACTATTTCCTATGGGGCTACGTCAAGTCTATGGTCTATGCCAACAAGCCAGCGACGATTGATGAACTTTGTACGAATATCGAACGTGAAATTGCAGCAGTATCGGCCGATTTATGCTTGCAAACTGTCAAAAATTGGGTTCAGCGTCTGGACTTCTGCAAGCGTGCCCGTGGTGGCCATTCAAAAGAAATCGAGTTCCATACATAATGGCATCGAACGTACTTTCACACGAATAAAGAATTTCATTGATATCCAAAACCGTTTTTGTTTTATCTAAAAAAAACTTTTGTAGCGCTCTTATTGAAAAACCCGATATTTTTACTTTTATACTTTTTGGCGGGTGAAATCCATTTTTGGTAATGCATTGTTGTCTATTTATTTATTTATTTCTCGTTTACCAATCTAAATAGAGCTCTGTCAAAACAGTCGAACTTCCATAAATTGAATTTCCATTTAGAATTTGAATTTATAGGAAAGACATTTTTTTGTACCGCTCTGACCACAACGGAAACCATTCCATTTGAGTTTTGCAATTCTTTCACAGACGAAAATAGGTTATGGGGATTTTTCTAGTCAACGAAGTGGTTCAATCATATGAGATGAGAAGCTTGGAGTCTTTCTTACCTGAAAATGAAAAGAGTAAACCAATAAAGCAATGCTGAATTCACTAAATTATCTTCCCCCCAATGCAAAAATCTGTCAAAACAATAAATTGCATTCGATGAATGAAGAAACAAAAAGTTTAAGATTCTGACTAACTTGAATGATTAAAATAATGTACTTTACATAGTTGAAAAATTTTGAATGTTTTTTTACGAAACCGGGCACATAAACTAAAATATTTAAAATTAGGTTTTATTTTTGAATTGTGCAATTTTTGTTTTGTTGTTTTAATCACTACTAAAATTGTGAAATCTTCATCTAATGTGAATTTAAAACTACATAATTGTATATAAATACCTAGGGTTCTTTTTTTAGTGAGCACTTAAAGTTCTCTTCAGTTCGTGTTCAAAAACATTTTGTTTTATTTTGTATACATATTTTTTGTTTTACTATCATTTTTGAACACATTAATGTTTTTTTTTATAAATCTTTCTGTTATTGTTGAGCAATTTGTGTTTTTTTTTTGTTTTTGATGAAGAGGACGTTTATCTACTAATAAATGCATTGGTTTGTTGTTGTTGTTGTCTTTTTCGGTTTGACTTTATTCCTTGGTGTTCGTTTCTAGAAGTTGTTTCTTGTTGTTGTATAGTCGTTGATGATGGCTGCTGCAGCTGACGTTGATGGTGTCCACTTTTGCTGGTGCCACCATCACCAACAACTCCTCTACCTGAAGATGTCTGCGATGATGATTGTGATGGAGTGTCAGTCAAATTGTCTTCCATACCATATTCGTCTTGGAATCGTACATGATGCTGTTGACGTCTGTGAAGTGTTGTTTTCTCAATTGGAGATGGTTGCTGTTGCAGCTCCTGTTGTTTAGTGAATGATAATGATGAGGTTGTCTGAAGATTATCCCTGCTATCAATTTGTTGAGATGGTTGCTGTTGCAGTGCACAGAACTCATTGCAGGAGCAATCGGAAATTATTGATGGATCTTCAGGTGTTGGTGAGCGAAACGTTGTTTCTGGACTGAAATTGAATAAAGAATTTTAAAAATTAGTTTTTGATTTTTTTTGTGTACCTAATAACATAATAATTTTTTTTTTTTTATTTGAAAAAGTGCTAGAAACAATTTGAACAATGTAAATGAAAGGGGCAACTCTTTTTATACATCCTTATTAAAGTAAACATTAGGGCGATTTTAATTTTGTAAATAGGGTTAAAGGACAATGGGCGAATATGGCCCGGAACCAATAAGAATGACCTTAATACCATTTAAAGGTTTGCATTCATACATTCATTATCACCATAGAGTGTATATCCAAATTCACTGGGTGGTCGGAGTAATTAAAGTTTGCATACAGGATGTTTCGTAGTTTTCTGAAAAAAAAATATTAAAAAGTAACGACAACACTTAAAATGTCATGCTTTAACTTTTTTTTTAAACTAAGACTTAATTCTTGTACTTTATTTTTAAATCAAGTTGTTTTAGTGAAAGGATCAATTTTTTAAACTAATTTTTTTTTATTTACTTATTCTAGATTACAAAATTTTCGAATCAGAAAATCCTTTTTTGAAAGTTTAGGAAAAAACTTTTTGGCCAATTTTTTTTTTTATGATTTTTTATAACTGGCACTTCCTAGATCAAGAATATGCATTTTTTAAGTCGCAAGAACGGTTAGTTTAGCCGCAAATCAAGTTTAATGTTGTAAACTTTGATGCCTCTAGGATGCATAGGCCGCAAATAACGTTTAAAGATAAAGTCGATTTTTCGTATAATACGATGCATCAATTGAAAGGTGACACTTCCTAGATTATGAATATGACGCTTATAACGAGATTCATCATTGCTAATGTTAAGTTTACTTGAGCAACAGTACTTTATGTGGCCCGCTTTGCGGGTTCTTAGGATTTTAATAATCTTTTTTGGGCCCTCTGTTCCGCTCACGCAACTCCGTTGCTTGGATTCGGGTAAGTTAAGTCGTCAGGCAGGCGCCAATGTTAACAGTTTTCTTGGATAACAGTACCTTGGATCGCCCGCTTCGAGGGTTCTCAGGATTTAACCCTCTTTTTTGGGTCCTCTGATCCGTTCACACAACTCCGTTGCTCCGTTTCGAGTATGTAAAGTGACCAGGCAGGCGCCAATGTCAACAGTATCTTGTCTTTGTCTCAGCAGCACTGAAAATTACCAAATATTTATAGCCAAATAAACTTAGGGCGGTATTCACCAAACGCTCATAACTTAAGAGCTTCATAAACCTATTCACCAAGCAATAAAAGTGAAATATTTAAGAGCGCTCATATAAGTTATGAGTGGTCCTGATCACTCGTAAAGTTATGAGCGCTTTCTCCGAAAATTTATTCAAAAACCTTCGAGGTAACTCTTCAAGCAAATTCAATTATCCATTTTGTCGTTACAGCTTGGATCCTTACAAAAATGAGTGTCGCACGCACACATGTACTATAATTCTTTTTATCTTCAGAGATTTTATTTTTTTTTCCACTTATTTTATAAGTTTATTTTTGTAGGTTACGCGGTGAAGATCATTGCTGGTTTTAGTCCGTGAAAACTTAAAAAAAAAAACGCCAGTAATACAAATCCTTCAGCTTCACTCCCCTTCAATCAAAGGACTTCGTTGTGGGTCCGCAAATGAAGTAAGCAACGTATGAACGACACACCTTGCGAAACCAAAAAGTGTTAAAAGAAAATTTAATTTTATAAAACAAACTGAAACATGTAATGATATTCAGCGCAGTATTTACAAAACAAAAATAAAAACAAATAAATGAAAATGAAATAAAATAACTTTAGTCACAAGGAATTTGTGTAAATGTGCGTTCAACACTTATTTTTGTACGGATCATAAAAGTGCCAACAAAGTTGGGCCAGTCTGAAAACAGTTTGATTTCCCAGTTTGGGTATGCCTGAACTTCGAAAAAGAGCTATGAGTTATTGGTGAATAGCACAAATATTATTTGAGCTATGAGCCTCATAAACTTAAGAGCCGTTTATGTGTGCTTGATGAATACCACCTTAATTTCCCTTTGCAATGCTTTGTTTAACTCTGAAAAGAACTTTTTATAGCTGAACTGCACTCTAATTGTTTTTCAAGTTGTATGACAGAGAAATTCTTGAGATATTTTAATCGTTTTTGCTGTCATCAGTATTGAAATCTGCATTGAATTGTCGCCAAATCACTGCTTAGAGAATTTCAATAATATTCATTCATTTCATATAAATCTTAAAATTAATACTGTGAGAATCAACAAGAAGAGGACGCTTAGGAAAATTTTAAGCGTTTAACGTGAATCCTAACAGACATTTAATTATACGCTTAAAAATTGTTTTAAGCGTTTTGAGGAACAAACAAATTATTTTATAATTAATTTTTTTTTCAAGCTAAAGATGGTTTTTAAGCTTTTTGAACAGGAATTATATTGTTTTAGCTTAGAATCGTTTTTTGAGAATTTAAATTTTTTCGCACTTAAAATTAATTTTTTTTGCACTTAAAATCCATCGAAATAAATTTGGAAGAATTTTTAGCTTCAAATTATTTTAAGAGAATTATGTTTTTTTTCAAGCATAAACTGGTTTTTAAGCATTTGGAGCAGGAATTAAGTTTTTTTTTAGCTTTTTTTAAAAATTTTAATTTTTCGCGCTTAGAATCCATCAACATAGTTACTAAAATAAAATTAATTTCTTCGCGCCTTAAATCCATTAAAATATGAAAGTCCCTAAAGTAAAATATTTTTTTCATCAATAGGAAAAAAGTACTTTTCAAAAGTATTAAATACTTTTTCCAATCCCACGGCCAACTCCGCCAGAAAATCCATAAGATACTGTGCCGCGGGATATCAAGCTGCGGGATTGGAGTCAAAAAGGTTCATAATATAATCCGCGTCAAACGTTACACGGGCAACTGATTTTCGGGAAAACGTAGTGTTCCCATCCAATCTTGACATGACTTACTATACTTATGTTCTCGTAGAACCTTGTCAACAAGGAAAAGAATTTACCGTCAAGAATAATTATTTTAACTGACATTCAAAGTTAAATGACTTCAATTGTTCTTATAATCGTGACCTTTTTGTTTAAATAAGTGTGAGCTTAAGTAGGATTAAGGTCGACATACAGCCCACTTAAGAATAACATTACATATTTGTTAAATAACTTAGATAACACAATTTCTTTTGATATTGTAGTGGTAGAACGTACTAAAAAAAGGTAGTTTTGAAAAAATAAATTTGAAAAAAAAATCCTTTTCTGCAAAATTCTTAATTTCATAATTAATTTTGCTAGGACCTTCCACTAAAACAACTTGATTTAAAAAGAAAGTGAAATAATAGATTCTTAGCTTTAAAAAAATTATAACATGTCACTTTAGGTATTGTTGTTATTTTTTAAAAATATCTTTGTCTGTTTAAAGTCGTTATTTAGAATATTATGAAACACCCTTAATTCAAATTAAAATAACTTTGATTTTATAGATTAAAATATCTTTTACAATTCTTGGTCACCACTATTTTTGAAATCGCTTTCCAATGAAAAGTTATTGTCAAAAAACTGTAAAATTTTGTTTGTATAAAACCCGAAACAAGTCTGTCCATTAATTATATTTTCAAACAAGTTATGTTTGTCAGTTATTTTGAACAAAAAATAATTGAAAAATGCAGAAACTACTCTTAAGTTACACCCCAACTTCATACAGCATGCAAATGTCCAACATCGCAACCACAATCAGCTGATTTTTCTTACTGGGCAAATCATGTCAGCCGTTTCATTTGTCTCTCACTACCACTTCTATCTTTTGCAACAATACCCGTGTTTTTTTGAGATTTTATATATAGTTCAGTGAGAAATTTCCAATAAAACGAATCCGCAGCTGCCTATATTTTTATATTTGTATTATAGTACCCCCGAATGATTGTCACAACAAAAAAGTGAATTTTATGAAAGTTAAAAGTAGAAATAAACCAAAATTATTAAAAATAACTAACTTATGTTGAACTAAAATATGAAATATAACTATATATTTATATAATTTATGATTTAAATTGAATGTTTGTGTCCCTTTCGTCTTTGTTTTCCATTTTCAGATTGGAAAATTGATTTTGCGGCTAATAATAGAAACAAAGGTGTAGGGGTTTGTTGGTAGACTATGGTTAAAGTTAAAGTCATCATTTGGTCTGCTATTACACGCGGACTTTTCAGTCCACTTTTTAGAAATTAAATGAGTGCGAAGGTGAAATCAGATATATTTCTTGAAAAAAGTTATTACTTAAAAGTTGTCGTATAATAGCGGAGTTACTACACATGGAGTAGATGACGTTATTCGTAATAGTTAAAAATAATTTAATCACCAATTTTGAGAAGGTGACATCTCGAATTTTTTCACAAATACATTTTTGTATATCAATGTAATCTTACTGCTTCCCTGCACCTATAATGCTAAAAAAGGACATCTTTAGTAGATATATTTACTGTCATTGTCATGTAACACAAATGTAATTTTTTTAAATTTTAAACTGGGCTTTTGGAAATAATCAGTTCTTTGCATCACATGAACATTTTAATTTTTCAAAGATGTGACCTTTTCGAAATTGGCCATTCAATTATAATAAAGACGTGATTGTATTGCTTTAATGTGTATGTACTTAGTTTTCCATTGGTAGTTTTAATTCACCAATTTAAGCGGATTACCTGAGGTTGAAAGACAGTTCAAGTAGTAGCAAAATATGCTTGTTAGTTTTCAGTTCAGCATTTTAAAATCATAGAACCACGGATCAAAACTTGTACCATACTTGTACAACTGGACTTTTATCTCCCAAAAGCTGAACATCAAAACCTGAACCACGGTTGTACACACTGATCTTAAGCCAAGGTTACATATATAAGTTTTACTTATTATCACTTATGTTAAAGTGGTTTTCATTAAGCTGCGATTAACGACCTGCGAATTGCATGAGAAATTTTTTGGTTGCCGATTGATGCGAATTGCCATTAAAAAATTGACTTAAATTTAACTTTTATCGGTGAGCCTACTGCCGATATTGTTTTTGTTATTTGTGTAAAATCCTACTATACTATGGATAGCTTTTTCAATAAAACACTGGTAGTATTTAACTCAAATTATAGGAACAAATGTCACGTAAGTAAATAATAACTTTTGCAGCAATATTTACCTGCAGATACAACGAAATTCAAAAGAAAAAAAAAAAAAACACGCACGTGAAACCAAATCTCATGGCCAAGTTACGGCTCTGAACCTTTGGCACCTCATATATGGGAAATTTGATATTTTAGAATGTCATCTAATTGGTCAGTAATTGGTCAAGAAAGGTCAACTAGTCCTAGAAATTGGTCAGCCCTTGATAACTAGTTATAAAGACTTAAGGTTTCTCAAGGTCACTCAAGGTCACGCGCGATTTTTGGCACCTCATTTATGGGAAATTTACAAAAAAAAGATGCCATCTGAAAGATTTGTAGATAGTGATAAAAGGTCAACTATTTTCAGTAATTGGTCAGCTATAGTTTTTTTTCTATGAATTTTCAAAACTCGTTTCAAGGTCACAAAAAAACTTTTGGCACCTCATTTGGGTCATTTCAATAAACAAGTATGCCATTTGAAAGGCCATTTCACGGTCATAAAAGGTCAGCTATTTTCATAAATTGGTCAGGCATAGTTTTTTAAATGAATTTTTAATTTATTTAAAAAAAAAATTTCAAGGTCATAGCGATTTTTGGCACATCATTTATGGGAAATTTGCAAAAAATATATACCATCTGAAAGATCTCTAGATCTATATAAAAGGTCAGCTATTTTCAATAATTGGTCAGCGATAGATTTTTTTTAATATGTTTTTTTTTTAAATTTCAAGGTCATAGCGATTTTTGGCACCAACATGATCTTCTCAGAATTTATTGCTTGTATGAAAAAAAAGTATGTTAATCTTTTTTGTGTAGAATAACATAAGCTTAACTTTGTACCTTCAAATTTTTTCAAAAAAAAACTTATAATTTTCGAGAACTTAAGAAAAAAACTGAATTTAACCCCCTTTAACAACCCCAAAAAATGTAAGCCCCGGTCTAAATTTACGGAACTTTTCAGGAAATGGTTAACACGCCAACACAAAGCTCTCTACCAAAATTCAGCTTAGTCGGAATTTTTCGAAGGAAAAGTCTAATTTTTCTGGGCTAAAAATTGCTGGCAAGGCGACACCTTCGATTATTACCATTGCCAAGCTCTTATTAGCGTCAAATTAATTTTTTCTAGGTTTTTTTAACAACTAAATTATTTTTACAGATTCATAGGTAATTTGCGCATGACTAGGCATTGCTTTCATGTTCAAAATTAGCTACTAACATTCTCTTATACTACTGACGAAAATTCAAAAACTCATACAAAAACGTCCATGACCGACCAATTTCCGAAAATAGCTGACCTTTTATGATCGTGAAACGGCTTTCAAATGGCAAACTTGTTTTTTTTTTGAAATGACCCAAATGAGGTGCCAAAAGTTTTTTTGTGATCTTGAAACGAGTTTTTGTAAATTTTTAATTTTAATTTTAATTTTTTTGTAAATTTCCCATAAATGAGGTGCCAAAAATCGCGTGTGACCTTGAGTGACCTTGAGAAACTTTGAGTCTTTATAACTAGTCATCAAGGGCTGACCAATTTCTAGGACTAGTTGACCTTTCTAGGCCAATTACTGACCAATTAGATGACATTCTAAAATATCAAATTTCCCATATATGAGGTGCCAAAGGTTCAGAGCCCCAAGTTACGTCGACAAGACATGAATTTTTCTGCCTCTATTGGTTTTTCGTATTGACATTGTCATAGTCCAAGCATGGCTCATGTTCAGTTGGATGTTAAATTGGGAGTCTTTTATTTTCTCCAAAAATATTGACAAATACCTATAACTCGATTGAATATTTTACATAAAGACTAGAATCCTAGCTTTCAGAGATCTATAAAACATTGTTGTAAGCTTTTCGTCATTTTCTTTTTAACAATTTTGTTTGCGTTTTGCCTGTGCCAAGTGTTGTTTTCATAATTGTTAATAATTTGTATTAGCAACTGGCGTAAGAAATGATTTTTGTCACCGAAACTCCACAAATGGACCACTGTGTGCCAATTTGAAGGGCTATTCAAAATCTATTTTAAATCTTTTTGTATTTAAAAAAATCTGTGTTGGCATTACTTTCAAAGCATTTCATAGAATTTTATTCAAGATCATGTTTAAAGATGTTTCTAAAGGGCCATTCACATGGGAGCGACCAACAAACGTCGAATAAACGAATAAAACGGAATTCAATACTTTTATAAACCTAAATTCTTTGAAAAAATTAGAGAAAGTGGTAGAAATCTAGTAAACGCTAATGTTGAGTTATAAAAATTAGCATTTTAATTGATAATATAAGCGAAATTTGAGTAAACAATTTTTTTATTCAAATTTTTCCTATATCATATATTAAAATGCAAATTTTAGTAACTCAACCTTAGCGTTAATTAGATATCGTCCATTTTGCCCGCTTTTTTCGAAGAATTTCGGTTTATAAATGAGTTAAATCCCGTTTTGTTCGTTCATTCGTCGTTCGTTGGTCGCTCTCATGTGAATTATCCTTAATACATATACCCTTGACTGCAAGGTCTTGGTCAATTTTTTTTTATTTTAAAGGACCATGTCGTCACCAGGGCTGTCGAAGTACTGCAATTGCAGTATTTGTACTGCTTTTTCAAACTCCGTACTGCCGTACTGCTAATACGACCAAAGTACTGCTTTTTGTTGTTCAGATCTTTTCCGTACAAAATGTTTAAATTGCTAAAAATAACAGTTAAATCCTTAAATGTTGTATTTCTTTTTTTTTTTTTGATTTAATAACTTTTTTAAGTATATCAGGAAATGTTGTACCTCGTCATAATAGTGAGTGCGTCGGACTGCCATGCGAAAGGTCTGGGTTCGATTACTACTGCCTCTAGCAAGGAACTGACAAATCCTCCAAATACTCGTCGTCGTTTTGAATTAAAGATTTATCATCTAGCCGTTTGGACTCCCCTCCATTCCTGTCAACAACACGCACACAGGAATTGTTGGAGAAGTAAGTCACTAGGCCCAGGTTCTCCACGAGCTGTTGCGACACCAAATTTATTTTAATTTTAGATAAAATAGAACAGATAGCCTTGGATGGCTACACCTACGAAGTAGATGTAAGCACATAGGTATGAGTTTAAAAAAAATCGGAGATCTATGATTTCTGATTTGATGTTCTTCTCCGAAAAAAGTTAGTTCGAGGACTTTTAAATGACATTTAAAACGAATATTTCACACACGTCAAAATGTAGTCCACTTGCAAGCAATAAACTGGCAAATTCTTTTGAATGATCTCTAGCCCAACAAATTTAAAATTTTACCTCATAAAGTTCCAACAACGCTGAATTTTGGTGAAGGGATTTGCCTTGACGTCTTGAGCATTTTCAAATAGTATCCTTAATTTGGGACGGGGCAAACAAAATATAGGAGTGGATTGAAAGAAATTTCTTTGAAAAATTGTTTTTAAATTGTAGCTGGTGTAGTTCTATACTAAAAAGATAAGAAAGCTTGTTTGCATATAATAATTTAATTAAGAGTGAAGGAACTTCATGGTGTAGCCTTATGTTAAGTAAAGAAAATGCATTAAAATTGCGTTAATCATTTTGTGTACGTTTTGTGAACCTAGTTTTTGGGGTGTCTGGTTTGGGGTAAGGGTAAAACCACCATCTTTAAGTAAGGGCAATCCAATATTTCGAATAACGAAAACTCGTTTTTTTATCTTAAAGAACGGAATCTCGAAAATCAATAAGAAAATTATTCATAACCTCGAAATTACAAAATCTCGCTTTTAACAATCTCGCGTCAAAAAATCTTGCTAATCGAAATCGCGCATATTAAAATTATACTCGTATAACAATCAAAAATCCGGAAATGTTGCCCAGTTCACGTTATTTTGTAGTTGTTATGTAGGTTATTGAAAAAAAAACTCTTGTTATAGTGTTTATGCACGGTTTTCACAGAAGCAGTCCAAATCATGACCCAAATTGCGACGCCCCTGTTTGAAAGATAAAATAATAGGAAGTAGCCCTAAATTAACCTTTATTTAATCATTATCAGCCCTATCAATAAAAATCGCTTTGGTATATCTTTTAATTCACAAATTAACTAAAACGTCCATCAGGAGTTAGTTCACGAATTAAAATTTCATATCAATAAAAATATAAACTGCTAATCCACGTTAAGTTCAAAATCTTTACAAAAATCTACTACAATCAACAAGAACTCTGCTGTTACCAAAGACTATTTTTTGAACTGCACATTAAAGGTGTCGGAATTTTTTTTTATTTTTCAAATTCAAAGTGGGTATCGTGGATCTTGAAAAGGATTTAGAAAGAAGTAATTGTTGCTGAGACATTTTCCATAATTGAATTTGAGACCCCGCGGCCAGTTTTAGGTAAAAATTTACAATTCGAAAAACTGGTCAGAAAAACAATTTAAATATACATCGATAGGTGGTCACAGTAACTAAAAGTGATTTAGTTTTAGCTTTTGTAACATGCTGCTAAGAAAATAGACTAATAAACTGCTCCTTAAAATGTCATAGAAACTTTTTACCTTAAATCTTAAAGAAAGCTCCCAAAAAATCAATCGATTTTTAAGCGGTTTTTGATTATTTTTTTTTAAATGAAATGCTCGAACTGGCCCGACAACTTTATACAGCGTACATAAATTGACAACTGGTCAATGCAATTGAGTAAATAAATCCAAAATAAAACATAATAAGTAATTCTGGTAAATGATTCTTCAGACCACTTTTCGAATTATAGTTTTGTTACCTTAAAGCGGCCGTGGGGTCTCAAAATTCAATTTTGGAAAATGTCCCAGAACAAAAATTACTTCTTTCTAAATCCTTAACAAGATCCACGATACCCATTTTGAATATAAAAAAAAAAAACACCCCTACTGCACATATACTTTGTCACAAAATGTGGACTTTTGCACATGCACTCTCTCATTTGAAGTTGTAAGAAGCATGTCTGTCACTAGCGTCTGTTTCCTTTTTTCTCTAGTCTTTGGCAACAATGACAGAAGTATTTTTAACTTAATTACTCGTTTAATAACGAGTTGCTATTTTGCAGAATAAGTTTATTACCTTGAATTTAAATTTATTGATAAGATTTAACACTTAACTCACTCATTTGCGTTTATGAATACCGGTGTATGTGTGCAAAATCTCATTAATTTATATCAACATTTTTGTCGCCTTAGTTCAACAAACCAACCACTGTCTGGTTGGGTGATGGCTTTATGATTTAGGAAGGTGGTATCAAATAGTGCTCTGTCATAACAATGCCTATTTTTTTTTGTAGATTTATAATAACTTTATTATCATAATTTCTAGATTTTAATTTGTAACAATAGTAACAAATCACAAATGAGTTTGGCTTATGTGGTCCGCCAGTTTTGTAGTGTGTATTGTAGATAGTTTCAAAAGGACATCCCTGTGCATTTACACGAAATCATTTAAATGGCTAGGCAATATTTGATGCCAGTTGGTCATGCCATTCACACGATTACTCCATTAATGCCAAGAAAATGAAAGAAATTATGGCAATTTGTCACTCGTGTAATAACGGCATAACACTGCAGCCAATGTTGTGTGATAGATTTACATTCCAAAAAAAATTGATAGTGCTAAAAACTTATAGTTAATTTAAGTGCAATATCCTGCCCCGACTCTGAAGCTACCAACAATTTCACTAGAGTTTTAATTTAAAAACCAAAAATGTTTACATATAAAATCTGATGTACAAAAAATTTATACTTGTAGTGTTATGCACATCAGCATTAATTTTATTAGTTACGATTTCTATCATTATGTCATCAAAAATTATTAAAAAATTTAACATTTTTTTTCGTAGATTTAGCATCACCCCACAAACATAAGATATAATTAAAAAATAGTTATTTTCACATCAATAAAAAATTCTACCAACAATTCAACTCAATTTTAGTTTCAATTGTCTGCAAATTTCCATATAAAGTTTTTCGATTTCATTTAATTAAATTAAAAGTTAATGTTTGACAAAATTAAAAGTCAAAAAGACAACAAAATTAAAAACAATGAGGCTAACAATACACATATTCGTTAAAACGCATATAAATTCCATATAATTTGTTATTTTTTTTTTTTAGTTTTCGAGTGTGTTTTAATTTAATGAAATAAAAAATTTGCTTGTTCACTTTAAGCTCACTCTTTGAACAAAATAAAATGAAATATAAATTTCATGGGGGTTAGTTGAATACAAAAAAAAAAAAAAAATTAAGCAAATATAGAATGCAATGAAAATACAAATTATTTGCATAGTTATGTTGAAAATTTATTTTTATTTGCATATTTTTGTATACTCTGTTGCGCATTGGGATAATTTTTAAGTAACATTGTTTACATACCGACACCCATTTGTTGATTTTTATTTTTCTTAAACATGAAAACTTTATTCGAATTGTAAAATATCAAACAAAAAATGTATGTGATAGTTGAAATGTTAATACGACATACAATTTAAATGTGTATGTTGTACATAATACTCTGGAGCAAGAGTAAGTAAGCTCTAAGTTTATATTTTATGAACTTGTTTTAAATGGTAAGTATTGGAATAAAAAAAAAAAAAAAATTAGAGATTTTAACTAAACACATCACAACAGGTACTTTAATAACAATAGAACAACAAATTTAATGCAGTAAAAAAAAGAGTTACAAATAAACGGGTAAGCCAATTTTATGTGATTTCCTTGGGACAATTCAAAGCTTTGTTTAAGCTCATACACTCCAAGTCATAAGGATAGAAGCAGACGTTTTTGAAAAGTTAAATTGATTTTATTGCCGTTAAATGGTTGATTCACCAATATAAAACTTGTTGGAAGAAAGACTAGTTCATTTAGAACTTAATTCAGAATTTTTAAATTTTAAAAGTGCAAGTTGACCATGACTTTCTATACTATTTGAAAATTATATTCAAAATATATGCTAATAAATCGAGTCATAAGATTAGAAGCAGTGGAAAAATCAACCGTTTTTGTGAAGTGGTCTTTTTTCTATATAAAAGGTAAAATATATTTATTTTGAACCCTTTGCTGTATATGTTAGTGAAAATGGGAAAGAAAAAATTTTAGAATTTGGAGGAAAGGACAAAAGTAGATGTTTATCACTCTGAAGGACTTACAAACCGCTCTATTGCTCGAAAAATCAATCGAAGTGCTCATGCTGTCGGCCATTATTTAAAGAACCAAACATCTTACGGAAAATTATACAAAGAAAACATTTGTTCTGCTTTAACTCCTCGCAAGACCTAAAAATCCAAAAAATTGCATCTAACTCAGCCTTCTCAGTGGCTTAAATCAGGCATCAGGTGAATGTTACGGCAAGTCTTATCACTATTATTCGGGTAATTCGAAATGCTGAACACCTAAAGCGACTAAAGCTTAAAAAAACACCACTAAATGATGCCAAGAAGAAGCAACGCTTGTGTTTTGTAAAAGATCACATGACCTGGAATGTTCAGCATGGAGCTAGCTCAGAAGATTGGGGAAAAAAAATTTGGTCTGACGAAAAGAAATTTAACTTGGATGGACCAGATGACTGCAATTAGTATTTTCAAGATCTGAAGAAAGAGGAACGATTTCTAAGCCGTCATCACAGCAGAGAAGGAGGGGTTATGGTTTGAGGCGCAATATCCTATTATGGCACGATAGACTTGGGAAATAGCCACAAATCCTTGCTAAATTCAGTTTTTCCGAAAACCAACAATCTTTTTGGACTAACCTCATGGATTTTTCAGCAAGATGAGGCGCCCATTCATACAGCTCGAATCGTTAAGTCTTTTATTGAAAATCAAAGCGATCACTTGCTGCCTACTCCACCATATTTACCGGACCTTTACATAATAGGAAATGTGTGAGGATGGATCACACGGAAAGTTTACGAAGATGGGAAACAATACTATGACAAGAAAGAGCTGATTAACGCCATTAAGTTGACCTGGAATGAGATTTCACTGAACTACTTGGCATTACTGTATAGTTCTCTTAAAGATCAAATTTTTGAAGTAATTTTGAAAGGTGGTGGCTGTATACATTATTAAGAAAAGGAAATGAAACCAATAAAATCTTAAAAACAAATAAAACCACCTTTTTTTCTTTTAATTTTTTGTTATTGTTTCTAATCTCATGACCCGATAAAACTACTCAAAAAAATAACTTAGTCAACATTTATTCTCGTAGATCCGGTACACTTTTTTTCATGAATGGTTAACTAAGGGTTTTCTATAGCACGTTAGTCAATCGCTTATGGCTTACAAATTTGTGTTCTCTTTCCAACATAACCGGAGAAATTTCAGTTTAACTTCTGAAAAATGTGTGCTTCTAACCTTATGAAAACGATAACTTCCGCGGTCAATAGAATAATTTTAATTTTTCCAAAGTTTTTCTTACGTTTTTTATTAAACTTTGAACCCACGATATCCTTAAGACCAGTTGTTCAGTGCTGGAGTTAGTAAAATCAAACAATTGAAGTAACTCCCAAAAAAGATAAACATTTTGTTTGGGAAATAAAACCAGAAAACAGAAAAAAAGAAAAAGAAAAAAAGGCCAAAAAGTTTTTTTTGGGAAAAACAACCTAAATTTTCCCGAAATTACGAGAAATTTTTTTGGGTTTCCTTACTACTGAAAAAAAGCCTTGATGGAGTTATCGCCCGAAAATCTCCATATATGAGGTATGGAGATTTTCTCAGCGATATTTTCTATGGCGTAGTTTCAGGAAGCCTTTCAATTAAATTATGAAAAAATTCAGCGTAAACTTTATGATGTGTAACATTTAGTAATTGGTTTGTATGGTTTTTGTTGGGATTAACTTTGTGAATGGAACGAACATTCGTATCTTAAGATATATATTTTTTTTAATTTCTAAGAAAGATTTTTGCATCCAGTTTTCAGTATTTGACTGTGAATCGATAAGAGCATTGATTTCAAAGCAAAAAAAAAACAGAATTTAATTTGAAACTTATAAATTCCTTACCAGCGTCAACTCTCTCCCTTGTATAACCAACGAATTGTTGGCTTACCAACAAATAGACGTGAGGCACAAAGAAAAAAAACAACAGAACAAAATTACCAGCCGCCTATAATGAAAAAATTGATTAGGTAAATATCCACTGAGGGCCTAATTACAAGAGCCTATTCGAAGCCGATTCGTCTTTTTTCTATTCTATTAAGCCCTAAACTCGAATCCCCCAGCAGGGCTAATAGTTCATAAGCCAAAAGTCCATAATAGGCTTTTGGCTCACTTGGGCGGATTAGAAGTTCATGATGCATTTATGGAGCCCATCATGGACTTTTGGCATATACCTTTGGAGTTTTGACTCTTCACCTTGCCCAGCACAGCAGAATATTCAAATAAAATCAACTTTCTACAGAAAAATAAAAAAGCTCTCACCTGGAGCTTTCGTTGAAAATGTCAAATCTCCTTCAGAGTTTAATAGAATTTTTTAAAGTAAGCGGTTTGTGCTAAAGCCTACTACGCTGCTGATTTGAAACGAAAAATGCCATACAGAAATGACCCAACGAAATCGTAAACGAAAAATTTAGTCTACTTTTCATTCCGCAGAACGCTGTTCGATGAACGAAAGTGGTTATTGTTGCATATTTTTTGAGCATTTGAGGTCTACACTCTTTTTTGGCACGCAGTTAATTTCCCAGGCTGTTTATTCTGTGTGAAAAAATAACATTTGTCAAATTTCAAAAACGGGTTAACATTTTTTTTTAATTTTACTTTTTTTTTTACTTTTATTTGCACATAAATAAATACTTCCGAGTTGCATACCAAAAGTTTTCCTTAAGAATGTTTTAAGAATTTTACATATACAAATATTTTTTTTTTGGAAAACTGCTCCAACGATTTAAAATTTGTTTTTTCCGTACAATCATATTTAATAAAGAATATAGATGGCGTTCTGATTTTTCATCTCAAACTCTCAACGAAGTTTTTTTTAGTTAGTTTAAATATCGTATTTCATGCTTTTAAACACTTTTCTCTCATAATGTTCTCAAACCCTCAGCGTGTTGCACATAAGAACAAGTACGTGCGACCCATAATAGTTTCTAATATTTTTTATTTTATAATGATTTTTATTAATTTTCTACAGATCGTGAAGTTTAATTGGGTACACAATAACTGACCAGACTCGAAGAACAAAAATATCTATGAGAAATAACGTGTTTCTTGCACTTTTTTTCTTTGAATAGGGTTGCCACCTACATGCACCCATTTTAAAAGCGGCAAGTCTATTTTCTTTTGTCAGTACCATCTGATCTTTCATTTAAAACTAATTTTAACCTTTATCTCGATGAGCTAAGTCATGGTTGAAAAAAATTGTTTTTGAAAGAGGGTTGCCATCACCATCCACCCATTTCACTCAGAGAAAAAAGTCAGATAAATAATAAACCTGGACCCTGTTAAATTTACAAGGTGCATAATCCCATATAAAGTTACAGACGTTTCAGAATTTTATCTGATTTTAATAACCTATATTGGGTGTTAAATTTACCTGGTGGCCTATATTACCATATTCAAGTTGATTGAAGTTATTCATTGTTATTTTAACACTGAATTATAAACAAGAAATTTTGACAAGAATGTAGAGCTAATTTTACCTGAGATTAGGTTTTTTAACACTGCTTGTTATGAATTTCTATATCACCACAAATCAGGTTGAAGTAACATTTTATATGGTTATTTTCCAATGTTAACCTGTTGAATTTAATCTCATCTGCCAGTTAATTTTAACGTGATACCAGTGTTAAAACACACACACACAAGCCATCCGAATAAAATTATTTAAATTTAACCTGGCTGCCTATTAAACTAGCCCTCTACCAGTGTTGAAACACACTCACAAGCCATGGTTAAAGAAACACTCTGCCAGATTATTTCAACGTGACACCAGTGTTAAAGCACTTACAAACACAAGCCATCCCAGGTCAGTTTCAACTTATTGATATTTGGCACAAGATTTTTATGCAGCGAAGTGGCCTTGGGGATGCGTACTATCTCTATGTGTGAGAGGTTCTCAGTTCAAAGCTAAGTAAGTATCACAAAGTATTTTTAAAATAAAATTATATACATAGTAGTGAATTTCTATGCTTTCAGAACAATGCAAAATGAATTGGACGGTAAGCAGTGTTAGTTGGAGAAGGGACCTACAAGCATGGATCCAAGATATAATAATTACCAGATACAGGGTTAATTCAACATTGAATATGGTTACATTAACTTGATCTTCATGTTAAATTAACAGGACATTGAACATTTTTTCATGTTTTTGAACTAGATTTTCATGTAAAGTTAACTAGATTTACAGGTAAAAATAGCAAGACTCTCAGGTAAATTTTACAGATTTACAATTTTAAGGCAGTGTTAATTTAACCTAAAACTTACGTTGATTTAACTCGACATTAAAATCCGGTATCAGGTTAAGCTGTTAACCTGATCTACCGAGTTGAAAAATAAGAACCTGAAAATCAGGTATAATTAACCAGAAATTGGTTGGTTATACCAGCTTTTTTCTCTGGGTGTTTAAACTAGACAACCTTATATTTTTGTTTCTATAGCCTAGTTTATATCTACATCCATACGAAGTGTAGATTTCATATAAGAAATCCCTTTTTTCCTAGGCGTTAAAAACTGTCAAAAACTAAATGCAATTATTTTGGTCACAAGGAGGAATAAACTTGTCTTGACATTAATGCAATTCACATTCGACATTCACAGTCTCCATCGCTTTATTAAAAGGTCCAACTAGTTTAATTAACGAGGATTACCTCGCATTCTTTATGTGGTATCACAATGGGCCTATTCTGGCCTAAGCGTGTCAGCAGTTTTCCTGACAGCCACCTTAACCTAGCCTAACCTAATGCAATTCAATGGACTTTTTCAAACCAAATTTTATGACGAAAACTCTTTTTTTTTTGAAAACTCTTTGGGCCATAAGTTATTGATGCTTTATTTCAAATTTGATTTCACTTCACTTCGAAGCAATGAGTGAATGAATTAATAGGGGATAAGTTAACTGCGACCTAAAGATCAATTGTGCCCCCTTTAAAAGCTGAATGAGATAATTCATTCTATAATTCTCCCTCCAAATTGATTCCTTTTAGGAATTCAAGTATGTCGGATATTTTAAGAGAGGGGAGTTTCCTCTCGTCTATCTGGTGATATCCCAGGTATCTATGTTGGTGAACAAGTGCATCACATATTCCTAATATGTGGTCTGGTGTTTCCTCATAGACGTTGCAGAATCTGCAAAATGGCAAATGCACTACTCGCTAGTCCGAGAAGCCTGAGATGTCTTCTTAGCTTGCAATGCCCAGTGAGGATGCCCGTTATTATTCTAAGGTTGTTTCTACTTAGATTTATGCAGGATATGTAACATACTTGGTTATAGTTCCCAAGTAATATTTTAGCCTGCCTCAGTTTTGGGAGTTCTTTCCAGATTTTTGATATTTCGGCCTCCTCTTCTGATTTGATTGTGTATTTGATTACATTTTCACACACACCGCAATAGGGTTCAGGCCCTATAAGGAGGTCTGTATCCTCTTTTTTTGGCTAGGGTATCTGCTTCCTCGTTTAACTTCGAAGTATAATTTAGGCTTATCTTGTCAAGCTCTGCAGTATAGGAGTAGTTAAAACCTTTAACTCGATAAGCTTACAGCCAATTTCTTCACAAAGCCCTTACTCTAATACCGGTACTAGTCCTTGAATTGGTACTCAAATTCGTATCATTTCACTTCTTCACATAGGTACTAGGCTTTAGCACTGTCTTTCTCATACCGAGTATTAATTAGAACTAGATACTATTTAGCTCTTCAAAATTTGATAGTACCTTACCTGGTTATTATACCAACTGTTAATACTCAAATTGGTACCAAGTGATTTCTTGACAGAAGTACCAAGCCTTATTCCTGTCAAATAGGTACCGAGTATTAGTTAGGACTCGGAATTACCTAGAACCTTGAAATCGACAGTTTAGAATGTTAATACCGTGATCAGACCATTTTATTTAATTCTGTTTGATAATTTTCAAGGCTGTTGATTTTTAGAAAAAGTTAATAAATGCGTTTTTTCATTATTTTATAAACTTTAATTTTATTTTGCGGTCCTTTTTAATTTTTGTATATTGTGTGATGGTATTTCGTGTGCATAGAATGGACTTAGATTTGGTGGTGAAAATTCGTTCAACGATTTTGAAAATTTCGAGAACAATGAAGAAGAAGTTCAATTTGTTCGCCGCATTTACCATACGCCACGAAGAAATTCTTGTAAATAATTGGGATGATGTTTTTTAGTCGTTTTCGTATGTCAAAAGCAACTTTCGAATTCTTCTTTCAATTGGTAGCAGACAAATTACAGCATCCAAATATACGGTAAAAAAAAATTCAATATATTGTAGGTATGAAATGATTTGGACTCGTTTCATTAATTCCTTTTTCTATTAAAAGATCCCGTACACAACACCTAAGCAGCAATTGCTTATCACTTTGCGGTTTGTGGCAAGTTGTTCGATGCAGATTGCGGTAGCCAATTTTATGAAAGTATAGACTGATAGCGTGTGTCGCATACTGCCAAGAGTTTGCATGGCATTGATTAGCCATTTAGATCAATTTATCCAAATCAGAATGTGAGGCGGCCAAGGACCATTGGTGCAATCGGTTGCACCCACTATAAATTGCAATCACTTGGTGGGTAATTGGTGAGGGAGGTCTTACATAATATGCATCATTCTATAATGTTTTCGTTTACAGAGCGAAGGTTTTCGGAATCGAAAAGGATTGCTTTCGCTTAACGTGCAAACAATATCATCAGCAGAGCTAAAAATTTTAGACGTTGTTGCTCGTTGGGCGGGATCTGTTCACGATCAAACGATTTTCCGACATTCAAATGTGCGTGCTAGATTTGAAGTCGGTGAATTTGGGAGCTTTATTTTGATTGGTGACTCTGGGTACGCAAACACGCATTATTTAGCAACTCTATATACTGCAAGTAATCCCGATATTCACGGAAATCAGCGTATGCAAAACTACCAGGCACGGATCATTCGCAGTCGGAATGTTGTGGAGCGGCTATATGGCGTGCGAAAAACGGTGATTCCCTGTTTTGGCATATGGTATGCGTGTCAAAACAAGTACAGCACAACAAATTATATTTGCATGTGCAATATTGCATAGTATTTGCATCGATGCTAAAGAACAACCCCAGCAGAAAAACCAGAAAATGAAGACTATTTGCGGCAATAAATAAGGAATGCACACATCGAAACGGAGTTCTAGATGCACCTAGTAGCAGCCGAGCAAATAGAAATCGAATAGCAAGAGACGACATTGTTTTGCAATTAATATAATAAAAATAAAGTTGCATTTTATCAGTTGTATTAAGTATTTTTGGTATCTTTGTCTTCATTTCCAGTATTGCCATCGTCGTCAGTTTTCGCCATTTCGGCTACTGCGACTACGTTGCACACCTGACTTGCCAGTCTTTGCAGACCAGGATTTGAAACACTGATTACTGTGCCAATTGGTATAGATTGCGCTGATGAAATTCCTGGGTTTTCACTGCATTGGATTTCTTGGATTGCAATACTCCAAAACTCCATTTGTTTTTGATGCAAAGTTAGACTTAACGCTTAAAGAATGGAGGCATTCTATTGGTGATACAATGGTAGTTTCTTGTACACTTGGGGTTTTTGAATTCAGACTGTTTGTAATCGGTTGCAAACTGTCGCAATCGTAAGCTGGTAGTCCGGAAAGCAGGTGGCTATAGTAGGAATGAAGCTCCAACATAGCACCAGTTATCTCCATTTTTGGTACGGAAGAGGAACCACCAACTGTTTGTGTGGCGTTGCTCCTCTGTAGTGCCATTTGTTCGGCAATTTAACACCGATTTGAGTCCGATTTCGCGTACGAGGTTGCACAACAAATCGTTATCTATTTGTTTCCAGTTGGAACTTCGTGACTTTTTGGCATCTTCTGTGTCTCTAACGTTTTTCAGCTCACGTTTCTTCATTATCACTACAAATTAATTTTATTGCAACAAAAAACGATTCTACACAAATTTAATTATAAATTCCCGATTGACAAAAAACAGATACATAGCTCAATAGATTGCATAAATCAAAGTAAAAAAAGAAGAAGGTAGTTTAAAATAAAAAAATGGACGTGAATATGGAAACTATAAAATTTTTAAGAAATCACTATATAAAATTTAAATACATATGAAAATAATATTTGAAATGCCAAAATAGTGTCAGAAACAAAATTAGACCAGTTTTAGCCGTATTATGTTCCTAGTATATATACACATACAAAAATTTTCGCTTACGTGTTTTCATTTAAAATTTGAAGGATTTTTATTTTCCAGTGAGAAACACGAAGCGATACTACGTTCCTGTGAGATTTGAATTTTTGAGATTTTGGTTGAAGTATTCCTGATTTTTCGGTGAGATATTAATGCTGTGATTGTTAAAAGAGATATTACGTATATACTTAGTTGCGAGATTATGAAAAAAGAGATTTTTAATTTGCGCGATTTCTTTATTCGAGATTTTGGTTTGCGGGATATCTTTCCGCTCCCTTTTTAATATTGGTGTGGAAAGTAGCTACCGTTATTTCTCATAAAATTAAAATATTTTCAAAGCATTCCAAAAAGAACTTTAGAACCGTTAGTTACAAAGTTTCTAAAAGATCCATTTATCGTTTTCGAAATATCTATGAATGTAGTTACAGTATACTCTCTCCTTACGGACACCTCTCATAGCCAGGCACCTCTTATAACCAGATGCATTTCAAAACCGGAAATAAATAACGATTTTTCATATTTAAAATTTCCCAATAACCAGGCTCTCTCATAACCAGACACGGACACCAAGCTTCTCTACCGCTACCGCAATAGTATGTCACACTTTCTAAAACGGACAAAGCACATTTTTGACAATTGGTTCACCATAATTTTTTTGACTTTTCCGAACGATTTGAATGAAAATTACTCCTAAAATCTTACAAAGAGGCCCATTACGAAATAGGGAGATTAAAAAAACTTTTCTTAGAAAAATTGATTTAAAACAAAATATTTGATGTTTTTAACGATGTATACAGTCGAATCAAAGTACTTTTAAATGTATCCTTTCAATTTTAAAAATGTATGTTTTGTCACCACAAAAATTTAATAAGTGCATTTTATTGAAAACCTCGCCAGTCGCCAGTAGTAAACATTCAGGACTGACTCAGGACTGGTTTTATTCGTTTAGCCAATTGAAAGTCTTCAGTACTGGCCTGATTTTAGTTTTAGTCTTTAAAAGCCCTTCCACACTATAATACATGTCAAAAAAGTGGGGGAAAAAAATGTGTATAGTGTGGAAACAAAATATGACAGGTATTAATACAAGATGTGAAAGCCCATCTTACACAGCTTGACAGCTCTCCATATATGATTTGACATGTATTAATACTTTACAATTTTTAGGGTTGGTTCTAATTTTTAATACATTTCATCTGTGTGTCAACACAAGTTTGGCATGTATTAATACAAGCCAGTGTGGAAGGAAAATTTGAAAGTCATATTTCCCACAAATTTGACAGTCGCAAGAAATTCTTCCCCACTTTCAATTTGACATGTATTAATACTCAGTGGGCTAGTGTGGAAGGGCTTTAAGTCTCTTAACTGCAGTCAATTAATTTATTTATTTTAACGCTTAGTACAAGCAGACTTAAAACTATAGAACATCATGTTTAAAAAATAGGTAAGTATTTTAACAAAAACATCAACAAAAATAAATAATAAAAACATTATAATACGAGTGTGCAATTATAAATAAAAATAAATAATGAAGAAAAAGGAAAAAGATGGTGGTGGGGTTAGGGATGCAACACATTATTGGGGTCGATTTGAAAGGAGGGTATTACGGAGGGCTGATTTAGATATGTTCAAGTCTAATACATTGGAAAAGTTATTAGCATTACGAAGCATACGAGACATAGGATTATAAAAGCAGTAGCTTGTACAGCTTCAATTCGTTTAATTTGGGTAATCTGGTACGGCAACCAAACTTAAGAAGCATATTCTAGAATAGGTCTGACAAAGTTGATATATAGTGACTTAGAGACATATGGGTCAGAAAATTCTTTGGACCAACGTTTTATAAAGTCAAGCATTGAATTTGCTTTATTAATATGTTGTCAATATGGGAGTGAAAGTGGAGCTCACTATCGCATATGACCCCTTAGTCTTGCAGGGAAGTAACATATGGAATTGGGTCACCCTGAATAAAATAGCGGCGGACGGGAGTGGGTTTGCGTTTTCTGAAAAAAGTTATTGTATGACACTTGCTAACATTTAGTTTGAGAAAGTTTTTTTGGCACCAAAGAGAAAATTTATCAAGGTTGTCTTGCAGACAACAAGGCTCAGTTAAAGAAGTTATGCGTTTAAATATTTTCATATCGTCTGCACAAATCAAATCAAGGAAACATTATTAATTGCTAAAATGAACAACATTGGGCCTAGGTGACTGCCTTGTGGAACACCGGAAGGTGCATTGAGAGGTAGGGAAAGAGATGATCTGAACCGCACTACATAATTTCTATTTTTCAAATAGGATTCAATCCATGAGATAAAAAGTGTAGAGAAGCCGAAAAGCCTTAATTTGAAAATAATGATTTTGTGAGACATTTTGTCGAAGGCTTTGCTATAATCTGTTGAAATAACATCAACTTCGGCTCTTTAACTGTAAGTCCTTTAAAGTCTTTCATCTAAAAATTTTTCGACTAAAAAACTTTGGATTCTAGTATGGAATAAATAGGTGATATTATTATGTCGTTCAAAATTGTTTAGGTTTGTATAATAGTACGAGAGCTGGGAACGTAAAAAAAAGTCGTTTTAGTATGACTAGCTTTTTTTTTAAATTATATTCTCTCTAAGTCCCTAGATTCGCATAAGGGTTAATGCGATTTTCTCGGGTCCTATTGGTCGTAGGGCAAAATTTTTTGTTACATTTTATAGGTTACAAGATTTTATAAAACTCACGTTTTAAACATTTTCGTCATCACTTTCCAATGAAAACTTATTGTCAAAAAACTGTCGGATTTTTTTAGAAAAAAAAACGGTTTTTAGCATTTTTGATCTCCTCATGGTCATCTCACAGAAAATATTAATTTATACTTTTTTTAGAACACTAAATTTCCCTAATTTTGGTATATTAAGATTGTATGTGGAGCAAAAAATGCAAACAATACAGTTACACCAAATTGCCAAAATCTAACAAATAATTCCTAAATGGACAATACGATTCGTACCGCGAGTGCTGGCAAAATAATAATGGATTCTTGGAGAAGGACACAAACACAATTCAAGTATCTTATTACTTTTTACTCTTTCTCACGGCACGGCTGGCGCTGGCGTTGGGGGAGCCATCTTAAGGACGCGAAAGGTTTCACTGAAATGGATTCCAAAAGTAAGGACGCAAGTTCCTATCTCTCGCACTATTATAAATACAAACCTTAACCATTTTGAACAACATAATATTTTTCCCTTTTTATTCCATACTAATATCCAAAGACTTTTAGTCGAAAGATTTTTAGTTGAAAGACTTTAAAGGACTTACAGTTAATTGACTGCAGTTAAGAGACTTAAAGACTTAGTTATTAAATAAGGCCAGTACTGAAGACTTTCAATTGACTAAAAGACTAAAACCAGTCACGAAGTACTGCAGTTAATTAACTTTTGGTCAATTGACTGGTTTTGGTGACTGGTCTTGAATATTAGTACTACTTATAACTGCTGAGTTACAGTAAAAGTCTTTTTGTAAGTTAAAAGACTAGTTGAAATTAGTCTTTTAGTCAATTAACTGCAGTACTTATGAAAAGACTGCAGTCTTTACATCTCTGTCAGACAGACACCTTTTTCGTCTTTCCAATCATCGTTATATCTGCCTCAAATTTTCATGTGCGTTTCCATTTGAGAGTGATTTCACTACCAAACTCTCGATTGTGACTCTTGAATAGCTGTGAGCTAATTTCATGACTATGTCACTTGCGAGTTTTATTCTCGAGAACTGCCCGCAGTCTTTTTACTCTCAAATAAATACGCACTTTTAAAGCTTAATTATTGTTTTTTTTTGTTCTAGCTCAGACTTGATCCACATTAACAAAACATCTGCATACTTAAGCAATCGAATGGAACCAAACAAAAACTGCGTAGTTAAAAGTTTGGTATTAATTTGTGGGCTAAATTGGCAACATAACAATTTAATTTTTGTTCCATCAAAATAAAATTATGAAATCATCCACTAAATTAGGAAGAGGAAATTTCATTCAGAGTCAAGTATGAATGTTTTTTCATCGAAAAAAATTATTAATGTTTAAATGAATGAAGTTTTTCAATAGGCCATTGAATTTTTCGCTGAAAGGTTCCTGCTATTTAATAACCTTACGATGAATATATAATAGTGGCTTATACTTTCATCCATACTGTGTACATAAAACTTATTTTTAGACTTAAGATTTTAAACCAAATATAAGGTAATCTTGTAAATTATAAATAAATCGGTATATAGACTTTGAAGAGTAGGTATTTTTCAAAAAATCTTTTATAAGCAAGTACGCACGACTCCATTATGCATTTTAATGTTCTACACGCAGTGAACGTACATATTAACATATTCCTCATATATGTGCACTATATACACCATTGTCAAGTATTTTTCTCAATTTAAGTGGGGGTTGATAATGGTATGAGAAAAAGGCAACTGAAATGTAGGTAAATTTAAAAATACATACTGCCACCGCGCCGCGCCATCAAGGCCTTCAGTGTCGGGTTATGTTGTATCAAAGAATTCTATAGGTGTGTCAATTCCACGTGGCTCCCCCGGGAAAAATCTGCAACAAAAAATCACTACCATGCGTTAAATTTTTTATATGAAGGACAAGCCCAGGGACCTTGTTTTTATTCCCCCGAACAAATAAGTTAAGGAGCAAACCAGATTCTACGAAGGTTGTATTTATATACCTACATACCTACATATTAAATTCTTGGTAAAAAAAAAATGTGGAATACAAAATCCCAGTGGCTTTTTTAAGAAAAAAAGTTTGAGAGTTGTCAGTGTCACTACTGTCAATCGCAGAAAAAAAAATAAAGGTATTCTAATAAAAAAACATAATATATGTAGGTACACTTTGAATAGAACTGTTAAGCTGGGATATTTTTATATTTTTGGGAATGAAAGATTGAAGCTCTGACTTTTCCATAAATTCATTTATATCATTAGTAAATGTAGAATCAGAAAATATGTACCTGTGGATAGGGTACATATGTACGTTTAATTCTAAGCTTAAATTAAGATGGAAAAGACTGTATATCATTCCTAAAATGGATGTTAGTAGGAAGTATACATCATAAAACATTCAGTGAAATAGTATGATAACTAGGATGTACGTTTCAAGGAAAAGCCTGAAAAGGATGCAATCGAGGATTAACGAAAAGATGCCCAAGAAAACCTCTCAAATTTATTAAGCCTGAAATGACGATAAAAGGGGTAATACAATTTGGAGTCGGTGCCGAGTAGAGTAGGTATCGAAAAACCATCTCCGCTCCGCAAATTGTGTAACGGCAATGGTGAATTGAACTCTGTTTTTAATCAATTTGATTGTAAAAACTAACCTGGATAACTTAAACCATCAATGATTTCAATCACCTTGAAATTGTCTATACACAAGATCCTTGCAACTGTATTTCGTACACGGTTTAAAATCCTGTGGTGTTTTTTAATATACAGCTTTTGTATTATAGCCATATACAATACAAAAAATATTACTCCGGAAATATTAAACAAACATTTCTAATAACTTCGTACTACATTCTAATAGTTAAGTATTAAAATTATTATTTGTAATACGAAAAAGATTTAAAAGTAATCCAACAAAATAAAATATAATTCTTTTGCATTAGAATTTTATAATAAATCTAAGCGTATATTCTTAAAACGTAAAACATTAAAGTTTAGTAAAGATTGTATTAAAAAGTTCGGTATTTTAATGCAAACAAATATTGTAATTTAATACAAACTGTACTAGAAAAATCGGGAAGCATGTGTTTTTAATTCAAAGAGTATTAAAATTTAATACATTTAAAATCGGGATGTGTGTGTTATTAGTAAAAAAGTACTTAAATTTAACAAAAATTGTATTAAAAAATCGGGACGCGTGTATTTTTAATACGAAAAGTATTAAAATTTAATACAAATTGTACTTAAAAATCGGAACGGATGTTCTTTTAATACAAAAAAATGTTTATATTTGATACAAATTTTATTTAAAAAATCAAGACGCGTATATTTTGAATACAATATTATTTTAATTTAATGCAAATAGTATTTAAATATTGGCATTCGTTTACTTTAAATACAAGAGTATTAAATTATAATTTGTATTGAAACAGGAAACCACTACAAGCAAGTATCAGTTAATGATGAAAATAAAGCATGCTTTTTTAATAGCATGATATTAAAATTTAATACAAATTGTATTAAAACAGCTGCAAAACAAACGTGGCAGCCCTTTTTCGGCTTGGTTATATAAAATAAACAAATTAAATATGCTTTATTTTGAAGATGTGTTGAAAAATTTGGCGGTAAAATTTACAAATTAGAAGATAAAATTAAATTTCAGGACATAATTATATTATATTTTTTATATATTATAACTATTGTATTATTATACCTTTGTATTATTCAAATATAAAACAGATTCGTATTCCATCGTAGTATCTGATATTTTTAAGCCTTAATATATTTGTAATAACTTCATAATTACAATATTTGCCAGGTAATACATTTCAATACATTAAAAATTGAAAATATTAAAAAGTACCCCAAAATTTTTAACCGTGTATGCGTCAACAATGCGATAAATTCAAAGAACTGTGATTTGAAATCAAGAAACTCCACTTACCAAATATTCATCACTGCAGATTTTGGCAAAAAAAATCTTAATCGACAAATACCACGTTTTTATTCCTTTAAGGCAACACGTCTTAAGAGACATGAGCTACTCTAGCATACTTCGAAATGAGGTCAGTAAGGATGAACCCTTTATAAGCCTACTTCAATGCTCAGTGGGCTGCATGCGTCGGATAATCCGGTCTGTCCTAAGGCTTAAAAAGGAGCTGCTACTCGGGTTTGGGTCGTGGAAGTTAACTTCCTTTGACCACGTTAACACATTTTGGTAATGAAAGAGACACGTGGATAATGATCTCAAATGAGAAAAACGCGGAGTGCTTATTAGATTGAGGAGTTCATTTTGGAGGGATTGGTGCAAAAGGCACCCTTTTCGGGTTTTTGCATATAACTCGAAAAGGAAGCGAAATTTTGAGATAACGTTTGATACCCTTTTGTAGAAAACAAAATTAACAATCGAAATGGATAATTCAAAAAATTTTAAAAATTTGATTCACAAAAATTAAATTAAATTTTCTTTAAAATGACATATTCAAAAAATATGATTGTTAACTAATTATACACCATCTTGGACATAAAAAAAAAGTGCTAGGCGAGTTTTCGGTCGAAAATGCTTATGGTCTAAAACTAAAGCAATTTTGAAAAATTTTACTTTTAACACTATTTGTTCAAAATTATGTATATATATTTCCTATTGAAATGGAGGGTTTGAAAAATCGAAGCAGGAAAAGTTATCGTAAACCAACATACAAATAATTGAAGTATAATAATAAATAAATAATAAATTGCATATTACTTTTTTTACTTGCGATATCATATAATAAAACGGCAAATACGAATTTTGTGGTATAATTTACACGGTTTACAAACGCCGAAGGCATATAAATTATAGAAACACATACACAAAGAAGCGCAGAACGTAAAAATTTATTAAAAATTTGCACTGCAAAAACTTCAAAACAATAAAAGAAAATTGTATAATAAGTGAGAGCGAGAGCCACTGCGATACCGAGTAATTATTTGATTTTATTTGTCGTAACCTAAATTTGACGTTTTAATTTTTTCCACCCTCCAACCAACCTACTTTCCAGCACTGACTGGAAAGATTATTGGAATGTCCGATGGCAGCGTTCGGAAATGCAGAAAATAATAATAAGTAGCTCACATAATAAAAAGTAGCTCTGTTTTTTCCACGCTATAAAAACTGCTTTTAAATAATGGGTTTATCTTAGCGATTTTTTACTTAATGTTGAAATATAATAGGGGGAGGGTGGTGCGTTTGCACAT
Source organism: Dasysyrphus albostriatus (assembly GCA_946251815.1). NCBI lineage: Eukaryota > Metazoa > Arthropoda > Insecta > Diptera > Syrphidae > Dasysyrphus > Dasysyrphus albostriatus. The sequence continues at coordinate 189,468,772 of OX276335.1, read as the reverse complement.
GCAATCAGTATTAATTTATTATTTTTTTTTAAGAGTAAATAAAAAATCAAGGGCGTATGCACAAAACTGTGTACCCGGCACAAATAAATAGATATCGATAATTTGTATGGAAACATCAATGCTTAATAATTTTTAACATGTTTATTCCAATGTTATGTGAAAAAATTAAGTATTTTAGAGATTTATGTTAAGTTTGTCAGTTAAAAAATAATGTTATTAGGACTAGAGTTCCGAGAGCTGGAACATAATTAAAAGGCAAGTTTTGGGTTCGTGCAAAAAAACAACAGTCAAACATGATATTACGATGACAGAGATCACTAAAAAAGTGGGTGGCAAATTTCTGTATGTCTGTCTCTCTGTCTGTTCGGCAACCCGCTACAGCCTTAACGGCTTGATAGATTTTTAAAAACTTGGTACATAGTGGTTTTTAGTGATTCTGCCCACACGTTTTTTTAATTTTACTTAGAGTTAAAAATAACGGTACCTACCAGTCATAATTTTTTTGGCAATTTTACAAAATCTTATTTTTTCTCAAAAATGGCTCAAAAACTTTTCACAAAAAAAAATCAATTTGTTTCTTTTGGTAAAAACTACCCTGGATGGGAAACCATTTGTAAAAAAATTGTTATTAGGTACCTCCCAAACAACTATTTTTTTTAAATTTCTTATTTCATTCAAAACGATTATTTTGATTCCAAAAATTTTTTATACTTTTAGGCAATGTTAAGTTTTTTTTTTACAAAATTTTCCAAAAAATATTTTTTGGATTCATAAAAATGTTCAAAAATATCAAATATTATGAAACAAACTTTAATTAAACTCGGTATTTATGGTTTTTTTAACACTTTGTAAGGTATTTTAAGAATACAAGTATCTTACTTTTATGAAAACATAATGGTACCTGCCATACAAATGATAAAAACCGTTAGGACAAATATTTTTTTTCTTAAAAATGGCTTTTGCGATTTTTATAAAACTTTTTCCGTATGCTTTTATTAGTGAGATATATTACCAAAAATTATAAAAATTTAATTTCACTTAATTAAGAAACTATTAATAGTACCTACTGATCAGATCGGCTGATCAGATTAAGATTATTTGGCTTGTATACAAATTTAAAATAAGTTTAAAAATATCGCATATCAAAATTTTCAAAAAAGAAAGTTTTGAATTAAAAAAAAAGTTTCAATTTTTATTTTTTGAAGATATCTCAGAAATGGATAGATATTTTTTTGAAGTTTTAAAAATTTTCCAAAAATGTTTCAAGAATTTGATGCGTTCTTTTTTTTTAAGAAAACTGCTCCAACGATTTTAAATTTTTTTTGCACATTTTTATTTTTTCAAGTTATTTGAGTTAGTTGAGTTCTTAGTTTTTCAACTACATAATTGTTTATACAATTAAAAGAACGATTTAAATGTTTTTTTTTATCTTTTTATATTTTTTTTATAATTACTTTCATATTTTAAAAATTCTTAATTAAGGCCTTAAGACTACTATATTTTATTGAAGCAAGTCTTGAAAGTATATTTGCTCTGAAAAAAGTAATGGGCAATTTAAAAAAAATTATAAATCTTTGATTTTTCGATTTTTTATGTCAGGTTTTGCAAATTTTTCCTGCTTATTTTTTTTTTTTTTTAATGGAAAATTTAATTTTGAACAAAAAGTTTTGAGTGAAAAATTGTCAAACTCAACTTAGTTTCGGAGTAATACCAAAAAATATTGAAAAGTGGCCAGTGTGACTATTCTCAAATTTAGTAGTTTAGTTGGTTGCCACAGCCTCAAATGATAATGGCCTCCAACTAATAGACTTTTCAGAAACTCGTAATACGGTGATATGAAGCTTAAGGTTTCCACTTCTAGGAATCCCTTAAGAAACTGGCTCTCCCCAAATAGTCGATACGCTAACTAAATTAATCGAAAAAAAACGCCTCTAACATCTAAGACGTGCGTACTTTTTGAGGGGCGACAAACGTCGGCTCTGACCATTCCCTTGTTGTATAAGGGTTTAGAGCTTGACTATCAAATGAAAGAAACGACGAACCACCCTAAAGAAGAAATTCGAAGTCGGCCACCTTAGGATATACCTGGAGTTGCCAGAGCCTACAGTGAGTATCTAAACGAGAAGTTCTTCGCTCTGCATTCACCTACCACAGATGCCAACAACCAAAGTCCAACAAAAGTATAGACGAAATATACTTAGGTAAAAAGAAGCTCAAGAAGTCAAGAGCTCAAGGTCCTCGGATCTGATGGTTTACCAGCGGAGCTCTTCAAGCACGCAGGGGATGTATTGAAAGGTTGTATGCAGCAACTCATCAACCAAGTTGGGGTGGAAGGAAGCATGTCCAATGAATGTACTCTCAGCTCCATATATGTCCCATCTACAAAAAGGTGATTCTTCAAGAACTATTGAGGCATATCCCTAATAAACGTCAGAATTACCCTAGCAACACGGTTCGGTTTAGCACAACAGATTGGTTCGTTAAACACTCGTCACACAAAATACGAAGTTCACGCTCTATAAAGTCCTACTTTTTGGACAGAGCTGCATTAGATGTCAGAAATACTGCAATGAAAGTTAAAATTTGTTCAACTCTTTCAGCTGTAGCTGCAGCATTTTTGACATCTATTCCAGCTCTGTCTCCCATTATGTTCAGGCAGTTAAGGACAAGGCCATTGCGGATGTCAGAAAGCTTGGCCAATGTGACTGGAAGCAGCGTGATTGGGATCGTAGATAAAAGAACGCTTTAACATCGTACTCCATGTTGGTTTAAGGAGATGATAATAAACTCCTTCTTGATCGGTTCTTCAGCTTCATTGGGATGGCAAGCCAAGCGGACATATTGGGCTTATGCCTTCGAAAGTGGCATTGATGCGGATCACAGTGAGGTGATAACTTTTCGGCTTTAAGTCAATAATTTTACTTCTTACCCAATTTCCCATGACGAATCGACATCTTTATATGTGGGCCAGGTTCATGCACCACCATTTCCTTTTCAGCACCTTTGCTAGTCTCGAAGAATCCTTACCATCACTTCAAGTAATGCATTTTTAGGCAAATACCCTAAACTTCGATCTTACGACAGATACCCTCCTGAATTCAAATTTCAACAAAAAAAATACCTTTTCTTTTATAATTTTTAACTTTTGCACTCAAATAACTGTTGATATCTCATTGATTTCGCAACTTTTTGAAGCACTCAACAAATTGACTTCGAAGCTTCTAATTTCGTTTACCTATACCTATACCAACATCTTGTATTGTGGCGCCATGAATTCGTAATTTCAAGATTAATAGGAAATGCCAATGACACACACAGAATACTTTGTAATCAATATAACAGGTCTCAGGGAGTTGTTAACCATGAAGCACGAATTATTTATCTAACACTTCTCACATTTTTGTTACCCTTCTTCAACCAAGAGGTGAGTATTTGTATTCCGAGAACAGCACCAGCATCCCCTCGTGTTATATTTACTTCTATTTTTAAACACACCCACCCGAAGTCCCGCATAACCAAATTTAATACAAATTTTACACACCGCATACATGAGATGTTTTTGTACAAGGCTAAAGAATATTGGAAAAGTTGATGAAAGGCGGCGCAAAGCACGCAAGTATGTAAATACAATCACATACCCACAAAGTGCTCATCAGGTGTCCTCAATTAAATTAAGAGATTTTCTCGCATTATATATTCCTTCCGCCATAATTCGTCAACATATCCCGTTCCCGAACTGAGCCCTGATTCCTACCTTGTTCTTTCAAAAAATCTCATTTGGCATGAATTTAATTGAAAATTCTTCTTCGACTCTTTTCCGGTTCTAGTCGAAGTATAATTGAAGGGAAGGGGTTGGTGACATTGAGATTAATAGTCCGGTAGGTATAGTTGCAAAAATTGAATTAAGTATTTGGAATTGTATGTAGGAAAATAGGGCTCAACTATACCTACCAGGTTCTTAAATATGGTCGACAGTTCGATAAAGGTTTTTACGCAACGTGGTACACCCATCGTAAGCACTTGAAATGTCTTAAGGTTTGTACGGGAAATCCTTGATAACACATCTTAAACTTTTCAAAGAGAATTTTTGTCACAAATCTCAAAACCATTTTGTTATGGTATTAAGTATGGCATCAGAACCATTTCATATAAGAAATAATTAAAATCGAAGAGCAACGAAAATAGAAGCTTTTTTCACGAATAGCTGAGTTGAAATACGATTTTAAACAAAATATTAAAATTGAAGAAAAAATAATAAAATAAATAAAAAAATAAAATTGGTTTCCTTTTGGTTCATAGTTGGGCCATTAACACTGTAATTTACTTTTAAATTAAAATGCACGACTGGGTCACACGTACTTGTTCCTATGATCGCGTTGAGTGTGAAAGAACATCAAGTGAGATATGGAATTATGAAATAACTTCGTTGAAAGTTCTAAATGAAAAAAATGTCATCTTAATTCTCGATTGAATATTATTTTATGGAAAACAAAAATTAAAGTCGTTTTAGCGGTTTTCTTCAAAAATAATTTTTATAAATCAAATTCTTAAAACATTTTCAAGGAAAATTTTTGGTATGCAAATCGTAAATAAATTATATTCCTATAAAAATAAAATTTCCAAAAAAGCTGTGAGCCCGGTTTTGAGAGATCAAGTTAAAAAAAAAAAAAAAAAACAATTGAAACTTTTCTTAAAAATTCAAAAACTATTTTTTTTTTTGAAAATTTTGATATGAAATATTTATAAATCTTATTTTAAACTTGTATTCAAGGTGATTCTTATAAGATGCACAAAAAAGCTAGTGCAAGTATAGGTTGGGTTAATACAAGAAAAAATCGTATCGAAAGGGGGGTCTATTTCTCCCCGTTTAGACAGGAGGGGCAATTTTCTATAAAAAATTGACTTAAAATAGAAAACAAAATATTTAAAAAGTACGGTAGTGGATTAACAACGCCATGCTATACCTTTTTGGAAAGCCAGAAATCTCTTTTTTTAATTTTCTTTTTCAGTTAAGTTGTGTAAGTGACTAGTATCAAAAAATTAATTTTCAAACTCGAAAATAATTTTTTTTTCTTTGTTTCAAACTAATTTTTCTCAAAATTTTATGTAATTAAATATCGTCGGCTTAGAGTGTAAAGCGGCTAACTCCACATTTTTTTACCATTATAGACCACTTCAAAAATTGCTAAAAAATACAAAAGTCTATCAAATCTTTTCAATTTCACTGAATTTGGCAATAACGAGTGTTGAAAAATATTTAATGTAATTTTGGTTTTATTCAAGTAATGCGAACACTTTGTTTAAAATACTTGTTCGTAAAAAATGCAAAACAGGAGTTAGCTGCTTTACACTCTAAGCCGATGATATAATATTTGTTTTCAAAACTCAATGGTCTTATTAATTTTTTATAAAAAATCGAAATCCGGATTCTAAAATGTATATTAGTTTTTGAAAAAATTAAAAAAAAAAAAATTAAAAGTACTTTCTTCGAAGAAAAATTATTTGTTTTTTGGTTTTCCCAACTTTGATCGGCTCAGTCAATTATTAAATTGGCGGGTTATCCTCTAGATCTCTTATTGGGGAACCTTTCAGCGTATAATGTACAATCCCTATACTTCCCGACTATAACTGTCGACTTTCAATTCTTCTATATTTATTTGTGATAAGGTAAAACATATTTGTTTTTTTTTTAACTTCCCATTGGAAATTATTGTAATAGGTTCGATTTGTCGAATCAAAAATTTCGAGCTCCCTAGAATCGGAATCCATCATTTTTAGAGAGATGTCTGTGTCTGTACGTATACATTCGTACGTTCCTTCGCTTTTTTCGTTCACCATATCTCATGACTGAATAAAGATATCGACTTCGAATGAATTTCATTTAATAGATAAAAGATTTAATGCGTACACAAAGGACTTTCAAATAAAATCAATGAGCGGATTTTTACCTAAGCAATTTAAAAAACCCTTGTTACGTTTCTTAAAACTCGAATATCTAAAGAACACATCATGCAAGCGAATTGGTTTTATTCTACGAATATTAGCGTGATAAAGAATTGGTAAATATATAAAAACATATCAACTTATATTTTTTTAAATTAAGAAAAATGCTGAACATTTTAAAAAAAAAAATTTTTTTAAAGAATATCTTGAGAACAGACCATGATATTGGCTTTGAGGTAATTTTATTTATACCAGCTTATTTTTATATATACCAGCTTACTAATAAAAATTGATAACATTTTTTAAAATATTGAATTAACGGGTTTTTTTTAAGCGAAAAGAATTGCAACTAATTTTACCAATAATTCTTGAAAATTGTTTTCGTCTCAAATATTTTGCGAACAAGCATTGATGTTGGCCTTGGGTTAGTTTAATTTTACACACTCGTTTATAATTTTTAATATTAGGATTTGCAAAAAAAATTGACATACCGTTTTTTTTAACCAAAAAAAAAAACAACAAGAATTTGTTCCAAAATCGTTGAAAATTTTGTCTCCCAAATATCCTGAGATCATATAAAATGGTATTGGCTTTGGGTTAATTAGATTCTTTACACTAGTTCATGATTTTTATTTTTCATAATTGATTGGTTTTCTAAAATAATTCAAAAAACATTGTTTATTTAAAGTTAATAAACTACAAGAAACTTCACCAAAAATTGTTAAACTTTTTTCTTCTTAAAAATCTTGAGAACAACCATTGATATTGGCTTTGGGTTAGTTTTATTCTTCTCACTAATCTTCACTTGATTGCATATTGAATAGCTATCTTAGAACATTTTCGAAGATCTTCAATAGACAACATCGGGCCTCTAGCTTCCGTGGGCACCAATGGGAAGTTACCAGTGTGCTTTGCAGTCAGCTTTTTTTTACTTGCGATATATGTAGCTAGGTACTATAGGGCAGTTAATTTTTTCTGATTACCTGCTTAAACCGGAATGGTATGCAATAAAAGTAAAATAGGGATAATCCACTAATTAAATATTTGACCTGAGCCGATTAAACTTGGGAAAACCAAAAACAAAGTGTTTTTCTTAAGAAAAAGTACTTTTAATTTTATTTTAATTTCTCAAAAACTAAGACACATTTTAACATCCAGTTTTTCATTTTTTTTTCTTATTAAAAATTAATAACAGCATCGAATTTTGAAAACAAAAATTTTACTTAATTACATAAAATTTTAAACAAAAAAGTTTTAAAAAAATCGAGTTGAAAATTAATTTTTCAAAAACTATTCACAAACACAACAATTTAAAATGCAAATAGAAGAAAAAAATGGCTTTCCAAAAAATATATATACACAAAAATATGGCATTGTAAGCTTAACTGTTTTTTAAAAATATTTTTTCTTTCTGTGTTAAATCATTTTTATAGAAAATTGCCCATCCCGCCTAAACAGAGGGAAAAAGACCAACTCTTATACGTTTTTTTTTTCTTGTCTAACCCAACCTTACTTGCTCTATCTTTTTGGTGCATCTTATACCAATCACCCTGTGTAGAAAAAATACTATAAATCTGTTCAGCCGATGATAAGAAAATTCAAAATTAAAAAAAAGTCTTTGGAAAGTACTACGAGTATTATTAGTTGCTTATTTAAGCATACAGAAAAAATTTAATGAAAATCGTAGGAGCCGTTTTTTAAGAAAAAGAAATATTTCCCTTAGCTGTTTTTTAACATTTGTATGGAAGGTAACGTTAATTTTTCATAAATGTAAAGTTTTTTCTTAAAATACTTTACAAAGTGTTAAAAAACCCATGAATACCGAGTTTTGTAAAAATCGACCTTTCTGTTTTCATAAAATAAATATCCAAAAAATATTTTTTTGAAAATTTTGGTAAGAAAAACAATTTGAATTTCTTAGGAGCTTTTGTAATACAAAAAAACTATTGAAATCAAAATAACCGTTTTGAAGAAAATCGAAAATAAAAAAAATTGTTCTTTGGGAGGTACCATACTAGTATATAACTATTTTTTGAAAAATTGTTTCACATCCAAAAGTAGGTTTTACCAAAATAAATTTATTGAAATTTTTTAAAGAAAAGTTATGGAGCCATTTTTGAGAAAAATAAGATTTTGTACAGGTACCGTTATTTTTAGTTAAAAAAAAAATTAAAAAAACGTGTGAGCAGAATCACCAAAACCACTATGTACACCAAGGAAATCGGTTCATGCTTTTGGCTGTAGCTGAACAGACAGACAGACAAAATACCCTTAAATCATGTGTCGTATGCTTAGATTATGCCGAGATAAATATTTTAGTTTGTTAAACTTTTATATCCCCCCTAAAATCCAAAATGGCGGCTATAAAAGCCAAGGTGGTGGACCACAGGGATGGGTCCTAATTCGCAAGTTGAAGACTTAAGTTACCCGAAAAAAATTTAGTGCTTTTGTCCGACAAAAATTACATTTTTTTGTCAAGTGACCGTACTAAACAGGGTGATTCATATAAGATGCACCATAAAGCTAAATCGAAAAGGTTGAGTTAAGACAAGAAAAAAAAATCATTAGGAGACATATTGTCGAGGTAGATTTCCACCATATAACACTAATATCGTCGGCTTTCAGTCAAAATCTCGTAAGTCGGTTTTGAAAAATTGATAAGAAGACACAACAAATCGGTTTAAAAGTTAAAAAAAAACTGGGATTCTTATACCGTAAAAGGTTTGGAAACTGGTTGATGGAACCAAAAGGATCCGTGATACAGTTACGAGACATTGACATTTTCATTCAGTGATTTTTGTTTTGATCTAAAATACGTTCAAATGGCATTAAGACTTACGAGGTCTTACAGAAAGCCGCCGATATATTATTTGACACAGGCCAAAGTGTTTTAATTGTAAATCTCAATTTTTTTGTTATGATTTTTTGGCAGCAGAGGTAGGTAATTTTCGTAGACTCTTAGCTGCTTGAATATATTGTCTTAAATTTGTATGAAAACTATATTTCAATACTGGCCTCAACACAAAATATGCCTTTAATTTCAGAAGCTGGCTAACAAGTTTTGGCCTCCAAAACTAGTCTTCTGAATTCTTATTTGCATCTTCCCATTGCTGCCAAAAACATGGCAAATTTTTCAGTAAAATCATTGAAGGTGTAATTGATAGACAAAACCCAAACTTTTCAAAATATTCAACTCTAGAAATAAGGCATAAAACCGATGCGCTACTATTATTTTGACCGAAAGAGTGCGCAGCTTTAATTTATAACGGTTGTTTATTTCCCATATAACCGTTGCATCAATATTTATTTCTGTCAGTATTAAAGTTGATTTCTAGCTTCTTTGTGGCTCAAAACAACAACAAAAAATATAGTAAATACTTTTTTTATTTTATATTTTCTATACTTTCTCCCTGATTATCTCATTTGTCATTATACTAATAAACCAGTGTTCATCTTAAATACTTAAAGCCATAAACCACCATAGTAAAATCGTGCGCCCTACTACTGCTGCATTTTATTTCTTTAACAAAACCAAAAAAAGGAGTCAAAATTAGATGAAAGACAAAAGCATCTACCCAATCAACACAGACGCAGGGCAATGAATATTCAAATAGATGGTACTTTCTTTTCTCTTGTGTTATTTTTTTTTTTCATCTTTTTTGTTCCTCGTCTGCATCCACTTGGCTGAATTGTGCATTTGCCTGATGAGATACAAAAGAATGAGAAAAAAAAAATATTAAAATTTAGTCTCCTCCATCACGCCCACCATATAAAATAAATTTTTTATTTGACCCGATTCGCGGACAAGTGCGAAGCAAAAAAAAAAAGGAGGACGACAAACGGGCCGACTGAAGCGCGCATTAGTACCTAGCATGAAACTCGTTTTCCTAGTGCTTTATGCATAATTCTACGAGATAAAAACTGAATTTCAAATTAAACTTTGTTCATTTAATCACGTCAACAAAAAAAAAAAAAGTCCCAGAAAATGCTGTACCTACATTATATATAAAAAGTTAAAATAGAGTGAAAAAAATGTATATGTTTAGCTAAAAGAAAAAAAACTATATTGCAGTCAACTTAGTTTTCGTACCCTATTCCTCAATATAGGGTGCATTTTGTGTGTCTTATTTTAAATAGTTGATTCCACAAAGACATTTAGAAAGTCTTAATCTTATTTATCATTTCTTGGGTATCACGACATTTTTACTTGATAAAAAATTATTCTACAGGCTTAAATAAATTCCCCATCATCGGAAAAATCATACAAAGTTAGTTGATCAGTGCGAAAAGGTACTGGAATGATATGAATTAATCGGAACACCGGCTTTAAACTCAACTTTTCGAAGCAGGTGCTTCATTTGGTATGAATTAAATACTCGAGAAGATGCTCAACCACCTGCTCCTCATTTGCATGTTAGCTCAGTTGGTTGGTTTTGTTTATAAATGATGGAGTAGCTATATGCCAATTTTTAATCGCAAGGTTATATTTTATAGAGAAGAAGACAAGGATTTGCCCTAGTGTTATTCTTTCCTGATTTTGTTGAAAAAGGGAATTCATAGAGTTGTTGAATAAAAACCAAATCAATTTCTTTTTCAAGATGGCGGTCTTTCCCTTACTCCAGGCTATAAACTTGGTTTTATAAAGAGAAGATGTAGCCAATTTCAAATCGAACAAAAAACTTTGCCAATCGATCAATGAAATTTTTAATAAGTTTTTTTTTGACAAAATTTACTCCACTCTGAAGTTCTTGCATGATTTTCTCAGAATCTATTGCTTATTTGAAAAAAGTATGATAATCTATTTTGTGTAGAGTAATATAAGTTACAATTTGTACTTTCACATTTTATTAAAAAAAATTATAGTTATAGAGAAATTAAGAAAAATTCGAAAAATCTTCGAGGCGAAGATAGACCCTAGTTAAAGATGTTGCACAAAATGACGGCTCTGGACCTTTGGCACCTCATATATGGGAAATTTGATGTTTGAGAATGCTATCTAATTGGTCAGTAATTGGTTAACTAGTCCCAGAAATTGGTCAGCCCTAGATAACTAGTAATAAAGGCTTAAAGTTTCTCAAGGTCACTCAAGGTCACGCGTAGTTTTTGGCACCTCATTTATGGGATATTTACAAAAAGAAAGTATATCAACTAAAAGATCTCTAGATCGTGATAAAAGGTCAACTATTTTCAGTATTTGGTCAGCCATAGTTTTTTTTTTTCTTATAAATTTTCGAAATTCATTTCAAGGTAAAAAAAACTTTTGGCACCTCATTTGGGCTATTCCAAAAAATTAGGTATGCCATTTGAAGGGGAACTGCAGGGTCTTAAAAGATCATCTATTTTCAGTAATTGGTTAACCATACATTTTCAAAATTCAAAATTTTCTGTTGCAATATCAATTTTTCGGAAACAATGGATTGAAATAACTTTATCAATAAATAATATTAAAAGGATGTAGGTATATTTCGGGCCTAAACGGATCCAAAAACTGTTTGTACAGATATTATCATTGTTTTTGAATATGTGTTTTTCTGTTTTACGTAACTTTTTTAGATAATTGCCCCTCCATTCTGAACGAGGAGATATGCATCCTCCTTCAAATATTATTTTTTTTAATTCTTTCTTCTCTAGAGTTTTGAATCTTATTATGTCAAGCACACAAAAGGTGGGGATGGGCTCGCTAAAAATAAATAATATGTAGAGGTAAAATTGTAAGAACTTCTAGACTCAATGACTACTTCATTGATACTTTTTGAAAGGCTGCTTCTGGGAAACTTTTTGGTTTACGTCTACAGAGGCGATTTTGGACTTAAATAGATAAAGATTTAATTTACTTCAAGTCGCTAAGTAAAGTCTTTTTAATCAAAAACTAATCCTTCAGGTGTAAAACTAACAATTATTAATATAGGGGCGAAAATTTCGCAGTTTTGGAGTTTTTTAAAATGTTGCGTTCGGCGCTCGAAAACTTGGGTTATTTACTGAGCCAGCGTCCTCAACAACACAGAAAATAAAAACTACCAGATCTCACACAAGGTCTGATGTTTATAGTACTGGACTATATTGTATTGTAGACATGGTTTACTTTTTGGTACAAAAAAAAAACCCTTTAAGCCATTATTAAAAGTACCTGCCACATAAGGTTTTTATTTACTTTCGATTTTTCCATGAACTGTTCAACCGATTTCAATCAAATTTTTTATAAAAAGTTTCTTTAAAATATAAATCTTATTGCTTTAAACGAGCTTAGCTTGTATATATATTTATTTGAAATTTTCAAAGTTTGTTTTTATAAATGAGAAAAAAGTATAAAAATAAGTTTTTCTAAGATCGACAAAATACAACTCCCTCTTTTCTTAGTTCTTGGTTTCTAAAAAATGGCTTTATTTGATCTATTTCTCGAAATTGGCTGGAACGATTTGAATAATATTTTCAAAGCTTATTATTATAAGAACGAAAAAAGTAAAAAAATTGATTTCAGGAATATCCACCCGCTGCCACGCCCACAATTATTATTTATTGGTTTCTCGGAAACGGCTCTAACGATTTGGATGAAATTTTAAGAGTTTGTTGTTTTGAACGAGAAAAAATATAAGAAAATATTTTTGGTAAAATCCACCAACTGCTACGCCCAATTTTTTATTTATTGATTGCCCGGAAACAAGTTTAAGGGTTTGGATGATATTTTCAAAGTTGATTCAAATAAAAAAAAAAAGTAGTGTTATTAAAACCCGCCCAATACAACGCCCACATTTATTATATATTGGTTTCTCAGAAATAGCCTTGACGATTTAAATGAACTTTTCAGAATATGTTTGTATGAACAAGTAGAAAATTATTTTAGAAAAAACTGCATCAGACCACGCCTCTTTTTTTTTTATTTCCCAGATATGGATCTATGTATTGATACGACAATTTCACAATTTTTGTTCTTAAGAGAAAGAAAAAGAATATGAAAATGGTTTTAGCAAGTGCAAGGAAAAACTTAAGAAAGTAATTTTAGTAAAATTTATCTCCAGCCACACCTAAAATTTATGAGTTTGTTTGTATGTTTTATTAAAATTTTTCATTTTAGGATTTGGATAAAATTTTCACAGTTTGTTCATATAAATGAAAGAAAATATAAAATAGTTGTAGGTTGCAGGATTCCTATGTTATTAGAAAATTGAAAAGGCTATTACGTGTTCTTTCTTTCATTATGTATCCGTTTAGCTCTAAACCTTTGTGTTCGAGAGTTATTCGGCCTTAAAACAACGAAAAGAACAATGCAATTGAACATTTGGACTTTTTCTTTTTTCTCAACATCAAAAACTAATGTATTCGGTGTGTTGAAGCTGAATATCTCTCGAACTCCATGGCCTACCACTACAGCTCAACGGCTTTATAGCAAAATTAAGAACATGTAATAGTATTTTCAACGATATACGACAAATTGATGTTGAGTAGGAATACAATGGCCAAATGCTGAGTTTCATTATTGTTTTTTTTTCGGCTTCAGAGCCCGTACACTGAGAAAACTGAACTATGACTTATTTAAACATAAGCATGCTCAACTATATGTTTAAATTAGTTCAAATAGAATTCGATTTAAATCTAACTTTTGCCTATTCAGATTCAAAAATACTATTATTTTGGGTTAAATCTGTTTAAGTCAAATACATTCATATTTATTTATTACATTGGAAGCTACATGCAATTTCTTTAATGGATTCAATTCCATTTGAGTTTGATTTTTGAAAGACCTGTTGAATTAATTTACCCATTTACAAATTTTTAACATAAAATCAACATGCACGAGTTTGTTTCAAATATGAATGCACTCAAAATATTAATCAAGAAAGAGATTGAACAGAAATGTTGAATTTGAACTCGAATCAATTTGAACTGAACTCAAAGTATTTGCCTCTCCCAACGGTCGGAAAAGACATTTAAAGAGTTCCAAAATTAGTGCCACCGTTATACCGTCGGACCAGTTGGTCCAAAGGTAAAACTCACTGAAAGTTTTTTCAAGCAAATGGAAATGAAATGCATTTTAAATCTAAAAAGTATCATTTTATCTGGTTTTATAAAATATTGAAAGGTATGCAGGAACTTAAGTATGTTTCAATTTGATTTCCTTAAGAAATGTAATTTGTCAGTAAGCGAGTTTTAACTTTGAACCGACGGTGACGGTATGAAAGTAGGTTGGATGTATTATAGGAAACGTTACCATCATTACAAATAGAAAATATTTGTATTTAGTTACAAGGAGCTAGCATTTATTTGGAAAAACAAACATTGAAATCATTTGATTTAAACAAAAAACATCTTCGACCCAAACATCAAAATTTTTAAAAAAAAAAATATCATTCTGTTTGAAACAACATCAAATGAAGTTAATTTAAAAAAATAGAACTATCTTTATGTTAAATAGAAAGCATATAGTAAATTTGAACAGAATCATGTTCAAATCATTTCAACGATGAATTAATAAGATTCTATTTAAACTAAATAGAAATCGATTTCATGCCAAATCATATGTGTTTGAGATTGATTTTAATATGAATGATATTAATTTTTTTCTCAGTGTAAAAAAGTCACTTAAGACCATTATGAACGGTACCATCCAAATAACTTTTTTTTTAATTTCGATTTTTTTTATTAACTGCTCAACTGCTTTCAATCAAAATTTTGTTTGCCTTGGATACCAAAATTTTGAAAAAATAGAAATTTTGAATTTTAATAAAAAATATTTTTATTTTTTTGTTCAAAACTCAATATTTCAAAAACCAGTCGATGAATATTTTTTAAACTAGGTTTATAAATATAAAAAAATATGTATTCAAATTTTACACAACATTTTTAAAATATTAAAAGAACGATTTCCATGTTTCTTTTCTTTAATAACTCGCATATTTTAAAAGTTCATAAGTTCCAAGCAACTTGAACATAAGAGCAAGTACGTGCGATCCAATCATGAATTTTATTTCTCATAATATTGCTGTATACCTACTTTCTACCTTATTTAGGACGGTGACGGTGAGTTGTATACTTTTACTTAGGTTAAATAAATGACTTCCCTACATACAAGTATAGCAAAAATGTTGACCCAAAATGCATGGTCAATGTAACTTTCCAATGGAATTTTCCAGTTTTGGACCATTTCACGAAAAATACTAATCAAATGTGAAATTTAAAAAGTTGTTCTAGAGATTAATTTTGAATAGAGATAATTATAATACAAGTCAATTTTTTGAGAAGTAATACATAACATTTTCGCATCGGATTTTTTCTCAATATGGACAACTATCAAATTTTTAGCTCCGATATGTTTTTTATGATTTATGATTTGAAATTAATTATATCAAAACAAGAGGTATTGTTATGATTCCGTTAGAAAATAAAAACTTTCAAAACAGAACAATATTCATTTATTATTTTATGGAATGAAAGTATTTTGCTTGTCCTGCACGTAAAGCTAAGAGTACATTATCTCAACCTAGTCCCATTTTACAAAAGTTTCAGAAGTATAAGATATATTGGTAAACAGAATTTATCTAATATAACTAAAATCCTATGGAAATTTAATTTTTTATTGAATAGATTTTTTGGAATCCAACTTCAAAAGTTGTCGTACACGTAACACTTGATAACCTCAAATCATAAAAAGGCCATGCACTTCTTTTTCTCAGTTATTTTTATGTTATTTTTAGCTAAAAAAAAACTTGTAAACAGGGAATAATGTAATAATAATGTAATAATTGTTGATTAAATATTTATCACCTTAAAAAATATCTGAGTAACCATACTTTACACTTGGGCTTTAAGATTAAAGATGCAGTTATGTACCTTGTATTCCGTTACAAATAGCTTAAAAACTCGTGATTAAACTATTTTACAGATACAAAGTAGTGATGGTATATTTGTTAGGATTAAAAATAAATGCATAAATGTATTGATGGAAATATTACACACTTCTTTTTATAATTTCTATGCTCAGAATGTCAAAAAGGTCACATTTTTAGTGTTCAAATGCTTTTTCAGACGAATACATTCGTTTTTAGGAAAAAACCCTTAAATAAACGAAAAAATCCGTTTTATTAATGTTTTGTTGTAAAATCTTACTACTACACATTTTTATATTATACTCAAAAAATTTGATTTTAAGGAAAAACAATCCTCAATTTATAGCTACCTGAAAATAAAGCACAAAAATGTCAATATAGCTACAGTAAATTCCAGTTTTACAAAACGGGCTCCAACTTCATTTAAGTTTCAATGAAATGTTAAGTTAGTTTTAGTATTAACAAATTTGCGGCTCCCATCAACAAAAGTTTTAAAAATATTACAAATTGTTACAAGTCTGTCCCGCACGTAACGGGTAACTTAACTGATTTAAATAATTATTTATCTCGTAGTTTTTAAATTTTTAAACTTGGTTATAATTTTGAGAAGTAATTAAGCAACTAATCCAAGTTCTTGAGTGCATTTTCAAATTCAGGTTTTACTGAACTTGTGCGCTAACAACACAAATTTTAAACAATGGTAGTAATGATGTCACACACGTAAAGCTCAGCAAAACTAAGATTGCGCCAAGATATTTGTTAGTAGTTAAAAAAAAAATGATTCTAAAGCGTAAACATTATTCTTTTCAAGAAAATATTTTTTAAGATCGGTTAAATCCAGCTAACCGTTTGTCATGAGTATCTCGTACGAATGTCACACACGTAACAATAGAATGCTCCATTTAAAGGAAGCTGTTTACAAACGATTCAAATGTCTATACAAGTATCTTACCTAAATTATATGAATGTAAATCAACATTATAACATCGTATATTGTTATTGTTGGCTATACATTAATATTGTGTAGCTAATATTTCACTTCTTAAAAAAAATAATTAATAAACGGTTTGCCATCCATTTAGGTAGGCGTAAATGTGTTTTCCTTTATATTTTAAAATATGTTTAAGAAATTATTAATTTTATAAATTTGTTGAAAGATATTTAATTGGATTAAAAATAAGCGAAAGGTAAACAAGACCTCATTAAGGGTTTTATATAATATTCATTTTGAAGTTCAAGAAATGTATGTATTTTAGAGAATATATAGGAGGATACTGTATAAGAATAATTGCTTTACAGTGTGAATTTACTTCATACTTTTCGGATTGATGATTTTACTTTCAGTTTGAAGATTTTTTTTTTGTTCTTAAATGAATGAAGGATGGTGTACACACTTTTATTAAAAAAAAAGGTTCAAAAAGGCAATCATGGGTGGATGTAGGGCTTGGTAGTGTCAAACAGAAATAAAATCGATCAAACTCGAAAGTTGGGTGGGTATCTATAGGTACAAAATATAGCGCCAATTCATAAGTAAATATTTTCCAATAATTATAATTTGTGCTACACAGCGGAGCCTTGGAACCTTGAAGAAGTGGAAAAGAGTTTGAGTAAACAAAATTTTCTAAGATGTATTCAAGGAAATGAAATGCAAATAAATAAAAAAAAAACTAAAAAAACCCTTCAGGACGTCTAAAATTCACAAATTATTTGAAAATTTCTTTTTATGATATATAGGTAAGACCTTTAATATTCAATTGCATAAGCAAGAATTTGAATTGAGAATTATAAATATGAATCAGGTAAAAGAAAATAATTTTTTGTATTTAATTCTAAGGTAGAAAATTTTTGGGGGTGAACGTAAAACCAAAACAAGAGTATTAGGGTCTGTATACATGCAGTTTGATATCTAATGCAAAAGTCTGGCAAGCAAAAAAGTTTACAAGTCAAAGGAGACTAAGGGACCAGTTTTTCAGTTTGATATTATCCTAGTCTCGTGGTCAAACTTGGAGTTAATTTCAGAATCGTATTTTTCAGTCAATTGAAATCTTAAGTTAACTCCTAACCAAATTTGGTGAATTAACTCCAGGGACTAAGGGCCAATTTTTCAGTGCGAAATAATCCTAGTCTCAGGGTTACATATGAGTTGACACCAAAAACGTGTTTTTCAACTAAATAATTGAAATACTCACTTAGTCACTTAAACTTTTTAGTTTTAAATTTGTTGATATACTTTTAACAAAAAGTGCACAACGATGATAAACGCAATGAATGTCGTTAATTCTAAGGGCAGTATTTTTAATATTTCAAACGACCAGTTATATCTTTCCGTTACAAGAAGTGTTCAAAGGAATAAATAATAGTTATCATTTTTTAACTTGTAAGTTAGTGTTGAATGATACAATTGTGAATTAAATTTAAAATTAAAAACTGTTGTGGAGTTGCAATCAGCAATATTATAATAAACAATGATTCAATAAGTTAAGCAGAATAATAAATATTTCAGAGAAAATTTAACTGATAACTAAAAAGAAATTCGACTGGTAGGTAGATGATATAAAGGGTTTTTCCACAGGGACGCTACAAAAGTAGAGCGACTGGGACAACAAACGACGCCATATTTATTGCCGCTCTTTTCATTTCATTTTTCTTCAGTAAGGTTTGCCATTTCATGATGTAAAGATATACGATCCAAAAAAGAGTCGAAATTATTAAAATTTACTAGGATGACATGTGGTTCCAACAGGGGCTACGTCAAGTCTATGGTCTATGCCAACAAGCCAGCGACGATTGATGAACTTCGTACGAATATCGAACGTGAAATTGCAGCAGTATCGGCCGATTTATGCTTGAAAACCGTCGAAAATTGGGTTCAGCGTCTGGACTTCTGCAAGCGTGCCCGTGGTGGCCATGCAAAAGAAATCGAGTTCCATACATAATGGCATCGAACGTTCTTTTACAGGAATAAAGAATTTCATTGATATCCAAAACCGTTTTTGTTTTATTCAAAAAAACTTTTGTAGCGCTCTTACTGAAAAACCCGATACTACTGAAATAAATCAGCCAAGTAGAAGACTTAGCATTAAGGGTTTGGACTCGTTGAATTATATATTCAAAATAGATTTGTATGGCCTTTAGTCCTACAAATTGGCGTTTCGTCCGGCTTACTCACTTGGACTCATCAATATCGTAGTGAGGGCCTTGTCATACGCAATTTGTATGTAGTTCAGTTCAACTTACCTGAATTCTTTTACAAAAATCCACAGTAAACTATATCCAACAAAACTAGAATTCCTAATCATTAAGCTGGAAATTTGTTTTGCCCGGGGCCAGTTGTAAATGATATATCATCTGCAAATGCTGTCGGAAGGCTATTCAAACTGAGCTTAAAAATTGAGTTTATATAGACAAGGAAAAAGAAAAGGCCGAGTACAGATCCTTGTGGTACATTGTAGAAGATTCGTGCTCTTCAAATCGCCATTCGCAAGAGAATTACTTTTAGTAATTTTTTTGACAAAACATTGGTTGATGTCATTCTCATTTACATTTTTATTTAACGCATTGCGAAAAATACCAACTGCAAGATCGATGAGTGCCATGTCCTAGTTTATAACTGGAACATTATACACTTCGATGCTATTTCAGATAAGTTGTTGTTTTAGGTAATCTACCTTTTGTTCCAGTGTGGCAATTTTTTGTTCACCTGCACAAATTTTGACAACCATTTCTAGGGCTGTAAAAGTAACGACAAAATCAGTACCCGCATGTTTACGTTACTTTTGGGTCGAGTACTCGTTACTAAAATATCGTTACTCGTTACTCTCGTTACTTTCGTTACAAACGTATGCGGTATTAAAAATCGAAATCTTGAGAATTTATTTGATGTACCTTAACAATGCAATTTCAGGGCCATTTGAAAAGATATATTATTTGTTCCCAAAAATATAATTTTTTGTCCATCTATCAAGCCATTAACTGTCAAATTTTATTGAAGGATGGCTGCGATCTAAATGAATTAAGAAACCTCTGAAAAATCTAAAAATGTTTGCTCTGAAAAATCGAAATTTTTCAGAATTAATTTTATGTACCGGAGTAATGCGATTTTAGGGCCTTAGAGTGACATTTGGAACGAAATACTATATTTGCCCTAAAATATAGTTTGTTGTCTTTTTGTCAAGCCATAAATTGTCAAATTCCATTGATGGATGGCTGCAATCTAAATAAATTAAAAAAACCTCTGAAAATTCTAAATGTTTGCTTTGAAAATCGAAATTTTTCAGAATTAATTTTGTGTTCCGGAACAATGTGGTTACAGGGTTTTAGGGTGACATTTGGAGTGAAAAATTATTTTTTTCCTCAAATTAGTTTGTTGCCCTTCCGTCAAGCCATGAACTGCCAAATTCCATTGAAGGATGGCTGTGATCTCGAACTTTTCTGCTGAAAAATCGAAATTTTTCAGAATTAATTAAATGTACCTCAACAAGGCCTTAGAGAGTGTCATTTGGACGAAAAATTATTTTTTCCCTAAAACATAGTTTGTTGTCCATCTGTTAAGCTATTAATTGTCAAATTCCATTGAAGGATGGCTACAATAAAGATAGATTAAAATTCATCTTAAAAATCAGACACTTTTACGGGTTATTTACTCCTCCGGAAAAATAGATCTCTATACCGATTCATGTTTAATTCATACACAAAAACACAAAAGAAATATAGAAGCGTTACTCTGGTTGGTATCGATGCAAGGAATATTTCTCATGTGGTATTTTATTTTCGTTTCGCACATGCGAAAAATGTGACATGCATAATGTGCGATAAGGAATTGTTTGTATGGTATATACCAAGTAACGAAATCGTACGAGTAACGACATCATTTAGGTAGTAACGTTTCGTTACTTGGTATAGAAGTGAATAACCGCATCTTAGTAACGAATACATACGATTCGTTACAGCTCTAACCATTTCATCAACCTGAGCTTTGTCGTATTTTTTTAGTTGCAAAAGTGGTGACGCTGGCAGAAAATGTAACTGCGGTGGCGATATGGTTTAATGATTTGGTGTAGGTGGTGGCCGCGGCGGTAGTAGTAGGAGGTAGTAGGCAACGATCGATGGTAGTGGTGGCAGCGGTAGTAGTAGTAGTTTGGTTTTAATTCGGTAGAGAGTCAGATTCAATTGATGATATGATTTAGATGGTGTAAGTATCGAAAGTGATGCAGTTGAAGAGTGTTTAATTGGGATTGGCACCAGAAACAAATCCTCTCTTCTCAGCCGTACAACTATAGGGCATCTCCAACTTGCCTCAGAATTTTTGATATATTCAAGTTCATTTGCTGTAATTTTTGCACATTTCCTATGGAAACAATTATTGCAGTTAATGCACTAAATTTTAAGCTCAGCTCTTTCAAACTTTTTTTTTACAAATTTCGCATTACATTTTAAAGGTTTGTTTTAAAAAGACAACTAGTCAAATTATTAAAAATGACTAACTATTTTTCAACTGAGAAAGCTCCCAATATGATATAAGTGTACTCCACAACGTCACACTGGGAAACTCAAGAGTAACTAGTAATTTTCCTTTTTTGTTTTTTTTTTGTTGCATGATACAAAGAAAACTTTTTTTTAATCACTTACATGAACAAAAATTATATTATTTGTTTTCGCTTCAAGAAATTCCCGGAACTCTGGAGACTAGCATTTCGTGGAACACATTGCTTGAGAACCAAAGGGCATTTATGATAACTTTTGCTTTGAAGTGTAACTTTAAAGCTAGTTTTGGGTTTTACATGTGTCACATTGTTTCTTTGATCTAATACACAAAAATGGGAAGAAACGAGAAATGGGAAGAGCTTAAGCAAATTCATAGTTTTCATGGTCAATGACATAAAATTGCGAATGAAATTAACAGAAAGTCTTCTTTGATGAGCTTTTAATCATATGAGAAATAAACAAAAAGATTGGGGAGATATAAATGAATGCAAATAACCTGCTATCGCCGAAAGTGATTAACGAAAAAGTTCTAAGGATTGCGTTTAATTCGTCGGCTTTAATGGATAAAATATGGAAACAGGCTAGGTTCAGTGCTTTAGTATGTACTTCTACATTCTACTGGCCAGAGCACTAAAAAGTTCTTCTTAATGAAAAAGAAAAGAAAATGAAAATAAAATTGGTGCCGCAACAGCTCGTGGAGAACCAGGGCCTAGTGACTTACAACTCTCAACAATTCCTATGTGCGTGTTTTTGGCAGGAATGGAGGGGACCTACAATTTTTTGCCGAGTCCGAACGGCTAATGAGAAAGCACTTATTCATGACAGGTATTTTATTGGAGGATTTGTCAGTTTTTCGCAAGAGGTAGTACCCCGGAAAAAACATTTCTGTTTTTAGGTGGCAGCGGCTGGGAATCGAACCCAACCTTCGGCATGACAGCCCATCGCACTAATCATCATGCCACGAAGTACTACAAAAAAAGAAAATGAAAACAAACCACCAATTACAGGTGAAATGAAAACCATTTTCTTTCAAATTGAAAGATTACTGGTATTTTAAAAAAATTTCGCGACGCGACCGATTTTTTTGAAACTCTTTAATACTCTTTTAAATATTTAAGACAAAAATTTATTTGGTACCGTCCAAACAAATGCTAAAAAAAAGTAAAAGAATAATATTTTGTTCTTAAAAACGGCCCCTATGATTTTCATGAAACTTTTTCTGTACTGTAAAACAAGTGTAATCTACTACGAAAAATTATACAAAAATACAAATAGTCACTATGAATTTTATCTCTCATAGAATGATTTTTTTTTATTTTGAATATTCTCACTATCGTATTTAGATAACTTTTTAAATTTTTAAAACGAGTTTAATTTTTTTTTGAAAATTCGATATTTTAAAAAAATGGGTTGACAATTTTATTTGAGATTCTATTTTTACCTTAATCATTGATTACAAATTATCTAGGGCTAACCAATTTCTAGGGCTAGTTGACCTTTTCTGACCAATAAGATGGCATTTTCTCATTTAAAATTTCTCATGTGCCAAAGGTTCAGAGGGCCTAAGCTGGCTCTAAATGAGGAAATAAATATATTATTTTTTCAGATTTTTATTTTCATCCGCTGTAGTCGCTGCAGAACGATTAATTAAATTCCCTAGCTGATTCACATAAAATCTGCCAAAAATTTTAGAGCAGGTAGGTTTGAGGTAGACAAAAAAAATCCTTTGGGGGGGTTGGGGGTTATGTCACCCTTGTTTAACCATTAGGGGAAATCTTATAAGAAAATCACATTAGATAGAAAAATATTAGTTAAAAAACAACGCCGAAACTTACCGAACGGTATTAGTTTTTAGCTTTAGTCTTCGCAAATTCAAGAATTATTAAGATTTTGTTGTTTTTTAACCTCAAACTATAAAATGGTTAGTGCGTAGAGCTGTCATGTCGAAGGTCTGAGTTTCTTTCCCAGTCGCGGCCACCTAAAAACGGAAAAAAATATTTTATGAGGCGCTGCCTACTTGTCATGAATAAGTGCTTCTTATCAAGCCGTTTGTGCATGGGGCTGCAAACCAAACATCCTTAGGTGGATATAAACCATGACGGTAATAAGACCCATAATTACCTATGTTGCGGTCGCATTGAATAAAAGAACCGAATTGCTCACAAGTAGGAAATCATTAGAAAAAGTCCGAATGCTCGCATGCTTATGCATAACTAGAGAAATAAGAACTTGCCCACAGCAGCCATGGAAGTTATCCTTCATCTATCCCCCTTACATGAAGCCATAGTAAGTGCTGCAAAGGGAGCCATCATGAGCTTTACCGCAGAAGGAACCGGTACTGGTAAATGCATTAGTCTCAGGGTTAGGGACTGCATTCCAAAGCCAGCGGTAACAAACCTTATTGACATTCCAAGAGAGGGCATGATAAAGAAATACAACTTCAAGTAGAACTGTCCAATGAAGCTAAGTAACAAAAAGGAGTATGGGTAGGCAAAACAGTAAACAATACTCTCAAACCAAATGCCATCTAGTGGTACACTGATGGATCGAGAACAACTGAAGGGACTGGGGCTAGAATCTTTGGACCTAGAACTAAATCTTCCATTTCGATGGGACAGTCTCTTAGCATCTTTCAGACGGAAGTTCCACGCCATAGCAAAATGCGCAGAGCGTAATCTCGAAAGGAATTACCGAAACTAAAACAATGCCATTATGCCAGACAGTCAAGCTTCACTAAAAGCACTGTGCTCCTATGCCATCAGCTCTAAAGTAGATAGTTTGGGAGTGTGTGAACAAGCTAAATGTCTGGGCAGGAACAATAGTGTCACACTTCATTGCATACCTGGTGGAAGAAGCAGATTCCTTAGCAAAAATAGGGGCAACGACTCCCTTAATGGGGCCTGAACCCTATTGTGGCTTAGGAGAAAATGTGATAAAACAAAAAATTAAAGAACTAGAGGAGGCCAAAAGATCCAAAAACTACAAAGAACTCCCCAAGCTAAGGCAGGAAAAACTATAACTTGGTAATTACAACCGAGCACGGCTTAAAGACTAGTTCAACCTTACTAGAAACATCCTTAGGAAAATATCTGGTCTCCTCACTGGGCACTGTAAAGTTAAAAGACAACTGAATATCCTTGGTGCTTAGTTAGCAGTCGAACATGCAGATTTTGCTGCACAAAGAAGGAAACACCAGACCATATACTAGGAAAATACGATGTTACTATGTACCAAAGGAAAAAACACCTGGGAAACTAACAAGTAGAAGAGAACAATTTTTCTTCTCTAAAAATCCTCCGAATACTCATATTTCTTAGGGAAATAAAATTGGGGGAAGAATTGTAGAATGAGCAACCTCTCCGGTCTTAGTTGGGGAACAATAGATCTTAAGGTCGCAGTGCAACAACCCCCAATATTTTATTTATTCATTCAAGCCGTTCGAACGCAGCAAAAAGTAATAGGTCCCCTAGATTCTTGTCGACAAAACGAACACAGGAATGGTTAGGAGTTATAAGCAAGTAGGTACGATCGAGTCTTGCATTTTATTACCAAAACAACAAGTGAGATCGTTTTAACACTCTGTCGTTAGTTGTTTACAATATCTTTTTATGAACTCTAAAAATATAGCTACAACCCAAAAGACAAAAAATTCATATTAAAAATTCCAAAAAGATAATCTTTGGAAATGATTTGTATGTTACTTCTTTTATGAAGTTACATTTTAGGAGTGTATTATTCCAGTTAAGTACAATTACGACTATTTGTATTGGTTATAGTATATCATATTATCAGTCTCCGACTAATAAACATACGAAGTGGATGTTTCTTTGTCCGCTCTTTCTTATAATTTCTCAAAAGATGAATTCTAAGTGTATTAAATGTTTAAAAATCATACCCGATATGTATTTTCTATCGTGCGATCTATGTGGCAAAAACTCTCATTTAGATTGTTGCAATATAAATAAAAAAGACATGAAAGTTATTAAATCTAGTAAAAATTTATTTTTCAAATGTGAAAAGTGTATTCATATTCCTGTTAAATTACTAATTGATAAAATGAGAGATCTCTCAGTGTACTTTTTCGAAGATTCTCAGAGTGCAAATACAATTGCAAAAACATCAGAATTGGATTCAAGTCGCCTTATTCGCAATATGACTCGTGCTCAGAGAATCCCAAAAGTAAATAATGATTCGAACAAACGGTCATCGGTTGCTACTGGAAAAAAATTTGCTCTTGCGGGAACATCAACTCCCCACGATCGCATTTCTTTAAAATCGAACGTTTCTTCAAAGAACTCTCTTTCATTTATCACTCCTACGCAAATAAAATCGCCTACAACAACAACCTCCAACATCAGAAGCGAAATCTTTACTGATGCTTCCCATGAAGACGCTTTGGTATCTCCTTCTACCACAACAGCTGTTTTGGGGGTATATGTCAATGCTGATGTTGCTGCCGATTGCAATAATCAGCAGAAAGAAAACTTTGAGTCTGTTGGTGGTGAAAATGAAATTAGAGAATACAACGATTCTGCTGAAACAAATGTTGCTCGCCAAGATGTTGAAGGTTCTAAAGTTGCTGATGCTGCTGTTGTTGCTGATGCTGTTGTTGTTGAATTTGCTGATGTTGCTGATGTTACTGTTGATGGTGCTTTCGACAACCATGTTGCTGCTGCTGGACACAAAGTTGTATTAGCCGGTAAGCGCAACCCAAAACAAAAACAGCTGTTTGGAAGCGACGTTGACGCTGTCACATCTCTTCCATCTGTACCTAGGCTTCGTTTCATTCATTTATCTCGACTTATGAACACAGTCACTGAGGAGGATGTTATAGATTTTGTTGCTCGAAAGCTAAAATTACCAGTGACAAGTTTAGTTTGTTCTAAGCTAGCTAAAAAAGATGCAAATATTTCTTCGTTTCATTTTGTTAATTTTAAACTCGGGGTCCCTGCCGGGTTTTTTAATGATGTTCTTCAAACGTCCATATGGCCAATTGGAGTTCAAATTAAACAGTTTGTATGCCGTCAAAAAAACGATATGGGCCAAAATCAGCAGGGGTTGGTCACGTAAACAAAACATTTCCTGTTTATGAAACCAATGATCGTTTTTCCATGTTTTATCATAATGCTGGAGGTATGAGAACTAAGTCTCACGAATTTTATACTGCTATTGCTGATTGTTTTTTTAATGTTATTGCCCTAACAGAAACATGGCTTAATAATAAATTCTTAACCAGTGAATACTTTAATTCTGATTTTACGTTTTTCGTAAAGATCGTTGCTCTGAACAGACTGGCCTAAATAGAGGAGGTGGTGTTTTACTAGCTTTAAGGTCTGATTATATATGTAGAGAAATTAATTTATCCAATGTTTCTAGTGAGATTGAGCAAATTTGTGTGTGTGTAGATTTATCACTTAATCCCACTTTGGAAATAATTCATGTTTACTTTTTTGTTTCTTATATTCCACCTTTGTCACAAAATGCAATATATAAGGCTCATATTGCAAATATTACTAATATCGTTAAAAATAGTAATGAAAATTGTTATTTTGTAGTTGTTGGAGATTTTAGTCTGCCTAACATTAAATGGTTATATTCAAACGACGAACAAAAAATGTTTCCTTGTAATGTTACTAAAGATTCTGAATATTATCTGATTGATGGCATAACAGCTTTAAATATGTTCCAAATTTATAATGTTTCTAACTCTATAGGCCGTATTTTGGACTTAATTTTTATTGATTGTAATCTTGAAGCTCATGAATGAATGAATTTAAATCTTTTAACATTGTTCAAATGTATGATTTTAAAAATGCAGACTTTGTTTCAATGAATACTTATTTAGAAGATATTGATTGGCAGCTAATTTTCAATTGTACAAATTTACAGTCAGCTTATATTATGTTTCGGAACATTTTGGAACGTATGATTTCAGCTTTCGTTCCTATAAAATCATTTAAGAATTCTAAGAAACCAGTTTGGTTCAATAAAAGCTTATCTGGATTAAAGAATGTAATGAATAAGTTACACAAAAAATGCAGAATCTTTACATAGAATTTACAATCAGAAAGATCTCGGAGTGATCTTTGACTCAAAAATTAATTTTTCACTTCATATCGATCATATAATCTCTAGGGCTAATTCAATATTGGGCTTTATGATTCGAAATTCAAAGTGTTTTGATGATCCTTATACACTTAAAACCCTTTAAATGAGTATTGTCAGGCCGTTATTAGAGTATTGCAGCGTTATATGGAATCCTTACACTCAATCAAGTATTAATCGTATAGAAAAAGTTCAAAAAAGATTTACAAAGTATGCCTTACGAAAAACCTTTAGAAATTCTAGTGTTCCATGTTATGAGAGTAGATGTGTTCTTATTGATCTAAAGCCTCTCTTTTCGAGAATAAAATTAAATTCAGTACTTTTTGCTTTTGATGTACTTTGTTCTAATATTAATTGTCCAATGTTGTTATCATTGTTAAATATATATGCACCTGTTCGCATTTTGCGACCAAGAAATGGTGATTTTTTATATGTTCCCTACCATAGTACAAGTTATGCTAAGCACAATCCTATTACAAATGCTTGTATTGTTTTTAATGAATTTGATAATGTTATTGATTTTAATCTGAATAGAAATGAAATAAAGAAAAAAGTATTGGAATTAGTGTAAGCCTTTAATAACTAAATAATTTATTTATGAAAATTGTATTTGTATATATGTATGTATAAAGTAGCATTTAAGTGTAGTCTCCATAAAGTTTTGTAACTTGATAGACGATAAACAAATAAATAAATTATAGAAAAACAAAAAATGAAGTTTTCCACGGTTTTCTTCTTTAATGATTCAATAGTTTTGTTCAAATTTTATAAGCCTTAGTACCTACATTAATGTCACACACAATTTTCCAAAATCTGAGTTTTTAATACCAAACTGCTGCAATACCAAATATCTTTTGTATCATAAAAGCAAGTAGGATTGGTACATCCTACAAGAGACACAGTGGTGCGTTTTATTTTGAAAAGTTTTCTAAGTACTTAGATATGTATGAACCTATGTAGTTTTCATTCATAAAAAAGAAACTTTCCCTATGCTCTCTTTAGTTTCACTGAGTGTACCTACTAAAAATCCAATAAAGTTTACCTGTAGGTATATACCTCTTTCATTTTATACTTCAAATTTTCAAAATGAATCATTTTCTGAAATTCAAATACGTACCTACCTACCTACTTATAAAACTTTTTGCAAGTCATTTCAGAAACATTCGTCTCTTGAAAGTTGTTTTTGAAATGCATATATTTCTTAATAAGAACATGGATGTAGCATATACAAAAAAATACCAGACAGTTTTATTTTTCTAAAAACTACAAAAAAAAAAAAAAAAACACCTTCAAAAAGGATTCATTAATTAAATTTCAATTAAAACTTTTCTTATAACATAAGGATCGATCCGTTTTCTTGACCACCCTAGAACTTAAAAAAGTAAAACAAAATTCAAAAACAAAAATAAAAACACCACAGCCTCAGACATTCATCCTGTCTCAGTGGGTAATGTTACGAAAATTAATGTAAAGCAACCCAGCCGACGAAAATTAAATATACATATAAAACTTTAAAGGATTTGCAGAAAGGCAAAATCCTGTTTCTTTTTAAATATTCCTTCTTTTTATTTGCAAAAAAAAAAAAAAACTGGAAAAAAAATCACAGACACCCTAGAGAATAAGAAAAGCTATAAAAATCCACCACGCATTTAATACGCAAAAAAAAAAAAATATGAATAGCTAGGTTATGAAGGAGCCAGCCCTAAAATCAATTGACTGCGGGATTATATTTAAGTTGATTCTAAGGGCTGAAGTAGCGGCAGCAGCCGATAACTGATAGGGTTGACGGTTTTCGGATTACAAAAATATTCTATATTATATACAGGCAGTCAGTGTTGGTGGTGAAAGCAAAAAGGTCTTATGTATACAGATTCTATGATTTACGCGAATCCGATTTCGTTATCATTTTGTTTATCATGTGGAATTGATTTTTATTTCGTATAATTTTTTTTAAGGGACTCGATTGAAGAATGTGAAAGATTTATTGACTGACAAAGCAATGCCATTGCCATGGATAGGAAGAAATATATATACTCAAGGCTCAAGAACTCTATATTATGTTTGATAGATAAATCAAACGATGTTCTGGTGAGTCATTGCGAAATTTTACTTCAGTTGTCAAGAGCAAATTAACTATGTAAATAGGGACAGGGCTAGCAGACTATTGGGTGGTACTTAAGTATTTTGGGGTGAAATTTGCAATATTTATAAATGTTCATACAATATTATTTTTTTGTACAGTTAAATTTTTTGAACAATTAAAATCTATAATTTGAAAATTTAAATTAATTAGTTCCTTGGTATTAAAAAGTTATTTAATTTTTATTTTAAATCGAAATATTTGTCTTGTAATAAATATTTCATAACTGAACATAAGATTGTGGATGTGCATAGGGTAATCTGACCAGAGATGTCCCTTTTAAATATTCCTGTTATTTTTGAACTACCTATCAAAATTAAACTGTTTTTACGATGACTTTTGACAAGTAAAAGTAAGAGGTTATTATTAAATACTATTTATATCTGCATAGAGTCTTAGATATAAGTCCAAAACTCCCAAAATTTGGTGCCTGCTCTTGTTCTATGTACATTAGGGGTGTCGAAGTTTTT
Organism: Dasysyrphus albostriatus; assembly: GCA_946251815.1. Lineage (NCBI taxonomy): Eukaryota > Metazoa > Arthropoda > Insecta > Diptera > Syrphidae > Dasysyrphus > Dasysyrphus albostriatus. The sequence continues at coordinate 189,438,809 of OX276335.1, read as the reverse complement.
TTTTTTATAAAATGGGTAGTGTGGATTTTGTAAGGGATTTAGAAATAAGTAGATTTAGTTCTGGGACATTTTCCAAAACTACATTTTGAGATCCACAGCCGTTCTTCTCCCAGCGCTTCCTTACCATTTTGTTGTCACTATTTTTCTTAAGGAAATTTATTCATTTGTTCAACACATTGGTCAGAGGGAAAAAGTGTGTGTGCAAAATGTGTTCTTTATTTGGCTGCAATTTTTTGGTTAAGACAAATACATATGTCCACGGATGACCTATCAAGGTCGAAATTCTGCTCTCAAAATTCTGCTTTTCAAAATTCTGCGTGTCAAAATTTTGCTTGTCAAAATTCTGCTTCTCAAAGTTCAGCTCATCAAAATTTCGCAATTTTATCATATACTTGTATTGGCATGAAATATAAATTAAATTTCTTTCATTTTATTTTAAGACTACTCTTCGGTTCAAGATAATAATTGAGGTTATAAGTGCAAAAGTGGTGTATCTCATTTTTTTTTAGAAAAATCGGTTCACTTGTCTTCAAGTTTTAAATTTATTTGTAAAAATCTATTTTGGGTTTTGATTCTTAAATAGGTTTTAAAAAAAAATATGGCCTGTTGAATTTAAAATTAGGTAGGTAAGGTATGTTTGCTATATGATTCTTCTAAACGAAGTCCGACTTTTGATATTTTTAATTGATGGAACAATATTGCATACAAATTTCGTCAAAATCTCAACAAAAACTCTAGAATCTTATACAAAATAAACCAAATTTTGCTCCACCAATTTTAGATCAAAAACATTTTGGCTTAAATTTTAGATTTCGGTTTGGTGTGTGATCGGTTAAAAATTCTAAAAAATAAGAGCAACCCCCTCGCATTTATGCACTCAAAGTTACACCCTCAATAACCTGTAAAAGTACCTATAAAATAAAGGAAAACATAAAATGTAGCTGGTTTTTTGTTTTGTTTAAAAACAAATTGGTTAATGTAAAAATTATAATTGGGCATGTAAAAACCAAAAATAAAACAATCGGTTTACCTACGACGAGTAGTGAAGAAATTCAATAGTGATTTGCATAATTTGAAAAGCTCTAAGGCCAAAACACCCATGAACGTAAAGTTCAGTGAAGCTATGTGAAATTTCTAGAATTCCAAAATAAATTTTTGTAATGATAGGAAAAAAAAACGGCATAACTTTTTCGACTTAAGTTTTTTTTTAGAAGAAAAATTATTTCCTATAAGAAAAAATAAAAGTTATTGGTTCTGAACTTTTGTGTTGGTACTTAATATTAATAAGCAAAATATGTCTCTAATTCGTCAAAAAAAGTTCAACTTATCCTCTAAATAACGAATATTTGTTGGCTTGAAAAAAAAACATTGTAGGTTTCCCGCTCCCATATGCTTTTTTACTTGCGATAAGCTTTGGATTCGTATGCAAAAAAAAACTGGGGATAACAATCAAACGTGACATTATCTACGATGATAAAGAACATCAAAAAAGTGGGTGGAATAACAATTCTGTCTGTCCGTATATCGAACTACTATCGACCTACAGCCTAAGCAACTCAAGCAATTTTCTTAAAATTTTGAACTAAGGTTTTTTTTAACTCTCAAGAGGGGAAAATGAAATTTTTTTTAGCACCAAAAATAACGGTACTTGCCCTTCAACCGCAAATGAAAAGCTTATTTATCTCAAAAACACACAAAAATCAGTGTATTATGGTAGGTCAAGGTGTAGTGTACTTTTTAATAAGAAAACAAATTATTATAATACTTATACTACTACTACTACTACTACTACTACTAATATTGATTCTATATACTAGTGAAATAAATCAGTCAAGTAGTTAGAAGACTTAGCATTAAGGATTGGAATTGTTGAATTATTGATTCAAAATCTGAATAATGACGAAACGACAATTTGTAGGACTAAAGGCCATAAAAAGCTATTTTGAAAGAAAAATAATAACATAACGGTTTCTTAAATTTTAGATTTTCTTAACGGCTTAAGCAATTTCAGTAAAAAATGTATGTACAATTATTTTTAAAATATTAATAATATTGCATATCAAAATTTAAAAAAAAATAAATTTTGGATTTTTAAAAAAATATAATTTTTTTTTTGAAAAATAAATATTTCAAAAATGAGTCCATGAGTTTTTTTGAAACTAGGTTCAAAATTAGCGTACCAATTTAAAATTTGTTTATTTGGCATACTTGTTTTTGAGCTCTAAGTTTTTAAACTAGCTGTTAATACAATTAAAAGAACGACTGTTTCAATCTGTCAGGGGAATGATTAGAAATCCGAGGGACAAAAATATTCGTTTATATTATAAAAAGATCTAATATCTAACGTCAATAATTGAAAGTTAATTTTGGTTTTGGAACTTACATAAGAGAACTGTGAGAATTTGTTCCTTTGGAAATGAGCAGGGGACACGTCAGTGGACTGAGGATTAGACCCTTTGAAGAATTTGTTGAGTATTGAAAATTTATCACATCTTAATAATTTTGTTTGGCATCAATTATGTTTATACTTATAAAAAAAAACAGATTGAATACTTGAACAGTTGTTTAAATATCAGCGGAGCCGTCAAAAACTCCATCGTTTGTAGAATCATCCAAATACACATTTTCTTAGGAGACACGTAAATTTATCATTTAAACTCATCATTGAACAACAATTAAATATATATTTACTTTTTTTAAGGACTACGTTTAGAAATATCGTTTTTCAAAAAATAAATGTGGAGAAAAGGGCCATTTTTCCAACAAAAAATCACCAATTAAGCTTAGCAAACAGTTCTTTAAGTAAAAAAAGCTTAGTGGTGCATGGAAAGAATTCTTGAATCAGATGAGCAGCAAATCACGAAGAATGATTTATACCTTGGCTCAAGGTTCAGAAATTCACGACTATTTGTTTGCAATTTGCAAAACTGAACAAAATGAAGATATTGATACTCAAAAATCATGTAAATTAACACTCTTAAGTATAATTATTCGATCGAAAGAAAACAAAAATTGCGAACAAAAAATTGCGATTTGATCCAAATGTTCCTCAATGATTATTTATATGCACTAGAGTGGTCCTAATATTGGGTTTTTTGAAATATTATGCTGGATAGTCATTAAACTTTTTTTTTATAATGGGCGCGCACTAAATGGGGTTTGACTACCCTTAAGATAATAAAACACAATGCGAACGATCGGGAAAATAGGGAAGGATTCAAAAGGAGATACTGATGCACATTTATTTTGATTTGAAGTTCTGAATATCAAAAAAGAAGGGGAAAATTGAGCTTGGTAAAGCATTCCACATCCATGTTGTGCGGCTAATGAAAAAATCTCTATACTTGACAGTATACGTCCAAAGTTGGGCTCAAGGGTAAACTGATGAGCATTCCACAAAGTGTGAGTATTACAGTTGAATTTTTTGAGGGGATGAATGCAACTGGCTATTTCACTAGAACACTGTTTATAAAAATAGCGAAAAAATAATGTAATGAGACATGAAACACTGCTGCGGTGTTTCAGGGATGAAATTGTTTGCGTAATAGTTCTATCACCTATTATTTTAAAGGCTCTATTTTGTATTCTATCTAAAAGTTTTAAGTGGGTTGTCAGGGCACCTGCCCAGATGTGAGAGTTATACTCAAGCTTTGGTCGGATGAAGGCATTATTGACTACAGCCAGATGAGAAGGGGAGACAAATTTCTTACATCGTCGAAGACACTAAGTAGCGCTCTTGGCGACATCGAATATGTGGTCATTCCACAAAAGGCGATCTGTGATGCACATACCCAGAACTGAAAGTTTTTAGTTTCTTCGATGCAAGTTCCACTCATGGAAAGCGATATTGGAGGTGGGTTTCGCTTAAGTGACAGCAGACAGGATTGAGTTTTTGAAGCATTAAATTCTACACGGTTTTTAATTCCCCATTGGACAATGCTGGCAAGATCAGAATTTAATGAGCTTATCATATGCTGTCGTTCAAGTTCCACATCGGAAGAACAAGAAAGTGATTCTTGAAACGAATATGAAAGGCGGAAGGTACTGTCATCTGCAAAACAATTTAATGAATTAGAAGTTACAGACAAAAGATCATTTTATGAAACTGAGGAAAAGAATCGGAGGCAAAACGGAACTCTGGGGCACACCAGCGCTTATGTTATGAATATCAAATTTGTAACCATCCAATACAACTAGTATTGAACGGCCAGAAAGGTAGTTTCTAATCTAACGAAGAAGTGATTGATCGAAACCAAATGCATGTATTTTTGATAAGAGAGCTTGATGCCAAACTCTATCAAATGCTTTTGAAATATCAAGTGCCATAATCTTACTTTCTCCACTACTGTAAAGATTTGTTCCAATGTTCGGTGAGACATACAATCTGATCAATCACCAGTTGACCTATTGCTACGAAAGCCTTACTGCCCGTCAAGAAGCTTCGGTTCCTCAAGATGTTTCTTGAGCTGATAATTTATCAGCGTTTCCATGACCTTGGAAAGAAGGGACCTAGGTTCAATTGGACGAAAATTAGAGGAAGAAGAAGATGCGCCTTTTTTAAGGCTGGGCAAGTGCTGTTTTCCATCCACTCGGAAAGAGACCTGTAGAAAAGGACAGATGGAAAAGCTTTCACAGTAGTTTTTACAGCGTAAAGAACACCTCTTCAGAACAATGGGTGGGATACTATCCGGGCCAGCGGATTTGTGTAAATCAAGATTTTTCAGGACTCTTGCAACTGCAGGAGTGCGAAAGAAGATTCGTCCTAGGAAATCATAACCGCTCTCAAGTACAGGAGGAGTCATAACACTGTCTTGCAGCGTCGAATTAAAATCAAACTGTGAACATTGGCTAACTCTAGTGAGCTGGCATAGGGAGTGTTATTGAAGACGAGCGTTAGAACGAAGTAGAATTTCGGATACTTTTTATACAAAGAGTCAAAAATTTTTACTACCTTTTGATACAATTTAGTATTTTTGCCATAATTTTTGGTCATGGCTCTTAATAGAAAAAAATCCAAATTTTTTCCAGATTTCACCCTCTTGGCCTCTTTCTTTTCACTTTAAAGTTCTCATTATGAGGTTAGGGTGATTCTTATAATATGCAAATAAAAATCAGAGCATAGTTATAGACTAAGTTCAGTCGAGAAAAAAATCGTATCGAAGTTGGGGTCGAAATTCGGTAGGGTCATATTTCTGCTTTCAAAACTCTGCATGCCAAATTTCTATTTTTCAAAATTCTGATTGTACAAAATTCTGTATTTAAAAATTCTGTTTGTTCAAAATTCTGTATTTAAAAATTCAGTAAATATGTTGTTAAAGAGAAATCGTTTTGATAATGTGAAAAAGTGTGCACTTTTTAACATTCTCAAAACGATTTTTCTTTCACATCATATTTACAGAATTTTCAAATACAGAATTTTGAAAAATAGATTTCTTGTAATGGGACTAAATTAAATGTGGTAAGAATATTATATGCATAATTGAATAATAAATTTGCTAGATACTATCTTAAAGCAGAGTTTTGGTCTGTTTTTGATGATGAAAATCCAAATACGGAAGTTTTTCCAAGAACATAAAAAATTGTCGATGTTTTGAGTCGCCAACTAAAAAGCTGAAAATAATCTTTTTTGGCAAAAGCGCAGGTGAATACAGTACAAAATGGGAAGCACATAAAAAACAAAGTTTTCGAAAAAATATAAGTAAACAGCGCGAGTCATAAAAAACGATTTGAAAGCTATATTGGATATTTTAAAACCAAAAGAAATCAATTAATCAATTAATTATCAGAAATTAAAACCAATCAGAAATCATGCAACAGCGTATGGCCGTAGTAAACGCAGTAAAGCTTAAAACTTCGTAAATATGTCACAATTGACGTGTGAGTTATACGAGTAGCAAAAAAAAAGAAGTATAGGTAGGCGTCGAAAGTTTCAGTCAAGATTATTTCCAAAATCAAAGTCTTGCATTTCATAACTGGCAATGGACTCCAAGAGATTGATTTTTGGAACAGCTTTTACACATGTTTTTGACGCCTTTACTTCTTTTTTTGCTGTCAGAGACGTCAAAAATTTGCTGTGAGTCTATAGAGTCATAAAAAAAATGTTTTGGGTAAATGAGAATCTCTTAAGACAGAATTTTAGTTTTCATAAACAGAATTAGCGAAAACAGAATTTTGACCAGACAGCATTTACACAAAAAGCAGAATTTTGACCAAACAGAATATTGAAAACCAGAATTCCGCCCGCTCCCTTCGTAAATATGTTTTGTTCCAAGAAGTGGGTATATCCTTATAAATTTTCCTGCTTTATATTAGTTTGGAAACATTTTTACAAAAAAATATGAATTTGTTTAGAATAAAGTACGACATTTTCATAAAAAAAATAATGCTCGGCGGCAAAAACGATAGTCGAATTTTGTCTTTTCAGGGTTTTTCAATTTGGGTTTGTTATAATTTTTTTGTAATCAATTTGTATATTTTAATTCCTACTCAACTGAATATCTCCTTTTCAGTTATAGCATGGTTTGACAGAAGTTGACATTCAGTATTTAATTCAAATGATTGCGTCGCTTTATATAAATGTAACGTACATAAATGGAATTTATGTTGTGCACAACACAAATACATATATGACTCTATATTCATGCAAACATAAAAGCATGTATATGTACATATTTTGTACAGTTTCAATGTATAGGTATCTATCTAATTTTCATCTCTGAGTGATAGCTCATCCAGAATAAATGCATCGAATCGCACACGTCTTTTAAACCCAATCCTGTCAAATTTGTCCTGTCAACATGCCTGTCATTTAATAGCTGCAAATATTCCTCTGTTATATAAGAGAATTCTGAAAATTCAACAAAATTATTTTGGATTGATGTTCAAACGTTATGTATGTACTCGTATGTTGATATTTCTATAAATGGAAAGTCAGGTTATCGAAGAGGAGAACAGAGAAACACCGCAGAAATGTTATCTATCAATTTCTAAGGTGAAAATTGGAAAATTTCAATTCTGTCCAATTTGTAAAAGTACCTCTCTACCTAGGTATGAATGTATGTAGTTTTACCTTCTTGTATACCTACACTTATATTGTTACTAGGTATCAATGACCAAAAATATAAGCACTCACCAAGATGACTATAATTCTAGTTCGAACACCGTCACCTATCAGACTCTCATTTCGTCGATTGCCGCCTGTGGCACTTGTTGCTGCAGATGAGCTCCCGCATTCGTTGTCATGCCAATGCTATCCTGCTGATGTTGCTGTTGCTGCTGCTGCTGTTGCTGGTGGTGGTGTTGAATTTTCATTGTTCCCCCACCACCACCCCCGCCACAGAGAGCACTTCCACTACTGCTACTACTGCTGTTTACACTGCTCGTTTGTGTCTGTTCTGACACATTGCTGCTGGTGCCTCCAAGTCCCGATGATGCGGTCCGGATTGGTGGCCGAGGTGCCCGAATATGATGGACACCCATCACACTGCCATTGGGTTGGTGTTTATTTTGTAGATGTTGGCCATCTGAAAATGAAGAAAGGAAATGAAATATAACATCTACAATTACATAGATATAGCTACGCACACGATGTTATACATATAACACAAAATTTTGTAGAAATTCCCTTATATATTAATTTTGTACAAGTATGAAAGATATTTTCAGATGAGACTTTTGAAATTAAAAAATAATTTAAAGTAAAAGCAAAGTATGATTAAAACTTTCATAATTTAATTGGTTTATAGTTTGAGAGAATAAATTAATTTCTTTCCCATGAATGACCACGAATAAAAAATAACTATCAATTTTGTAGTATGCCCATACGAATGGAAAAATAGTGATTAAGCAAAAGCGTTTTTGCATCCTAAAGGGCAGGCCAGGACATAGAGAACCAGGGCCCCTAGGCTTTGAGTCCATCACGAAACTATTTTATCACTTCATCATCATTTAATGTTTTTTTTTATAAACTTTCCATAAATAAAATTAAAGTTTTGAAAATACTATAAAAGCCCAGGAGAATCTGAGCGTTGAGGGTGTCCAGCAACCGCTGGTGACATTATTCATTTCAAGCAAGAAACAGAACCTTAGCCAAAATACCCTCTTAACATCTCTTTGGCAGTTCCCCATTGACCATACGCTCGATACAACTTGCAGCGAAACGTTCGGGGTGAGTACTGTGTTGAACTCGCTTGATATTAAATATTTAAAACGCGGATAGCCCAAAAAGATAAAAAAATTTCTATTATTTATTTCTCTCAGCCTAATATGTGCACACGCCCCTACCGATGAAGCGGAGGAGTCTAACAAGGAGGATTTTTACGACCTCCTGGACGGAGCCTACGGAGCCTGTCCGGAGTACGATGTCAAAGTCGGGCTCGGAGACTTCAATGCTTAAATCGGGAAGGAAAATAACTTTGGCGGATTAGTTGGAAAGCACAGCCTCCACGAAACGACAACAGACAATGACAAATGACAATGGATAAGTAGCACTAGGTTCCCCAAGCGAAGGATACACACAGCAACCTGGTGATCTCCAGATGGTCGAACCACTACCCAAATCGACCATGTGCTAATTGGGACAAGGCACGCATCGATTATCTTGGACGTGAGTACTTTCCGAGGTGCAAATGTGGACTCTAACCACTTTCTTGTTGTGACAAAGTTCAGAGCCTGACTGTCCAATGAAAAGAAAGACCGCCCAAAGGAAGAAATTCAACATTGCATGCTTCAGAACATCTGAGCTAGCCAGAGGCTACAGTGAGCAATTAACCGGGAAACTCTCTGCCGTACCCCCACCCACAAGTGTCAACAACCAGTGGAACTTGTATCGCGACGTCATAAAGGAGACAGCCGAGACCACCATAGGCTATTAACCACTTGAAAAAGAACCCGTGGTATGATGAGGAATGCGCCTTATTGAAGCAGGAGACGGAAAACGCAGGAACGTAAATGCTGCAACGGAAAGCAAGAGCAACAAGTGAGGAGTACCATGAAAAGAAAAGGAAAGAAAAGAAAACCCTGCGTAGAAAGAAAAGAGCATCCGCAGCCTCTCAGCTCAGGTATCTCGAGGAGTCTAGCACTGCCACCAACACCCGCCGGTTTTACAAAACAGCCAAGCAACTGGCATGTGGTTATAAAACCGGCACGCAAGCTCTTCGAAACAGCGAAGGGAACCTAGTCACCAAAGCACAGGGAATTGTTGACGTGTTTAAGCCGCATTTCCATTCTGTTAAGGAAGCGACAGGAGAACAAAGAAGCATGAGACCAGTCAATGAAAATCCAGTCCCAGGGCCCAGTACTGAAGAGATTAAGAAAGCCATCCACAAGCTTCAAGAACAACAAATCCGCCGGCTTGGATGGCCTACCTGCGGAACTCTTCAAGTATGGAGGAGATGTCCTGGTAGTGTGCATACACCAGCTCATCAACCAAGTATGGGAGGAGGAAAGTATGCCCGACGACTGGTCAATTAGCTCCATATGCCCAATCTACAAAAAAGGCGATCCTATGTCCTGCAAAAACTACAGAGGTATATCCTTGCTTAATGTTGCATACAAGATCCTATCCAACGTACTATGTGAGCGTCTTTAACCCTTCTACAACACTATGATCGGAACGTACCAGTGTGGCTTCAGGCCAGGCAGATCAACGATAGACCAAATTTTCACATTGAGGCAAATTCTGGAAAAGACCAACGAATTTCAAGTCGAGACCCACCATCTTTTCATCGACTTCAAAGCCGCATATGATAGCACTAGTCGCCAAGAGCTTCTATTGGCGATTTCGGAACTCGGGATCCCGAAAAAACTGATCCAGCTATGCCCCATGACGTTACAAAATACGCGGTGCGGGTAACAGCTCATCTGAGCTATTCCAGGCATGTACAGGGTTCAGACAAGGAGATGCCTTATCATGTGACTTCTTCAACCTAGTCCTGGAGCAGATAGTTCGCAAGAGTGGTGTTAACCTGGAAGGCACTATCTTCAAAGGTCTTCGGAACTACTTGGCTATGCGGACGACATCGACATAATCGGCCACTCCAAGCGAGCTGTACTAGAAGCATTCACAACTATTGATGAACAGGCGAAACGCGTTGGTCTTGAAGTGAATGAGGACAAAACAAAGTATATGCTATCAACAAACATAGCTTCATCTGTCCATCGCCTAGGACAAAACGTCACTGTTGGTAGCAGCAGTAATGTCGAGGTAGTCAAGGAGTTCACCTACCTCGGAACAAACACGTATGACACTTTAGTGGAAATCCGACGAAGAATTACCCTAGCAAACCGCTGCTACTTCGGTTTGGCCAAACAAATGGGTTCAAAACTGCTTTCCCGGAAGACAAAGTGCACGCTATACAAAACGCTAACTTTACCAGTTCTACTCTACGGCGCCGAGTGCTGGACGATAAGTAAAAAAGGGGAATTGGTACTGGGCACTTTTGAGAGAAAAATTCTTCGGCGGATATTTGGTCCAATATGCGAGGAGGGCGATTGGAGGAAAAGATTTAATCGTGAATTATACGAGCTGTACCAAGATGTGAATGTAGTCCAAAGAGCCAAAACACGCCGACTACACTGGCTCGGCCACATAGAGCGAATGGACAACAATGCTCCAGCCAAAAAAATCTTCGAATCCCAGGTTCGAGACCACCAGGAAGGCCGAACCTCCGCTGCAGGGATCAGGCGATTTCCGACGCGAGAACGCTTGGTCTCGACGGCTGGAGGGAGCGTGCGAGGGACCGCAACCGATGGAAGACCGCAATATCTCAGGCAGAGACCCTCCATGGATCGGGAGCCGGATAAGTAAGTAAGTATTATTTATGTCCTTACAAACAAATTACAGTTTGAAGAGAACTTTCGTTAAGTTTCTACAAAACCATCTTGTTTTGAGAATTTGATATAAGCTTGATTAGTGTATTAAAATATAAAATACTACGAATAATGTACCTTTTTGAAAAAAAAAATGGACTATATTCCTGACTTTAAGAAAAAGTATTGGTTGATTTTGTAACTTGTTGTTTATGCTTAAACTTGGTATAGGTATCTAATGCAAAAAATCTTTAGTTACTTCCCACTGTCGGATTTTGATGAATTTCGACACATACTAGTGAACAAAACTGCGAAGGAATTTCTCTTGTATTTATTCAACAAATTAATTATACTACAGAGTTGTTGGTCCCGCCATGGCCTGGGACCCCTAGGCTGGCTGGGCCCATAGGCCTGAGCCATGTAGGCCTAGGTGGAAATAAGGCACTACTAAAGGGGCAGAGAAGTGACCAGTGAGAAGGGGTTCGAAAGCATAAGAAAGGGTGGATTAAGGTTGGTTATTGAGTCACAGAGGTCTTATAGAACATAATTTCATTTCTAAAAGACTTTGTTCTTGCTTTGTTTTGTAAATTTAAGGCACGAATTGACTCAGGAAAAAATTTCGGTTATAGGTTCGGCCTAGACAAGAAAAAATCGTATTGAAAGGGGTTTATTTTTCCTCGTTTAGGCGGTAAGTAAATTTTCTATAAGGTTTGACTCAAAATAAAACAAAAAATTAAAAAAAAAAAAAACAACGGCAACACGAACAATGTCACAAAATAGCTCTTTAAACCAAAATAAATTCTTATAATATGCATTAAAAGTGAAGATATTATTGTAAGTATATTTTTTACATTTTTTTAGAAAGATATTTTTATCAATTTTGTTTTTCAATTTTAAATTTCAATTTTAGTTTATAGTATTTGATGCTTTTCTTAAATTTTTAATCAAAAGCAAATTTCAAATAAGATTTAATAATATTGCATATCAAAATTTTTATTAGAAGTCGGTAATATTCTCGTTTTTGCTTTGTTTTTGAGCTATAACTTATGATTTTGGGTCCCGTTTCGGTTAACGGGTTCTATCTTTGCCAAATTTTGACGGATTCTTTAGTTATTTTTTACATTTAAATAAGAATTTTAAAATGCTAAAACCTGATCAAAAACTTTTTCTTGTGTAGAAGGCTGTTTTCCTAAAATGTATCAAAATAAAAACAATTACAAATTTTTAAATTGTAAAAATGTAACGATTTTCACATTTGTACTAAAACGACTCTGAGCTATAACGGCTCTCGAATGAAATAGCGCTATCTTCCAGACAATAAATAATATAACCTACAGAGAGCTTTGGTGAGGTTCAGAACTTTTAGCTTTAGCTGTCAAAATGAAAGCCTTGGAAAGGGAAATTTATGGGAAATTTACCCTACGGAAAGCTCTAGAAGCAAGTACTAGAATCTTCAAGCTATTTCGGGAACCTGTGTGATGGGTATTAAAGGACATGTTTGAACGGCAGTGGACACAGTTTGTTTTTAATCGTGAATGAATAAAGTTGGTGGTAAAAAAATGAAAAGAAAAGTTGGTGAATTTATTTCAGTATATTTGAGTGGTGAGTACTGAATTGTTTTATTGTAAGAAAGTAAAGGTTTTTGATTGACGAAATAAATAAGTGGAAGTTAAATAAAGAAAATTAGTTTTATTAACGAACCTGAGAAAATATTACAATATCTTATTTGGTAATAAATTTCGGGTGCTCTAATTTTAAAGTTTACTTCTAACCCCGACGCTATACTGGCAAGTATTGGTAAGAAAGTTGCAATACAAACACGTTTGTTCACTAACACATACAAACAGAAGGAACTGGCTTTGAATTTTTGAAGCCAGTAGTATATAAGACGCTTATCATCCCGGTCCTGATGTATGGTGCAGAGACATGGACACTATTAACGATAGATCAGAACGTCTTAGGCTGTTTTGAGAGGAAAATTCTCCGAGTGATTTTTGTTGCCGTTTGCATAGACGGGGAATGAGGAAGAAGATACAACCACGAACTGTATGGGCTGTACAGCGACACCGACCTAGCCAGTAAAGTGATAAGCCAACGACTGAGATGGATGGTAGAGGAAGACAGCGCAACAGGTGGTGCACGCAAGTGGAAGAGGACCCTAACCAACTTGGCGTGCGAAACTGGAGGCAGCTAGCTAGAAACCAAGCCGGCTGAAAGAAGCTTGTTGGTTGAGACCCTGGTCCACCCTGGACTGTAGCGCCCCCTAAAGTAAAGTAAGTAAGTAAGTAAGTAAATGGGTATGTAGTCAACTTGCTTGCCAGTACTTGCTTGTGTGGCCTCGAGGTGAATGGCACTGAACACCAAAATTTAAAAAAGTAACTAAAAAACCTAAAATTAATAGTTCGATTCAGATGAAAATTGTTCAATGTTTTTGATTTAAGACAAGGTTCGGATGACGATGATATATGATTCCTTCTCTCGTGAAAATTTCAAAATAGAATTTTATGCTTGATGATGACAATGATATAAGCATTAAATAAAAGTTTACGCAAGTCTTCGCAAGTCTACGCATGTATACGCAAGTCTACGCAATTATACGTAAGTCTACGCAAGCTTACGCAACTAAGTTTGAGTGCGTATATTTCTAGAACCAAACACCGTAGATGGTTCTAGTTTTCAGTTTTGAAAAGCCTTGGAAAATTTCTATCGATTTTTGGTGTTTACTATTTTCTAGACGGGTCGGTTTTGGAAATATCGTCGTCCAAACACATCAAGGTGAGTGTTTGGAGGCAGAAAATCAGTAAAATCACTTTGGAGCGAATATTTCCTAAACCATAGGATGAAAAAAAAAATGGCTCCCATGTGTCAATTGGGTTTGAATAGACCTTTTCATTAACGTATGGCACGATTTATTTCATAAACTTTTTAAAAAAAGTTTGTTTTTTTTTAAATGGCGAGGGGTTAGTCCATGGTTTTTTCCGAAATCCATGAAAAATTTTTGTGAATAAATTTTTGGAAAGGTGTACTAAATTCCTATTCACAACTGAAATCTGCAACAATTTTGAAAGCTCGGTTCGTTAAATATTCGCATTTAACGCATTGCGTAAAAGTACAGTAAAATTTTATTGGATGCAAATATCTAATGAACTAGACATGATGGTTAGTGCGTAGGACTATCATGCCAAAGGCCTGGGTTCGATTCCCAGCCACAGCCACCTAAAAACAGACATGTTTTTTTCCGAGGTACTGCCTCTTGCGAGGAACTGGCAAATCCTCCAAGAGTATAGTTGTCATGAATAAGTGCTTCCTCATCTAGCCGTTCGGACTCGGAAAAAAATTGTAGGTCTCCTCCCTCCATTCCTGCCAAAAATACGCACACAGGAATGGTTGAGAGTTGTTAGTCACTAGGCCTTGGTTCTCCACGAGCTGTTTATATTTTTTCTCACTTGTGACCACTGACCCGAATTAAAATTAAAACAACATTTTTAACAGCGTGTTTCGAACTACATTGGTCCTTGAACGACTTTGACACAGATGCTCGTTCTTGCTCTTATATTCACGACGCTGAGAGTATAAACAAATAATGTGTAAAAATACAGAAAATTTAAGGGGAAAAAAGTTTGAAAGCAAGAAAAATGATATTTAAAATAGCTTACACAACTTCTTGTGAGCTTAAGAAGAAAAGAGAATTGATGAATTCCTACTTATAATTTTATGGAAAAAAAATTAAAATCGGTGGAGAGGATTTTTTTTTTAAATAGTTTTATATATATAAGATTCTTAAAACATTTTTAGGGAAAAATTTTGGTGTGCAATTTTTAAATATCTATTTATGTATGTATAAAAATTAAATTTTAAGAAAATTGCTAACCCGTTTTTAGGATATGAGATTTAAAAAAAAAATGTTGAAACTTTTTAAAAGATATTTTTTTTTTGAAAATTTATATGCTATATTATTTTATCTAATTTGAAATTTCTAAATAAAAAGATTTTTAAGAAAATTTATCGGAGGCGTTCTTAAGAAAAAAATATTTTCTTAAGATTTGTATGAAAGCTACCGTTATTTTCTCATAAAAAGAAATGTTTGCTTAAAATACTTAAAGGAGTTTGAAAACACTCTTAAATACTAAGTTTTATAAAAATCGAAAATATATGATTGAAAAAAAAATTCAACATTTTTTAAAACTACAAAAAATTTTTTTTTTTGAAAATTTTGGTATCAAAAAATTTCTATATTATTTAAAAGCTTCTGTATAAAAAACTCAGAAATATCGGGTTGTTCAATAAGAGCGCTACAAATTTTTTTTTAAATAAAACAGAAACGGTTTTGGATATCAATGAAATTCTTTATTATTGTGAAAGTACGTTCGATGTCATTATATATGGAACTCGATTTCCTTTGCATGGCCACCACGGGCACGCTTGCAGAAGTCCAGACGCTGAACCCAATTTTCGGCGGTTTTCAAGCATAAATCGGCCGATACTGCTGCAATTTCACGTTCGATATTCGTGCGAAGTTAATCAATCGTCGCTGACTTGTTGGCATAGACCATAGACTTGACGTAGCCCCACAGGAAATAGTCTAAGGGCGTCAAATCGCACGACCGAGGCGGCCAAGCGACTGGACCATTTCGTGAGAACACGTTCTCCAAACTTGGTTTTCAATAAATTGATTGTGACATTCGCTGTGTGGCTTGTGGCGCCGTCCTGTTGGAACCACATGTCCTCCAAGTCCATACCATCTAATTGGAGCCAAAAATATTCGGCTATCATTGAACGGTAGCGATCCCCTTTCACAGTAACGTGCCGGTCTTGATCATCACGGAAGAAGTACGGCCCAATGACGCCACCGGCCCATAAACCACACCAAACCGTATTTTTTTCGGGATGCAATGATGATTCATGGAGTAAGTGTGGATTGCTGCCGGACCAATTCCGCATATTTTGTTCATTGACGAAGCCATTCAGCCAGAAATGAGCCTCATCGCTGAAGATGATTTTTCGATGAAAATCCGAATCATTTTCAAGTTGTTGCTCAGCCCAATTCACGAATATACGACGCTTTTGGTGGTCAAGCGGCTTCAGTTCTTGCATCAATTTAATCTTGTAAGGATGTAGACCAAGATCTTTTCGCAAAATTCGCCACAAAGACGTCACAGAGATGCCCAGCGCTTGAGAACGACGTGTGAGAGACACATTTGGACTTTCTGCAACTGAAGCCTCAGCGGCAGCAATATTCTCGACACTACGGGCACTTCATTGTCTCACTGGCACGGGAACATTTTGTACTGTGCCTGTGGCTTCAAATTTGTCCACTAGACGCTCAATTGTTGATCTGCTAGGACGATTATGACGACCATAAATTGGACGTAGCGCTCTTAACGTTGAGACCACTGACTCTGAATTTCGGTAGTAAATTTTAATAATTTCGACTCGTTGTTGGCTCGTATATCTTTCCATCATGAAATGACAAACCTACTGAAGAGAAATGTCAAAAGAGCGGCAAGAAATATGGCGTCATTTGCTGTCCCTGTCGCTCTACTTTTGTAGCGTCCCGTTTGAAAAACCCTTTACCAATTTGAAGAAAATCGAAAATAAAAACAATGACACGCCTTATGCCGGCTCACTAGAGAAAGCCAATTTGCTAGCAGCACAGTTTGCTTTTATTTCAACGATGCCTTGGAGTGTTTTGACTTCTCCTGTACTTGAGAGTGCCAACGATTTTAGTTTAGTCGTGTCGTGACAGTTTCAAGTCTGAAATTCATTAAAATAAATGCTGGTGTGCCTCAGGGCTCCGTTTTGTCTCCGACTCTCTTCCTCGTATTCATAAATGACCCTTTGTCTGAAACACCTAATCCATTAAATTCGTTTTCGATTCACATCCATTTATTGTGATTGTTTATTCGTCCAAAACTTAAGTACAATTCTCATATTTGGGCAAGGGCTCCAATAACCCTTAGCCTATTGGATGGAATTAAAAGAAAGCTTTTAGATTGATAGGCAGTTGATTCATAATAGAAACATTTGCAGCTCTCGAACACAGCCACAATGTTTCACGTCTTTCATTAAATTACCGTTATTTTTACAAACAGTGCTCTTGTGAAATAGTTACATTCGTCCCCTTAAACAATTCAACCTTAATACTTGTGCTTCCAGGAATGCTTCATCATTTTACCCTTGAGCCCAACTTCGGAGGTACTGTAAATTATAGAGATTTTTTCTTCAGCCACACTGCACGAATGTAGAATGTTTCCCAATTTTTCCCTCCCATTGTGATATTCAAATATTCAAAACCAATGTGCATCGGTGTCTCCTTTTAAATCTTCTCCAAACTTCCTAATGATCGCACTATATCTATGATTTTAAGGGTAGTCATAACCCCTTGAGTACGCGTAAAATTTAAAAAAAATGGTTCTTTTTGAGATACCATGAATAACCATTTCGTAACTGGTTTCCCGATTTTCTAAATTTGCAAAAAAAAATTGTATGGCACGTACTGTTGTTTTTAGTTCTAAGAAAAATGAAAAAAACATGTAGGCAGGATCATCAAAAACCACTATGTACAAAGTAAAGTTTTAAGAAAATTGATGCAGTCTTAAGTAAAGATTACAAGATGGATTCCCGCTACAAACTATATTGTCTACCAACAATACAAGTAATCGATTTTGTACCCTCCCATTGCGCTTATGCTTTTTTTATTCAGGAATTTTGTCTGCTTCGCTTTTCAAATACCTAGCAGCTACAGATCTCCGGAAAGGAATTCGCAGAGCAATTTGTGCCTCAAAAGTTCTGCTGCGTGGGATAGGCGAAACATCCTTTTTCCTGTATGGCTTTGTTGATTTTTTTTTTATTGTTGTTGACTCCAAAAGTTTTGGTGCTAAATTGCTTATTAAACCATTTAAGGTTTCTTTTCGTTGAGCTTAAGAGTTGTAAGAAAAACACTTTTAGAGACGATGAATTTTTGTTTCACTATCTGAACAGTTCCATACACACCGAACAACAACAAAAAAGAGTTTTTTCCTCAAAAATCTGTTCATTCACAATAAAAGAATGATACTACTTCCCCCCCCAACAAAACCAATGGTAAACAAAGAATTCTAGAGCGATGATAATGGTGAACTGGCTCAAGGGGCTGGAAACAAAAAGAGTTACACAAAAATTAATGTTCCCTTAAGACTTAAATCACACTAGTGATGTCTCCTAGCTAGACATAGAAAACAGGCGAGGCAATTAGGCAAAGTCACGATAAACATAAAACACATGGATTTTTTTTCTAACAACTTTTATTATATTCCCGACAACAAAGGATAGAATTTAATTTCAGGATTGAAGTGGACAAAGCACGCAAACGGGGTATTAACTTTTGGCTATAATTTATAAAAAAAAAACTTTATTTTGTGACAAATAAGTCTAAATATATTTATAAGTATACATTTGTCCCTATATACGAGTATAAACAATAAAAAAAAACCCAAAACATATCCTTGCCTCTTGAACAAATTGTCTGCATAAACTGCGCGAATTTAAGACTAATAGATTGATAATTGCTAAGCTAATGGTGTGAATTTCATAGCTTCCTAACTGTCTGCGTTTTCGCGTAAAATTTTTGTTGAAGCTCTTTTAGATAGAATTTATATTGAACGATTTGTATATAAGATAAAGATGGCCTCTAGAGCTAATTTATGGTTGAATAAATTTGTAAAGTGAGCTCGTTAAGGATGACGATAAATAAGCTGTCGAAGAACGATATCTTCGTAAAGTTTTTTTTTTTTTTTTTTTGTACATTCCTTAAATTTGGGGGAAAAAGTTTTATTAGCAGGAAATCCGTTACAAATATGAAAAATTGCTTTAATTTTTTTCAGATTCAATTGATTTTTAAAAATAAAAAATTACTATGACTTCATGCTTCGGATATCATATTTTTAAACGTAGGCACATTCCTATGGTTAATTGGGTAAGTTCTGTATTTGTATTCATTTCATTTGTATAACATTCAGCCTATCTTGAACTACAGCCTTTACCACTGAAGCGATTCTGTTCAATGTTACTGAAGAAATTGCTAAAGAGATTTAGATAAAGATTACAAATTCTAAATAGTGAGAGAATTCGCAGTTGAATTTTGTCCATTTACCCTTTTCTCATACAAAATCAGGTATCGACAGGTAGCGAGGTAATCAGATTCATATTAAAGTTCTAATATCCATAAAGTCTCGATACGATAAAATATTTATTTCCAAGAAACAATGAGACTATTTACACAATCGATATCTGCAGTAGCGGATCTAGGATTTGGCTGTGGAGGGGGGGGGGGGGGGGAGGTCGGATGTTTGAGAGGCTATTTTATTTTTTGATTCTCTCAATCCTTATTGTAGGAATGTAGGCCAGTGGTAAGAATCAAAACTTTGAACCTATTCACATAATGTCAAGAACGTCACACTGTACCAAAAAGTTGTAAGACTATTTTAAAAGAACCAAATATATTTCTTTTAATTCTTAATATTTTTTAAATAATTTATACATCTAAGCCATACCTACTTAGAACATGCTGAATTTTAGCTCCCAAATTGTTCTTCAAGCACCAAGTAAAATGCTTGCTACATTTTAACATATCAAATGTGGCAAAAAAAAAATATAAAATAAAACAGTTGCTCTTCTCATAATACAAATTTTATTCAACCATTTCAAGGAATTTGTTTTCAATATATCAATTGAATCTTTTAAAACAAAATGGGGTTTTCCCTTTGGCTTTGATGAATTGTTTCTTGTCAAATATTTCTTTACTTCGATTTTCATTTTACCAAAGTAAAGCTCACCTAAATGTCATGAAAAAAATAAGCTGTTACAAATTCACTCCAGAATAAAATCGCGAGTAATTATTTCGAGCGCTAAATTGTGACAGATATGGTTAGTGATGCACACCAAGGGCGGTATTCATCAAGCACTCATAAACGGCTCTTAAGTTTATGAGGCTCATAACAAAAATATTTATGCTATTTACCAACTACTCATAGCTATTTTTCGAAGTTCGAAAATGAGAACAACTCTCTCTTCACCAGACATACCCAAACTGGGAAGTCAAACTGTTTTCAGACTGACCCAATTTTGTTGGCACTTCTTTGATCCTTACAAAAATGAATGTTGCACGCACATATACACAAATTCTTTGTGACTACAGTGATTTTATTTTATTTTCACTTATTTGATTTTATTTTTGTTTTTTAAGTCCCACGGTGAATATCATTTTATATTTCAGTTTGTTTTATGAATGAAAATTTTCTTTTAATAATTTTTGGTTTCGCTAGGTGTGTCGTTCATACGTTGTTAACCTTGTTTGCGGACCCAAAACGAACTCCTTTGATTGAAGGGGAGTGAAGAAGGATTTGTATTACTGATGTTTTTTAAGTTTTCACAACACAACGGACTAAAATCAGCAAGGATCTTCATGGCGTGACTTACAAAAATAAACGTGACTCACAAAAAAAAGTGAGAAAAAAAATAAAATCTCTGAAGACAAAAATAATAATAGTTTGAGTGCGTGCAACACTCATTTTTGTAAGAATCCAAGAAGTACTAACAAAATTGTTAAGTGAATTTACTTCAAGGGTTACTTGGAAGGTTTTCGATTTTCGAATAGGTTTTCGGAGAGAGCGCTCATAACTTTATTAGTGGTGAGTACCACTCTCAACTTTCATGAGCGCTCTAAAATATTCACTATTATTGCTTTGTAAATAGGTTTATGAAGCTCTTAAGTTATGAGCGTTCGATGAATACCGCCCTAAGAAAACGAATTAGAGTTTTTTGGAGTTGCGTACCACTCGGCTTAAATACTTGACCAAATTTTAGAGAGAATTTAGTTTTTTTGGAAGGTTTTCGATTTTCGAATAGGTTTTCGGAGAGAGCGCTCATAACTTTATTAGTGGTGAGTACCACTCTCAACTTTCATGAGCGCTCTAAAATATTCACTATTATTGCTTTGTAAATAGGTTTATGAAGCTCTTAAGTTATGAGCGTTCGATGAATACCGCCCTAAGAAAACGAATTAGAGTTTTTTGGAGTTGCGTACCACTCGGCTTAAATACTTGACCAAATTTTAGAGAGAATTTAGTTTTTTTGTTTTGGAGCAAAATTTTAGAGCAATCCCAAACCAAAGAAGTTCTTTCTTTTAGATTAAAATTCGATTTTTAAGGAAGTTTTGAAATCGAGTTGCAAAATCAATTCAACTTGAATTCAATTTTGAGGACACTAATTGCATAACAAACAAAAATTTTGTGATGCTGTTGCTCGAAAACATTTCATGCAAATTACTCGTATATCGATACCAACGTTTTTTTTTTGGCGCCGGGAACACAGTTCTTAAGACTAAAAGGGGTTAAAGATTTTTGGGCTCAGCTAAGCCTATAAGATGGGCTAAGGAAAAGGATATCACTTCCCTATACTGCTCATTTAAGTCCAAAGTTCTGTCAGTTTCATTTTCTTTTTATGGAACTTTCGACTTAAATGTTTTGAAATTGGTAGTTCTGGGAAGTACACGAACAGACCTATTTAATCTTGTGGTTACTTTCAATAGGTTCTTTTATAATGAATTGTATCGATATCTTTTGCTTTCGATAGAATTCATTCATTCAATTCATTTATTGAAAATCTTACCTGAAAAGGAACTTTCCAGGCAAAAAGTAAAATTTTTCATTCAGATACCTGAACAGATACTTAAACCTGAATGCCGGTTTTTCAATTACTAAAAAGATTTTAAAATTAAAATATCAAATATTGTCCATCTCTCCAGCTGCAGCATTTTTGGCATTTATTTCAGCTCCGCCTCGCATTCTGTTTCGCCAGTAAGTTGTTAAGCCCCAAAACCGTTTTCTTGTTCAGTTTTCTTGCTTTGGAAAACATCAGATTACATCTAAAATTGATAAGCCTTGTTGAATGTCCTTAGACCTTATGAAAAACGCAGACAACATATTAATTTGCTAGCCCCGTTCTCATTTCAATATAAAGGGTTTTTCAAACGGGACGCTACAAAAGTAGAGCGACAGGGACAGCAAACGACGCCATATTTCTTGCCGCTCTTTTGACATTTCTCTTCAGTAAGGTTTGCCGTTTCATGATGGAAAGATATACGAGCGAACAACGAGTAGTTATTATTATTCAAATTTACTACCGAAATTCGGTAGTAGTGTAGTACCTCGTGGCCTTAAGGCTAGTGCGTAGGACTGTCATGCCAAAGGTCTGGGTTCAATTCCCGGCCACTGCCACCTAAAAACTAATGTTTTTTTTCGAGGTACTGCCTCTTGCGAGGGACTGACAAATCCTCCAAGAGTAAACTTGTCATGAATAAGTGCTTCTCATCCAGCCGTTCGGACTTGGCAAAAAATATTAGGTCCCTTCTATTCCTGCCAACAAAAAGCACACAGGAATGGTTGAGAGTTGTTAGTAACTAGGCCCTGGTTCTCCATGAGCTGTTGCGCCACTAAATTTATTTTTTATTTTTAAGTCTTTAATAGATTACCAAAAAATATAATGTTGACCTATGGATATATGCATGTATCACCAGAAATGATGGGGTAACCCAAAATGCGTCCCTCTTGGTTTTTGAAATTGAATAGAGCTGGCGATGATACCAGAAAAGTTTCGACATCATTTTGTTTTGGTATCCGAAATCGAAGCGATACCAAGAAGATACCCATGCTCCATAGCATCCGAACTGATAGCGTACTTTTGGGAACGAAACTTACTGATACTTTCGGAAGTGTCGTTTGTTATCGGCACACACAAATTATAAAATTTTAATTAATTTTAATTTTTTAAGTCTCGAAATCACTCTTACGATTTAAATGACATTTTTATAGTTTTTTCTCTTTAGTACGGAGAAGGTTTAAGCAATTATTTAAATTAGAGCCACCTACTTTTTCTTTCGTCTTGTTTCTCTGAATCATTTAGATAAAATTTTTAGACTTTGTTATTTTTAGCTTGCAGGAAGTGACTTTAAGTGAAGTCCACCAACTTATTTTTTGTATTAACTTGGTTTCTTGGAAACGGGTCCAATGATTTTGTAGCAGAATATTTTGACGCAGAATTTATGTTTCGGATAGCTAATCGGAGTGTTAGATATTGTGAAACAGGCTCTTTATTTTAATCTTTAATTTTAAGACAGTAAAAAAACTCGAACATTTTATTTTTGTTTGTCACTGAGACTAGACCGAATACCGGAACCAGACGAGGCCGATATACCGATACCGAGACGAGACTTTGTTATACGAGACTAAAAGAGACTGAGTTATATAAGACTGATACCAATACCGAGACAATACTAAAATGTTTCGATTTTGACGATACCCCGAGACGAAACTTACAAAAACACGTTTCTGGAGTTAACTTTGATTTAACCCCGAGACTATAGGATGTTCTCGTACAGAAAAATAAATTGTTCTTTAGAGTTCAATTTGTAGTTATTAAATTAAGGTCATACTTTTTGTATTCACTTATGACCTATGACCTATGACCTATGAGAGGTGTACCTCCACACTTTGTTATAAAGTCAATCCCTTAAATATTTAGACGATATAACCATTACCATCAGACTTCTTTTTTCCCCGATAATAACTTCTACATAGGGTGTTCTGAGGTAGGTGGTAATAGAGGTATCTACATTATACAGAGGGGCTTCTTATTTCTTGATTTTGTCTGGGTGTATTAAATATACAAGCACACACCCTACTCTTAGGTAGCCATAAATGTATGTAGTTTTTTTGCTCTTTTCCATTCTCCTGAACAATATTGAATATGATTTGGGTTGATTGAGTATTTTGCTTCCTGATAGAATATTTATTAAATGAACACGAACGAGGCATGGAGGCGGATGGTAGCAACGCTATTAAATGGTTTTTGCCAACATTATATAGCTACCTTACCTACCATGTGGTTTTTGACATGCCACAAGGATATTTGCTCCAGAATATGGCATTATGGACCTACTATACACAAGGATATAGGACATTGATGGTATAGGTATAAATATAGGTATATACACAGAATCTATGTACATAAAGGTGTTGGTATATTAAAAACTCCTAGCCGACAAGCCATAAACATGTATTTGCATTAATTTGTCCAAAAACTCATTCCGGATGAGATTAAAATTCATTACATTCGGATGTGCCGCAGACCTCGAAGCTCGAACCCAATTGCCATGTTGTCGAGCCTGGCATAGTTTCCGTTCCCAAATATATCGAGGTACCTTACATACAATACAATATATTGCTCTTGTTTCGCGGATTAAAGCAGAATTCCCTAATATCCTCGTTTTGGAAAGATGGGAGGGGGGGGGGGTGCGGGGCGAATAGAGATAGTGATGGGCTTTTAAATGTTCCTATTCATGTATCATATAGGAGAGTTCACGGATGCCGTTTCAACATCAAACTAGAAATTACTCCTATATCGTATGCTCAGCTGAACCGGAGCGCAATTTTAGATGTAATCGGATGTCAATTGTAACGATGTGCTTAGTTTTTGGAAATTGCAAAGAATATAACATCCATTTCTATTATATTGGTTATGCATGCGTATAGTTTTGGAAAATAATGTTGCAAATCAAATCGAGGGGCATCATCAGAACATTTTTAACACGGATATGTAGTACTCAAAAATTAATTAAAATCCATGAATTATCGGTGAAACATATCGGAAAACAATGGACTGGCGAATAATAATGAGGTATTGGTTTTTGGGGTTTTTGTGAAAATTGCTATCATGAATTGTTTTCTTTTTATATTATTTTGAAACTAATACCGATGTGAGCATATATATATGTACAGTTCATGGATAGATATATAATAAAATGTTTAAATGGAGTTATAATGAAACATTTTTGGGTCCATTTATGAGGAATGACATTATTGTTTTTGAGGTTTAACCGATGAAACAGCAAACCAGTTTCACTTCAATGACACATTTTTGCAGTTCCTCAATACTCATTCCTGGTTTAAATAGCATTCCTTCTTAAAGCAATTGATATTCAAAAATTACAATCGATCCATTCGTACCATCTAATGGAGTGTTACAGCGAGTTTCAAATGCAATAACAAATTCTTGATATGTACATATGAACCAGAGTTGGAAAGTAATGATAAGAAAAAGTTCAATTTCAATTACTTGTAATTGAAATATCCAACCAATTTTTTCAATTACTCTTCAATTACTGCTTTGAAAAAATTCAATTACTAATTACATGTAATTGAAAAGTGTCAATTACTTGTAATTCAATTACATTAATGTAATTGAAAACAAAAGTAATCGTCAAAAACTCTGTAATGATTAGTTTTTTTCAGTAGTCATTACACAAAATGTAATTAACGAACTGTTTTTGCCAATTACATTTTTCTTGGAATTGCACATACGAGAGCTAGCAAATTAAAAAAAGAAGTCATTTTAGTATGGCTGGCCTTTGAATATTTGTTTGCTCTAACTCCTCAGATTGGAATGTTTTAATTAATTTTTGTTTGCATTTTAAAGTCTTCAAAATGAAAATGAATACATTGTATTATAGTTTGGTAGTAAGAATACATTTTATTTACTTTTATTATTATTAATTTTATGTTTAATTAATAAAAACATGTAATGAAATACAATCCAAGTAATCAATTACCTTACATGCAAATAAAACTGAGTTTCCTTCAATTACTTGCAAAAACTCAGCAATTTGAAGGTGAATTTTTTCAATTGCAATTACAAGTAATTGAAATTCATGTTTTTTTCAATCACAATTATATGTAATTGTAATTAAAAAAAGTTCAATTATCAATTACATGTAATTGAAATGAAAGTTGAAATAAATTACAAAAAGTAATCATTATTTCCCAACTCTGATATGAACATTCACAACCTCGTTGTTGGAAAGGATCACGCTCGGATCAGAAGAAGGTTATGATGGAAAATGGTAGTTGATAGGCCGTGAACAGTAAGATGGACGCAGAATTTTCACCATCTTGATCATATCCAAAGTCCACTGAAACTGATTTTTTAAACAATCTCTTTTAAAATGGTGGGCAGGTAGGATAAGAAAGCTTATCATAAGGAAATATTTAGGTATCTGAATCATGGTATCATCATCATGGTCCTTCCGTCAGTGCTGCCACCACAGTGCTGGTAACATTTTATCCCAATTAACAAAATGTCTTCGCATTTCAGACATTTAAGTATTATTTGATTCTATAGTGCTCCATTTACCACTCTGATAGGAAGTAAATACCTTATTTAAGTATGACTATTATATCAGCTTAATAGAAGCGATGTACTAATGTTTCTTTAATCATTCTATAATGCTCTTATGAAATGATCAAAATAATTTCCCTTCAATAGTCATCCCGTAAAATTACTATAAAATCTTTATGTAAGACTTTGTTTCTATAATACTTGTATTAGTGAATGTCACCAAGCTATAATCGGCGATTTTATAATTAATATTCAATTTGGCATCTGAGAACATATATTTCTTGTTATTTTCAATGTTTTAGGTTGGTATTAATTGATTAATCAATCTTTTATACCTATATTTATTTGATTAACAATATGTGTTTGTTATAGCCACACCAATCTGTTGTTTTATATTATTCTTGAATAAAGTTGTTTCTTATTAATGCAAGCTTCTTGTCACATACGAGACAGTTCAAGACACAAGTGATTCCAATTTAATGCATTGAACTGTATATTTGAGATTGGTGGAGCGGTTAGCAAGCAAGACAATTGGTTCAGAGGGACACGGGTTTGATTTCTGGACCAGGTTTCTTTTTAAATTTAATGTGAACTTCTTTAAGACTCTCATAATTACTCCATAAAGGTACAATAGGAGTGAAAAAAGGTCATCTTTTTTACTCTATGGAGTTATATGCAATGCTTATATGCGTAGGTTGAATGAAAAAAATAGCATGCATGGAGGAATATAGAAGCGAAATTGTTAGTGGGGATATGAACTACATATAAGTGTAAAAAGCCCAATTCATCATGTTGAAATTATAGGGGTATGGTATGTTTAGCTAGAATTGTTTGGCAAATTGACGTTTAGATATTTTGCATCCCACGTTTGGTTTAGCCTCGTCTGGCATTATTTCCTCAAATTTTTGAAATGCTGGGGCGGGGGTATTCGCTCAGGTTTTAGGAAAGAAAGCACTCCCATCAGAGGGATTTTAAAAAAAAATTCGGGGTCAGTGAAACCTATTGATGGTTGTCTTTCCAAAATTTCAAGATGCAATATTTTGGTGTTAAAGTAATCCCTTGCTTTGACGCATTTTCATTTAAATTTATGAACATTGCTTCATATTGTTAAAGTAGATTTGCCTGAAATTAAAACAAAGACTATTGGATAGGCTTTCAGTGATTCGTCTACATCACAGTGTATTATATACAATTGGTAAAATACTGTTCGTACAGTTTTAAAAATGCAATCCATCATCAAAAATTTACTTTTTTGCATAAGCTGTACAGATTCTTTCAATGTCGTGACAACAACAGAGTTTATCTTTGAAATATTTAACAAAATCTGGAATCTCAAAATCAAGTTGTGGGCTCCACAATTAAATTAGTTTGCTTCTGCCTTACTCTTTTTATTTGCAGTTGTAGGGCTTTTTTTGAAGGTAATCTAGATCCAATTTCCGATGAAGAAGTAAAGTGATGTTTTGAATAACACAGCTATTGTTATCGGCAGAGGTTCTTGCAGAATTCTTGAGATCAGAAATTGCATCTGCGACGCGTTTTCTAACCGAATAAGGTTCGTGTTCCTGGTTATGTTCTCCCTTTAAACTTATTATTGAGTGAGTTTCATCACAATTTTAAACAGTATTTACTCGTGCTTTACATTTATAACTCACATTTGTTCTCAGTTCACAACACCAAACAAGAAATTTATTTTGATTTCGTCTTTCAAAATCAGTAGAATACTCAGTTTATCTTTGTCTCTATATATTTAAAAGTTTCAATGGTTTTGTCAAAATTTTCCATCATCAAAACTAACAATCAAAACAACTAAACGACGAAATGGTTTGTTAGCGAAATAGTAAAACGACTTGAGATATTTTGCGAAACAATTAAACGGTGAAACGTTGATTGACGACAAAAACACTTGGCAAAATAACAAAAAAAATTATCAAACAAAAATAAAATTGACTGGTGATTTACTACATGGCCCTTTCCGGCCGATGATTGGCTATGGATGCCCGGTTTGGTTCAACGTTGCCCCATCTCAAATGAAAAAGATTCGGGTACAACGGCGCCAACATAAACAGTATAGATAACTTCTTGCTAAAGCTTTTCGAGGTCCAATTTCAAAAGCGATGTCCTCGACCAATAGCTTAATTTTTTTGGCTTATTACCCTAAGTACGAATTCTACGAGAGTGTCCGTCTTAGCGGCTTTATTCCGCCTGATACATTCTTCCATCTAGACAATCGAGGGCTGATCCATCAGGATAGTTCGGCGGTTCCGCTATTCTTACAGCGGTAAACCTGTAGATCGGCCGGCAACTCCTTTATAGTTGAGACATCCGCGCACAAGACGGAGCTGAGAAACTTCGGTTCAATAGGGAGAACCAGTTCTGGTGGTTGAAAAATGAACATGAAGTTCCTTAAGACATTTAAAAGTTGACCTTGCTATTTTCTTTTTCTATATGGACCACTCACATAGGCTTAGGCAGCAAGTTTCAAGTAAGGAAAGTAAGGGTGGCACCAAAAAAACTTGCAAAATCGCAAAAAAACTATTAAGCATACAAAACACAAAAAATTATAAACCAACAATAATATAAAAAACAATATAAAATCGGAAAATGCTTCACTCAGAGAAAATAGTCAGGTAAATAATTAACTTGGGTCCTCTCAAATTTACAGGGTGCATAATCCCATATAATGTTACAGAAATTTCAGAAATTTTCCCGATTTTAATAACTTTTTATCAAGTACTAAATCAACCTTGTGGCCTATATTACCGTATTCAAGTTGATTTAAGAAGATGCCCTGTTATTTCAATACTTAACTCAGGTAAACAAGAAATTTTTACAAGAATATAGCACTAATCGTGTTTTTTTAGCACTGTATGTTGTGAACTTCTATTTAACCACAAATCAGGTTGAAAAAACGTCTTATATTGTAATTTTTACAATCTTAATTTGTTGAATTTAACCTGGCCTCATATTAAAGGAACACTCTGCTAGTTCATTTTAACGTGACACCAGTGTTAAAGCACATACCCACACATGCCATCCATTTTTATGCATATGCAGTGAAGTGGTCCAGGGGATGCGTGCTATCTCCATGTGTGAGAGGTTCCCAGTTCAAAACTAAGTAAGTATCACAAAGCATTTTTAAAATAAAATAATATACAAAGTAATAAATTCTATACATTCAGAATAATGCAACATGAATTGGACTGTAGGCAGCCTTAGAGATGGGACCTAGACGCTTGGGTCCATGACATATTACCTGATACAGGGTTGACTTAACAGTGAATCATGTTAAATTAACTAGATCATGTTAAATTTACAAGACGTTGAATATTTTATACATTTTTTTTTTAAATAGATTTTCATGTAAAGTTTACTAGATTTACTGGTAAAATTAGCAAAATTTTCAGATGAAATTTAAAGTTTTTCTACATTAAGACAGTGTTAAATTTACATGATGTCATTCAAATATTACCTGCAACCAACGTTGATTTAACATGACATTAAAATAAGGTATCTGGTTAGGCAGTTATCCTGATCTACCGAGTTGAAAAATAACAACCTCAAAATTAGGTATAATTAAACAGAAATTGGTTAGTTATACCTGCTTTTTTCTCCTAGTGTTGCTGTGGCTGTTCTAGTTTGTAAGTAGTTTTCACGTAGTTTATAAGTAGCTTGTAACTAATTGTATGTAGCTTTTAGTTGTTTAAATAAGCTTTAATTAAGTTTCATGGAGTTTGTAAGTTTTATATTAAACCCAAAAAAATATAAGTAAAGATATCGAGTTTTTTGTGTAAATAATTCTCGGTGAAAAATAAGAACCGACATGAATTTTAGTATGAAGATAGTTCTGAGGCCGAAAGGTACTAGAATTTAGCTATATTAAAGTTTAACTTAGAGCGTCCGATTGCAGCCAGTAAGTTAGTTGTAAGATATTGATAAGTAGGATAGTTTTTATGAATTTTTGTCTAGCTGAAAGATGGTTTTTAACCCTTTCGATCCGATCGGGACACATGTGTCCCGATATAGGTTCAAAAAGACCTATCTCTAAAAATTTGCTGCAAAAATGGGACAAATGGGTCCCACTCAGTAGATTATGTTATTTCTAACGGTTTTATTTCTAGTTGGTGGCGATTTTGGTGGTGGGTATTGTTGTATTTGTTCAAACAAAGAGATCAATTGCACGTGGAATTTCAGTGCGCAAGTAAAATTTATTAGTTTTATTTGTTTAGAAGTGGTAAATCAACATAAAATATACATAAAAAAACAGTGCAAGTGTTCTCCTCATTATCTAAGACTGGTAGGTACTTTTTTTTGTTTGGGTTTCAATGTTATTCGCCCATTTGTGTGACCGGGACGTATTTGTCCCGCCAGTACTTTTGTATGGGCAATAAGTGTCCCAGTTGGGCTTTTGCGTACTTATTTCATAAAAAATTAAAACACTTTACAGAACCTTCAATATGCCAAGACCACGAAATCAGCCCACCCAATCCAATTTTATTGAGGCTTCTGATGATGATGATGACTTCTCTAATGACAGTGGGGATGATTATGAGCCTACCGATTACGAAATCGAATCTAACGAGAGCTGTGCAGATGAAATGGATTCTGATGATGGTCAAGACGTTCAACATCGCTATAGTCAAGACGAAGAAACAGCTGACGAAGAGGATAAAGAACCGGTGCTAGAAGAAGTCCACCCCGCTGCTAACACTGCCAGACATATTTCAACGGTTTGGTCAACACCAAATGTCAATTTCACTCCAAGAAAAACTGTAAGTAATTCTCGACTTCCTAACATAAGCCCGAACTTCGAAAGGACTGATGATCCGTTACGCATATTTAGTAAAATTTTCTCTGAAAGTTTGTTTGTGTATATAACCCAATGCACCAATGAACGAATTGAAATATTACGCAAATCGAAACAAGGAAACCGAAATATAAAGCTAACCGATGTTAGAGAAATGAAGATAGTGGTTGGATGTATTATAATTATGTCCTACAACCATCTTCCAGCTTTTAGGAACTATTGGTCTACACACCCTTCTATGGGAAATGATGCAATAAAGTCTGCTATTTCACGAGATCGTTTTGAGCTATTGTCCTCAAAAATGTACTTTGCTCCCCCTGAAAAACCAGAGACAGCATCTAAGTTATATTATGTTGAAGATATTGTTGAATGTTTGAAATTTCGATTTTTGCTTGCCAGAGAAGACAGCAGCTTTCAAAGCATCGACGAAAGCATGACAAAGTTCAAGGGGCGTTTGTCCATGAAACAATATATGCCTTTGAAGCCCACCAAACGGGGTATACAAATGTGGCTAAGATGTGATGCTCTTACGGGTTACACGTATGATTTCAACATTTATTGCGGTAGAGAAGAAGAAGTAAGCGAAGGTACTCTTGGTGAACGGGTTGTTGACCAATTAGCTGCTTCTATTCGAGAACCTGATGTAACCTTATGCTTCGATCGATTTTTCACGAGCGTCCATCTCCTAGAAACCATAGATTACGCTGTGTTAGGAACAGTTGTATCTAACCGTTAAAAATTGCCAGTTGTCAATGGAAAGCTTCGAAAAGGAGAATGCGTTTTCCGAGAAAGTAACACGGGACTCATGTTCGTAAAATGGCATGATACTAAGGAAGTCATCGTTGTGAGCAATTGTCATTCATCGGACATGGGCACAGTTGACAAAAAGTTGAAAGATGGTCAAAAAATCAACATACCATGCCCGGAAATGATAAAATTTACAGACAAATAATGGGTGGAGTAGATCGAGCTGACCAAATGGCAGGGCAGTACGAGTTGGATCAAAAATCCAATAAATGGTGGAAAAAGGTGTTCTATCGCTTGCTAATGATGAGTGTTGGGAATTCGTGGGTAATAAATTATCAATTTAAAAGAAAGCAAACACCGCTCATAGATTTTATGGTCGTTTTGGCTGAAAACTTTATAAAAGAAGGGAAAAAGACAGCAACTTTTCAACGTAGCGGAGTATCTGGACGAAAAAGAAAGATATCTGCAGGACACCTACCAATTACAATTGCAACTCGGAGGCGTTGTGCAGGCTGCAGTGAAAAAAACAAAGAAAAACGGACGAAAACTATTTGCGAAGAATGTCAAATCCCTCTATGTGGTGATTGCTATGCAGCTTATCACAAATAAATGCTACCTAATTATTTTTGTTCAATGAACTTTTATATTTTTAATTTCTTACAATGTTCCTACTTACTACTAAAATTAACTATAATAATAAAATAAAATGAATTTTTGTATCAAAATAGACTCGGTTACCTTTCTCAAATTTGTGTTCATAAATAACTGACCGGGACACCCTTTGTCCCATTGAAAAATACGGTCGGGACAAATATGTCCCGGCCCCGGCCTCCGCCCCCAAACCTATTTTCTTCACTTTGAAAAGATAAAACATCTTAAATTTTGCTACTGTGATGGCGCAACGCAACAAAAATATTTTTTTTACAATAGCGGCTTTCCGGATCGAAAGGGTTTTAAGAAAATGAAAAAATAAAAATTAATAAAAAAAAAAATGACTAGATATGTTCTAATCGTATAAAATGAAGTTATAGGAGTAGCAACTAAGCCTTTTTCTAGTTGCTAGTTGCTAGTCGCCAGTTATAGCTATCATTGAAAATCATCATTGAAAATTTTAATGATTGAATTTGAGACATTAAAGCAAAATTTCTGATTATTTTGATGGACAAATAAAGCTCAAGACTTTTTTAATAATTGAAATTAGAAAAAAATTTCAAAAAGGACCAACTTTACACAGAAAATGACTTTTAAAAATCATTGGTAAGGTAATTCAGTCATTGAAATAAGAAAAGTCTTTTATGTGAAAAGTTGGACCTATTTGAAATTTTTTTTGACTAGAAATATTAAAAAATTCCTTAGCTTTATTTGTCCACCAAAATAATACACAATTTTGCTTTCTAATTGTCTCATCACTCATTAAAATTTTCAATGATGAGTTTCAATGATAGCTATAACTGGGGCTAACTCTAATACCAGCCAGACCACGGGCTTTACCATCATCAATTTCTAGTTGTCTGAATTTAAACAAATTCCACTAGATAATATAATTAACAGTGCATTTGTGCTGTTTATATAATACGTGTCGGTAACCATCGACTAAAATTATGAGTCTTAAAGGGTACAACAACATTTAACTGATGAGCCCAATTGTTGTACCAGAGCGAAACGCATTTGGACTGAAGGTCACTTTACCTTTAAATTGTATAACTGGGGCCTTATAAAAGCTTCTGATTATGAGAACTGTTCACATAGGCACCTGCTTGATGACTGAAGATCCCCTATAAACCGAGCAAAGAATAGTTAAAATAGCTAGAGTAAACTTGATATTTCTTATTCTCACTGCATATGAAAATAGTTTGAAGACAGTAGTCCCGAAGATTTTTTTCGGGACTTTATCCCCGTTAGTATGGGACATAATTCCCAAATTAGATTTGGGACTTTTGTCCTACCCAAATAGGACATAAGCCCTTTCGGAGCTACTGTTCCTGCGCCATTTTAATTATCTACAATATAAAAACTTAGTTCAAATATATATGTTAACAAAGTTATTCGCTAATTTAATACCCATGCCACATAAATTTTGTTTGTACCAATATGCACTAAGACAGCAAATAATTTTGTTTGTACCAATGATTTTAAATAAATTGTTATGGAACCTAACAATTATTGTTCATGAAAATATCTTTCTCGTTGTTTTTGGTTCCTAAGCCACCTTCAATACATTTCTTGCAATCATCCTTTAAGCTTATTATTTCACCACACCGTTAGCCCCGGCTCCAAATATGAAAAAAAGAAGTTTTGTATGGAAAAACAGAAATGTAAATTGTCCAATCAAGGCAAACATTTTTTGGTATTAAGAAAAGTTTAAATTTTGGTAAAAATTTTGAAATATATAATTTAAAAAAAAGACGTAGTGGAAGGTATTTTATTTTTTATAGACATAAGAAAATTAATAAGGTAAGTGAGGTATGTTTGGGGGGACATGCTGCCGCCTTGCAATTCCAATGCTTGGGCTTTTTTTTTAATGATTTTCATACATTTTTTTCTTCAAAAATTGAAATAAATTGTTTGTTTCACTGAAGTATGGACTTTTGACCCACTTTGTTTAAAAAGAAGTATGAATTTTCGACCCACTTCCTTCTGGAGTTTTGGCTCACTTGAGTGAGTTATTAGTTTATAATGCATTTATAGACTTTTAACACACCCACGTGTGCCAAAAGTCCATTATGGACCTTTGGCTTATGTACTTTTAATCCTGCGCCATCATTTTTTGGTTGAAGTATTCGAATTATATTTTAATATTCTGTTAAATAAGTAGTTCACACAATTATGTTACATCATTTTCAGAAAGAAAAAACCCTTTTTTATTACATAAAAAAAAACAGAACAAATACTTTCAATCCTTCCATCGAAACCCCCATAAAAAGCATTACTTTTTCTTCAAATAACTGTCAAAACTAATAAACCAAAAAAAAAAAAAGAATGAACTCACCCACGCCCATCATAATAGTCAAACAAGAACCACTGGTTAATTCGAAGAATTTATGATATCCTAATTGGGTAATCACTTCGACACACAAAAGAACCACTTCAAAGGACCTGCCTGCCTCATCCCCATTAGCAACAGTAACGCCGCCGCGCCGTTCAAGGAGTAGGCATACAAAATAGAAAAGTATATAATACTATTCCATGTAAGATTCCTGTGCACCAGCTGGACGATTCTCCATAATTCTCAGGCTCTTAACCAATTCGGAAAATGCTTTAAAATGAAACGAAGCACATAAAAATGAACGAAGAACCTCATCATAAACTTCCAAATAAGAACCGTCCCCATTCCTCGAGGTTATATCAAGAGAAGTTATTTTGCCTTTCATTATTTCCTGTCCTTAGGTCCAGAATTTCACCCGCTCTGCCTCCTGCACCACACGCTTATACCACTACCGATGAAATGTTTTTCCTTTGCGCTCATAATTGGCATGACAACCGGGTCAAATCACGACCAATTTGCAACTTAAAAAAATGTTCTCGCGCGATAAACCCAATGCGGATGCCATCATCATCACTTTACTATATACGCTCAGCTCATTGCCCGAAGCTGATGTTCAAATCACTTCAGCATAAAACCCCATTTTGACTTAAATAAAGATGAATCGAGCGCGATGGTAAAGGAATTGTTCAAAAAAAGCTTAAAAAAAAAATATATATGCTGACGCATCGAGACAACAGCATTCGATTTTACCATCGCATCGCCATTGATTTGAAATCATGCGCTTTCGCCAGAAGAAGCAAGCTGTATAAAGGACTTCCAACCGTTATATTGTTATGTTATTATAGATTTTTCCGACATGAATTTCAGGATATTTTTCTTTCTTTTTTTTTTGTTGCTTTCTGAAATGAAATGCTATTCGAGCTATGTATGGTGGTAGAGTATGTGCCTGCCCTTAAGGATAATGTTTCTTATTACTTTTATTGGACAATATGCTACTCTTGTATCCTTAGAAATCTAAGCGGAAGCTCAATTTTATTGCTAATATCAAGCGCACCAAAATGGTCACGATGCGATGGTAGTTGTGACTTGTGAGTAGGGATTATAGTGAAACTCGCAAAAACCATCAATTGCTTCTCAACTCACAGAAGAATTACTATATCGATGTAGCTTTGTCAGGACCGTATTTAATTTTGTTACACTGCTGTGGCTTCGTATAAGGCGAGTAGTTTAAGTTTAAGTGATTACACTTTCAAACGTACGTTGAAGAAAATATAAAAACCGCAAATATAGGCCATCACTAGTAGGGGCGTGAACATAATACAATAGGGACATTTAAATTAGATGCGACAAAGAGCCTAGGCGAAGACCAATACAAAAAAGAGAGTGTAACTGCCACAGTAAATCCACTCTGGATTTAAGTGAAATGCAAATATTAAATCAAGATTTATTTAATCCAATATTAAAAATCCATATTATTCACTCTAAAGATACCTTAAAACCAATGGATTTGAAATGCTTTTAATCTAGATGTAAAACAATTTAAAATTCAGATGTAACATCGCTTAATCAAATTGTCAAATCTTCGTAATGTCAAATTTCTTCTGTAACAGTTGAAAGCAAGTGTATTTCCATGGGTTTATACAAAAATTTATTTTTAAAAGGGTTTTTTAATTGATCAAAAAGTGGTGAATGATTTATTATTAGTAAGAAGTTACGAATATATGAATTAACTTCGATTCCAAGTGCAAATTGAATACAAATTTGAACCGAGTTGCAAGTTGAAACGATGTTGGCGAAACTACAACTACAGCGAGATCAAACTAATATCAAAGCGAGACGATGATAAGATGCACAAGACACCTATAGATGTCACGTCGAGACTAAAGTGAGACTATAGCGAGAATGCCATGACACACACAGCCTTGTAAATGAGCACGGCGAGACCACATTACACGAACAACATGACATGACACTGAACACTACGTTTGGTCTACTAACAACGGTTTTATTTCGCTTTAAAAATTTTAATTTTGAAAAAAAATTAAATGTTTGGCGAGACTATAGCGAGACCAGAGCGAGACGATAGAAAAACATGCTTAATGAAATAAACCACGTGTAAATGCCATGGCAGTACCAAAACGAGACCATATCGAGAAAAGCACGACACATCAGATTCTCGTGTGAATGGACATGACGAGACCACAGCGAGACGAGCTGAAATCTATTAACAATTGGACGACCACCTGGCAAGAGATCAGTGAGATGATAAGTCGCAGTAGCGTAACTAGATGGGTGGGGCCCTGGAGCAAAAAATTGAATGGGGCCCCTTAAAAGAAATTGGTTTATTTTTTTTTTAAATTTAAAGTTTAGTGGTAAACATAAATAGTTTTAAAGAAAAAACATGTTTTCAACTGTTGCATGCACATGTGAACTGCATGCGACCCCAATGCTAAACGTGAACATGTGTCTACTGCCACATCCAACTTCCAAACATATGACATATGTATATGCTGCAGCTTTCAATGACGTCAGAGCCACATGTATGTATTTATATGTGGCATTTAACATGCCGTGTACTCTTAGCCTTATATTTATTCTATAAAAGTTAGTTGGTTTTACTTAAGTAATAACACAGCATTGCATGGGTACAATGTGCAAACCCAAATGAAAGAGTACGTACAAAAGTTAACAATGTTTTTGATGGGAAAGTGAAGATACAGAAATTTTGAGACCAATCATAAATAAAATGCACTACCGGGTCACACTTACTTGCTCTTATGTTGAAGGCGCTGAGGGTTTAAGAATATTATATGTAACGACATGGAAATTATGAGTGAAAAATGTTTAAACGCATGAAATATGATATTTTAAACAGCTTAAAAACTTCGTTGAGAGTTTGAGATGAAAAAAAAAGATCTCCATCTTAATTTTTTATTGACTATGATTGTATGGACAGAAAAAATTTTAAATAATTGAAGCGGCTTTCTTAAAACAAAATTTTGATATATAAAATTGTTAATATATTTTTAAGGAAAACTTTTGGTATGGTCTTGAATTTTTATTTTTGTGCATACAAAAAATAAAATTCTAAAAAAATTGTTAACCCGTTTTTGAAATATCGAAAACGAAAATTTTTTTAAAAATTCGAAAAAAAATTTTTTGAAAATTTTGATTTGAATTATTATTTTTTCTTATCTGAAATTCTTACACACAAAAATTTATCTGAATCCGTTTAGCCGAAAATGAGAAAATTCAAAATAAAAAACACGTTCTATGACAGGTACTATTAATAGTTGTTGCTAAGTGCACAAGCGAATCATTTTTTGTAGTAGATCGTATTAATTTTAATTTATGGTAAAAGTTTAATCAAAATCGTAGGAGTCGTTTTTGAGACAAAAATTATTTTCCTTTTCGGTTTTTTAACTTTTGTATGGAAGGTACCGTGATGTTCAAAGGGTAGACATATGCATTCAAGAGACACAAGCGTCCACAGATTTTTTGTTAAACCAACTTCTGTCTACCAACTACTACTCTCACCTCCCCATGGTGAACTAAAACCTCAATCGAAGTTGGGATTTCAATCCCTGTGGTTGGTGGCAGCAAACGAGAGAGGGTGGGAGGAGTGTTCCCACTAAGGCACTTCTCCTTTCATCAAGGCGGCAGCGGAAGATTTCCCCAGATGGAATCAACGGTGGCGTCTACAGTTCCATTCTGGTTGAACTACTTAGTGAACACCTTATACCTTATGCCGTCGGGGTGACTTCCCGGCCAGGTAAAGCTATTTAGTTTCGAATCAACCACAAGGGGCGGATACTGACGGATTTTCTGTTGACGAACCTAGTAAACGGAATAAGGACAACGAATTTTGGATCTGCACGTGGAATGCTCTGTCTCATTTAAGACCACGTGCAGCCGAACATTTAGCGGAGGGCCTAAAGTGCTACAAAGCCAACCAGATTGACCCCATTGCGATCGACGCAAGGCACTCCTCCAGTATCAAGGATGTCCGAATGTTCCGAGGAGCCAACGTTGACTTGGACCACTACCTCGTTGTAGCCAAGGTAATGCTACCGATATCCAGACCAAGGCCAAAACAACAGGCATACAAAGTGGCGCTGAACAGAACGACCAGAGCTGCTCACGAGATCAACGAGCAGAAGAGGCGAGAGGAACACCGTCTTCTTAGAAGGAAAAAAAAGGAGAATGAGAACCACGTGATCGAGGTGTTAGAGGGATGCCATTGCAGGAATGAAGTTCAGAAGTTTTACCAAAAGGTAAAAAGAACCTCCCAGGGTTACAAGGGCCAAACCCAAGCTTCCAAGGACGAACAGGGGAACATTGTGGTAGAATTGAAGTCGATGCTGAGGATATGGAAAAATCATTTCTGCAAATTGTATAACGGCAATGACGAACTGAATCTCGCTACCATGCAGTTTGCACCATTCATCCTGGACGACGTAGGCCAACAATTCCGTCCACACGATCTCTCAAAGCAGCTGGAGATGAATTGGTTAGGAGTATGCACCAGCTCATCTCCAATCATCTACTTCATCAAGATCGGCAAAGACCTCACCGATACCTTTGTTGTCAAAAAAGGTTTAAGACAAGGCGACGGACGTGCTGTCATGCGATTTCTTCAACATCGTTCTTGAAAGAATTGTTCAGACACAATAGCCAATCGCTGTTTTTTTGGACTAAGAAGGCAATTGAGAAGCAAACCCCTCTCTCGAGCAACTAAAGTGTCCCTGTAAAGACGCTTATCATCCCGGTCCTGATGTATGGTGCACAGACATGGACGCTATTAACGGTGGATGAGAACGCTTTAGGTTGTTTTGAAAGGAAAATTTTCCCGGGTGATTTTTGGTCCCGTCTGCATAGATGGGGAATGGAGAAGAAGATACAACCACGAACTGTACGCACTGTACAGTGATGCCGACCTCGCTAATAATAATGCTCCGATTCGAAGAGTCTTTGAATCCAACCCCGTGTGACGGCGGTGCAGTAGAGGAAGGCAGCGGAACAGTTGGCACACGCAATTGGAAGAGGATTGGAAACTGCAGACAGCTAGCTAGAAACCGAGCCGGCTGTAAGAAGCTTGTTGGTTGAGGCCCTGGTCCGCCCCAGACTGTAGCGCAACCTTAAGTAAGTAAATATGGAAGGTACTATTTTTTTTTTGTATATGTATATGTATATGTTTGCTAAAACTATTTTAGAGAGTAACAAAAAACTCTGAGGTATCGAGTTTCGAAAAATTCGATCATATCGTTTTCGAAATATTTCATTTTCAAAAATTTTTTTTTAACATTTCTTAAAAATCCAAACAATTTTAATAGTTTTTGGAAGCCTCTGTATAGAAAAAATATTGATATCAGTCATACTGTTTTGAAGAAAATCGAAAATTAAAAAAAAGGGTTCTTTGGGAGGTATCACTAGTAACCATGAAAAATGGTTTCCAACCCAAAGAAAGCCTTTACCAAAAGTAATTTATTGAAGTTTTTAACAAAAAAAGTTGTCAATCTGTATTCGATTGCTAAACAGAATGTATGGCGTGTACCGTTATTCTTGGTTAAGAAAAAAACTAAAAAAATGTGTGAGCATAATCACAAAAAAAAAAACAATGTAACAAGTTTAAAGAAAATTCATTGGGTCATTTAGGCTGCAGATGAACAGACAGGCAGACAAGCAGAATTGTGGGACCGACTTTTTTGGTGTTCTCTATTATCGTAATGTCATAAAATGAAAATGAAAAGATGGTGGGTTTTAACTAGAAATTCTTTGGTGTTTTGCCGGATTTGCGTCTGCGTGAAGATTTGAACATTGAACAACAGTTGAACTTAAACGCATTTTTTTATTTTTTCAATTTTTCACCAGATTTTTGGATAGTTCCATGATTCTTTCATAACGAGGCCGACTTTTTTGTAGGGTTTTGTGTGTTAATGGAAATCCACACAAGTGCAGTGCCCTCTTGCGAAGTACATATAAACATACATTTTATACTGAATAATTTTAAATGAACAACAACAACTCACCAAGTGCAAAGATGACTTTTTTTATTTTTCCTGTAACGGTCTGTTATTTTGTACTTTTGCCAAACTTCAGTTGCCATATTAATTTATTAGCAATGTTTAATATAATACGCAAAGCTTCTTTTTTCATAAGCGCCTTTTATTTAACAAAATTCATCGGAATACTCTTATAATCTTTAGTAATACTTTGGAAGTGCGGCCCTGAACAAAATGACAATAAAGGGCCTGTGTTATCCTCGGGCAATCTATTCCCTTATTTATATTGGTGCTGCCTCTGCGGAGTAAAAACCTTAAGGCCTTGGATTATTACTATTATTATTATTTTTTTTTTCAGGAAGTCCTTTGATATCGAAATGTGTGTATTCTTACTTTTCACCATAACTATGCAATATTATTTCGTTTCATTTATTTTTCAATCTGTAAAGTGAAATTGAACTAATATTGGAAGGATTAAGAGCAATGATTTTGATGTCGTCATAGTTGTGGAACGATAATTGGATTATTTTTGGTTCTTTTGTCTCACCACCTACCCGTACTTTTTTTATTTTTTTTGTTCATCACTATGTTTTTGGACAACCATTGTTGTTGCTGCCATCATCGTCGCAAACAACACTATTTGCAAAAAAAGGTATAAGCGCATTTGTCGAGAGCACAGTTGTTATTTTTTTCTCTAGTAGCAAGTCGAATTCATTAAAATTACGAAATGACGAGAAATATTTTCTAGAAATCGGACCATAACGATTCGAAAATAAGGATATTGGGGAAATTTCCAAAGCATAATCGTTTTGTGTTGTATATGTACATATGTATGTGCATTTAAATCAGGGACGATGCGGCATGTAATAGAGGTAGGTAGTTAAAGGAAATAAAATGGCTTCTAGTCGAAACTTCATACAATACCCTTTATAGGTATGCAATGTGAAAAGAGAACTTTGAATAACGGAATAGGATTTTGTAAATAAATAAATCCAGTGTGGTAGCATGTTTTTGGATTTAGAATTTCAGATTTTTACGAAAGTTGAAGTACCCTCGTATTTGAGTACATAAATAGATTATAAAGAATCGATTAGTTGTTAGATTGGCTTAGCTTAAAATGAGTGAAAAACCTAATGGCTTTTGACAATCCGATTATCAGAATTCTGGAATTGTTTTATAGATATTTGTATGATGTTGTGGGTAAATTTACATTTACAGAACTTAGGAGTAGGGATATGAGGATTAAAGGATACGCCTAAGAGGGATTATGGATTTTTAAAATAAGTTTGAATATTTCATATTTTAACTGAATTGAATTTTATTTTGGCATTAAAAGCTACTAAGGGAGGAATGCGAGGTATAGCAGACAAATATTTTAAAGCAATTTTTGTTGAAGTATGGGCTGCTAAAGGTCACTTACTAGTAAACAATTTTTAACTAAAGAAAAGGTCACGAAATAAGGAACAATAACAAAGTTATAAATAATACAATATTTTAAATAAATTATATAGTAAATAATTGAAACTTTCTCATGGGGCTTATAAGACATTATTGCTCACGACGCATCGCGAAAAAAATCAATTTGTTGAAGGAAACTTTTGGTGAGTGAGATTTATCTCGCATCGTGGGCAGTGGCGGATCCAGGGGATACTATAGAGGCTGAAGCCCCCCCCCCCCCCACAGCCGATTTGTAAAATAAATTTAATAGCAAAATACAAAACATTACGACATCAATTTTGTGTTCGTTTTTAAACTCTAAATTTTGTGTGCACCAAAGTGTTCCAGAGGATGCGTGCTATCTCCATGTGTGAGAGGTTCCTAGTTCAAAACTAAGTAAGCCTTACAAAGTATTTTTAAAATAAAATAATATATGTACATAGAAATAAATATCTATATTTTCAGAATAGTGCACAATGAATTGGACGGTAAACAGCGTTAGAGATGGGACCTAGAGGCATGGATCCAAGACAAAATAGTCGCCGGATACAGGGTTGATTCAACACTGAATCATGTTAAATTAACTAGATCTTCATGTTAAGCTTACAGGGCACTAAATATTTTATTTATGTTTTTGAACTTGACTTTCATGTAAAGTCAACTAGATAAACAGGTAAAACTATCAGGATTTACAGGTAAAATTTACAGTTTTGCTTTTGTAAGGCAGTGTTAAATTTACATGCTGTCATGCAGATTTGACCTGAAACCAGCATTGAATTAACACGACATTAAAATCAGGTATCTGGCTAAGCAGTTAACCTCACTTACCGAGTTGAAAAATAACAACCTGAAAATCAGGTATAATAAACCAGAAATTGGTTGGTTATACCTGCTTTTTTCTCTTAGTATCTATGATAAGAAATAGTAGGATAATTTAAATAAAATTTTAAAATTTTGCTACCATTCGAAATTCTTCCTAGAATTTTGCGAAGCATTTAAGCCAAGTGGTAGGCAACTCCAGGTAAAAATTAAATTTTTGTTTCTAACTGTAGGTGCATCACTTAGATATTTTTAAAAAATAGCACATACAATAATTGTTCGCCACATTATTCTCGAGATT
Organism: Dasysyrphus albostriatus; assembly: GCA_946251815.1. NCBI lineage: Eukaryota > Metazoa > Arthropoda > Insecta > Diptera > Syrphidae > Dasysyrphus > Dasysyrphus albostriatus. Next base: position 189,395,694 of record OX276335.1, on the reverse strand, counting down.
AATTGTAACAGCTTATTTTATTCAAGGGATTTAGTTAGACTTTTGTATATTTAAAAAAAAAATCGAAAACAAGAAATATTCAGGAAAAACCAAATTGAAAAACCCATTTTATTTGAAAAAATAAAAAAAAAAATTTTAAAAAAGTTGAGTAAAATTTGTATGCAGAGAACAGCTGTTTTATGTGATATTCTTCACAAAAATGTTATGTTAAGCAATAGCTAGCATTTAAGTTTTTGTTTGGAGAGAAATGCGGGAGCTTAAATTCAGCAGAATCTGCGAAGTGCCTACATGCATAAATTTTACAAAAAACATTCAGCACATATAAAGGGAAAGATATTTGAATTTCTTAAAGCTTTTTGTATAATGTGACGTTCTGGACATGCTTTTTTTCAGAATGGTCACTAAAGAACACAAATTACAGCTTTGGGAATTTGGCTTTAGGGGCATGGCATTCACCCATTTTTTTGTGTCATAATTTGGAGTTGTTTCGATAGTACTTCATTTAAGATATTTGAAATGACACTTCATGAACTTAGCATTGGCATATATTTTGAAATAATTAGGTATAAGAAGAATTCCGGTGACTTCCGCTCTTGGCCTAGATGGGAACACTATTGGACCGAGTTCAAATACGAGGCGATGTGAAATAGCCCGTTGTTCTTGTGTTATCGCATCGGGTGGTCATCGCACAGTGCCTCATCTTATGGGTCCTCTTGCCGCGATCGCAATCCGCATGCGGTCCACGGACGTAAACTTTAACGAGCTCACGAGATGCCCCCTCCCTCTCCTTCACTGCGTAGCCTAGGCAGAAAGGTATGAATGGCGGTTTATTTGTTGAACAAATTTTGCATCTCTTTTAAATTTTCTGGCGTGCTGAATCCAAATCTGGAGTTGCGACTAAAATTTCGTGGCTCAATTTGGAAAATTTTGGTAGTTTTTCACTAACTAAAACTAAAACTTTGGAAAACTACCAATTATTTGAAAATTTTATCGAAGTACTATTGAAAGTACACAATTTCCAGTAAATATCTGTTCATGGTTATTTCTGCAACAGTTTATTTCGACTCAAGCGCTTGTTTAAAATTGACTTATTTTATCTGTTTTCGAAAATCCTTCGAAGCCTCTTAAAACTTCTTTATGTGAAAAATTTAAATATTTGTCTGTAATATGAACCAAGATATATTTTTTTAATGCGCAAATTCTGCAAGTGAAGAGTACTTCAAGCAAGTGATTCACTTGCGTGCAAGTACACTTACAGGTACTAGTCACACCCTAAAAGTGTTTCTAGCGCAAGTAAATCATTTGAAATGACTTTCTGCAAGTACATTCCACTTGCAGGACTTGCGCAAGCAACTGTTTTGCTTGCTTGCAAGAGAAAGTATGTTTTTCGATCAAAATAACAGATAAAATAGTCTTGATCTGCCCGGAAGTATCTCATAAGTGTTGTAGAGTACTGGTACGGAATTTCAACAAAACGTTTTTTTTTTTTTGTAATCAAAAAAATCAACTATTATTAAGCGAAACGAAATATAAAATATAATACATAACTATTGTCTCTACAATAATAATTTGCCTAGATTCGAATAAATCTTTTTCTTCAAAGATTATTTCCTTGTAAAAAAAATCTTCTTCCAAGTCCATAAGTCCATTTAAGGAAATAGTAACCTAGTTTCGAAAAACAAGGTTACAAAAGGCAAAGTTTTGAAAGAAAAAGCGTCGAAAAACCAAAGCTTCGAAAAGAGGAAGTTTCGAAATGTCAAAGTATTCGAAAAAAAGTTCTGAAATCCTTGGAACTACGTTGTTCCTTGAGCGATTTCAATGAAATTGAAGCAGGCGAAACCTGATACAGAATAAAAATTAAAAAAATATTTTCAAAACAGGGTCAACATATTGTAACTTCGTTGTTCCTTGAGCGATGAAGAAAGTACTTCCGAATTTGGAAGGTTTTGCAGCAGCTTCTTACTATTCTGAAATCTAAGGAACTTTATTTTAATTTTTGAACCTGAGACCTTTCACACTCGAGTTCTTTAAAATCACCGTACAAATGCTTATGATTTCATAAAAAGTAGCCAATATGGGAGTTATCTTTTTATTTTAGTAATTTTTCTGCTCTCAGGTATCTCAGTGGAGAGTACATTTGTGTAAGTTCATGAATTTTTGGGGGAAACTGGGAAAATTGAAGCAAATTTTAATAACTTGTTGTATTTGTCAAAATATACAAATATAAATACCTCAAAATTTAAAAAGTGCAAAATTTCATCATTTCTTTTGAATTTCGGTTCAAAACTTTTTACTGATTTTCAGTTTTTTGAAATTGCTCAAGTTCGAAGTTTCAATGAAAAAAATTGACATTTTTTTGGAGCACCCTATTGGAAATATTTTTTTTCATTTTTAATTCTATATTAGATATTACCTGTGTCAAATTGATTGAAATCGATCAAGGAACAACGAAGGAACAAACAAGGATTTCAAAACTTTTTTTTCGAAACTTTGTCCTCCGAAACTTTCTCTTGCAAAACTTTGACATTTCGAAACTCTTTCATTTTGAAACTTCGTTTTTCGAAACTTTATCTTTTCGAAACTTTGTCATTTCGAAACTCTAGTTTTTCAAAACTTTGGTTTTTCTAAACTTTGCCTTTCGAAGCTTTGCCTTTGGAAACTCTGGCGGATTCCCCCATTTAAGACCTACTATTCTATTTCTGGATGAGAGTAAATTGAACTGAACTGAAAATGGCAAAACGATATAGGTTCACACACGCATGCAAGTAGGATCTTTCAGAAAGTAATTTCGGCAATTACTTACAGCAAGTACTCTCAGCAATTAATTTCAGAAAGTACTACCTTGCCCGATGAGACGACCTATAAACTACTTGCAGTAAGTTCGGTTTACAAGTAAAAAGTCGTTTGAGCAAGCAATTTACTTGCCTGGTGTGACTGCTCTCTGCAAGTTCTTGCACAAAAAATTATTTCAAAATCTTAATTTTCGATACAAATGTTGCAAGTACTTTACTTGCACAGTGTGACGGCACCTTTATTCTTTTCAGGCCTACGTGCAAATTACCGACCCAAAAAATAATGTCAATTTATATCAACTTTTCTACAAGTTGTTACTTTGTAGATTTTTTTTAGAGCAGCTGTCAAGTCGAAGTTTCAAAATATCGAAATTTTAATAAGTCATTAAAAATAAAATCAGTATTTTAACTTACAGAAAAGTCGATAAAAATAGACATTTTAACCAGTCGACATTTTTTTGTCGGTCCTTTTGTACGTAACCCGTCATTTTTCATTCCAGTATGGACTGTGGAATGACCAATACATAATCAAAAAGGTTCAACTTCCCATTTCAAACTAAAAAATAAATTGAAAATCAAATTAGTAGAAAAGAATAAAGTTATGAGGGACTGTTCACATGAAACTATACCCAAAAATGTTTTTTTAGACCTAAATTGAGTGTTTGGGGATTATATGGGAAAATTTATTGTACCAAGCCGATAGTTTTTCAAAGTTCTACAAAGCCTAAACAACATGTGATAGGTCTAAGAAAAATGGAAAAGTGTAGGTATTTAGTTTTTTTTTTTCTGTCACGCAGTCTTATTTTTGTTTTAATAAATATTCTTGGTTGTGTTATTTATGGTTTCAATACTGGAAGTATGACATGTGTAGACGACAGAAAGAAAACACAAATCAATATATTTGAAAGTTTTTTGTCAGCTTTTTTTTTTTTACTGTCAGCTTGCAAATAAACCCCTAGATTCTATACACTTCAATATGATTCCCCAACCTAAGTTTTCACCTAAATCTAAGATAAAAAATATCCTATACAAAACGAAACGACCCCCCACCCTGACCCAGAAACAGTTAACACTAATTCGCCTATAAAGCATTTTACGAGGCATAATATACTATCAGTGCATCCCATCTCTGAAGATGTTTATTATTTTTTCTTCCTCCTGAATATCTCCTGGACCTGAACCCATGTCTAGTTTATAACTTTGCAAACTCCTTTAAAAAAAAAAGAAAAAAAGATGGATTCCTTCCAGCGATTCACTTTTTATAACAAGATTTCTTAAAAAAAAATTTTAAATATAAAAAAAAACACGAAAAACTTACATAAACTTAGAAGCATTTTTACTTCCAAATGAAACCTTTATTAGCAGATAGGATGGATGTGCCTCTTATATATCCTCTGGTCTTAACGCAAACATAGCTATTTGTTTTGTTTACGACAGCCCCAGAATGATTGCCTTTCTCGAGTTCTAGGTTTATAGACTGCACGGTCAGGATATATCGAGGATTATATTCTTAAAATCATAATAAAACAAAATTTATACAACTGCGCTACAAAACTGCTTGCAGATAATAAAAATAAGATTTAGGATAAGCTTTGCATTCAAAACTTGTAGGTATATAGGCAAGAGGCACCTATAGTTATTCAAAATATTAATGTTTTGAGAAATATTATTGCGTTTTACTTATCACGGCCGGCGTGGCAATGCCCTTTCCTTAATCAAATGCATTCGAAAATTTAAATACATATAAAATTTTATGCTGCAAATGAATTGGTGGGATTAAAGGTTTTTTTGGTACTTACCCACGCTATGACGTGATGCAGATGACATATTTCTAGGTAGAGTCATGCAGTCTCCAGAATTGTTCACGATTGTGTTTCCAGCAGAATTACTATTTCCATTGCCTCCACCACCACCACCTCCACCCACACTACCACCACCTCCCATACCGGTGGAATTGCGCCCGTAATTCATGGAGTTCGAGTGATGCATCGCACCCACTTTTGGCAAAGTCATCATTCCCGGATTGTAAGCATTGTTTGCATTTCCTCCGCCCATTCCACCGCCCACCACATTGCCCCCACCCACGCCACTCATATTCCTCCCGAAAGTTTGTGTTCCTTTGAGTTGCATATGCTCACGCGACGAGGGAGCTTGCTGCTGTTGTTGGTGCTGCTGCTGCTGCTGCTTACTACTTACGGCATACGTGACATTACTTCCACTATTACTGACATTGCTGACATCAGCGCCACTCACTGCATTCGATGGAATTTTCGTTGTCTGGATGCCACAACTGCTGTTGATTTGCATTGCATTGGAACAAATGTGGGGCGGGGGCTTAACGTCACCCGACAGCAGTATTGCACCCTGATCGTGGTTCTCGACGTCGACGATGACATTCGCACTCTGCGAATGTCCCATGTGATAATGGGCGTGTTTAATCGGATCGAAAGCCACTTGTTGGTGCATTCCACGTTGCTGATACTGCTTCTGTAGTGTCTTCACCTCTAGTCGGGTCTTGTCACGTTGATAGTACACTCCGGCGAATATTAACACATTCAGTATGAGGAGGCTGCATCCGATTGCTATTGTTACACTCAGCGCCGTAGAATACGCAGCATAGCCGGCTGCTTCGAAGCCAGATAAGGTATCTGTGGTAGCATTGACAATGGTTGTTGGTGCGAACACAGCGCCTGTATAATTGCCAGCTACTGGAATGCAAGTGGTGAATACATTCGGTTCCACCGTTGTAATACCTGTGCAAGGAGTCAAAAGAGAAAGATTATGGAGGGTTTAATTGCTTTCTTGTGGAAAGGGTTTTTGTTAAGAATTTTGTGGGAAAATATCTGTGAAAAGAAACTCATTTAGTTGCAATCGGGTAGAGGAAATCGGGAAAAAAAGTGTATTTGAATTTTGTTGCAGCTTTGGAAATTACATATTGTATAACATGGAGAAATAACATAGAACTAAAAATAAGATAAAATAGTTAGAAGTATACAAATATTTCCAAGCAAAAGAAAATAAATCTGTCAGTAACCCACCCTTGGGAATTTTCAAAGACTTTTTTAACTATTTTAATCTAGAATTGCTTTTAGGCAGTGTTCCCAGTATAATTAGATTTTGACTTGGAAATATTCAGGCCAAGTAAGATTTTTGTGGAAAAGTACTCAGTCAGAAGGTTATTACTTAAAATAATCAAAAGAGGAAAATTCTAGATACGAGTATCTTACAATTTCTCAAAAATGATAACTTTTTGGCAAAAGATTATAATGGGTACCTACTAACTTGTGTAACCACAACCAGTAATTAGGGCAGACGTGGAGAAGCTACGTATGTTGCGTATGGTTAAAAAATAAATTTTAAGAATTTTTTTATTTTTTTAAATTCACCGCTAAGGGTCGCGCAGTGCGAGAGAAAATTTTGTTTTTGATTTTTTTTTCGATTTTTGTTTTGTTTTTTTTTCAGTGTATCTGTCGCTCTATAACTTAGGTATGTATCAATATGAGCAAATTGAAGAAGGTCTTATTCATTGTTTAAAAGCTCTTCTTTTTTTATCGTTCGGTGTCAGGTTTTCAACGTTGGAAAACCAACAAAAAAGCAATCAATTTTAGTTCATACAAAAAATTTAAATGACAAGTTTTCTTAGATACATTTTTTGAAGGCTATTTTCAATTTAATAATATGATTTTTGTTAGTTCAGAAAATTCAAAACTATTTAAAATGAAAAACAAAGTTGCCTTCTATTTTCAAAAAAAACCCGTTTCTTTACTTTTTTTATACCTTACTTTATTATATCAACTTTATTTTAAAAAAAAGGTAAGTCTTGTAAAGTAATTTCAAAAGTGCCCTGAAAAACAAAACGTTGCAATGTTTGAGTGAATTTAATACATTTGCTGGAATTTTTTTCTAGAGACTAAATGGATACTCGTTTACAAAACAAAACTTGCCAGGTATTTGGAATTGGGAAAATGTTATCGCTGCGTGTGCTGCCAACGTACGAAGATGTTTGTCGCTACCTTACCTTCCTCGAAGATGAAGAAAACTCATCGATAGAGCGAATATCGCTCGCAGCTACGAAGGTCATGGAAATATACGTGATTTCTTCAATTCCAACAGTTGGTAAGTTCAGTGTTGAAAAAATGATTCATAAACTCAACGATAAAAGAAGTGCTCTCATAAAAACACCGAAAGCCAGAAGAACCAGCAATGCATTTCAACAACAGTTAAAGGAATTCAAAACTGATGCCAAAAGACTCTTTGACATTAGTGCTTGTAAATGCGTTGATTTTAAATGTTGTTCCTGTCCAAAAGACAAAAAATTTCCGGTAAAAGAACGCTCCTTCCTGGAAGATCAAAGTTCTCAAAGAAAAATGGCTATTGGGACAGTTGATGTTCCTGGAACCATTAAGCTCCAAAGATCTCTCGCAAGAAGATTTGCAAGCTCTACATCTTCACCTTCAGACACCTTAAACACCCAAGCTGAATGTATAACCGAAGACGATGGAACCCAAATTAATTCCGACATCGAATCTGTGATCTCAATGTCACCCTCGCCAGAAAAAAAACCACGTTTAGAGAATGAAGCGGTTTGTAATTTAAATCGTAAATCTCTCCCGAACGTTGCGAAGGTCGCAGACAGATTTAAGATATCTGATAGGGCAACAGCAACTATTGTTACAGCCGTCTTAACGGATTATGGAGTTAGTAATGATATGGATCGGTCAAATATTGTTGATAGAAGCAAAATAAGGAGGGAGAGATCCAAACAAAGAATGGAAGTGGATCAGAGTTCTAACCGGCATCCCGTGGGCATTTACTTCGACGGTCGCAAGGACAGCACAAAAACAGCCAAAGGCAATGTGGTTGAAGAGCACATTGTGTTGATTGGAGAACCTGATAGCCAGTACCTGGGTCATATCACACCACACAACGGGAAAGCAGAGACAATTACCAATGAGATACTAAACTTCTTGGAAAAATCGTGTATATCAGTAAATAGTCTCAAACTTATTGGATGCGACGGTACCAATGTTAATACCGGGGTAAGAGGTGGAATCATTCGGCAAATTGAGACGAAAATACAGCGACCTTTGCAATGGTCTATTTGCTTACTTCATGCCAACGAGTTACCTTTGAGACACTTGTTTGAGAAACTGTACGGTAAAACAACTGGGCCAAGCGCCTACGCATTCTTCGAGTGTATGTTGCAAAACAATCCCCGGATAAGCCATTAAAGCAAATAGTTGAGTATATTGCTAAAGTGTACGCAGTAATGTGGTTTGACATAAAATCTCAAACTTCTTTCGTGTATGGTGCGAAACATTTTTTCAAATCTATAAAGTTGACAAGGTATTTGCCAAATGATTTGAAACGAATCGTAGATGGTATTTTCGCACGGAATGGATATTTTGGACACTGCGAAAACATTTAAGTAGCTATGTTGTTCGATGACCGCAAAAAAATATTCGAGAGTTAGGTCTTCGCCGCGTACTTAAGGCTAGAGCAGCAGTCAACAGCAACACCAGTGAAGAATTTATATTAAAAATTTATATGAAAAAATTATATTAAATAAAACTTAAAAAAAAAAACAAATTAAAAATACAACAATTGTACTTGGTTTTCTTATAATCTAGAATTTTAAAAAAATAAAAGCGTTTCCTAAAATTAATAGATACTAAGGGCGTTTGTTTTGTTCTACCACGTATGGTCTTGTTTTTTCTTTCATTGAAGTGCGCGCCCCCTAGTGGACATTTAAAAAAGTAAAAAGCGCTCTTAAAGCCAATTAAATGACCCAAACGAAGTTATAAAGGGGTATATAAAATATTTAATTTTTTTTTAAATTGCGATGCGCGACCCCTAGCGGTCATTTTAAAAATTAAAAAAAATCTTAAAAATTTTAAAAAGACTTGACACAACTTCTGCGGGGGGTTAGTTTTTGATATTCCAATTTAATTTTTTCCCCATACATCAGCGCTCCGGTCTAGGGAACATTCAGGTGTAGTTTTAAAAAACAATTAAAAAAACAACTTTATTGAAAACGGAAACTAAGGATTGTATTATTGGCTTTAAAAAAATGCAAAAGCAAGTAAATGTTGCCATATTTTTTAAATTATTTAAATAACATATCATCCAAATTTGTACTTGCGATAGGAACTATAAGGCAAGTTTTGGGTTCGTGCAAAATAAAAAGTTCGAAAAAGCAATCAAACATGACATTATACGATGATATAGAGAACACCAAAAAAGTGGGTGGCAAAATTCTGTCTGTCTGCTGTCTGTCGTCTGTCTGTCGTCTGTCTGTCATCTGTCTGTTTGTCTGTCCTCTGTCTGTCTGTCTGGCTGTTTGTCTGTCTGCCTGTCTGTCTGTCTTTTTAACTACAGCCTTAACGGCTGGATCAATTATCTGAAAAATATTTAAATAGTGGGTTTTGGTGATTATGCCCACACCTTTTATTTTTATTTTTTTAAGAACTTAAAAATAACGGTACTTGCCATACAATTTTCATAAATCAATTTTACAAAAAAAAAATTCACAAAAACGGCTCGACATTTTTTTTTTGAAAAAAATAAAAACATTCTTTCGATATAATCTACCTTTGGATGGGAAACCATTTTTAAAAGAATGGTTATCAATGGTAGCTCCCAAGGAACCATTTTTTTTATTTTTATTCAAATTGGTTATTTGGAATTCAATATTTTTTTTTGTAAAGAAGTTTCTTAAAAATGTTAAAAGATTTTTCTACCAAAATTTTCAAAACAATATATTTTGCATTTTAAAAAAAGTTTTTTTTTTGAAAATTGCCAAAAATGCCAACGCAAACGATAAATATTCGTTAAATTAAGAAAAACTATCAATAAACTTGAAAATGTCTTGCAATTAAAAAATTTCAATAAAATTTGAAAATTTTTCGCATACAAAAATTTTAAGTATGAACATTTTTCGAATTCTAAAAAGTAAGAATGATTTGAATATTATTTGCACCAAAATCATTTTACTGCAAGGTGCCTGGTTATTTTTATTTGTCAATAATGTTTAAGGGCCTGATTCTTGGGTAACTTTTAAAAAGAAAAAGGGTTAAAACTTTGTCTCTCCCATGAAGCAGAGGGATGAATTTCTAAAAACTTGACTTCATATGCAAAAAAATATTAAGAAACTAAAATTCAACAAAAGCACAAACAGTAATGTGCTTAAGCTTTTTTGAAAGCAGATATTCCATGCTTTTATATACATTTTTTTTTTTTCAATTGAAGTTGTTTAAGTGAATAGGTTTTGGGAAATTAAATTTCAAAGTCAAAATATTTTAAAATATTGTGATTTTTTGTTTTAAGTTAATATGTTTCAAAATAAAATGTAAATATGTGGTATTTTTGTGTTTAATTTTGAATTCCTCTAATTTTAGTTTAAATTCCGATTTTTTCTGGCTCTCCATGACACCAAATTTAAAAAAGGTTTGTTCAAGGGATAAGTGTAAAGATACCCTTGATGTTTGATTATACAATACATACAAGGATTTTTTTTTTAATTTTGCTACATAAAGACATTTTAACAAACCTAGATTTTCCCTCATGGTATTCATATACCTAAATGTTGGTTTGTATATCTTTCTATGAATCATCAACCAATTCAATTTACATTGGCAATATTGTATCCCCAAATTGAAGATATCGACATCTTCATCCTTTCGTATATTGCTTACGAATTGTGAAAATCATTATTACAAGAAGTGTGATATTTGCGGCCAGTCTATTCAAATAAATGAGGCAACTGTGACCATCGAATGACAATTCTCCAAGAGTTGGTGATGTCATATGGACATGTATGAGAAAATTTGTGATGGTGTGTCCAGTCCATCACAAGTTTTTTTTTCCATTTTCTCGTTAGAGAAATATTGAATTGGTCCTAAAAAGTGAGTCCCAGATCAATAAAAGAAGTGGCAATGACAACTTGTGATGGGGTGATGAAACTGTGAGACATCCCAAGAGGCGCAACCAGTGGGCGTATCTGATGGACACCCACACACACGAGAAAGGAGTCACTGAATATTTTTTTTTTTTTTATAAAATACTCACTTTGCATTTTTATTTGTTTTCCTCATTTCCCTATAGATTTTAAGTGACCAAAAGAATACGTGACAGAGTTTTCATCGGTGCAACCTTAAAAATAAAAATTGAACACACAATATACGGTCATGTATAACCCTTCAGTGACATCAAAAGGCTTTATATGGGCTTTGCTCAGTTAAAAGTTTCAGTTTTTACTTTCAAACTCGGTTTTTTGAATCTGGAAAAGTTAAAGAAAAAGTTTATGTGCTGTTCAAAGCTGTTTTTTTTTTTTGTATCTCTTCTTTTTTTGTATATATTTACCTAAACCTTCTGAAACTCTACAACCATATCCAAAGGATGGGTGAAATGTGAGTTCATTTTGAATTCGTTAAAAATTGTGAACATTTTCTTCTTACTAGAGACCATGCATCATGGCAAAAGTTTTGTTTAGTCTGCTTCTGCTCAGCCAAATTGTTTTTAAAGAAAATCGAACCATAACGCATCCGTTGACAATAAATACTTCTTTGGTTTGACAATATTTTGCCAAATAATCGATACACTTCATTGAGCATGGGCGTAATGGAATACAAAAGTAAACAAAAGCTTTTCATGTGATGAATACTTGAAAGGATAATGCTCAAATATAAAATTAAGTCTACTTGTGTGACATGCGATGGGGAAAATAATAAGGATGGGTTTTCCAGAAAATTCGGTACGAAAGATATTTTGGCAATGGAAATTCTTAAAGCTTAAAATTAATACAAGAGATTAATAAATTTAATAAATCTTTGTTACCCTTCAATGATAATTGTATATTTTTCTATTCTGAACGCCGCTAGTTTTGCATTAAGGTTTCTACAGTCGCTTTAACCGATTGGCGTTTATTTCATATAAAAAAATATCATGTCTTTGATCAAATAACATAATTGAAATCAAATAAAACATTAAAGAAGTCCAACAAAGTAGGTTTTGTCATACCGGAGGTCATGTGTCAGTCTGGTTGGTTTGAACATATTCACGTCTCTTTGCAATCTGTGTATTCCCTGTACAGTACATTGTTTTAGAAGCTGTTTGTCAGGGGGGTGACCGTAAGATTATCCATCTCATCAGGTCTACGCAAAAAGATGAGGCAATGATTGCTCTCTAAAGTACTCGAGAGTGCTGGGGAACAACCTTCATCCAAGGCCTAGTGAAAGGAACCCCCCATGCACGACATCAATTGATAGAGAGCAGTTAACTTTCACATTTCATATCAATGGATGCCAGGATATATGGACATACAAGCACTGCTGGTCAGGGCACAAACTTGTCCTTGGGATTGTTAAAAGTAACCAAAAAGATATTAAGTGAAGAGGAAGAGCTTATTTTTTTTCCCCTTGGGTAGATGCAAAGGCTCTATGAGGACCGAAAAACACGTGCTCATAGGTGTGTGAAGTTCTCACTACACTAAAACCACCTCCACTTCCCGATTGCAACTAAGTTGAAACTTATCTAGCAATTTATTTTTAACGAAAATAAGTTACGTGCTGCAGGTTACTTTCTGGTGAAAGTTCCTGCTTATTCCGTGATTTTAAAGCGGTTTTCTGTTCATCACACTAAGTCGGAAGGTTTTGTTCTTTGCAGGCGGCGCACTAAATTCGATTCGTAAAGAACGTCAATAATCGTTGAATGAGCGTGTTCTAATAGTCGATTTCTATGTTTTCGCGCGAAACTTTTTATTTCGTTCCGAACCGTAAGAATCCTGAGATCCCTGTGAAGATCTTCGTTTCTTATATACCACGAAGCATTTACAAATGACCCAAGCAATTTGTTTTCAAACGTTTGTAAGTTATTTAAGTTTTGTATCGCAGGTACAACTCCAAAGTTGTATACCATAAGTCCTAAAAGATTTCAGTACCTGCTTGTATAAAATCAAATTATTTTCAATACTAAGCCTTAAATATTTACCGAGTAACCAGTTCATATCTCTAAATTTACTTTTTAGTTCTTTGCATTTCTTTTTCACGTGCGGCTTCCATTTTAATTTCGCGTCTAGAGTCATTCCCAGATACTTTGCCTCATTTGCAAATGGAACACGAGCGGTATTAAGAAAGACGGGTAATCTATTAATTTTTTTATACGTAAGATCCACGTGGACTGACTTTTGTTCATTGAGCACTATTCGCCATTTTTTCGTCCACTCATTAACATTATTAAGAGCATTTTTTAATTTAATTGTAGCTTCGCTAATCGTTTTGCCTACTGCTAGTATTGCAGTATCATCAGCAAACGTGGCTACAATAGTGTCATCTGTTTGAGGTATATCACGTGTAAATAAAAGGTACAGAACTGGACCTAATACACTTCCTTGTGGTACCCCAGCCACTATTTCTTTGAAATCAGAATAGTCATTTCCGTGTCTTACACGAAAAAGTCTTTCATTTAGATATCCGTTTAGAATGTTGTAAAGTCCTTCAGGCAGAACTGTCTTAATTTGAATTTGAGGCCTTCGTGCCACACCTTGTCAAACGCCTGCAACACGTCGAAAAAGACAGTCGAACAGATTTTCTTTTCTTCAAGAGCTCTCTCAATTACGTCAGTAATTCTATGCACTTGATCAATTGTCGAATGCTTGCTTCTTAATCTGAACTGATGTTCAGGTATTAATTGTTTCCCTTCTACTATCGCCAGCAAGTGCAGAAGTAGTATTCTTTCAAAAACTTTTAATATTATAGGGTGAAGCGAAATCGGTCTGTAAGACTTCTTTTCGTGAGGTTACAGATCTGATACTAAACAAACGCAAATGCTGAATTCCGGGGAGGATAAAGGGAGGGTGGCCAAAGATTATATGGCGTCGGAAATATGTTGAACAAAGAAAAGAAGCATGGCTTTATTTCTTGCGCGATTATTTCTGCAAGATAAGTGGAAGCAAGGTTTCGTTCAAAAATTCATACTATCACAATTATTCAGTACCACGCCCTTACAAATGAAACGAGGCAGGAAGAAAGCACAGCGTTGAACTTGGTTTTCAGGATTGTTCTGGGAGTTGGTACCTATCATAGTCTTCATGGGAGACCTCAATGACCAAGTTTGATCAGACAATTACGGACTAGAATGCCTAATGGGAAAAATGACCTGTGATCACGGAACGAAAATAGCGATTTTTCATTTGTTCTAGGCGCAACAAAATCACCTGGGTGCATGCGTATGATCAAACTGATAACCAAATTGATCATACCATGATTTAGCAGCGGTAGTGGAGGAAATCAATGTGTGATGTCCGAAGTATAAGAAATACCAATGTGGGAAGTGACCATGATCTGATGATTCTCGAGCTACAAACCGAAGCTTTACAAAGATAATCGCAGGATGAACTCCTTAGACGCATGCAATTGATGAAACAAAAAGTACTTTTGGCTGGATCTGAAACTGTGCCCAGGTTGAAAAGGTTAGAGACTCTTAGATATCCCAAGACTCTTGGGATAAAATGGAGCGTGAAAATGATTGAAGGTGCAAATAAATGCCAAGACAGGCGTTCGATGAAGGTCTGAATTGGGGAAAGAATATCGGATTGTAGATAAGATAGTCCCTCGACTAAGACTGCCTTAAAAGATTGAAAAAAGATGCGAGAAAACGAGATATAGAACCGTTAATATTACAAACTCCTTGGGAAAATGAAACCTATCGTGAGAACTGGACGTGGTATAATTGTTGATTTGCCAAGGAGAGGCGACCTCAAGAATTGCAGCAATTAGTGTGGTATTACTGTTTTGTCCGTTTGCCCAAAACTAAGGGAAACCATCACTCTCGAGCTGAGTGTTTACTCTTAGGAAGCTTCAAGCTTGCTTCCGCAGTGGTCAATTATGTATATACCATATTAATACCGCACGTATCGTCCTTGAGCAGTCTTTGGAATTTCTATCACGACTTTAACTCATGTTTGTGAATTTTTTGAAGGCCTTTGTTAACATAAAATAGAGATCAGTACATGGTAGGAAAAATTCACCCCAAAAATTATTGTTATTATTGGAGAGTCTTACAACAACGCAAGGTATTTTGTTTTACACGATGGGCAGCTTTCCGACTCCTTCGTAGTGTAACCGGGTGTGATAAAACGGAATGTTCTATAGTCAATTCTCTTCCCGCTGATAGGATTGACGTCCAGTGTTGGTACAGTGGAGAGACAGGCTATTCAATGGAGACCGTTTTAAAGGCTTAGTCACTAGGATTATGCCAAATGATGAGTGTATGTATGTTTAGTGTGTATGTGTATGTATGTTCAGCATCAGTAGGCTGAACGAGATGTGTTGAGTTTGCACTCTATGCCCTTACCCCAGTTACAGGATACGATGATGAATCAATTTGATGACACTTAACTTATATGGCTGCCAGATAAAATTTTCTCAATATCGGGACATCAGGAACCAAAAATCGAGACGTAGAAAAAAAAACATGGAATTTTAACCCTTAAACCCTACTACCCTGGGGTTCAGCGCGATGAATAAACTTAACTTTATTAAATATTTTTTTTTGAAGAAAGCAACACACAAAAAAAAAGATGAGCAGTCTGCCCAAGAGCTAAAGACCGGAAAACAAAAATCAGGTGTCGGAGGTATCGAAACTCCCTTTGTTATAAACACAGCTGGGCTGTGTGTAAAGACTGCTTGGAATCTGAGGAGAAATGAATGTTATATGTATATTCAACATTTATGTCTCATTTAAAGTTGAAATCGCAAGAGATCGCTAGGGCCTTTATGGACCGAGTCTCCCGTAACCTTTCAGCAGCTCCGCCACCAGCACAAACTGCAGAGGACCAGTGGAAACACTGTCAACAAGCCATCAGAAGTGCCGCCACTGATGTGCTGGGTTTCACTAGGCGACCACAACAAAACCCCTGGTCCGATGAAGAATGCCGGCTGGCGCATGCAGCCAAGAACGAAGCCTACCAGTCAATGCTGCAAACTAGAACCAGAGCTGCTGAGAGGGCAGCCCGTGAGCTCTACGGGCAAAAACGAAAGGAGGAACGCCGACTTCTCGGAAGGAAAAAGAGAGAGCATGCGAAGTGGGCGGTCGAGTCTATAGAGGACTGTAGCGGCAGGGGGGACGTTCGAAAGTTCTACCGAAGGGTGAGGCAATCTACCCAGGGTTACAAGGCTAGAACGGAAGCCTGCCGAGACGAGAGTGGGAATATGGTGGTAGACACACAGTCGGTGCTGAGGATCTGGAAACAACACTTTTCTAGACTGCTAAATGGCGATGATAGTCCAAATTCCGCTGTGAGGCAGAATAATCCATTCCACCTGGACGACGATGGTCAAAATTTCAGTCCACCCGACCTTAATGAAGTGCGGCTATCGATAGCTAAGCTTAAGGCGTTCAAGGCTGCTGGTGCAGATGGCCTGCCAGCGGAGCTATTCAAAGCAGGGGGAGATGACTTGGTAGGGAGTATACACCAACTTATCTTCAAAGTTTGGTCGGAAGAAAGTAACCCCGATGAAAGGAACCTCGGTTTAGTTTGCCCCATCCACAAAAAAGGGGATGCTCTGAATTTTTCCAACTACAGAGGTACTCGTATAAGTCTCCTCAACGTCGCATACAAAATTCTGTCATCTTTACTGTGTGATCGCTTAAAACCATTTGTGAACGATCTGATCGGCCCCTATCAGTGTGGTTTTAGGCCCGGCAAATCAATCGTCGACCAAATGTTCACACTCCGACAGATTTTGGAAAAATCCCAGGAGTTTCAAATCGATACACACCATCTCTTTATCGATTTCAAAGTCGCGTATGATAGCGTAAACAGAGACGAGCTGTACAGAGCCATGTCGCATCTCGGCATCCCTGCTAAACTCGTACGCCTATGCAGGATGACGATGGAGAAATCTCGCTGCTCCGTCAAAGTCGGTAAGAACACCACCGACCCCCTTGATGTCGAGAAAGGTTTAAGGCAGGGCGATGCATTATCATGCAACCTCTTTAACATCGTACTTTAAGCAATTGTACGCAACTCGCAAGTCAACAACCGAGGTACAATTTTTCAAAAGTCCGTTCAGCTACTTGCTTATGCAGATGATATTGACATCATGGGAAGAACGAAGCGAGCTGTTACCGGCGCGTTTGCAAGTATTGAAGCGGAGGCGGCGAAAATGGGTTTGGCTGTTAATGAGGACAAGACGAAGTATATGCTTTCATCGAGAAAGGAATCTCAACATCGGCGACTCGGGCAAAACGTCACGATGGATAGGTACAACTTAGAAGTTGTCAAGGACTTTGTCTACCTGGGCTCCACTATTACATCGCAAAATGACATCAGTGCAGAAATCAAATGAAGAATTACTCTGGCCAATCGCTGTTTCTTCGGGCTAAGAAGGCATTTGAGTAGTAAAGCCCTCTCTCAAAGAACCAAGGAGACTTTATATAAGACCCTTATCATCCTGGTCCTGCTGTACGGGGCAGAAGCATGGACTCTGTCAAAAACGGATGAGAGTCTGCTTGGGTGCTTTGAAAGGAAAATTCTTCGGGTGATCTTTGGTCCAGTCTGTATCGATGGAGTATGGAGGAGAAGATTTAATAATGAGCTATACGGGCTATACAGTGACGTCGACCTGGTCAAAAAGCTGAAAATACAGCGGCTGAGATGGCTTGGTCACGTGGAGCGAATGGACACCTACGCACCAGCCTGACGAGTCTTCGAATCCACCCCTGATGGTCTGCGCAGCAGAGGAAGACCCCACCTAAGGTGGCACACACAATTGGAGAGCGACCTCAACCAACTTGGAGTGCGTAACTGGAGGCAGTTAGCTAGGGACCGAGCTGGCTGGAGGGGCTTGTTGGTTGAGGCCGTAGTCCATCCTAGACTGTGAGCGCCATCTAAAGTAAAGTAAAGTAAGTAAGTCTCATTTAAGTAAAATTTTAATTATCTCCAAAGACAGCAATTCCAATTTTTTGTCAGTGCGACTTAAAAAAATTTATCGAAACACAGTTTGATTTCTCGGTATGATGTGTTTTTATTTGAGTTTAAATAAAAATGCTTCTCACGTGAAAACAACGAAAGTCGGGACGAAATCAGTATATTTTCTATAACGGGACAGACATCGGGACAAGGTTCAAATATCAGAATTGTTCCGCCAAAATCGGGATATCTGGCAGACCTTCATCCACAACGACAACGAACTGTTATATCATTTTCATTATTATTTAATTTTTGCTTTAATTTTTACTTTAAAATTTGCATATTTCTTCAGAAATTTTTCTTACACTGTTTAATAAATTTTTTTTAGAAAAGTGTGGTTTTCAATCTGACAAAACTTCTTTCGAAGTTGGTCCTTTTGACAGCTGTCACTTGATTTACGCTCAGTTTGCTTCGTCATTTTATAATCATACAATAAAACGGCAAACACGAATTTTGTGGTACAATTTACGCGATCTACAAAGGACGAAGACATATAAATTATATATCGTTGGAACGGTTTTTTTGCACAGAAGTGCAGAATGCAAACATTTATTAAATAACTGCACCACACAAACTGAAAAAAAAAAAAATTAAATAAAATTGCATAATAAGTGCGAGCAAGAGCGAGAGCGAGACCGAGCAATTATTTGTTTTTATTTGTCGTAGCCTAAATGTGACGTTTCAATTTTTTCCACCCTCCAACCAGCCAATTTTCCCGCACTGACTGGAAAGATTACTGGAATGTCCGATGGCAGCGTTTAGTGCTGCAGAAAATAATAATAAGTAGCTCATACCAAGTTTACATGGGCGGATCGAAGGATCTGGTTCAATCAGGATCAAAATCCGGTTTATGACAATTCCAGATTGTAAGATTGAATTCAAATGTAATTGAACAGAAAGTTTTGCTTTCATTCAGCCCTATCATGGATTCCGTCGTAATCGGAAATTTTTATGAATCCCGAAAAAAGAAATCACCAAATCCGTTCGTAATCGCAATTTGTACGAGATTTTTCACTACGATGGATTCTGTGATGGTATTTTTCAGGATTTATAACAATTTTCCGATTACGCTGGAATCCGTGATGGGGCTGATTGTGTGGGCGCGACACACTGATCTCTATATATACTGGATAGTGTATTCCTTATAATGTATAACAGTTTTTTTGCTTCCATTTGAAAATGGCAATTAGGTGGTCGGCTTCATAATTTGACGTCTACATTTACACAAAAAAACGTGTTTCCAAGATGTCAATCTGAAGAAAGAGAACCAGACCAATCATTTGAAAGGGAAAAACTTTGTGGGAGTTTGTTTTGTTATTTTTTATCATTAAGTTATTATCAATGGCATTAGAATTATGTCATTAGAAAGGTGTTTAAACAGGTAAACGTAAATATGTAAATATGTGTGATAGATAGGAACTATTGACTTCGTTCATCATTTCAGTTTGCAAACAAATTGAACAAAACAGCTGATAAGAGTGATGAGGAGAATGCGATTGCATAGTCTTTGTTTTTTATGATTTTACCTCCTTTTCACACTCTTTACGTTTGTAATTCCATTTCATTTAACCATTTGTGAATGAAATAAAATTACAAACACAACAATGTTACCAAACAGATTTGGGGAGAGCAACGAACGGAGGTTTGATCTCTTCTTAGTGGATTATTTTGTATAACTTGTTATACAGTTATATTGTTATGCAAAAAAATTGGTCAGCTTCTTAATATAACAATTCTTCAAATGGAAGCAACTTTTTTATGTCGATACGCTATCCAGTGTATTGTAGAGATCAGTGGTGCGGCGTTGTTAATAAAACAAAATTTCGACCACAAATAACAAACATCCAAAATAAGCCAAAAGGGGGGCTACATGGATTAAAATATCGTTCAACATTGTTGACAACCAGCTATGTTAGACCATTTAAACGCAAAACAAACCAAGTTGTCAACTTGTATTGCATGGTCCCCTTTCACACGAAGAAACTGAGTTGCTAGCAACTTTCAGTTCCTGGGTAAGAAGGGCAGAAGGAAAGGGGGATGAACAAAACTCCCCGGTCGAGGATTTGAAGTAATTATTTTGACATTTCCTTTCACATTTACGGTTAAGGCGCGTTCAACCAATAAAATTGCAAGAAATCTCAAAATTGCCTAGATTTTGTTTCCTCGTGTGAAAAGTACAAGAGATTTTTAGGGAAATTAAAAATAAACGTCAAAAAAATCTCCAGCAACTTGTTTTTTCGTGTGAAAGGGGACATGGTTTTCAAAATATTTTGAAAACTTTTTCCGAGTCCACCAAGCATTGTTGTCAACAAAGTTGATCCATATAAACCCCCCTAATGATACATACAACCGTCTGGAAAAAAATACACAATTACGCACGCACACCAACAAGCATCTGAAATCTGGATTCTTCAATCCTTCGATCTAGGTATATACATTCTATTTTCGATTCGATCCAGCTCGGTGAGCTACAGGGCTACATGGACCTTAATACTGATTCAATTCGGATACAATTCGCCATGTAAACGAAGAATTACATACTCTTGAACAACCTTTACAGATCGTTCAAATGTCTTACCAAAATATAATGGTTCGGTTTGCGCAACGCATCGCAAAACAATCAATTTATTGAAGTAAACTTTTGGTGAGGCGCTGAATATTCTCTTCCAAGGCGTCAATGATCGTCTCGGGCTTATCTGCGTAGACAAGCGACTTCACATAACCCCAACAAAATTACCCAACGACGCGAGATAATGCACTCACCACACATTTTTCTCGATGCGTCGTGCAATTTAATTTACAAACGTTTTTCAGGAGTATAAGTCTATTCATTATGAATTACCAAACTGAGCACAAATCAAGTGACAGCTGTCAAAAGGACACTTCTTCGAAACGAGTATTGACAGATGGAAAACCATACACAAACATACATACATAAACATTGATGATAATATTGTGAAATAAAATCGCAATAAATGAAAACCGGAATGCCCTATTTGTTGAACAATATGACTTATTTTAATAATACATATCCACATAACCAACGGCGTATACAAGGGGGGGGGGAGGGTCATCAGCCCCCCCCCCCCCCGAGAACTCAAAAGATATACGCAAGAAGTAATAAGAAAAGCAAAAAATATTTGCAATCTTAAAATATAATTTCAAAAAAATTATTTGTTTATAGCTTTGGAATAGACAACCTACTCATTATTGGTAAAGATTATTTAGCTTCTCCTATCAACATTTATAAGCCATTGCCCGAATAATACTATTGGGGTTTTATTGTCGAAAATAATCAATTTTTTTTTTTGTTGGTTAAGATTTATCAAATAGACGATTTTGACCACTTTTGCATTCAGAACATATCAGCATTGATTTATTTTTGATTCAAAATCAATTTGGTAGATCTACGTTTTTGGCAGATATACACTCTTTAATTCTCAAAGTATTTTCAATATTGTTTTTGATCGGTTTAACGTATTTATTTTGTGAGAATTTTGTTCAAAATATCAAGGAAATCATCTTCGATAAAAAAAAAATAAATGAATGAATGGATAAAAAAAGCTAACAGACAATATTATACGAATATTACAATGAAAAACAAACATTTTACTTTAAACCGTATTCGATACACCAGGGCCGTTCCGACTCAAACCCAGTACCAACATGTTTCAGTATAGGTTACGTACGAATTACCATCAAAAAAGGCGATTTAACTATTTGAAATGTCGGTTTATATCGACTTTTTTGCATGTAAGAATACCTATTTTGGTTACTAGTTCATAAAATTTTTAGCTTCTAACTTAGACAAAAAGTCAGCAGCCTAAAAAGAAAGTCGGAAAAAGGGTCGACTTTTATCGAATTTTCGATTTTTCTTCCCAATATTTAGTACATAGAAAAAAAGTTGATATAAATTGATTTTTTAACCTGTCGACATTTTTATTTTTAGTTCGATATTTTTTCTATCGTTAATTTCATTCCAACGCAACGTAACTTAAAATACATCGCTCTGCTTGGAATGTTTGAATGAAATCAACAAAAACTCTAATCATACATTCTTGTCTGACTTTTAAACACGAATTTAACAATTACTATTAATTTTAGATTATGTTTAAAATACATTTTCTTTTGATCGTATCGATCGTATATTCGATTGATGACAATCCAACGCAAGTTAAGCGTGCTTTTAAACATTTTTCCCTAAACTATGAATTGATCACAATATCGGTCAATCAAAGTCAATTTGTTCGTGAAATGATCGTCGTTTTTTTGACGCAGAAACCGTCATGACAAATAATATGTAACCGTCTTGTTTGTTGAAAATTTGTTTTCATCAACGCCAGTAAATTTACTTGCTACAGCTTTTGACGTTTACAAACATGTTCTCTGCCTTTTCAATAATCATCAACTCGATTTTTGTACTGCTCAGTTGCACCGTAGATGATGTATTCAAATTCGTGACTTTAGCGAACTTGACTATTGAACACAATACTAACGCAGTTAAAATTGTATTTGCATTTTTTAAAAGAAGACTTTTGCAGTTTGAGTTAACGAATATTCCGCAAACACATTTCATGGCACCATTCATGGAACGTGGCGAGCCATTTGCAGTACGGCATGGCCCCCTTCATAGGAAGGCACCTGGGGCATTTGCTCCAGTGCCCCACCCTTAGATACAGCCCTGTCATACACCCTAAAAACATTTTTTGATTCAGATCTGATCTGCGGCCAATATTTCACATGTTCATTTTCAGGCTTCAATAAAAACAAATTGTGGAAGCTAAGAATTTTTGTTTCCAATAAAAGAGTGGTTCTAACTACCACAATTTTTGATTGATAAATGAGAAAATTATCCCCTCATTATTATCCCCTTATCAGATTAAAAAAAAAAAATGCAAACTGTCGCTTAAAACTGTCTTCAAACGTAAGATATTAAAAAAAATATTAAAAAATGTTAATATTAAGTGAAATATTAAGACTAACATCTCCAAAACCTACATATTTTTTAGCGTGCACAAAAAATCCATACGAAATATTTTTGGTACACAACCTCAAGATCATATTAAAATTCGGGAGTGGATCAAAATTTGGTTTCCAAAACTCAGCTCTACAAAATTTGTGTTTTACACAGAAAATAATAAGGGTATTCATAATTCATGCAACGTCGTAAGCTTACAAATTGTGTAAAAAGTTTGCATGAACAACCTTTGTTATACATTTGATTAAATGCTAGGTAATTCAATCAGAGTAAGGGTAACAATGACGTTTGGATAAGTTTAACCAGTTTGGTTAATTTTACGAACAAAATCCCTTGATAACTCTAAAAAAATTTGTGTGAATCATTTCCCATACAAAATTTGACAGTTCATTAACCAAAAGATAAATTTAACAAATTTGTAAGCTTATCTACGGTTTTACGAAGTTGCATGAATATCCTTAATATAAAAATGTTTAAGCTTTGTCAGCAAATAATAATACAGTAGACACTCGATTTAGTAAATCTAAAAAAATTAATTATATTGAACACACAAAATTATATATAAAAACTTTTTTTTTTACAAAAATTTTCCGAAAGAATTTAACACTGCTTAAAGACACTAAACAAGTGTTTCTTTTTTTTAAACCTCATTGAAAGCTTGCGAAAAAGTAAACAATCTCGAAAGAGTGAACAGGCTGGTTTTATTACCTCACTATATCGAGCGTCTACTGTATTTTATTTTAAGATGATTAAAAGGTAATTGAAAAAAGAAGAAAAATTACGCCCTTTTTACAATTTCCAAACTTCTCTTTATTTTGTCAAAATAATGTAAACGGAATTTGGAGAATATTGAGAAACAAAATTTCGAAAGAAAGGTTTTGCAAAACGAATTTTGACCTTGCAAAAATTTCGACCCCAACTCTTTATAATTAAAAAAAAATGGTAACATTTGTGGGACCAGCAGAAATGAATGCCAAAAAAAGTACAAAAAGCGAAAAAAATTGAAACCGTGTGGATCAATCTTTTAACTAATAGATTTATAAGAACTGAATTGGGTATTTGTTTTGCTATGACCTCCCCCCCCCCCAAGAAATGGAGCTGTATACGCCGCTGCACATAACTTAGTTTTAAGTCAAACTATTTTTAAAAATTAAAACTTTTAATTTAAGAAAAAACAAAAAAAAAGTATTTAGTACTTTAGCAATATTATAACCCTTAAAAAGAAGTGTAAGTTCGTGCTTAGCAGAAGGTCTACAATTCTTTTTGTTTGGCAAAAGCATGCGGGTTTCTAAATAATATATTCGCACAATACAAACTTATCAAAGAAATGGGAATCTCACTAACACCCTATAGAAACATGGATCGAAGATTTTAAAAGGAAATTGAAACTTCCAGAATCAGTTTACGCTAAACACGTCTGAGTTGGCAATAGTGAATGAGTTCCTTTACATTAATGAATGGTTGTTTATAATATGTACTTACCACCAAGCACCCCAACCATGTATCCATTGGAAGAGGAATTATTGCGACCACCCTTTTTGCCCATGGCTTCTTCCAGAATTTGCATACGGGAGGAAAAGGGATCCGGTTTAACTGGGCCCTCATACAGATCCATATCGTCATGATTTTTAAATAGATTGTGTCGGGCGATGGCGTCCTCCATTCCGGTTCGTAACAGCTCTGGAATGAGTCGCAACCAAATCGAAAGTTGATGGGCTCGAAAATGGTTCTTTATACGTGGTTTCATTCCTGTGGAAAGAACGACAAGATTTCAACACGGTTAGATTATTATGTTGTAGGTATATATTTGTATTTGTATTTGTATTTGCTTATGATGGTTGACATGTGTGATTTTTAGAGTGTTGATGAGGTTCAATGAGCTGTGTATTGGTAAAAGTTTCGGGATGTATGCGTGTTGCTTACCAATTTCCAAGTACTTCTGATGGAGTGGATCATAGCTCTCCCAATTGATGCTGCGGAATCTATTTCGCTCCTTTGATGCTGGCAATACAGAGTCCTGTCGATGAAGTTCATTCGGATTTCTGTTTATAGAATATAGATAGAATCAAAGGAAATGATTTCGATGATTACAATTTATGTTTGTGTAAGAGAAAATAACAGAATTTCAAAGGACGAACGATGAACGATGGGTTGGTTGTATGGAATTTTTGTTCTTCGATCTTAGAGCACAAAGGAACTTGTTACATGCGATAATAACATGCTGAATGTGAGTATTTTGAGGGAGAAATTTTTCAAAAGACTTTAATGATGCCAATCTATTGATTAATATCCTTATACTGTGTGTTCTTTTGAATTTACTCTATCTATTTTTATGCGAGAAGGGTTTTGATTAAATTTCTTCATCTATATTATAAAAGTTTTCTTTTTACTTATAGATAAATGACTTTTGATTATTGTTTTTATTTATAGAATGCCTCAACATAAAGCAAGTACCTAGAACTGTAAACAGACAACAAAAAAATTGCTTTGCCGAAGAAAACCCTTCAATTCTTTCCCGAAATATAATTAATGAAGAAAAAGAAGAGAAGAAAATGTGGGTTTTTTGACCAATATCAGTTCTATATCTAAGGCATTTAAAAAAAAAT
Organism: Dasysyrphus albostriatus; assembly: GCA_946251815.1. Classification (NCBI taxonomy): domain Eukaryota; kingdom Metazoa; phylum Arthropoda; class Insecta; order Diptera; family Syrphidae; genus Dasysyrphus; species Dasysyrphus albostriatus. Next base: position 189,370,347 of record OX276335.1, on the reverse strand, counting down.
TCTAATTTATTAAATTTTTTTGATTAAAAAAACATGTATTTTTCTTTACCTTATCACATTAAAGAAACCTATAATTCTATTCGATCAGGAAATTTGTTTCTTAAGAATGTCCAGTTGTGGCTCACAGACAGTGGTGGATCCAGGGGGGCTATAGGGGCTGATGCTCCCCGCCCCCACAGCCAATTCGTTAAATTAGTTCAATACCAAAATGCAATACATTATGACGTTTCAGTTTTTTATTCAAGATCGGGGCTAAAAAATACAAGGTTGGAGGGGACAAATTTGAATGAAAGTATATTTTTTCTAAGCCACAAAACAAATTAAATGTGCGTAGGCTCTATTTATTCCTAGCCCCTTTAAGAAAGCCGAAATTTAAGTTGGGTTTTAGCATTTTATGCCTAAAAAATGTTGTTCAAGCCTCAAGGGAACTGGATGTTTAAATGAGAATGGGGCTGGCAAATTAATATGTTGGCTGCTTTTTAAGGTCTAAGGTCTAAGGTCTAAAGACATAAGGTTGGGGCTTATCAATTTTACATTCAACCTGTTTTTTCCCAAGCCTCAAGGAAACAATAAGAAAATGGTGTTGGGAATTAACAACTTTCTGACTGAATAAAATGCATGATGGAGCTGGAATAGACTTCAAAAATGCTGCAGAATTGATTAATTTTTAACTTTTACTGCAGCATTTTTGACATCTATTTCAGCTTCGTCGTTCATTCTCTTCGTGTAAAATGTGTATTTACTAGACCCCAAGCTCTAGGGAATTGAACGATAAAAATAATGCAGATGAAAAAATGTTACGTTTTTGTTCAAGAATTGGGAGAAACTAACGATGTTATTAAGCAAATGTACATATGTTGAATCCAAACGAAGAGGTAAGGATAACGTCTGATATTTTAAATGTAGGCTGGAGTTATAGCTCTTTCACGAGTGCCTGCCACCTCGATCATTAGACTTCTTTAGTGGTGCTTAGTCTGGTTATGCTCGTATTAAGAAAAACGCCTTTGTAGTCATCTGCAGAGAGCGAACCATGAACCTTGTGATTCATTTTATACTTTTTTCAGTAGTTGAAAAACCGGAATTCAGATATAGGTATTCAGAAATAAAATGTTACGTTTTGTCTTGAAAATTCCTTTTCAGGTCAAATTTTCAATAAAGCTTGCTATTGTTTTTAAGCTTAATCCTTAATTAATGAATGAATTTTATCGATAGCAAAGGATATCGATATAATTCATAGTAAAGGATATCGATATAATTCATCATAAAATAACCTATTAAATCTGACCGCAAGAGTAAATATTTAAATCCAAAGTTCTGTCAAAGTTCATATCAAACAAATTAAGCTGACGGAATGTTTGACTAAAATGGGCAGTTTTGGAAAATAGTGTCACATTTTTTCTTTAGATCATCTGTTGATACTTTTGAGCTAAGCTTAAACCAGAAATTGTTAAGAGCTTATAGGAAAAATAAAAAAACTGTGTTTCCGGTGCCAAAATAACTTTGGAATCATTTGCATGAAATGTTTTGCAGCAACCGCATCAAACAATTTTTTTTATTAAATTAGTGTCTCGAAATTGAATCTACAGCTTTTACTTTAGCTTGTTTTAATTCCTTAAAAATTGCATTTTAAAATAAAATTTGGCTCCAAAACAAAATTGTCTCCAAAATTTGGCAAGTAGTTTAGCCGAGTGGTACGCAACTGCAGAAAAAAAAATATTCGTTTTTTAGTGTCGTACATCACTTTTATCTGATAAAATTTAGCTCACGAAATAATTATTTGCCGTATTATTCTCGACCTAATAAATTTATAACATGTTATTTTTTATGAGACTTAGGTGAACTTTATTTTGGTAAAACAAAAATTGAAGTCAAGAAATATTGTAAAATAAACAATTTTTCAAAATCAAAGGGAAAATCCCATTTTGCTTTGAAAGATTCACTTGATGTATCGATAACAAATTTTTTGAAACGGTTTGGTAAAATTTGTATTGAGAGAACAAACAGCAGCGAATATGTTTAAGTGCGTTATTCATATAGAATACTAACTACAGCTTCTACTTTTCCAGTCATAAATTTTAACAATAATCTAGGCATATCATTGAGTCGACAAATACAACACCTTAATATTCATTACCTCAATTAGGATTGAGAGAATAAAAAAAAAATGCCTCAAGCCCTCCCCCACAGCCAAATCGTAGACCCACTACTGGTGACAGATCATAGAGTGCGAAAGGATGCAACAGTCATAAGTCCTCTTAAGTGAACAATTCTTCTGACTAAAGTGGTCTCGAAAAGATGGTAGCAGAAATTATTCTCTTGATAGAATCAGCAGTAGTATGCTCATGCTTAACTCGAGTAAGAAAAGAACTAGGGCTGCTTTGGCATACTAAGATGAGTATTTAGTAGGAATTTTTCAGAACTAATGAGAGTTCTGAAAATGAAACTGTGATAAATAAACTTTCTTCCTATGATACCAAAAAGAACCCTCAAGCTTCGAATAGCTTCGTCAGATAAGCTGCCCTATGCGATAACACTTTTAAATATTGGGTTGGGTTCGAAATCCCGTGAATTAAAATCCCGCATGTCAAAATCCCGCCGATCAAAATCCCGCCGTTTCTACTACAATGCGACAGCGCATTAATATTTTGTATTCCTATCCAATTTATGACACAATATGCAAAGGACTTCACTGTTTCGAAGCAACTCCCCCTTTTCAAAAGTATATAAGAAGTAGTGTTTGCAAATATAATTTCAGTTCTTCTTAGAACTTGGTAGAGGTAAGACCTAATTAAGAGATATTTTTTTTTTAGTTTTAAAGTCAAAAGAAGAAGTTTCTTTAGTCAAAGAACCTTGGGGACGAATGAACGCGAATAAACAGTGAGGCATGTATGGGGGGACATGCTACGCCCCTGATTGAGCTCACTGTAGGATTTGGGGTATGTAAAGATTCTTTTGCATTTAAGGAATTTGGATTTATAAGTCACTAGGATGCCAAGTTTGATGTCTCTGGGACGCTTAGTTGAATGAAAAACATGATATTTTTTTAACTTGAAATCAATTTAAAAAAATATAGTTCAATTTTTTAATTGAAATTTTGAAACAGTTTTTTTTTCAATTTTTCAAAAACAAAATCCATTTCTGCCAAGATTCCAGACCCACCTCTGACCAGATCCAGACCAACCATTATCCACACCCAACCATCCACCAAACCCTACAAATTGAAATACAACTGACATCTCTTTTCAACGAGGTGTGACCTCTACCGAGTTCTAAGAAGAACTGAAAATAAATGCGAAAGCACTACTGCTTAAATACTTTTTTTTTTAAATGGGGAGGGGCTTCAATAAATAATAAATTAACAAAATATTTGTTCAAAAGTATAATAAGTAGTATTATATGTATGTATATATATATTACATAATATGTAAGTATAGTATTGATCTTAATTATCTGATAATTTAGGATTATTTTAAAAAGTATTGAAAATCTCGCCTAATGGTAGCAGGCTACTGGCGGGAATCTTGCGGCGGGATTATGACTGGCGGGATTCGTGTACAAAATTAGTAATTTTATTTGGCGGGATTTCGACCCGCGGGATTTTGATCAGCGGGATTTAGACTTTTTCCCTAAAATATTTCGGTTATGAAAGAGATACGAAGGACACCTCGGATAATAATTGACCTAACATGGCAACAAGACTCGGAGCGCAAATTTATATATTTGAGGAGGGAGGGCTTAAGAATATTTTACATCCCAGCTGAAACTCAATAACATGAATCTATCCTTATGTGGCAGATATCACTGCGTTCCAGCAGACACAAGGGGTAGGGCCAGGAATGGTATCAAAATGCAGCATTTATTAAGTACATCAGTTATTGCAACAAAAATAAATATATTCAAGCATTTGTCGATTCATCGTTTCCATGCCTATTGGTTGAAGGGAAAAGTTGTGCAAACAGCAAATATTTAGCTTGGAAATTTAAACAGTTGTTGTCATAGGTCAAACGTTTTATAGTAATTTCCTAAGAAGATAAGAGCATAGAAGTTTCCATATAACCAATCAGGTAAACACTAGACAAACTTAAGTTTCTCTTAGCTCAGTCAACATCCAAACTGATGTTAAAGGTCACTGAATTATGATGAGGTTGTATTGCTTTATTACTAGAAGGTAGGTATATTTTTTTTACCTACAGGCTAAGCTGGCTGGATGAAGCTTGTTGCTTAAGTTTCTGACTACGAGTACATAGCACCACTTTAAATTAAATATCATTTCTTTACCTTCATCATTCATTTAATTGAGTTTGATATTACAAAATCATAGAAAAAAATCTAGGTCAACAAAAGTTCCTGTCAAACGTAGTAAGCGAATACAAAACCCAGTAGATACCAATATAAGCTTTTCAGCTCATCCAAGTGTTGTATGATAATGAAAAATGAATAATACAACCAAAAGGATTCTCATGTCTTGTCCACATGTAATTCTGTACTAACGATAAAATAAAACCAACCTATATCATACTATGATTAGCAAAAACACTAAAGCTATAAGCTTTATGGGTATATAACTGTCTATATATATACATATGTCCCCCAACTTTACTAGTAACTTCTTCACACATTTAGACACACACAAGAAGGACAAAATGAAAGGACAAAATACGATCTCTTCTTAATGTAATTCCGAAAAATAAATCACTTTTAAATCTCTTTATTAACTATGAGACATTTTGCAATCGAAGGATCTTTTTGTTCGTCCTGATGGAACGACGGACGATGCCGATGGTGAAATTCTAAAGGATAAAAGTGAAACAAGCAAAAACCCTCTTAGAACCACATAACACACACTCACTTACTACCTACTCACACATAATTCTTAATTTCTTTCAGACCAAGACCATACCCACTCCAGAGATCCAAGTACCTACTTTTTGTCCAATGTCCTAATTTCATCAGAGTGCAGAGCACTTATCACAAAACCCATAAATTTCATCTGTCCAATTAACTCACCCAGTGCGAGCAAAGTTCGTCCAAAAAATAATAACTGCTTCGGACAATGCTATCTCGGACTTGGTATAGTTGGTCGGGAAATGGCTGAAACCATCTACTAGTGGTGCTCCGAATATGTACGGCAGATCCTCTCCGTGAACGGTGCCCATACGTTGCGGATAGTCGCCATCCTTTGTCTGATAATCGAACACATAGAAATAGCATCTGGTGCCCGCACTAGTGGATGATGATGACGACGGCGACGAACCTGACTTGTCTTGACTAATGCCACCACCGTTACCACTACCACCTCCTGGGGGTGTATTGGCCAGCATATCACCAGTGCGGATAATTGGTGCCACAAATTGAGCATCTGAGAGTGCAGCGACTGCGGTGTCTCTGGTATTGATTGGATGCTGTGATGTTCTGTCCCAGTCAGTGTACTCGTTGACAATCTAACTCCACAATGTCCATTCAATTCAATAGTGACCGGAAAAGATACAAAAAAAAAACAAAAATGAAAGAAAAAAATGTTTATTCAGTTTTCAGTTTGAGTTCATAAAAAATTTATGTTTACATTTTTTTTTTCGACTTCCAAATAAAAGTCACCAGAGCGCATATTACTATTTTTTTTTTTTTTTGTCAAGAGCTTTTATTGCTGATTTTGAATTCGATTGCAACAAATCATTTTTCGATGAATGCAATATACTCAAGTCCTGGGGGGTTGATATGACATATTCAGGGACTTTTCGTCGTCGATTCAAAATTTCGGACTGAGAGACAAATATATGTAAATATATAAAAATATTGTTTATCTACTTTATATACATATAAGTTATCAACAGATGGTAGCTTTCGCAGAGAGTGGTTTTGCGAAATAAAGTTGGAGCAGAGGATGTAATGTTTTATAGATAACGAAAGACAGGTATTTCGAGTAGCGTTCCTTACTTTGACAATTACTCACTTTAGCGTGGCCATGGGCGGGTCGCTTGCTTGCTTTCAAGCAGCAATAATGATTTCCTTTTCCTTCTGTACTTTGACTATGAAAATGTTTTTTTTTTTCTTGTGTGGATATTGAGCTTGAGAGAATTTTTGATACAAAATAAAGCGAAAAATGAAAAAGTTAGAAAGCCAAAAAAAAATTTGAAAGTATTCACTTTTTACAAGAGGGGATATGATTCATAAATTCTTTGGAGTAAATGAGGTTGGATTTTTATATTGAATAAAATTTCATCGATGATAAAAAATTCTATCCAGTATGCTAAAGAAATGTCGTTACTGCATGCTGAAATTAATAAAAAAAGAAAAAAAAATCTGGTAAATTTTAATGAAAAACATAAATTTCTATTACTTCTTCTGTATTTACATGCATCTAATATTGCAAGGAGAATTTTATTAAAAAAAAAAAACAAGATTTGCAGGACATGAACTAAGGATAATACCTCTTTCATCTTGACTTCTCCGTACAAACTGAGAGTATGGTTGCAATAAGAAATAAAATCTCTTCTGAAAGGGGTCTTTTAGCTTATAGATAACTGAAAAGATTTCATAGGATGATAGCTCATCAGATAAAATAAATATGTACATTAAAACCCATTTTTTATAGTACCTACATCGCTCGAAAGTACATTCCACCTTGATGTTCATAGTGCCAGCAGAATGAATTTATAAATAACCATATTTCGGCTACTGAAAACACTCAAAATTAAGGAAATGGAACAATAATTAAGTTCAAGGTTTTAATTATTAAATATGTTTTTTTGAGTCATAGGCATACTCAAAACCAAAAAATCTACTAATAGGCCAGTAAATAGAGAGGTTTAACCCTACATGAGGTCGGGTAGTTTGTAATTTGTATGTTATTTGGTATGGTCGGTAGATTAAAACTCCAAATTTCCACAACCACGCCCCCTCTGCCTCCTCAAAAATCCAGGAAAAACCAACAAAAATCTGCACTATTTTTAGGGTTTTGCCTTAATTTTCATCCGGTATACTTCTACGACATCACATTTCCTAAAAATTTGACTCAGACAATACATTTGTACAACCTCTAAAAACGACATTATTAAACTCTCAAAAAGGGCTTAAACTTCGTATTTTGTCAGAATTACAGTTTCTCCCTTATTTATAGACAAATAACTCTTTAACCATTGAATTTGAGGTAAAATTTCATTAGGTAGGAATATTGTTGATAATTTAATTGACTACCGATTTCATTTAATAAAAGTTTACTCCCTCAAAGTCGAACTCCCCGTAAATAGAATTTCCCTACGCTTTAGAAGAATTTTGTCTCCATATTTTTGTACCTCTCCCAAATTTGGGGACTCCAGCACATGGACTGTATAAAACAGACTGAAAAGAAATTGAGTTAGTAAAATGTTTGAATAAAAAACACTGATTCCCGATTGTATTGGTCACAAAATCAAAATTCAGTCGACTCCCTCTAGGTAAGTCTAATTTGCAAAGGATATTAAAATTATTCCGGTTAGAGAGGTTCTCAAAAATTTCATTTAGAGACAAATTTAATATAGTATGAAAATTTGAGAGGAGTACAAAAATATGGTGAAACAATATTTAGGTAAAGAGAAATTCGACATAGGGGGAGTTCGACTTTGAGGGAGTCGACTGTAATTACATGAAATCAGTAGCCAATTAAATTATCAACAAGATTGGTTAATTTTGCCTTAAGCTCGAAGGTTAAGGAGTTATTGGGCTATAAAGAGTAGAAACTGAAAATCTGACAAAATACCAAATTTTAGCCGCTTTTGAGAGGTACGTAGTACCGTTTACTGTGGTTGTACTTCTTAAGCCGAAAGGCATTAGCATTAAGTTATTATAGTTTAACTTAGAGCGCCCGACTGGGGCCAGTAAGTTAGTTTTAAGATATCGATAAGTAGGCTAGTTTTTATGAATTTTTGTCTAGCTTTAAGATAGTTTTAAGAAAATGGAAAATAAAAATGAATTTAAAAAAAAAAAAAAAAAAAAAAAAAAAAAAAAAAAACTGTGGTTGTACAAAAATACTTCTGGAGTCATATTTGTAGAAAATTTTATTGTCTACCAATTTTCAAAATTTTTTTGACAAAAACCTGAAAATAGTGCTGATTTTTTTTTTTAACTCCGTTTACTGGAGTATGTGTATTTTTTACCATACAAATTGTTCAAAAATGCATTTTTTGAGAGTTTTTCACTAATGGATATCGAAAATTATAAATTATTCTCAAATTTCATTAAGTTAAAACTGAAAGTATACACAATTTCCAACAAATCTCTGTTAGAGGTTTTTTTCCGTGACAACCAATTTGGCCTCAAGCGCTAGGTGAAAATTGGAGTATATTTTGCATTTTAGACTTTCAATGAAACCACCAGAAAGTTTTTTGTTCGCTTAACTACGTGCTATAGCACGTTAAGATTTTGAAAAAATTGAATCTGAAGTTTCGAAAAAATGCATTTTTGATGCATATTTTAGGTTATAAACTCGAGATAATATTTTTTTTCAAATAAATTTTTATAATCATATTTGAACATTTTTCTTTGGAATTTTTTTTTTAATCTTTCAAATACCTTAGTTCATCTTGTCGAAAACATTAATTAGTTATAAACCCTCGTCTTAAAATACCTACATAATTTGAAAATTTGCTCATTTCATAAATTTCAAATAAGGATTTCTTAAATATTGCTGGAGAAAAAACTTGAACTAAAATAAGTTGAAAATTGCTTATATGTATGTACTTTTAATTTCACTTTGATAAAATCTGTAAGAAACCAACAGTTATCGACTTAAAAGCAAACAATTTTTGTACCACTTTTTGCGAATTTGTGCATGTTGCGTTTTGAAATTTTAGTCGCAAACCTGAGTTTTTGATTATAGTTTTTCGGCAATAACTGTTCATCTGAAAGAGATGTCACACAAATTCGTAGCCATAAGTTCTATAAAATATTCCAACCTAAAGAGTCAAACAAAAAATATTGTCCTACGTTCAATAGGAGCTGAGAAAATCGCATTTAGGTCTTTGAAAGCTTTTTTCGCAAAAATGGCGGATAACTCACATACTGTTTTTGTTAAAACTTTTGTGGATTTACGAACTCCAAACTCTTTACGAAGAAAAATTCACTACGTCGAATTTTTGAAGAAATAAAAATATTAATTTGACTGGACTAACCCCCGAAAATAACGGGTGATTTTTTAAGAGGCTTAGAACTTAAAAAAAAAAAAAAAACACAAAAAATGAATGAAATATTTATTTGAATCAATAGTTTGAACCTTGCAATTTAATGTTTAAAGATAATTTCATGCAAATGTTGACCGCGGCTGCGTCTCAGGTAGCCCATCCGCTGAGTCCAATTTTGGCATACTCTTTCACACATATTGGCCGGTATCTCACGAATGAATGCATGGATGTTGGCTTCCAGTGCGTCAATCGAAGCGGGCTTGTCCCTATAGACATTAGCCTTGACATACCCCCACAAAAAATAATCTTATGGTGTCAAATCGCACGATCTAGGCGGCCAATTGACCGGCCCGAAACGTGAAATTAACTGTTCACCAAACTCGCCTCGCAATTGCGCCATTGTTTCGCGTGCTGTGTGGCATGTGGCACCGTCTTGTTGAAACCACATATCATGCAAGTCAAGAACTTCCATTTCGGGCAAAAAAAAGTTTGTTATCATCGCTCGGTAGCGTTCACCATTGACAGTAACGCTGCGATTCGCATCATCTTTGAAGAAATATGGCCCAATAATGCCGCCGGCCCATAAACCGCACCAAACAGTGGCTTTTTCGGGATGCATTGGTAGCTGTTGCAATGCTTCTGGCTGATCTTCACTCCAAATGCGGCAATTATGCTTATTTACGTACCCATTCAACCAAAAATGAGCCTCATCGCTGAACACAATTTTTCGATAAAAAAGCGGATCCTCGGCCAGCTTTCCAAGAGCCCATTCACCAAAAATTCGGCGTTGTGGTAGGTCGGCTGGCTTTAGTTCTTGCACCAGCTGTATCTTAAAAGGCTTTACGCCCAAATCCTTCCGCAAAATTTTCCACGTAGTGCTGTAACAAAGGCCTAACTGCTGGGAACGGCGCCGAATCGACATTTCGCGGTCTTCTGTCACACTAGCTGATACGGCCGCAATATTTTCTTCACTACGCACAGTACGTAAACGTGTTGGTGATTTAATGTCCAACAAAGTAAATTTGGTGCGAAATTTGGTCACAATCTTCCGAATAGACTGCTCAGAAGGTCGAGAATGCCGACCATAAAATGGAAGCAGAGCGCGATGAACATTTCGAACCGAGCACGAATTTTGATAGTAAAATTCAATGATTTGCAAGCGTTGTTCATTTGTAAGACGATTCATGGTTAAATTGCAAACCAAACTGAAGCTGTTTGACAGTGACACAAGGTATTAAACACACGTCAGCTGTCAAAACCAGTGTTGCCAAAACCAAACCAGCTAAAAAATCACCCGTTATAAACTGGCTAATTGATTGAAAAAAGTTGATCTTACATAGATCAAAATTAAATAAAATAAAATAAAATAAAATTAAATTAAAAAAATTTAAGAAACAACAAATGTATGGTCATGAAAAGGTACAGAACACTATTGTAATCCTCCTCATTATTGTTTTCAAATTTATTTGATTGACATCAAATGGATCCAAAATATATTGGTAATATCTTTCACTACATGATGTCCTCTTAACTTCAATTTTACGAGAAACTCTATATGGTAGACTAAAGCCATAAAAATAATCGATTTCGAAAAGAATGTGGTAATTGCTCCATTTAAGTATGAGAATACCAACCAATTTTCGATATCGTTTACACTTTTGTCATCTTCAAAAAACAGCACACGTTATGTCGATTATTATATGGGTAACGAGCAACATTATTGCAAATGCAAACAACGGTACCACACATTCAATATTCTTCAGATTTTTAATGTGAAACAAGCACACAATGAAACCTTTAGAAATAAAGAATTTTCAGTAGCTTTTTTTAAATTGTTCACACTCACTTAATGGGCTATCTTACATTATATATTGTATTGGTTTCGTGATGTAATGTAATGCGGAATGGTATCAACTTTGTATATAATTTAAGGTTTTGTGAACATTTAAAATGATGGTAATGTAATGACTTACTTGAACATTTAAGTTTTTAAAAAGTTGTTGTAAATGATAGCTATATAGAAGATGGACGAACTGATAATGTTGTGCTTTTTAAAAGGAGTAAGTTAAATTAGTAGTGGTGCAGTAACTATGATTTTTGGCAACTGTAAAAAATAGCCTTATTTGACACCAAGGAATTTTTTTAGCCATGTGTGGTAGCCAGGGAATATTTGTATGATTATTTACACATATACTGTGGTTCTATGAAAAGTCAGTTTTGATTTTGATAAAATATGAAAAATCGAAAAACTTATTTTTAACTTCCTATTGGAAGTTATTGTAATCGGTCCGATTTGTCGAATCGAAAATTTTGACATATCTTCACGCCTATCAAATCCATCTTTTTTAAAGAGATGTCTGTGTCTGTACGTACGTTCGTACCTTCGTACGTTCCTTCGCTTATTTTTATAAAGACAATATGCCATCAGACAAAGAGAGTGTGGTAGGTGTTTGGAGTAATGGTTTGGGTAACGTCTCAGACTTAACTGTTGCTCGAAAATTTTTCTTTGGGGTTATTTTTATTTGTACTTAATTAATAAAAAATAAAAACTACGCAACTAGGTCGCACGTACTTGCTCTTATGTTCAAAAGGCTAAGGGCTTAAGAAAACCATTAGTATAAAGATGGAAAATATGAGAGAAAATTAGAAACTTGCTAAAACAAGTCATTTGAGAGTTTGAGATGAAAAAAAAATCGTTACCTTAGCTCTTGATTGTATATGACTGTATGATTTAAATCGTTGGAGCGGTATCTTAAAAAATAATATCATATAAAAAAACTGCACAACTGAGTGACCTCAGGTGAAAATATTTATTTTGAAAACTGGGTTTTTCAACAGGGACGCTACAAAAGTAGAGCGACAGGGACAGCAAACGACGCCATATTTCTTGCCGCTTTTTTTGACATTTATCTTCAGTAAGGTTTGCCATTTCATGATGGAAAGATATACGAGCCAACAACGAGGCAAAATTATTAAAATTTACTACCGAAATTCGGAGTCAGTGGCCTCAACGTTAAGAGCGCTACGTCCAATTTATGGTCGTGATAATCGTCCTAGCAGATCAACAATTGAGCGTCTAGTGGAAAATGTTCCCGTGCCAGTGAGACAAAGAAGTGCCCGTAGTGTCTAGAATATTGCTGCCGCTGAGGCTTCAGTTGCAGAAAGCCCAAATGTGTCTCTCACACTTTGTTCTCAAGCGTTGGGCATCTCTGTGACGTCGTTGTGGCGAATTTTGCGAAAATATCTTGGCCTACATCCATACAAGATTAAATTGACGCAAGAACAGAAGCCAGTTGACCACCAGAAGAAGCATCGTATGTTCGTGAATTGGGCTGAGCTACAACTTAATAATGATTCGGATTTTCATCGAAAAATCATCTTCAGCGATGAGGCTCATTTCTGGCTGAATGGCTTCGTCAATAAACAAAATATGCGGTTTCGGTCAGGCAGCAATCCACACGCACTCCATGAGTCATCATTGCATCCCGAAAAAATTACGGTTTGGTGTGGTTTATGGGCCGGCGGCGTCATTGGGCCGTACTTCTTCCGTGATGATCAAGACCGGCACGTTACTGTGAATGGGGATCGCTACCGTTCAATTATAACCGAATATTTTTGGCCCCAATTGGATGATATGGACTAAGAGGACATGTGGTTCCAACAGGACGGTGCCACAAGCAATAGCGAATGTCACAATCAATTTATTGGAAACCAAGTTTGGAGAACGTGTTATCACACGAAATGGTCCAGTCGCTTGGCCGCCTCGGTCGTGCGATTCGTTAGACTTTTTCCTGTGGAGCTACGTCAAGTCTATGGTCTATGCCAACAAGACAGCGACGATTGATGAACTTCGTACGAATATCAAACGTGAAATTGCAGCAGTATCGGCCGATTTATGCTTGAAAACAGTCGAAAATTGGGTTCAGCGTCTGGACTTCTGCAAGCGTGCCCGTGGTGGCCATGCAAAAGAAATTGAGTTCCATACATAATGGCATCAAACGTACTTTCACAGGAATAAAGAATCATTGATATCCAAAACCGTTTTTGTTTTATTTAAAAAAAACTTTTGAAGCGCTCTTATTGTAAAACCCTATATATCAAATTCTTGAAACAAAATAAGGACAAATTTTAATAAATCTTAGGTTTTTAAACTTTGATTTAAAAATAAAAAAAAATTTTTGAACATTTTGATATGCAATATTTTAATCATGTTTAAAATTTGTACATTAAAAAACTAGTTTTAATCAAAAATAATTTACATGCAAATAATGCCTTGAAGTGAATATGTATATTTTTTTGAAGTGTTAACCGACCATCGAAAAAAATATTTTTTTATTTGTTCGCATGCAAAATAATTATCGGTCCATTGTTTTGCATTGCATTCCATGACAGCAATGTGTTTTTGTTTGCATGAAACTTTCATCCAATCATGCGAAAAATTCTCAATAATTTCTGACATACGATAATATTCATATACCTACATTTTTTTTTGAGGACGGGAACTGTAAGCTAGGCTTTTTATACGAATCTCCCTTCTCACAGAAATCCATTCGATTATCAGAAAAAGTCCCAAATCGATATCAGATGTATTTTTTCCTTCCTTCTCATTTGAAGTTTTTTGTGTCCTACCAGTGACGTCTGCAAAGTCAGAACGTTCATTCTCCACATTTAGACGATTAAAAACTTGGCAAAGGGCCACAACAACTGAAACCATGACTTAATATTCACAAGGAAATCGAAGTAATTCCTGAAGATGTGATAAATCAATTTGCAGGTCAAAAAAAAAGAAGTATGGATTTCATTTTCTCACAAAATTCAATTGCTGAATTTCAGAATTAGTAATTTCAAACTTGAAGAAATTAAAATGCCTCTAAAAGATCTCATTAAAACAATGTACAATGAATAATTGAACAATTGATTGTTTTTTGTCGTTCTCTAATTGAAATTTTACCTCAATCTTCTTTCACAAATTTTTTGGTCGCTGACAATATTTTTGTGTTATAGTGATATCTTAAGCAAATGTACACCAAACTTAAAACTGAACCCCCCCCCCCCAGCAAAAACAAAATCCTGCAACCACAATTATGCCGCACAAAGTGGGTACAAAATGGCAGTGCTAACTTCACGTTTTCCAAAATTGTTTTTTTGTCCGTAATTGTTGCAAATATGTTAGTTTTTAATTATATTTTTTGCATATAGCAACATAAACTTATCAAAAAACAGCACAGATTTCATTTTAACAAAATTTCAACTGTAAAATTTGGTAAAATTAGCTGATTTTCATTTTTTTTAATATTAACGGCACGCGATAGAACAATTTGAGCACAATATAGCAAAACTTTATTTTATTTGTTTGAAAATCGAAAATATCGGTGGTTATTCGCAAAAATTTGTTGATATTTCTTGGTCGTAAGAATTGCAAATATAAATGTTTCTATCTCTTCGGAGCATGGCAGCACAAACTAACTACAACATTCATTTTAACCAAATTACAAAATTAAAAAAAAAAACCCATCCGTAAAATATTTATAGGCCATCACAATACAGCAGACAGCAGTATATTTATTATTTTTCTCTGAAAATCAAAACTGAGCGAGCTTACTTCACGCTTAAATAGTGGGCACCCAAGAATCATACCTTTAGTACGATTTTGTTTTAATACGGCAAATGGCAGCACATGTTGAGGCATCAGGTGGAACATTACAAAACAACTATCTTTTTCGAAAATTGAAAATGGTGGTGTTAACTTCACGTTCATATACTAGATCCATTCTCTAATTTTTTTAAATAAAGTTGTTTTTGTAAATAATTATTCAAAACAATTATTTTCTATCCAAAAATTAAAAAAATGAAAAATATATTTTTTCGAGCTATTTTTGTTTTTTTAACATTTTTCGTTACAATAATTTGTTTGGCTTTCTTTACTCTCCATAAACATTATTTCTTAATTAAACTATAAAAACTGTGTGCACACATTGCTATATTTTGTAGTTTTTAAGAAGATCAATAAATAGAACCTAAAGTTGTAGCTATTCAACTACTATTAAAGTGGAAAATTGTTTTGTGGAATTAAAACAGTAAATTGAAGTTCCAGAGGTGTCTCAGGAAAACTAATTTTGGTTATTTTTCATTTTCTCAGAAGCTTCAAAATATTTATGTGATTATGTGAACGAATAAGAGCATTGAATACTAAACAAAACAGAGGCTGGGTGCGACACACTCTGGTAACTTCCTATAGGTACCCTTGGAAGCAAGAGGTCCGATGTTATATTATTTTATTATTAAAAAGTCGCCAATTTAAGATCTTCGAAAACGTTTTCAGGTATTCAATATGCAATCAAGTGAAGACTATTGACTAGAATATAACTATCCGAAAGCCAAAATCATTGGTTGTTCTCAAGATATTTGAGAAGAACAAAAATTGTTTAACAATTTTAGATAAAGTTTCTTGTAGTTTTCTTAAAACATCCTTGTTTGTTGAATTATCTTACAAAACCAATCAAATACCAATTACGAACTAGTGTATAGAATTAAATTAACTTAAATTAAGCAAACCATTTTGTAAGATCTCAGGATATTTGAGAAACAAAAAAATGTCTAAGATTTTTGATAAAGTTTTTTACTGTTCGAATTTTCTTGCAAGATCTATTAATTGTTAATTTTAAATTACAGTGTAATATTAAATTAACTCGTAGTACCTCGTGGCATGATGGTTAGTGCGTAGGACTGTCATGCCAAAGGTCTGGGTTCGATTCGCAGCCGCTGCCACCTAAAAACAGAAATGTTTTTTTCGCGAGGTACTGCCTCTTGCGAAGAACTGACAAATCCTCCAAGAGTATACTACTTGTCATGAATAAGTGCTTCTCATCTAGCCGTTCGGACTCGGCAATAAATTGTAGGTCCCCTCCATTCCTGCTAAACATACGCACACAGGTATGGTTGAGAGTTGTAAGTCACTAGGCCTTGGTTCTTCACGAGCTGTTGTGCCACCAAATTTATTTATTTTTTATTAAATTAACTCAAGGCCAATATCATTGTTTGTTCTTAAGATATTGGAGCCGAAATTTTTTGTTTTCAATTTTCAGCAGTTTTCTTATAAAAATATGTTTTCATATTTTTAACAAATCCTTATTATATCAATATGCGTAGGATAAAATTGACCCGGAGTCAATAGCATTATTCATTTTCGAGATATTGCAGTGCGAAAATTTAACAACCGTTTTTTTAAATTTATGTAGTAAAATAACTGCTCGTTGAATTTTTTTGGAAGTCCTTTCTGCACATATTGAAACTATTATCTAAAAAATAAAATTCAGCCTAAGTCGATATCTTCATTTGTTCTTAAATATGTCAAACGAAAAAAAAAAGAAAGAATGTACGAAAGGACGAACGTACGAACGTATAAACGTATGAACGTTCGAACGTACAAACACAGACATCCGATTCAAGAGAGCTAGAAATGTTAAGACATGTCAAAATTTTCGATTGGGATTGGGAAAAATAAATAAAATGCACCACAGGGTCTCACGAACCTGCTCTTAACAACTTATTTGAGAGTTTGACATAAAAAGAAAACGCCATCTCAATTCCTGATTGAATATGATTGTATGGAATAAATATTTATATTGTTTTTTTTTTTTATATATAAAATTCTTAAAACATTTTTAAGGAAAATTTTTGGTATGCAAATAGTTAGTATATTTTTGTGCATACAAAATTAAATTCCAACAAAATTGTAAACTTGTTTTTTAGGATATCGAATTTTCAAAAAAAAAAAAGAGATTTTTTTTTGAAAATTTTGATATATGCAATATTTTTTAGACTTATTTTGTAAACAAATTTATTAAGTTATTTTAGAAATTTGTATATAAAAAATTAGGCATTTTGATGGAGTCTCCAAGTTGTGTTGTTAATATATAAATAAATTAAAACAATAAATAAATAAAATAAATAATAATAAATAACATTTCTAAATTTAAAAAAAAATAATTTAAATTTAAATTTCAAATGACGCTAGATTAAAACAAAAATAATAAGAAGTTGTGATAATAATTTCAAATTTAAATTTTTTAAAATTCAGATATCTTAGTGATTTCTTTTTATTTATTTTATTGTTTTAATTTATTTATATAATGAAAAATTTTCTCAATTTCATTTATTATTTAATTTATCAGATGGTAAGAAAATTAAAAAAAAATGTTCAATGAGAATTACTATTAATAGTTGCTATTTTTAAATTTTTATAATGTTTAGTAGAATTTCGCACTAGCTTAAGCGAACATGAAAAGTTTAATAAAATCGTAGGAGCTCTTTTTAAGAGAAAAAAAAATGTTTTTCTAAACGGATTTTAAGAATTTGTATGGATGGTACCGTTACTTTTTTCAGTAAAGTAAAATTGTTTCTTAAAACACTTTACAACGTGATAAAAAACTCTTAACAACCGAATTTCAAAAAATCGACTGCTTTGTGTTCATAAAATTTGATTTTTTAAAAAAAAAGTTTGACCATTTTTTTAAAATCCGAAATATTTTGTTTGGAAAATTTTAGTAAGGAAAAGAGCTTCTGTACAAAAAAAATGATTGAAATCAGAACAACTGTTTTGAAAAAAATAAAAAAAATGGTGTTCCTTGGAAGTGTTTGGAAAATGGTTTCCCGTCCAAAGGTAGCTAGCCAGTGGCGGATTTAGATAAGATGCCGCCCTAGGCCCTGCCTCATGTGGCGCCCCTTTTCGTATGTTAAAGTATTGTCAAATATTATTTAAAAAAAAAACTTTTTATTGGTTTTCATATTGGACATTAAGTTAGTAGTTTACATAGGTTCTACATTTTCTTGTAATAGTTAGCTCATTAAATCAATTTTTTTTGTCTCGCTTGTGCAAAAATTTCGATTATATCTTCATAATCAATTTCTTGCACTAATTGGGCCTCTATGGACAATAACGCAAGGGCATTAAGTCTCTCTTGACCCATACGTAAATAGCTTTTCACCCTTATTAAGGTGGAAAAGGATCTTCTCCCGAACAATTTGTAGCTGGAATGGTTGACAAAATTCATAAAGCAATGTCCAGATTAGGATAAACATCACGAATCTTCCGCGAATGTAACCCAAGGTATATATTTCGTGCAGAATAAACAACATTAGTATTTTTCAATAGATCTTTCAGTTGCTAATGAAAGTGAATATTCTTACTCACAGCATTGAAACGCTTTAAAATTGTGTTAAATACAATGACCCAAATAGCTGTTTCCAATTGCAGTACTTTTCGTAGCAGTCCATTAGCTTTGGATCGTGTTTTCGGTTTCTCGTCCCTGCTTTCAGCAATGAAGTCAATTATTGCAGACCACTATTTTCGTTAAGCATAACACACATCATGTCGAGCAGACCAACGAGTTTGAGTCAGACTTTTGAGACTAAATTTCTTTCGCTAAACCAAGATCTCCCAACAATGTGTAGATATGGTAAAAACAAAATTTAAAGCTCTTGCAGAGTAGCAAAAAAATTGACTGCTTCAGGTACTGATTCCGCTGCACAAGTTCCTACTAAATTTAATAAATGAGCAGCGCAAGGAACGTAATCCACCAAAAAATTAATTGTTTTAATTCGTGCTTGTAGTCCTGAATATATACCTGACATATTACAGACATTATCATAAAATTGACCACGACAGTTCAGTATGTCAAAATCATTTTTTTCTAATGATTGTAAAACAATATTTTCAATATCTTAGGCTTATGACCGGTATTTGGCAAAAATTCTAAACCTGATCAATATGCGCAAAATCTGGTGAGAAATATAAGCAGGATTCTTCACAAAAATTCCTCACATTTCCCCTTAAAAACTGAGACTGAAATGTTTTGGATTTGCTTACTCAATTATTTCTTGTCGCAGTAAAACACATAAGAAGAAAAGAAAAAGAGAGTTGTTTTGACTTCTATGTGAGGAATCCTGTTTTTATTTTGTTCTCCTGCTCTGCCAAAAAACTGAGGAAAAATACTGAGCGCTCAAGAAATATAAACTGGCTAATTGAATTCATTCGAGGTGCGATTCGTTTGTCCAGTTTATATTTCTTGAGCGCTCACTGAGCTGACCGCCGCGACGGAGCAAAGATTTTTTTTCCTTTGTTTTTGACCTCAAAACTGGGAAAATTCTCTGAGCGCTCAGAAATATGAAATGGACAATTTTATCAGTGTTTGACACAAATGAAACATTCTTTCTCAGTTCCATTTCATAAGAAAAAGTAAAAACTTTTGAGTCGCGCTGTCAAAGTTAATTTTCTTTTCAATTTTTTCATTATTTTTTTTTTCACCTTCAAAATTTAGAAATTTCTGGTGTCCCTAAAATGTTGGCGCCTTAGACCCGTCCCTCACGGGCCTTATCCTAAATCCAGCACTGTAGCTAGCTTTTACCAAACGAAATTAATTGAATTTTTTTTAAAGAAAAGTTGTAAAGACGTTTTTGAGTAAAATAAAATTTTGTAAAACTGCTAAAAGAAAGACCAACTGACAGAATTTTTCCACCCCCTTTTTTGGTGTTCTCTGTCATTGTAATGTCATGTTTGGTTGTCTATCTCGAAAACTTATATACGTAAATGAAAAAAATAGACCTCTTTCACTTCATAGGTTTCGAAGTTCTTGCGTGTTTTTTTATGACAAAAATATCGATTTCGTACAACAAGATTGAAAGAACTTTGGTGATTTAGTTTTTTTTTTAAACTGTATCGTGACATAATAGCAAAATGAAAAAAAAAAATTGCACAGCACTGTGTACCTATATTTTATAAGGACATATAGAAATAATGAAATTTTAAATTTACACACTTTCTTTCTCTCACATCTGCACGTACAGATAGGAACCTACATATATGAGTTGAGTACATTGTTGTTTAATATGTAACTCATGAAATATGTACACACATTCTCATAAAATAGACGGTAATGGTGGGGTGAAAGTGAGGGAGGGCGGTAGTAATAGCTACCAAAGCAGTCTTAAACCAAAAATCCACATACATGACCATAATTCTCGTTCATATAAAATAGATTGAATGCATAACCCACAAGCCAGAGACCCGCCCACTCAACGCCCATATTCAATTCGCTTTACTTTCAAGAAGAGTGGTAGGTAGTAGGTATAGGTATACACACATATACTGACAAACTGACAAACTGAAAAAGCTTCAGCATAGAGGCACCTATAGTCATAGTCAGCCATGACTGTCGGCAGTCGGGCTAGCTCTGGAAACAGGTCCTTTTCTTTCCTTCGCATATCACATCGGTGACGGTAACCTGCCATATTTGAGTTTACGAAAATCTCCATTTAAAAGGAATTCTCATTTGTTATTGTCGTGTCAGGGAAATGTAACCCACACCTAAGACATTCGAAAACTCAAACTCATATCAAAAGATCCTGATGAAATTCGTCAGGAGTCCCTTTGTGTACTTTAATACGCACAATAGCCATGATGATGGGGTGGTAAGGTCGGGTGAGGGTATATATGACTGACAATAAGGACTTCCCAAGAGCAGAGAGTGAACGAGCCCCATTAATGTGTTTTACAAATATTTTATGTCGACAAATAAACATAAGATTATTACTTAGTATTATTTATTTTGGTTTTGTTTGTAGGGCGGTGTTACAATGTGTGGTTTTGCTGCTAGATTATGTTAGAGAGAAACTTAGTTCTGTTTGTGTTTATCCTTTTACTGCTTACCAACTATCCAAACTATTCCATATCTACCACACGTATATCTACACCTTCATATTCAATTCAGACAAGAAGGACATTTGACGTTACCTATACACACACACACACAAACACAACACGGTAAGCATTTATGAACGAATTCGATATTAATTGGTGATTTCATTTGAAATTTGAACTCGTTACTGAGGTGACAGTAGATGGTATTTGAACGTAATTATTCTCGGTTGATGTGTGTCATATTTGTGTTAATGGTCACATTAGTGTCACAGGTTGTTCAATAAAATAGCCATACAACACAAAAGATAATATTTTATCTGCATTTATTATTTTGCACTTAGGAATATGATCCGGAAGGGATGAGTCTCTTTGTTTTTTTTTTTTTTTTTTGGGTTATATTTTTTTTTATGGGTAAAATTTTCGTTTGAATGGCTAATCGCTTTCAATCAGCATTAAAGTGTATAAACTTTATCATGATGATGAAGGTGAAGGACAGCTTTTGGTTGGGTTTGGATTAATTTTCAGGATACCAACAATAAAGCTAATGTATATGTGTAGTAATTATTTATTATTTGAAAATAAATTTAAGATGTTATTTTGCATACTAACCGAAACAAACAACTTTCATATTCAATTATTTATTTGCTTAAATGAATATTTCGGTTTATGTATAATTTAATCTGTTACAGTCAATTTGAAAGTAAAGTTTAAATTGTTCATGTTTGTACATATGTAGTTCTTTTAACCATCTCTGTTATTATGCAATAGAATGCCCAATCCTTATCGTTATCTCAAAGAGAGAGAGAGGGGAAGGAAGTTTTGAAGGTCATATCTGAGCAAACAATTTCCGAATGGGTTGCCTAGTGAAATGTTATCAAAAGATATAGGGTTGCTGTGAGTACAAAATTATTGTTTGGTTTGATTTAATTACATATCTTTATTTAATCATATTTCACTTCGTGAGTTTAGTAGTCTAGGAGAATTATATAGATATTGGTTTGGATGTACAGATTTTATAAGAGATGATTTTTTTTTGTGGGAATCAACCACAAATAATATATTTAATAGCTACGTCTGTAAAGTTAGCGGAACAATTTTAAGCTTAACCAATGGGACCACGGCAGAAATTAGCAGTTGTTTTTGCATTTTTAATGCATTTCTTTTCCGGATTTTGCAGTTCACCAAATAATGGGTGTAACTCACTGCACTGCTAAATTGACTGTAAAGTTAGCAGAACAGTCCTTTCCTTAATAACGGAGAAAGCTAGAAAATTTTAGTTAGGCTCCAAATTTGCAGTTTAGAAAAATTAAGGTCCAAATTTTGTAGTCCTTATTTGTGAGAAAAAAATTGAATAAGTTTATTTTTTTTCTGTTAACTTCACTGTGAAGTTAGCAGAGCAGTCCTTTTTTCAGTAATAGAGTTAGTTAGCTCATTTTTTGTCAGTTTGAATGCAGTGAGAATTCAAAATTCCAAGTATGTATTGGTTTGTAGATTTAACATGACTACACAGTCTGTATTTGTGAGACATTTTTAAAACTGTAAGATAAATCACTCTGCTTTTGGACTTTTTAGGTGGTTGTAGGGTATTTCATAATAATGCCCTGTACACTCAGAAAAAAAAGTCAGCTAAATAATTAACCTGGGCCCAGTTAAATTTACTAGGGGCACAATCCCATATACATAAAGTTACATACATTTCGTTTTTTAATAAGAGCGCTACAAAAGTTATTTTTTGTAAAACAAAAACTGTTTTGGATATCAATGAAATTCTTTATTCCTGTGAAAGTAAGTTCAATGCCATTATGTATGGAACTCAATTTCTTTTGCATGGACACCACGGGCACGCTTGCAGAACCCAATTTTCGATGGTTTTCAAGCCTAAATCAGCCAATACTGCTGCAATTTCACGTTCGATATTCGTACGAAGTTCATCAATCGTAGCTGGCTTATTGGCACAGACCATAGACTTTACGTAGTCCAACAGGAAATAGTCTAACGGCGTCAAATCGAACGACCGAGGCGGCCAATCGACTTGACCATTTCGTGAGATAACACGTTCTCCAAACTTGGTTTCCAATAAATTGATTGTGACATTCGCTGTGTGGCTTGTGGCGCCGCAGTCCTGTTGGAACCACATGTCCTCCAAGTCCATATCATCCAATTGGGGCCAAAAATATTCGGTATTCATTGAACGGTAGCGATCCCCTTTCACAGTAACGTGCTGGTCTTGATCATCACGGAAGAAGTACGGCCCAATGACGCTCGCCGCCGGACAATAAGCCACACCAAACCGTAATTTTTTCGGGATGCAATGATGACTCATGTAGTACGTGTGGATTGCTGCCTGACAAATACCGCATATTTTGTTTATTGACGAAGCCATTCAGCCAGAAATGAGACCTCATCGCTGAAGATGATTTTTCGATGAAAATCCTAATCATTTTCAAGTTGTTGCACAGCCCAATTCACGAACATACGACGCTTCTAGTGGTCAAGCGGCTTCAGTTCTTGCGTCAATTTAATCTTGTAAGGATGTAGCCCAATATCTTTTCGCAAAATTCGCCACAACGACGTCACAGAGATGCCCAATGCTTGAGAACGACGTGTGAGAGACACATTTGGGCTTTCTGCAACTGAAGCCTTAGCGGCAGCAATATTCTCGACACTACGGGCACTTCTTTGTCTCACTGGCACGGGAACATTTTGTACTGTGCCTGTGGATTCAAATTTTTCCACTAGATGCTCAATTGTTGATCTGCTAGGACAATTATGACGACCATAAATTGGACGTAGCGCTCTTAACGTTGAGGCCACTGACTCCGAATTTTGGTAGTAAATTTTGGTTCGTTGTTGGCTCGTATATCTTTCCATCATGAAATGGCAAACTTTACTGAAGAGAAATGTCAAAAGAGCGGCAAGAAATATGGCGTCGTTTGCTGTCCCTGTAGCTCTACTTTTGCAGCGTCCCTCTACCAGCACCATGGTTAAAGAAACACTCTGCCAGGTTATTTCAACGTGACACCAGTGTTAAAGCACATACAAACACAAGCCATCCAAATAAGTTCAGTTTCAACTTATTGATATTTGGCATAAGTTTTTTATGCAGCGAAGTGGCCAAGGGGATGCGTACTTTCTCCATATGTGAGAGGTTCCCAGTTCAAAACTAGGTAAGTATCACAAAGTATTTTTAAAATAAAATTATATACAAAGTAATAAATTTCTACACTTTCAAAATAATGCAAGATAAATGAGGTAAACAGTGTTAGAGATGGGACCTACAAGCATGGATCCGAGACATAATAATTACCGGATACAGGGTTAATTCAACATTGAATGATGTTACATTTACTAGATCTTCATGTTGAATTAACAGGACGTTGAACATTTTATTCATGTTTTTGAAGTAGATTTTCATGTTAATTTAACTAGATTTACAGGCAAAAATAGCAAGATTCTCAGGTAAAATTTACAGTTTTACTTTTTTAAGGCAGTTTTAACTTTACCTGAAACCAACGATGATTTAACACGACATTAAAATCAGCTATCAGGTTAAGCCGTTCACCTGATCTACCGAGTTGAAAAATAACAACCCGAAAATCAGGTATAATAAACCAGAAATTGGTTGGTAATACCAGCTTTTTTCTCTGATTGTACTTAATTTGAGTTCACTGGATTAGCTGTAAACGAACGTTTAGACTAAAAATTCAAATATTTGTTAACCAGCAAGTTGAGAGTTCTTCTTTTTCATGGCATGCTCCATTAATGAAATGACATTCTTTTTTAAGCTCCAAGCTTTTTTCTACAGTTGTTCCTTCTAAGAAAGAAAATCGTATAACATATAGTAAGTAAGCAGTTCAGGCCCATAGCTACGGTAGGGCATTTCGCGGCAATGCCCTACCTTAAAATACCAATGCCCTTCCTTAAAAATATCGTAGACTGTCGGTAAAATGTCCTTAATTGTTTTTAACTTAAGAGACAATTTTAATGAAATGGCTCATGAAGGGAGGATAAAATTTCTCACGGAATTTTTCCCATCTTCTAAAATTGGAAATACCAACAATTTTGCAATGTTCCTTCTAGGTTCAATTTTAGTAGATCAAAATGAAAGCCCAGTTGCTATGGAATATTCATTTTTGATACCAATAAATTTCAAGAGCAAGTGCGACCCCAATTCAATTTCTCAGTTTTCGACAATGGGAAAAATTGAGTGCGAAATTTTAATCACCATACCCCACACATTGATTTCATGTCAAACAAAATTTTCTAGGTTTAAACTGAAATCTAATATTACGATGATATTACTAACAAAAAATTTCAATTTTGGTTCAAGTTGTATAGAGAGGTGGTCCTTAAAATTATAAAATCTGAAGAAGTCAACTGATTCAGATAAAATTTTCAGGCATAATCAAAGAATAACAAGTATTTATAAAGAACCTGTCTGTCCATTAATTAAAAAACAGAGAATATCAATTACCAAGAAGCCAATCCTTGGCTGTCATCCGGCTTTGCCTTCAAACTGAAACACGCACACATAGACAGTTGGGCTAAGTCCACCACTAGGTTTTTGCACACATTGACAGTTGGGATCAACCCACCACTGATTTATTCGCACACATAGACAGTTGGGATCAATCCACCACGAATTTGTCGGTTAATTTTGAAAATCTTCAGTTATTTTCAAATTTACTTGGGCTGCAATGGGATTGTTCAAAAAGTATAAAAAAGGGAGAAATTTTACATCAAGTGCTCACCGGACCTTATGAGAATAAGTTGTGTTTTTTTTAAATGTAAATTGTAGTCGCTTTTTACTAATTCGCGCCTGTCGGAAAAATAAATATCTTAAATTTTTTTCTTTTCGATAAACAATTTGTCTTTTCTGTTTTTTTTTCTTTTCAACTCCCGAAATGTATAAGGAAATCTAGAAAATGTACACTTTTCTTGACGGAAAATAACTTACAGTGATTAAGAAGAAAGTTTTAAATGATTTTGCGTAATGAAAAAAGATATTCACAAGCTAGAATTTTGGCATATATACTACGCTTACATGTGTTGTTAAACCAGCTCGCGTCATTTTTGTGTAAACCTGGGTCTAGTTGAAATGAGCTTGATTTGACTAGATCTCGTTCGGGGAGCGGTTTCGAATCGAAATTTGTAACGAAAAACCTAGGTCAAAGAGTTGTTCTTACAGATATTGCATTATGGTCTGTTTATTTGCTTGTTTGTGGGCAAATATAGTTTTGCTTTAATTATCGTCGAGCATCAGCTAACCAGCTGTAATTAATAAGTTAAAATTACTGAATATTGGATTAAATAACTCTACAATGAGCCCTATAGTTTAAATCAATTGGTTATTAATAATAATAATATAAATAATAAATATAATAGAAAAAGTGTTTTCATCTCTAATTTGGTATTTCTTTTGACAGCTCATTTCATTTTTTGAGTTTCAACCCTGCCTGTAAATTGGTTTTTGTTGTTGATTTTTTAACTCAGCTTTAACATTTTCGTTCAAAATTTTTTCAGAGCTCTTCAAAATGTGCCCAATTGGGTGTGTTCGTTAAGTTTTGACTTAATTTCCTACTAAATCGCGTGCAAGTTTGGTTGAAATTATTTCATTTCGAAATTTGAATTTGTGTGGAAAATGAGATTATTTCGTATCAAATTTGAAAATTTTCAATGAAATTTGCTCATTTGGTTTAACAAAAACTAAGTATTAAGGCTCTCCAAAACCAACACGAATGCCGATTGATTCGCAGTGAATCATTCACAATAGTACAAAATATGACAAAACATACATAACACTAAACAACAGCAAAAATTTACCGTCGCTCCTCATTCACGTTGGCTTGAGAGAGCTTTTAGTTTGTTTTACTTCATTTCTATATTGATTGTATTAGTAAACATGGTCACGCTAGGAGCTATAACTAGCCATTTTATAATTTTAATTCAGTTTGGCACCCGAGCATATTTTTATTATTTCTCATTATTGTAAGCCAAAATGTTTTAGGTTCGTATTTATTAATAGATCTATTATATCTATCTATTTATTTATTTAACGATATATGTTCGTCTTAATTGAACAGGGTTATTGTTTTGATCCATAGCTCCGCACTTTTAGCTCACTGATTTTGTGGTTTAACTGAGGGTGGTTCAAGCATGTAATTGACTTTTATAACTTACATGAAACCTAAATCATCATTAAAACCCAGTAGATCCACAAAAATTGATGGATTAAAAATTTTGAACCACGGAGCTAAACAATAGCCCCGACGTCGTTTTTCCGTCCAAGTCCATTCAGACGAGGAAAAAAACACACCTAATGTGAACCTGGCCCTAGTTGGGTTTCTATTGTTGAACACGTCCCTGGTCAAAATTATTCACCTCGGGCTGTCAATTAGATGTCAAAACAGAACCAAATACATGGTGTTCCCTATTTCATGCAGTATAATTTCTGAAATTATATTTAACAAAGAAATCGTATGGGAAGGGGGGATTATTTATCCGCTTTCAGGTAAGAGTAATTACTTTCTTGCAAAAAAAAAAAATTGAAAATCTACGGTGCCACTAACTTGCAACTTGCAATGTTATGCTCTTTATTTTTGTTTAATTAACTTTTTTGAATTTTACGACCAAATTTATTTAAAATAAAAATAACTAAAAAAATACAACAGCTATAATGCTATAATTTCTTAAAAACCATTCTCGAATCAATTTTTCTAATTAAGTTGTTTCATAATCATTAAAAAAAAATAATTATCCAACTTAAAACTTTAAAAAAAAAGTTAGTGTATTTGTTAAAACTATTTCATTTCTTTTATATTATGAAGTATAATTTCAGTAATAAGTATTCAATACTCCTATTAAACACTCAAAACCAAATGCTTAGATGTCATGAAGTTTAAAAAAAAAATTAAAAATAGCTATTGCTGTTTTATTATCTGCAAAAGAGGGCTGGATTAACTTTTAACACGTGCTACAAAAACGATTTTGAAAACTCCTCATTATTTTTTGTTTGTACTAAAGTTAAATCCAGATCAATACCCGAGTCCCGACAGAAGATAATAAAACCCACCTGATATCAACTTTAATACTTATAAATTGGAAATTGACAGTTTAGTGGAGTTTAAACAAAAAAATTAATGTTCTGGTGTCAGGTGGCAGAAAAACTATTCTTTTATTTCTTATTTTTCTTAACTATTTTTTTCCTTAGAAATATATCCAACAATAATTTTAAAATTATTCTGGATGAATAAAGGGCCACCTTGTATAATATGCAAGATGCATTGAAGATGTTTGGGTATCTGAGTGATTGAAGACATTTTATTGATTAATTTTTTGTATTTTATTATAATTGTGGATGAATTTTAACTAACTATTACAATTGCTTGTGTACTTTAAATTAATAAAACAATTTCACATCGATGTTTTTCTTATCAGCCGAAGTAATATTCTCAAAACTATTTTCCAATTTTCAAAGAAAAAAACTGAGCTGTCAAAACAAATAAATCTCACAGCGTTACATTGTTGTTGCAATTCACATCTATTCATCGACACGAAGTGATATTACAAATACAACAATGTAAACAAATGGGTTTTGGAGGGTGAAACGTACGAAAGATTGGCTTCTTGGTAATTGATATTCTCTGTTAAAAAAGATCATCTAACCATCACAACTTGATATAAATGAAGGGTGTGTTCCTTAAAAAGTTGTAGGCAATGTAGTTTGTAGAAATTATTTTATACAAATTGTTTCCACTATAAATTTTAGAGGGTGTTTTGGAAAAAATTGCATTTTTATCGTTTCCTTAAAAAAATATTGAAAAAGAAACTTCGAATAAAATTTTGTAGGTAATGTTTTTTTTTTCTTTTTAAATTAGGACATACAAAATTCTTTACCACATCCACTTCTAAGAGATTAATTGGAGAGAACTAGTGCTTACTTTAACTAACAAAATTAAACATCTTATTCATAAGCGATATTCAAGGGCGTTAAGGAAGTCATAAATTTTGTATTAAGATAGTAAATTGAAAATAGTACTAATGCTAAGATTAAGCTCCACAAATAACATTTATATAGGTTTTTCTATAATTTAATGGAAGGATTTGAAATCCCACAAAATAAATTATTTCAAGATTTTTTTTTTCAATTTCGGGGGTCTTAAGACATTAACTTTTTCTTAGTTGAATTTGAAAAATGTACTGATTTTAAAAATTCTATTAAGAGCCTCCTCAGTACTTTCTGTTCTATGAGAAGAAAAACTGGTCACCCGAAGAACCCCATCACAGTGCGTGGCTCCTCGGGTGACCAGTTACGGGACAGAAAAAAAGTTATTTTATCGTTTTTTAAATATTTAGTTTTTTAACATTGCAGTTTAATTAAGTAGATAATAGTTGAAGGTAAGATCAGGATTTTTTTTTATGAAATCAGTTTCTTAGTATGAAATTTTGGACTCCAAAGTTGATAGCTGAAACTTGCATACATCAAATAATTTGATAATTTTCCTCTATTGTGCCTATAAAAATTATGTTTTTAGCGCACTTGCCCATTTTAGTTGAAGCGAAGTTTAATAATATTGGTATGTAGAGGAACACAAACAATTTTTTGATGTCTAAACTTAGTACGCTGCTCTTTTTGTTCTTCAGTACGCTGTTCGATGAGCGATATTGATTATTGTAGCAGATTATTTGGAGAAGTCTACACTTTTTTCGTACACAATTAACTACCCAGACCATTTATTGTGTGCGAAAAAATGACATTTGTGTTTTTTCGTGTTTATTTTTATTGTTTCTTTCATCACAGAATGGCTGCCTGTGTTTTTTTTTTGCTATTGCTATTATGTATTTTAATTGTTTGAATTTGTGCAACTGTCAACGAATATTTTTCCGCTTCGGTTTAGTATTTCGTTGTCTTGTTGGAGACCAACTAAAAATTTCGTTTTGAATCAGCAGCGTGTTTGGCTTGAAGTAGTTGCTTGAAGTTTTGCTCTTTATGCAATCGTCTAGTTTTACTAGCAGACAATCCTTTCATTCTGCAGCTACAAATCAACAGAATTAATACTTTTTGTCAAAAATTGACGACCTACATGTCAACATACAAAAAAAACAAAAATAATAATTTTTGAGACACGTCAAAAAAGAGGCGTGCTGAAGAAAACTGGTCGCTTAATAATGTGCATATTAAAGTTGTGCAAGAATGTAAATACCTTGGAATTTTGCTAGCGCATAACTAAAATGTTTCCAAAGATGTCCTGCAGAAATGTAATGAGACTTGACTTCTACCAAATTAAAAGTGGCCCAAGTTTTTTGGGAATCAAAAAATCGATGTGGTATCAAAATATCGTGTTATTAAACCATCAACAAATTTTTGCTCCACGACTAGTTTGAATATATTCGAAGGCATTTTTTTTAAACGATACCAAAACGTTTTTGAAAAATATAGCTTCATTATACTTTCATTGTTAGTAATATGATAATTTTACAAAAATAAATTAAATAAATTTGGTAGAGCAACAGCTCGTGGAGGACCAGAGCCTAGTGACTTACAACTCTCAATCATTCCTGTGTGCGTGTT
Source organism: Dasysyrphus albostriatus (assembly GCA_946251815.1). NCBI lineage: Eukaryota > Metazoa > Arthropoda > Insecta > Diptera > Syrphidae > Dasysyrphus > Dasysyrphus albostriatus. The sequence continues at coordinate 189,339,923 of OX276335.1, read as the reverse complement.
ATTAGAGAGAATGGAGGGGCCCTACAATTTTTTGCCCAGTCTTAAAATAAGAAGACCTTATTCGTGACAAATATACTCTTGCAAGGGGCAGTACGTCTGGAAAAATATTTCTGTTTTTAGGTGGTAGCGGCTGAGAATCAAACCCTGACCTTCGGCATGACAGTCGGACGCACTAACCATCATGCCACGAGGTTCTACTTGATAGTTTGACAGTCACAATAAAAAAAATGGTCTGCCTTAAGTGATTGTCATTATGTCTGGATTTGGATTTCTTGTTATATGTCTGCATTTTTTCCATTTTAAGCTATGTGCAATATTAAATTTCAGTGGAAGTAGTGGATGCCAAATGCAAGTTAGTGCGGACTGATGTTCAGCTAAATTGGGCCAAATTATGGAATGTGAGAAGACTTTTCAGGTTTCCAAATTGAAAAAAAAAAATAGTTTTCAATAGCTCTCAGCACAAAAAACTATTTTTTTGGTAATCACTTTATACAGATGAAAACTTAAATGTGATTTAATAACAATTGTCTGCTATGTATATGCCTGCAAGACCTCAGGATAATTGGATTATATCACAAGTAAGAAGGATATCTACAATATGATTTTTTGATAAGGGTAGAAAAGAATTTTTCTTGGCTCAGTGGATTAGAAATAAGGTGTTAATTATTTTTCATCTATTCCCACGAGTGACATCCAGCTAAAACTGAGGGTCTTCACAAAAACAAAAGGCAGCCTGGATTGAATCTTGAATTCACACTTCGAACTTAGCAGTCAATCTTATTTTCTTTGTCATTCTACCATTTCCACCCGCTTTTTGAGCTGTATAAGAACAAATAGGTATGTCCGACCCAGTTATAAAAATTTCATACAAAAAACACAACCATTGATTCATATTTGAAGAGCTTTTTTCTTTAACTACTATGTATAGGATACTTTCGGCAAACCTGCCATCCAATTTATTATTCATTTGTAAGAATAATTTACCCTTGTTAGAGAAGTTTCATTCAAACAACTTTTCAGAATAATAAAATGTCAATAATGAGGGGAGGAGTTGAATACTTATTGCCACTTGGAGCCCACTTACCTGGTGTTTAGCATTATACCAAAACAGAAAAACAAAAAAAAAAAAAAAAACATCATTATCACTTCTTTGGGATTTCTTATGGGATGTTAATAATATTCCCTAAACACTATTTATATCGATACCACACAAGTTTGTAGATTTAGTTTTTCAAACAAACGAAATATTTTATGAGCTCTTCAAAACACGCGAACTAGCTATATAAAATTAATTCGAAATAAAAAAGGTCATTTTCGTGACCATTATTTGGTAAATAGGGGTGTCTTTTCTTGACCTCTCGGTATATTTATCCACAAGCCCCATAACAAAATCACTGGTTTCATTCCTGTTTCCTGCATTTGGTCATTATATTTCGAAACACGATACTAAAAGTAGCAGGTACTTATGTAACATTAACTACAACACAATATGCGCTCTGGTATAGTAATTACAATAATAACGATGATCCTTTCCAATTTTATTATTATAGAGTACTTACCGTGTAGAAAATCTCATTCAAATGATAATTGTAGGCATTCCGGACGTATGTTCGAATTATTTTATCACGTCGTTCTCCCTCGAAGCCATTTTGAATATCATGCGCACTAAACCGCCAAATTGCTTCCCCAGTGACAACGCCAAAAAGGACATCATAATGTCCTGTACTGCTTTCGGGTGGTCGTTTTGGATTTCTTGTCACTAAATCATCGATATCAAGATTTGAGTGTCCTGGTCGTATGACAACACCATCAATCTACAAAAAAAAATAAAACGAATGAGTTAATATGTATTTAAAGCTACAATTTTATTTAAACATGGTGAATAGGTCATGTGTAAAATTTCAGACCATAGTCAGATGGATATTTCAGAGGGGTGGATGGGATTATTTTCTATTGGACACCATTCAAAATAAAAACAAAACTTTTTTGACTGAGCCATCAAAAGTTTTTTTACTTGCGAAAGGGGTAATGGGGCAAGTTTTGGATTTGTGAAAATAATTCGAGATAACAATCAAACATGACATAACGATGAAAGAGAGCTCAAAAAAATCACGGGCACAATTCTGCCTGCCTGTCTGTCTACACCTCTCAAACTATAGCCTAAACCACTGAAGTGATTTTTTTTTCAAATTTTGAAGGTTTTTTCTTGTAACTTTGCAGAGTGGTAATTGAAATTGATAATTTTTTTAGAATCCAAATACAACAGGTGGTATAAAGTAGTATTGACAGAATATTTAAAAGCGGGATGGAAGACAGAAAGAACAAGGAGAACAGCAAGAGTCAGGCTAAAGACTGAGGGAGAGAAAAATTTGTTTTCCCATGGGTAGGTGCAAGACCTGCATAAGGCTCTATGAAGACCGTAGAAAGCGTACTCATAGGTGTGTGAGATTCTTACTACACTTAATCCACCTCCAGTTCCGCGGCAATTGGGAAGTGGAGGTGGTTTTAGTGTTGTTATAATCTTACACACCTATGAGCACGCGTTTTTTAGTACTCATAGTGCCCTAAGTTGAAACTTATCTAGTAATTTATTTTTAACGAGTTTAAGTAATGTGTTGCAGGTTTTATGAGGAAGGTTTCTGCTTACTCCACGCTTTTAAAGTGGTTTTCTGTTCACCACAAAAAGTCAGAAAGATTTTGTTCTTCGTTGACGGCGTAATAAATTCGATTCATGAAGAATGTCAATGATCGTTGAATTAGCGTGCTCTAATAGCCGATTTCTATGTTTTCGAGCAAAACGCTTTATTTCGCCCCGAACCGAAGGAATCCCAAGATCCCTGTGAAGATCTTTGTTTCTAATATACCAAGGAGCATTAAGAAATGACCTAAGCAATTAACCTTCAAATGTTTGAAGGCTATTTAAGTTTGTATCGCAGGTATAACCCCAGAGTTGTATACAACACGAGCGGTAGAGTGTGTGAAGTTAGCCCCCCTTTTTGGAATTTGTTATTTTTGAAAGTTGTTCCAGATTGTTCCCGGTTTGTTCCGGATTGTTCCAGATTTTTTTTGAAGAAATATTCAAAAATGGGAGTCTTAGACCCAAAAAACTGTTTTTGACATAGACCCCCTTTTTTCAAAAATCGAAATTTTGAAAGTTGTTCCAGATTGTTCTGAACATTGTTAGACATTTTTGGACCTCTATGTTCAAATTTTCAAATGTTATGGGCAAAATTCGAAAAATTGGAGCCCCCCTCTTTTTGAAATTCTTCCTTTTTAAATTTTTTTTTTGGTTTAAAAAGTGTTCTAAATATTGTTCCAAAAAATTAAAGTTGTAGAATTAATATTAAAAAAGATATAGTCTTTCAAACTTTTTTTTCGAAAATGTAAACTACGGCTCCCCAAATGTTTTATGTTTTTATTTTCAATATTTAATAACATATACATGTTTTGAGGAAATATGGTGTCTTTGCATAAGCTAAAACTGCCTAAGACCGAGCTTTTAAAAAAACATCTTCAAGTTTTTGAATTTTTAAAAAAAACTCTATTGGTCCCCCTTTTACAAAATTCAAAAATCCAAAAGTTACTCCAAGTGCAGATTCACCTAAATCCAAATGTTTCAAGGATTCATTCAAAAATATTGAAAATTGTAGATTTTAAACCGAAAAAACACTTTAAATGAAAAAATACATATAATGAATAAATACAATGAATGAATAAATTTTTGAATGAATCTTTGGGTTTTCGATTTTGGGAAAAGGGGGCCGGGGGAGCATTTATTTGAATTTTTTAATACAAAAATCAATTTTCAGGAACGAAAGCTCGGAAAAATTTAGAAAAGCTTTAGAACAACCTGAAACAAGTTTTTTAATTTTGATTTTCCTAAAAGGGGGGCCAGAGCAAGGATAATTAGTATTTTTTCATTTAAAGTGTTTTTTCGGCTCAAAATCTACAATTTTCAGTATTTTCGAATGAATCATTGGAAAAAATTGATTTAGTTGATTTTGAACTTGGAATAACTTTTGTATTTTTGAATTTGGTAAAAGGGGGGCCAATAGAGTTTTTTTAAAAATTAAAAAAAAAAAATTGAAGGACTATATCTTTTTAAATATTAATTACACAATTTTATTTTTTTGGAAAAATTTCATAAAAAGGAGGCTACAATTTTTTCGAATTGTGCCCATAACTTTTGAAATTTTGAACATAGAGTTTCAAAGATTTGGAACAATGTTCAGAACAACTAGAACAATCTGGAACAACATTCAAAATTTTGATTTTTGAAAAAAGGGGGGCTAGGTCAAAAAACGGTTTTTGGGTCTAAAACCCCCGTTTTTGAATATTTTTCAAAAAATTGGAACCATCCAGAACAAACCGGGAACAATCTGGAACAACTTTCAAAAATAACAAATTCCAAAAAAGGGATCTAATTTCACACACTCCGAGCGATATATTATAGAAAGGACGGGTAATCTGTCTATTCTTTTATATTCCTCGCGGAATGAGTTTTTTCATTGAGCACTATTCGCCAAGTTTTTGCCCACTCATTAACAATATTAAGTGCATTTTGTATTTAAAATGAAGCTTCGCTAACCGTTTTACCTACTGCTAGTATTGCAGTATCATCAGCAAACATTGTTGACAGTGTCTTCCGTTTGAGGTATATCACATTTAAATAAAACGTACAGAACTAGACCTAATACACTTCCTTGTGGTACCCCAGCCACTAATTCTTTGAATCTAGAATATTCATTTCCGAGTCTTACATGAAAAAGTCTGTTTTCTAAATATTTGTTTAGAATTTTATATAGTCTTTCATGTAGAACTTGTCTTAATTTTGAATCTGAGGCCTTCGTCAATTCAACGTTTTAGAAACGCGTTGAGAAATTCTCTTAAACTAGGTTTGTAAATGTATTTTAATAAATAATACAAATTGGGGTATCAAAACTTTTTTTAAAATGTTACCAAAATTTTAGATTTCTTATAATTTCCTGATTTTCCATTGATTATTTTCAGAGTCTTTCAAATTCATATAATGAAAACACACTAAAAATAGTTGGGTTGGATACGAAATCTCGCATAACGAAATCTTTCAACTACAAACTCCCGCTTTTCATAAACTCGCAATAGCAAAATCTCGCTTACTGAAACCTCGCAAATAAAAATTTATTTTTTGGAAACAAAGTCGGAAATCTCACATAACAAAATCTTGCTATTACATAATCCCACTTTTTGTAATTTCGTAATAACGAAATCTTGCTAAATTTAATTGCATTGCAACAAATACCTTAATTTTTTTTCAACGAAAAAATTTAAAAGCGAGAAAAAAGATTTTTGATGTGCAAAGTTTTATCATTTGAGATTTTGATTTGAAGGATATTGTACCGCTCCTAAAATTATAAAAAGCAAATAAGTGTGGGTGTCAGATTTTCAAAAAAATTTGAATTATTTTTAATTCACAAATGCGTATATAGAGTACCTATATTATCTAGAAAACCGACTTCAGGGCTTTTTCTCTTTCACCCTACAAACTGCACTGAGAGGATTTCCTCCACATGGCTGAGCATGTGGTAGTTGCCCAATGCATTTTAAATGGAACCACACCAATAACAAATGATAACTTAATGGATTTTGGCTGATTAGACTGAAAACAACAAAATATAGAATCGAAAAAATTGAAATTGTCACATTTTACATTTAGAGCTATCCACAATTCACACGTATTCACGGACAGGGAATTTAAGAGAGTTTTCTCTTAATGTGCTCAAATAAAATTTGCGGGTGTTTTAGGCAAGAGGGGTACGAGTCGGTTCTTTAGATAGTATAAGTACTCTATGCATGCGTTTCTGAGAAAATGGTCACACTGGCTGCCTTACAATAATTTTGATATAACTCGAAAACTAAACTTAATCTGACAATTTTAAACACTTAACTAATTTGCTCAAAAATAAATTTTCTTTCGAAATGGATTTTTTGAAAAATTTTAAGCTGGAAAAGTTAACAATAAAAACCAACATTAATTTTTGAGGCTGCAGTATTTTCACATTAAAATCACAATTTTTTCAAATCAAACTCATTATTATTTATCCTTTTTAAATTAATGTTATAATTAGGAGATTGAAATTCCGTTTGCAAAAGGATTGTTATGTCCAAACACCGCAGAAATGTTTTTTTTTTTAAATTTCCATCGGCTAGACTTAACATTTCTATTTAATTGTACAAGCTTTTAGCTCTTGTATAAACATAGACATAATTAAATAAGTTTTATTTAAACTTTTTCTACCATTAATTATCATCATAGCTATATTCGTATGCATGATGAACATTTAAAATTGATGAAGTTGGCAGATAAAACAACTATCTCAGCGGTTTTGTATGAAACGAGCACAGAAAGGTTCTAAAGAACTTGACCTGAAAAAGAATTTTATAGGGTGTTCGGTGTTTCCCAAACTATTTTTTTTTTAATCAGATACCCTTTACCTAAATCAAAAGTATATTTTGCAGGAGAAAAAGTTTTTCTAAGTATTGGATGACTGTGCTTTTTATGTTTAATTTTTGTTCTTTTATACTACAACAACTATTCTAGTTTATTTTATTGATTTTTGTTATATTTTGTGAATAAAATGTACATGACAGCAGTGACAAATTTCTACTAGTAAATTTCTCGGGAACGGCTTAAAAGCGCATCTTACTACTTGCATCATTTAACTCCTATAGTCATGACCTACACCCTTACCAAAAATGAATCGAATTGGTGATCCATGCATCGTAGCCTCCCCTTGTTAGTGCATTTGTACTTTTTCATTGTAGAAAATGATGATACAATTTAATTTATTCAGGGTTGCCAGGTATATTTAATAGTGCTATAACTGATAAACTAATGTTTATAGATAGAATGAAGACTAAGCTTTAAGTTTTTGGTCTCGGTTTTACTCGAGTCTATAAAAACTGTATTTTTTTGTAATTAAAAATTGTTATGAAAATTTTCAAGTTTGTCATAACAAAGTGTGTTCGTGGGGTTTGGAAGACTTTATTACTATAAGAGTTATTTTTTTAATTTTTTACAGATCCTCAGGTTTGATTTGGTATACAATAAATTACCAGACTCGAGAAATATAAATAGTTATGAGAAATAACGTGTTTCTTGAACTTTTTTCTTTAAATAGGGTTGCCAGGCACATGCACCCATATTAAAAGTGGCAACCCTATTTCGTTTTTGTCAGTACCATCCGATCATTCATTTGAAACCAGTTTAAGCATTTAACTCGATGAGCTGGGTCATGGTCGAAAAAACGTACCGGAAGTGACCCATTTTTGACGTCATCCAGCCCAATTTTTCTAAACAACCCATGTGCGTTGAGTTTCTCTTAGATAAATCTATCGATTAAGTGGTATAAGAATTCCTAACCTTATGTGCTGAGTGATTTAACGGCGCCGCTTGGACTATAGAGGTGATATTGATTTTCTTTTTTATTTGAACAAGGTCGAGACAATATATGTATACCTATTGCAAAAGTTTTTTTTTTACTCGTGGCTCAAAAAGTTGAAAATTTAAAATGGCAGACTTAAAAAAAAATTAAAATAAATTTAGTGGCGAGACAGCTCATGGAGAACCAGAGCCTAGTGACTAACAACTCTCAACCATTCCTGTGTGCGTGTTGTTGGCAGGAATGGAGGGGACCTACAATTTTTTGCCGAATCCGAACGGCTAGATGAGAAGCACTTATTCTTGACAAGTATTACTCTTGGAGGATTTGTCAGTCCCTCGCAAGAGGCAGTACCTCGGAAAAACACATTTCTGTTTTAAGGTGGCAGTGGCAATGGCAGACGGAAAGTTTAAATTTATATCTTAATTCCCCTGATGCATTTAAAAATGTTTATACTTAAATAAAGTTTTGGTTTGTTCTTTAAATTGCTAAAGTAAGGTAAAATGGGAAATGTGAATGTACAACCATGTACATATTAAGATATATAATTTATGATGTAAATTGAATGTTTGTGTCTATTTTTTCTTCGTTACCATTTTTTCACTAAAAAATTGATTAGGCAGCTATAAAAGAATAAAAAGGTCTAGGGATGCGTTGGAAGACTATAGACAAAGCAAGAAATTCTTCATTTGGTCTGATATATTACACGACGACTTTGTATCGAAATTATATGAGTGCGAAGGCAAAGTTAGATGTTTTTTTTTCATTTTGAAAATAGTCATAACTCAAAATTCGTCGTATAATAGCAGACTTATTAAACACGTAGTAGATAACATTTTTAGTGATAATTTAATAATTACTATACTAAGGACATAATTGTGTTCGAAACTTTCAATGTACATAATGTATAGTTTTAAATTGGTAATTTTAACTCTGGTAATAAACTGAGGTTCAACGATGGTTTGAGTATGTGATAGTAGCCAAATATGCTTGAACTTTCCTTGGACTTTAGTTAGGGCCACTCAAAATTTTAACCATGTTCGAACAATTGGTCCTTAATCCGGCAAAACTGTGAGTTAAAATTGCTGATCGTTGGGTCAAAATTTTAACTACGTTTATACAAACTGGTTCCTTAAGGCCAAGATTACACATGTAAGTTTGATTTATCATTAATATTGAAATGCTTTTCATATGAGCTGCGAAGAGCAGGGTTTTTACATTCGATTTCAGGATTGCTTGGTTGCCGATATATCCTAAATTAGTGCTAAATAAATTTTAAGTTGAATTCGAACGAATTTTTCAGTCGCTGTTTCGTCGAATGCGTCCTGATGTTGTGGATTGCGCATTAACGTTTGACAGTTAGCAGAATATATGTTAATTGTCACCCATAATATATAAAATTGCAAAATTTTATAACTAAAACTTATAAAGGGTTTTTCAACAGGGACGCTACAAAAGTAGAGCGACAGTGACAGCAAACGACGCCATATTTCTTGCCGCTCTTTTAACATTTCTCTTTAGTAAGGTTTGCCATTTCATGATGGAAAGATATACGAGCCAACAACGGGACGAAATTATTAAAATTTACTACCGGAATTCGGAGTCAGTGGCCTCAACGTTGAGAGCGCTACATCCAATTTATGGTCGTCATAATCGTCCTAGCAGATCAACAATTGAGCGTCTAGTGGAAAAATTTTAATCCACAGGCATAGTACAAAATGTTCCCGTGCCAGTGAGACAAAGAAGTGCCAGTAGGGTTCAGAATATTGCTGCCGCTGAGGCTTCAGTTGCAGAAAGCCCAAAGGTGTCTCTCACACGTCGTTCTCAAGCGTTGGGCATCTCTGTGACGTCGTTGTGGCTCATTTTGCGAAAAGATCTTGGCCTACATCCTAACAAGATTAAATTGACACAAGAACTGAAGCCGCTTGACAGCCAGAAGCGTCGTATGTTCGTGAATTGGGCTGAGCAACAACTTGAAGATACGGATTTTCATCGAAAAATCATCTTCAGCGATGAGGCTCAATTCTTGCTGAATGGCGTCGTCAATAAACAAAATATGCGGTATTGGTCACGCAGCAATCCACACGTACTCCATTAGTCATCATTGCATCCTGAAAAAATTACGGTTGGGTGTGATTTATGGGCTGGCGAATGTCACAATCAATTTATTGGAAACCAAGTTTGGAGAACGTGTTATCTCACGAAATGGTCCAGTCACTGGGGCACCTCGGTCGTTCGATTTGACGCCGTTAGACTATTTCCTGTGGAGCTACGTCAAGTCTATGGTCTATGCCAACAAGCCAGCGACGACTGATGAACTTCGTACGAATATCGAACGTGAAATTGCAGCAGTATCAGCCGGTTTATGCTTGAAAACCGTCGAAAATTGGGTTCAGTGTCTGGACTTCTGCAAGCGTGCCCGTGGTGGCCATGCAAAAGAAATCGAGTTCCATACATAATGGCATCGAACGTACTTTCACAGGAATGAAGAATTTAATTGATATCCAAAATAGTTTTTGTTTTATTTAAAAAAAACTTTTGTAGCGCTCTTAAAACCCGGTATAAGGTCATGTTTTTAAGATAAAATGGGTTAATTTTTACTTTGTCGAAAAGTTAAAATAAAACAAAAATACACTTACGACAGTGATTGCTCACAATGCCTTGGCCATGAGTTTATGGGTAAGATTTTCTTCTGGCCGATTTCAACTTCAAAACCATAGCCATGACGAAGCCAAAAGTCATAATCTAAGCAGGGCTCAATCACTCAACAAAACTTTAATCTTCGAACATACATACATACCCATCGAGAAATTGAGATACATAAAAGTGTCAATCGTACCAACAACGAGAAACCGAAATTCTTTTCAATCGAACTCGATACAAAAGTTTATCCGCAGCAGGACCTTTCATTGTCACCGATTTTGCTGCCGATATTTTTTTGTAATCGATACAAAATTCCACTGTACAACGGATGGCTTTAACAAAAAAACACGCCTTTTAATTGCTGTATGAAATGTATGATCTAAGAAATAGGCCTCAGGACAATTTCCATAATATTAGGTATTAAATAGACTTATTTGCGGTTATAAAGTTAGAATTTGTATAGTTCAAACTCAAACACGTAATACCGAGAAATTGGGATAAAAATTGGTGATAGTTCTATGATTGAGTATTCACTATGTGTTGGTATCATTTATAAAATCTTTGAGTTTTTCTCTCTTTTTAAAATTGAATTATATTTTCAAGAAATTTACACCCAACCGATTTAAGTTTGTTACTTTTACTACAGTTTGTTGATAAGACAAAAAAGTTATAGATACATCTCGTTTTCCCCAAACTCTTATGAAGGGGACATTCAACAAAAAAAAAATGTTCACATGACACATTCTTTTTCTTCTTAAACAATCTTCTACTTCCGTTTTCAATTTTACTTCATGCCGCATATTTCTTATGTTTTAGTGGGCTTTGCAAAAATGTTTGGGTTTTCTAGGCCACATACCATTTTGTTTTGGTTTTTTTTTTTTTCTTTTTAAGTTTGAGTCAGCAAGGGGATGTAATCTTGTCACGCTGACAAAGACGAATGCTTTGTTTTAAGGGGTTTGATAGATGGTTAAGCTTGTGAAGAAACTATTTTTAAAGAAGGAAAAACAACTTTTTGTTTTGTTAAGAATTTAATTTTACGAAATTCAAAGAATTGTGATGTTAGCTGGGGGTTAGCTGGTTGTTCTTGTTACATTGTTTGTATATCGTTTGCTATGGAGAAAAGTATTTAAGTAGGTGCATTCTCAGCTTATAAAGTTTTATGAATTTATTTTTCGGAAAATATGCAATCTCATGAGCTTCATATGTTGTGAATTTGTATGCAAATTGTATACAATTCTTGAAAACTAAATTTTTGCTTGGATCAACTCGACCGCATGTACTGGGACGACAAAATAATTACTTCATTTTCCTGAAATAATAATGCTTCTACATAAAGAAGGTAACTAAAACCAGAACACTTTGCTATGCAACGTGCAAGTTTGAATGTTTGTAGATGGAAATTTTCGAAAATAAAATATTAAAACAAGAAATTTTACAAGGAATGTAGGCCATTGCAGTTCGTGTACAATTCCAATGGATCTTAAAACGCAAAATATTTAAAACAAAAATAGTTTCAAGCATTTAACGCACGGAGTGGCATTTTATACCAAAATTGGTGATGAGGAATTTTCATTTCCATGGCAAACAGATGTTTTCTTTAAGTTATATACCAAAGAAAACTATAATTTATAATAAACTTATAGCTAGCTGGTGATGGCCTTTAAAATTGCTAAGAACTTACAAACGATACGTGCATGTCCGAAAATGGATAAGTTCTTATAATAGAAGTATAAACATACAATAATCTTGCAAATAAGCTCAACATTTTCAGTAAGGCGAAAAAAGACATCTGGGAAAATTTGAGCTCTTAAAATTGATATTTAGACATGCCTCATCGGAGGTTTCGGTTTTCCATACGTTTTTCATGGGCAAAAATACCTGTTTGTGTTTTGAATTTTATAACTTAATAATTACAAGTATTTAAAATAAATACATACGTTTTTTTGTAGTAAATTGAACGTTATACAAAAAAGATTTCAACCTGTTTAATTATTAATCTGGGCGTTTCAAAGTTACAACTTGTCAAATGATCATTCATTTTTTTAACAATACAATTAGCATTTTTTAGTAATTTAACGTACTATGGTAATATAATATATAGAAGACCAATTTTCCTATCGAATGATTCCTAATAATAGATGCTACTTAACTTCAATTATTACAATTAAATATCTGTAATTAGTCGCTTCGAAATGGATTTTTTTGAGTGAACTGGGAAATTATATAAAAATTTCCCAATACTACTAGGTTAGGTTAGAAGGGGTGATGATACGGCGAGTCGCATCATCTCACTCGGATCTCAGTGGATGCATTGCGCTCCCCAGAGTGAAAGGTGGGTAATGAAGAGGGATAGGGAGGGGTTTGAGGAGAAGTATTAGTTGTGGGGGGCCTCCCTGAACTATCCTGAGTTCTGAATGAATTTTAGGATGTTTTTTAGTGGCAATACAGAGATGTCGCCCAGTTCATCGAAGAAATATTCTCCTAGGGCTTCTTTCCTGGTTCTAGCTAGGCATTCACATAAGAAGTGAAGGGAGCCCTCTTCCACCTCTTCATCATGACACCCTCTATATAAGTCCGATGAGCTGATGCCCATTCTTTTTATGTGGGTTCCCATAGAGTTGTGGCCTGTTAGGACGCCAACTATGAGTGATAATTGAGGCGTGCTTAGCTTGAGTTTTTTTCTTCGAAATATTCGGCCAAAGGTTCCTTGAAACCCGACAGGTGTCGATAGATGACCATCTGACATTTGCAGCTTCCAAGAAACCCTGGTGTATTCTACTTTTTTCTTCCTCCTTCTTCCTTTTGTCCAATTTATGGACAAGCACAACACCAAGGTATTTGGCGGTATCCGAAACTTGAAGTGGAGTTCCGTTGATGGTTGGCGGGTTTATGTTGGGAATTTTATTTTTCCTTGCAAACAACACCAATTCTGTCTTTTGAGGGTTAACGCTAAGTCCACAACTGCTGGCCCAATTACTGAGCTTGTTGAGGGCTAATTGTAGGAGGTCGCCTAAGGTTGGGGCAAATTTTCCCGAGGCAATTAACACAATGTCATCGGCGTATGCAACGACCTTGATGCCATTCAGATTAAGTTTAACCAATATCTGGAGATTGAACTCCACCTTGCGGAGTTCTAACTTTTAACTTCGCATCACCCATTTCTACATTTATGAGTCTTGTTTGAAGCATGGAATCAATCCAGTTTATCAGTAACGGATCGATGCTGATCGAGTTGAGGGCTTGTCGAATTCCGTTATTATCAACATTGTTAAATGCTCCTTCCATGTCAAGGAATGCTACCAGTATGAATTCCTTGACTTGGATCGATTTTTCGATTGTACCGACTACTTCATGAAGTGCTGTTTCAACAGATTTGCCCTTCATATATGCATGTTGGGCCTGTGAGAGCACGCCGTCATTAAGTTTTAGGCGAATATGAGTCTCCACTAGTCTTTCTTAAGTCTTGAGAATAAAAGAGGATAGGCTTATAGGCCTAAAATCCTTAGGTTCGCTGTGGGTGGGCTTGCCAGCTTTTGGAATGAAGATGACATTGACTTCTCTCCATTTAGAAAGAACGTAGGTGATGTTAATACAACCCCTAAAAATGTCCACTAGAATTGGAACAATTACGTCTTTAGAGCCTTGGAGCATAATAGGAACTATTCCATCAGGCCCTGCAGGCTTGTATGCTGAGAATGAGTCTATGGCCCAAGTCACCTTTCTGCTATCTACGATTTGGTTACCTATGTCAGAGATTACACTTATGTCACGGCCTCTATCCGCAGACGATGAATCAGTAGTACATCCTGGAAAGTGAGTGCTCAAAAGTGACTCTAAGGTCTCAGAGCAGGAATCTGTCCAGGTTTTATCAGGTCTTTTTAGAAAACCCGGAGGAGTGCAAACCTTTGACATAACTTTCCTGAGCCTAGCAACGTCATTTGTTGACTCAATGTCAGTGCAAAATTTTTGCCAGGCTGCCCTTTTCGCGGAAGTTGTTCGGTTTTTGTACATATTTTTGCTGATCTTGAAAAGATCCCAGTCAGCAGGTACATTACTATGTTTTGCTCTATTGAAAAGCCTCCTTGAGTTTTTCCTAAGGACAGATAACTCTTTCGACCACCATACGGGGTTGAGTTTACCTTTACCTTTAGAAATGGGGCAAGAACTTTCATAAACATTATTAATGGCCAATGTTAGTTCATTAACATGTTTTTCAATATCTGAGCGATTTGTCAATGGCTGATTTTCATATTGACCCAAAGTCAATACTACTGGTCAACAAAGTGTTTGTAATAGGAATCAAAATATACTTTTCCTATGTTTTAAGTTTGCTGAACTCAAATACGTTATCAGAAATATTTTATCTCGTCACGGTTATGAGAAATTGCAATTTGAAAACTGAAAAAAAAGGATTTTTTCGCTTTTTCTGAGGCTTTGTTTACACGTTAGGTAATTTTTGTTTCTCACAAAATTTTTTTGAAAGAATAATTCTTTCTGTAAAATTCAATTGCTGGAACTATTATTATATTAATTTCCAAAAATGTTGGTTTCTTAATGAGCATCGAATTTATTGAAAACAAAAATCAAAAGTTTAAAAATTCTAATTTAATTTCAATATCTTTTTTTTAAAGCAATCTTGATATTTATCGCTTTTTATGTTGCTATTTTACTTTTCTTATAATATCTGTGTATTCATCTTTTGTATTAAGTATATTTAATGTTTAAACTTCACAAAATCATTAGACTTTCCTTATTTTTTATTATGGTAAAAATTCCCAAGCAAAGGTATTTTTGTCAGGAACTCCCAGCACTGTAAATTGAATATCACCTTCCATCATCACTGGGGGAAACAATGAAAATGAAACAGATACAGAAGTGCAGACCGTGGTGCACTCAATAAGGGGTTTACATGGATCAACATATCGTTCAACATTGTAGGCCACCGATGTTAGATCATTTAAACGCAAAAAAGCGTGTTTTCAGCCTGTGTTGCATGGTTTTCAAAATATTTTGAAAACTTGTTCCGATTTCATCCAACAATGTTGTCAACAAAGTTGATCCATATAAGCCCTCCTAATGAAGTAGAACACTTTGCTATCTAAATTTCTATGAGGAGGAATAAACTTTGTGTTATTTTTTTATTTTGTTATGTTTTGTATGTGGATTTTCTTACCCCAGTGCGCTAAAGTTGTAGAATATCCTGTAAGGTGAATTTTGCGTTTCTTTGAGAGGAAATGAATTAGCTTGGAGTTGCCAAATGAATAACGAATATGCGCTCAATGAGGTTGGCAGCGTTGCCAGACTTTTGGCATGCCAATTCCCTTTTTTTTTTATCCAAAATTGTTTTTTTTCCTATTTTTGGTTTCAGTTTTTCCCGTTTTTTAATCCATTTTATTTTTTGTTCAGAAAAAGAAAAAAAATATTTAGACATAAGCACCTTAATTTTAAAGCTTATTTTTTTCCCCGTTTTCTGAAGTGGTTTTCCCTCTTCCCTTTAGGGTCGATAAATCCCAAATATAGAGAAAAATCTCTCAATCTGGCATCCCTGGGATGAATGCTTGTTGATTAATAAGGGTAGGTATGGGAGAACAAACTTTGTGTTGTTTTTGTTTTAAATTCTTTTATGTGGACATTTTCTTTGTTTTTGGTGCGCTTAATTTTGGGAACACCCATGGTGTTTTTACTAACTATACTGGCAGGTGGTAGTTAGAATGATTTTGTTTTGAATTGGTGTGTTTTTTTTTTGTTCAATATATTGATACAGGTAAAATTTTGAAAACAAAGACAAGTGTGTGTAGGTACATTAAGGATCTTTGGCATGCTTAGAAATTTAGATTTTGGTAGGGTGTGCGGAGACCACTTGCGTATCTTCGAATAAACGTCACTATCTGATCACAAAAATGTGTGTCTAAAGTGGGGTTTATATGGATCAACTTTGTTGACAACATTGCTTGATGGAATCTGAACAAGTTTTCAAAACATTTTGAAAACCATGCAACACAGGCTTACAACTTGTTTTTTTTTTTCATTCAAATTATCTAACATCGGTGGTTGCCAACAATTTTAAGCGATATGTTAATCCATGTAAGGCCCCCTTAAGACAATTTGGTGGGGGCCGTAACTCTATGCCAGACGGTTTGAGATTTTTAAAAGTAGCATACAAGGAAAATGAGACTAAGTACTGAAGAGCTATGCAGAGGCTTCGGACACGTAGAAAGAGAGGAGCACCCCTTAACTACCTAGGTCACTCTCCAGCTCTCTGCAATATAGGTAACGAAAAAAATTGTGGTTAGCTTCATCAACACCTCCAAATGGCACTATGCTCCCCATATAGAATTTCATGGGTTAACATTTTTAAAGAGATAGTTCAATCCACCAGGATTCCATAGTGGATAAACATTGATCTAAGTGTGACGATAACAAGATCCACTGTAAGCCCATTAACTTAACCTAACCCACCTAACCTTATCTAACCTAACCTACCACCCTCATGTTTTTCAATAAGAAATCGAAATATCTGAAAATATTTTTCTGTTTTAAGGGAGTGATTTAAGCCTATCACAAAGCGATTTAATTGAATTCAAATCTGCACCTGACAGATTATGAAATTTCCAAAAATGCAAACAGTGTGCTAATGCCCAATCTGAAGCTGTGTTCGCTTAGTCCGCAAAAGTGTTAATTTTTTTTTTTTGAAAAGATGACAATTTAAACTTTTTTTGACCACCCCTAGAAATATTTTTTTTTTTGATTTTTTAAATTTTTTATTTCGTTTTATTTCTTATAGATTTCCTTTTATTTTTTTTAATTTTCGAAATTTGAGATTTGAAAAACTCTATTATCTAAAATATGATCATTGTGAAAATATCTATTATCATCTTCTACCTGAGCGTCGAACTTGTCGAGTTATAGAAGTTGAGTAAGGTCAAAGATTCTCGAGTCTAACTCCAGATGAGACCTGTAACCAAAGGGCGATTCACTTATCCCCAAAATTGTTCAACGAGTTCTCCGCAACGTTGGTACGGCGTGACGCTGTTCAGCGTGTTTTCCTAAATACATTATTCCTTTCCTTGACAGTACGGCGAATAGCTGTCTGCCACTCGTATCTCACCATATTCCCTTCCTCACCATCTCCAATTTTCCTATTGGGCTGGATCTAAGGTGTAACACGACACGTGCCGATGATAAGCCTGGCTGGGGGTACAATAAATTAAAATTAAAAATACTAGCTTAGTCGTTAACGGAGTATCCGACTTTTTGCACTTGTTCGGATCAGCTTGCCTTCTTTGCATATCGAATCCTTGTGTAAAGTGACCATCCATTATTCGTTACTCGTGTTTCTTTTATATGTCAAAAAAAAAAAAAAATAATAAAAACAAAGATAGATAGGTGGTCCCGAGTACGTCTCGCGGGGGAGTCCAACTCAATGTGAATTGTGATTCTTCCAAAACTGGCGTGGGGTCTCTCCCGAGATAAGGCGGTCGGAAGGTAATAAACTGGAGGTCAAAAGGAAGCCTGCGCTATATTCCAGAATAAAATGGGCCCAGAGAATTTTAGCGAGAGCTCAGACCAGCAACAACTCCACTTCAAGGCGAAATAGGTCTCTCAAGCGTCCCAAAGTGCATAATGCCAGCACTCTCCATCGCGGATTATCCAGATCTCATAGCGACGTTCTCAAAAACAAGATCATGGTTGCGGTTATCGACAGAAGCAATATCGATGGCTCGATTTCTCTTGATCAATGGCAGGTGGTAAAACTGAAGCTCTCGGCAGGCTTCTTAAACATCATGAGGGAAAACCCAGGACCACCTCTTTTCACGGGCGATGGCGGTTGGCATCAAGGGCATGTCAAACTCATTGTCTGTGATTATCAGAGATCATGCAATCTTTATAAGCTTGCTGTCAGCAGGTTAGGCGAGGTCTGGCCAGGTGCGAAGTTCGAAGTTGTTGCTAGGGAAGACATCCTGTGCAAACCTAGAGCCCGCATATGGATACCAGCCGAGCCATCTTGCAAGGAAATAATGCTCCAGATAGTCAAGCTAAGCAACCCCTCATTACCGACAGATGACTGGAAGGTCGCAAAAGTCGAGAAGATAAGTAAGAGGAATTTTAAAGGGTGGTCATTTTAAATAATAGAGTTTTTCGCAATGGTCACAAAAAAAAAATAAAAAAAAAAATAAAAAAAAAATATTTCTAGGGGTGGTCAAGAAAAGTTAAAGGGTAGTCATTGATGTTCAAAAAAACAACTATCGAAAACATTAATCAAATTTGTAGAAATCGATTTATTATAATGTGTGTTAAAATCTTAGAATAAAACAAAATTCTACTCTCTCTACTAAAATGGATGCCCTAATACAAAGCATAAATGAAATTTTTTTACTATCAAATAATGGTTTAAATATACTCGTAATATTTCCTTTAATTGAAATATTTTTAAAAACCCTAGCTATGAATTAAGGAAGCTCTCATTGCTTGGCAGTAGTATAGTAGCGTTTAAACCAATCTCTGTAAATTGTGCAATCCACGTCTAAGAAAAAATAAACCAAGAATTTTGGCTAAAATAAAGCTTTAAACATAGACATACAATACAGCACCAAAACCATAACCCCCAGTAGTCTAAGTCTCCACTTCACTAGCCAAACAAAAGCTCTCAAGTGTTTTTCTTTTCAAAGAGCATTCCCCATCTGCGTTTGTGCTATAAAAGTGTTAGCGCATGGAATAGCTTCTTACACGTCTTTACACAGGATAATCAATAAGAAAAAACGACAGACCTAGGCCTGTTGTTGTGTTCTACAATTTGAGCCCTTACCCCAAACCCACCACAATCAAAAACAAACACTTTTAATCCCCTGGTGTTGCTGAAGCACTTTCCAAATGAAAGCCTCTTAAGCCTCGGTCATATCTGATTGTTTCGAAGAAACTTTTACGTAATAATGTTTATAATTCAATATTGTTCCCCAGACTGTTATTTAAACACTTCCCGCCCGCTAAAGTGGGTAGGTAAGCATAAGCACTCACCCAACACACAAAGATAACATAAACTCTCAAAGGGGCCAACAAAAAGAACAAGACTATACTCTTGCACACAGCAACACCCCCATATAACAATGTATAGTACTTACCGATGGGCCAAAGGATGTCAAGAAGTTCGGTGCTTGTATATCGGCCCCGTACAAGTCCTCGAGTGACACTTCTCGCAAACAATCAACAATCTGTTCGTGATGTTTAATTAAATCCTCTGGTATGGAGCAATTAACTTCTTTGGCCAATTTGAGGGCAAAAATCACTGGATCCTCGACAAGCGCCCAGGACGAGTACGCCGAACCTGAGAGCAGGATTGCTCGATGAAAGAGGCCGCGCACCATGGTCGCCGACGTCATAAGGAAATTTATGCACGCAGCTCCAGTCCCATGGCCAGCAAGTGTAACTGAACTTGGATCGCCGCCAAATTTTTGAATGTTCTGCTGAATCCAGTGCAAGGCGGCCATTTGATCCATTAGGCCATAGTTTGCCACTCGAGCGTGAGTGTGCGGACTGGGGTTGGCATTCAGGAAACCTGTCGCAGGAAGAGAACGAGAATAAAAAAAAATAATCAAAATGGTGTTTGTTAGTCAGATAGTAGGAATAGAAAAG
Source organism: Dasysyrphus albostriatus (assembly GCA_946251815.1). Classification (NCBI taxonomy): domain Eukaryota; kingdom Metazoa; phylum Arthropoda; class Insecta; order Diptera; family Syrphidae; genus Dasysyrphus; species Dasysyrphus albostriatus. Next base: position 189,320,229 of record OX276335.1, on the reverse strand, counting down.
GAAGGCTTGTGAACTTGTGATGTTTTTGTATACAGCTACAATGGATGTGTTGAAATAGGTCCGGGTCCGGAATGTCTTTGTTTTCTAATTTCCGCCTCACTGGCATTCCAAAACCCAACTAGTATTTTGGGGGTAGCCCAAAAGTCAGGAACATCGTTTCTGAAATCACTGTCCCACACATGTGACGAGTTTAATGGTGAAATGATGGGATACACACATACCCTATGATTGAAGTAATCATTCGAATGGGACATGACACGTAGCACACACATGGTGTATACAACTTATATGTGGGGGTGAGACGGAAATAACGGTGGTGATACTCTACGAGTAGATGACCCGTTTTATGATTTGGGGTCAGGAGTTGGGATGATGGGAAAAATAGAATTACTTGTACGTACCTAGAATACCTAATCGGTAATTAAGAGTTACCACGACAACCTCGCCGTAGCTGGCAAGGACACTGCCATCATAGGGATTCCCACTGCTCCATTCAAATGACTCGCCATGCAAAAACACAATTACTGGTAATTTCTTTTCAGTGGAGGCCGCTGCAAAGGAAAATGATATTTAAATTATTGATTTTTGTAGAAATTACTTTTCGTAATTTAAAATGAAAAATACGAAAAGCCATAATTTGGTATTATACCTACCACAAACAACCCTGATCAAAAGTCAATTTTAATAGGTTTTTCTTTAAAAAAAACGCAATTATCAATGAATAGATACATACATAAATGAAAGCAAGTTTAGTTGTAAGACAGTCGAAACCTCATGTATTCCATTTGACAGATTTAAAAAAAAAAATATAAATGCTTTTGTATGTCATTTTTAACATCATGTTCAGTATCTTAAAACTAATAGTCCGGTCAGGGAACCGAATACCGTATGGTTTTTTGTGGGAACTTTTTTATGATTGGACTTAATTAGTTGCATACTAAGGATGAAATCTGGCCTGGGAGTCATTTTTGTTATCTTATCGCTTGGAACCTTGGAAGTCATTTTGAAAAATGGCGCCCAATCTGTGGTTCGGTCAGGAAAATTTTCAATTCATTTTTGACATGCTAAGGATAAGATTTAGCTTGAGAGTAATTGTTTCAATTCTGTCACTTGTCGCCCAACCTGACTGTGGAAAATGGAAAAATAAAAAATAAAAAACAAGTCAATTACTTGGAAAATTTCCATGGTTGAAATAACGATTGATATTTGATATTCTTAAATATGGGTGTTGATTTGAAGCAACTTTGGGTCAAATGTCAATATTGTCACTTTTCGGGAACAAACATTTTTATGTCAAAGCGGGGAACCTCAATTTTTCAAAATTTCTTAGTATTTTGATAAAATAGATATTGAGTAGACGCACTATTGGATAAAACGTCAATGTTGCCACTTTTCGGAAACATCCTTTTTTTAATGTCAAATGGTGGTTCTTCCCTTCTTATTTTTGTAGTTTTTAATATTTTGAACATGAAAAAAGTTGCGGAACATCTCCGATCTACAAACTCGTGTTCGGAAATAACGGTTAATTTCTAAAAAGATTGTTGGGAAAAAGACGGAATTTCGTTTTAAATTTCAATGTTGCCACTATTCGGGAACCTACTTTCTTATGTCAAAATATGGAACCTCCACTTTTTAGATACTTTTTATTGTTTTGAACATGAAAAAAGTTGCAAGAACGCCTCCAGATGCAAAATGCATCATTGAAAGACGACAGATATCTCAATGGAAAGGTAATCAGTAGTTGCATCTATGGGTAGAATTTTAGTACCTTCTACCACATTTGTGAGATTATAAACATGAAAAATTTGGAAGAACGAAAGTTCATATTTAAAAATTATAAAAAAACATTTGACATTGAAAAGGTATGTTCCCAAAAAGTTGACACTTTTACATTTTACCCACAGATGAGTTGCTTAACACCTTTTTTTGAAGCCATCAACTGTTATTTCTCAAAACGCTGTTGGTATATGGGGTCAATTACTTACCTTATTGTATGTTAAAAAAATATGAAATATTATAAAAAAAAAGTTTATAAGATAAGTATGTTCCCGAAAAGTGGCAACACTGATATTTTACCTGAAAAATGTGCGTTTCTTTCAAACCATCAACCATTATTTCATCCATGGATATCCATGGATATTTGCAATGTAGTGCACACATTTTTTTTATTTTACCAGTTGCTTCAGATTGGGCGCCTTTTTCAGCGGCAGGATTACAAAAATGACTCCCAAGCTAAATTTCATCTTTAGTGTGTTAAAAATTAGTTCCAGTCATCAAAAAACACATGGGATTCGGTTTGCCTGACGGGAATTTATAGCCTGAGAAAGTAACCCACTACCCTTATAAGAAAAAATATGTTGGGCTTAATATTCCTAATTAAATAAAACATTAAATTGAAGAATCTGTCATAAATTATCAAAAATAGGCCCAGTTAAAAGAAATGAAAATCCAAATAATTCCAAGGTGGCAACACTGTTAGAGTGCAGTGGAAAAGGCTTACAAGAGTGGGGCTCTGTAAGAGTAAAATGGTTTCAGTTTTTGTTTAATAATTATAGTTCATGTTCTTAGGTATTTTCTTAGAAATATTGCTACGATGGAAAAACTTTCAGATTTTGAGGAGGGGGGTTGCTTACCTACTACAAGAAAATTCCGAAATCTTTTAAATTGGCCTGTGGATCGAGAACCAAGCTGTTATTCGCTTGATTACTTCTTTTTTCAATGGGCGTGGGGGGGGGGACAGGGAGGTGTGCTAATACGTTTTTTGAATTATCTCATAAATACTGTATGCTTGACCATAGATAGGTGCGTATCGATGGATAGAGGTAGGTTTCAGTATCTTGTATTCCCCTTCTTTTTCCCTCTTTCCCCAACAGTAGGGGGTGACCAAGGAAACCAATATTTTATTTCAACCTGACGATTTGAGTTTTTGAACACTAAAAACAGATGTTTTAAGCCAAATTTCAAAACATCTAGTAACCGTGGCAAGACTGATGTCTCACATTTGAAATTTTGGGGAGAGGGTTGCCAACTTACTATTTTTTTGGCATATGGATCGAGGACTATCCATCAAATGTTAATGTGGGAGGCCTCGTTGGATTCTGCATACTTGAAAACACAGAAGCACACTCCTTATGTACTCACCCCCCAAATAGGTTGGGGGTGGGGAAAGTGTTAAAACGATAATAGTCACTTTTAAAATGTCGTATATGAATATTTGATCATCGATGTGGGTATTGATGGATTGGTTTCGGTTTCGGGACCATATAATTTCAACTCCCCTTCCCTTTTATGCCCCATAGCTCCTACAATGTGGATGGAACTGAAACCAACCTTAAGTATCAACATACCTTAAAAAATCTGGAAAAACCAAATCTCGAAAATCAATAATCCTGCCTTTCATAGTCTCGCAATTTTCGCTTTTAAAAATCTCGCATTTACATCTTGCACCACAAAATCTCGTAAATATGAACCGAGGTCTCACAATTCAAAATCTCATGTACCAAAATCTTGCAAATCAAAATCTCGAAAATTCAAACCTCACAGTTATATCCGCCTCAGTTTCGCAATGACAAATTAAAATATATAATAATACAAAACAAATAAAGAAGCTTAAAAACGAATAACTTTTTCTGTGGCTTTTTTGGTAGACAAGGCACCCTTTAAACTTTACGGGAGCTACGAAATGTCCATAAATCTTATTGCATCCCAACAAATAAATATTTTTCATGAAAATCTCGCAAATTCAAAACTCACGCGAGTTTTTAATTTGCAAGATTTTTATTAAAAAAGTTGTTTTTAGTGCAATGCAATTAAATTTTGTGATATTTTAATTTGCAAGACTTAAGTTTCGGTGTTTTATAATTACGAGATTGTTTTAAGTGGGATCTCCTAACGCGAAATTAAGTACCCACCCCGCTAACTAGGGTCGATTTCAGCAAGAACGCTCAAGGTGCTGTTTTATTTTTGACAGGCATTTCTATTTTATTTTTTTATTTTAGCTTCAACTGAAAAATGTCTATATAAGGGGTTCCTACTGTTTGAATATACCCATGATTTTCGACAGTTGGCCAAAAACATCAAGGACATTCTGGATTTATTAGATTTTAGATGAGTGTTAAACATATACATCACAGAGAGTAATAACACCCATTAACCCTGAGACCATCAAAGACGTGCAGGCCAAATTTACAAGTCTGTGGTGTGCGTTTTATCAAGAATAATAATAAGAAGGACAACACACATTTTGATTGAGTTTTATGCCTTGGCGGGTAAGGAATATATATGTATATTATAAGGGACGAATTTATTATCGTTCATCACAATTATTCCCCAGAGGGATTACCTACTCTGTTTTTGCTGTTATGGTAGTGTTTGATGGAATCATCTCTTTGACCTTGATTAAATAATAAATAATTTTTGATATTATCACTGGTTATCCACACATTTTATATAACAAAAATGTGTTCAAATTAATAAATGTTAATATTATAAGGCTTTCTTTTATGCTTTATGGTAACAATAATATCGCGGTGGCTTGTTTGGAAAATATTTAAGGCAATTGCTTTGGTGTTGGTCATAAAACAACAACATCATCAGCAATATCATACTTTCTCTTCAATTACATTTTTGTTGATATTTTGTTTGAAACAGGGGAAATATTGCCCTCGTGCTAGAAATCAACAATCATAGCCTTCTTGGAGATCTCCTAGATTGAAAAAGAAACTAACCTGTTGAATATAAAAACCTTCCTTTAGTTTCAAAATTTCAATGAGGTTTTAAAGACACCTTGCATTATGAAATTTCAAAACTGTATGGGGGGAAATATGAAGACTTGGAATTGTATCCAAGACTTCATTTCAGTAGCAATATTATAATAAAACTTTTTGGAGGAGCCCAAACTTTTTTTATCGTCATACCGTCCTTTGGATTATTGTGTCCTTGCATCTATTTGTACATCAAACTATGGGAATATGGACGTTTATTGTCTTCAAGTTCGCATCAATAGACACATTTTATGAAATTCTTTAGAGAAAAAGAAAAGAAGAAGGCACTCCAATGAGTGAACGGTAAGGAATGAATTCTCGAGATGGATTCAGCGATGTCGTCTAAAGTTCCAGTAAAGCTGAACTCTCTTGTGAACTTTTTATATGGCCTGCTCCAAGTCCGACTATTCAAAGCTCAGTCCTCTAAAAAGTGCCTTTATTCAACTCTCCACTGTTGGAGTTCTTTTAGAGTCTGGCCCTCTAGGACAGAGGTTGTGCGTCGAGGTAGCTTCTTTTCTGGTTCTGAAACTACAATAACCTTGAATACAGATGATTTAAATATTTACGACCCCAGCAAAAGAAACTATGACAGTGAATTTCGGATCTGCACGTTGAATGTAACCGAATTGATTCCATTGCGATAGACGCCAGGCCATAGTATTTTGGATGTCCAAACAATCGCAAATATATATTCGGAAAACTATTTCTTAGAGTGCCTCAAGTATTTGTCTGGATATCCACGGTGCAACGCCAGACAAAAAAAATTGATGATGAAAACCGAAAACTGCAACCCTCACAACTTTTGACGACCAAGTTTTTTTTTAATCTGTTAGCAAGCCCGCAACCAGCATCAGGTATATAAGACCAGTAGAGACATTGTCAAAAATTAGTGGGTTCCACTTGGTGACGAAAACGAAACCCTGGTTCGATTAAGAGTGCCAGCTGATTAGCAACTAGCCCAAGAGCTCGACATGTTAATTAGGGAGGAGAATCACTGATTTTTCAGGAGAAAAAGAGCGAGAACGAAATCGGGAGGTCAAGTCAGTTGAGGATTGTAATGGCAGCGGTGGTGTTCGTAGGTTATACCAAAGGGTGAAACAATCTACTCAAGGATACAGAGCCATGTCTTATCTTGGCATTCCTGCCAAACTCGTCCACTTGTGCAGGATGACGATGGGGAAATCTCGATGCCCCATCAAACTCGGTATGAACAACACTGGAACGTTAAATCGGAGCCAAATTAATTGTATTGCAGATGATTTATCATTACTAGCGACAGGCAAATTTCTCTCCACAATCAGTGAACCAATAGACCACGCCTTATCAATGTTAAATACATGTACTTAAAACTGCGGTCCAGCGGTTAACTTGCAAAAAACTGAACTGGTCTTTTTTTAGTTTAGTTTAGTTGAGTTCAGTTAGTCAGGTTTAGTTAGGAAATTATCGATTTTTAAGATTCCTTTTATTAAAGGGACTCAGCTTAAAATCTCCGATCAAGCGAAATATCTAGGAAATATCTTCTATTCCTGCAACAGGATTTTTGGCAAAACTTGTGCTCCAAGCCCAAAAATTATCAAGTGGATGTACACGGCAATAGTTCGACCTATACCAACATATGGTACCATAGTCTGGTGGAATGTACTAGACAAAGGTACAAAGAATGGCATGTCTTGGTATCACTGGGACAATGAGGTCCACTCTAACAGCGGGTCTGAAAGCAATACTGAAACTCCTAGATCTATTTTTACAGAAATCGGCACCCAATAGCACTCTTCGGCTAAGCCAAACTTGCTGCTGGAGACAAAGTGTTATAGGCCACGCACAAATTCTATAGAAATTCATGAGTAATATGGTATGCACTGACTACATAACACCTCGTTTAGACATCCACAAGCCGTTCACGACCGCCTTTCCTAACAAGGAAGATTGGCAAACGAACGAGCCGTCTACTTGCAAATCGATAGCTATATACACCAACGGTCCAAAGATGGGTACTGGTGTTGGTGCAGGGTTTTTTTCAGACAATCTTGGACTGGCTAGTTCATTCAGACTTCCTGATAACAGCAGTGTCCTTAAAGCTGAGGTCCTGGCAGTGACAAAAGCTGCTAAATGGGTCTCAATGATGGTAATACCACAAGCTGATATCACCTTTTTATTTGATAGCCAAGCAGCAATAAAAGCGATTTCTGCCATTGAAATTAAATTTAAGTTTGTAACTTGCTGCCGCGAAGAGCTTAGGGTTTTTGGTACACAGCACAACATAAGGCTCTGATGGTTTCCGGGCCAGATCGGTGTCCCAGGTAATGAAAGCTCTGACGAGCTGGCAAGAATAAGATCAACTCTTGATCTTAATCAAGTAGAAATAATAGTTCAGTTCCCACCGTGTAATCTTAAACAGATAATTGGAGAGCAAAATTCTAACTACGGTAAACGAGTGATGGAAGTCGCTCAATACCTGTGCTAAAACCAGAAAATGATGGCCTGCTTTCAACAAACAAAAGACATACAAAATCATTCAACTAAGTAAAAAGTCTCCATCTCTTCTCGTGAGCAGGACCACCGGTCACAACCACCTGGGTTACCAACAAGAAAAAGATGAAACTCAGTTTGGACGACCTATGCATGGGATATGGTGAAGTAGAGATACACGAGGATAAGTTTCACTACTGAGAAACAGGCTCCTAGGGAGACACTTGGAAGAACTCTCCGACATTTTAGGTAAAAATATATTGAAATTCATTAACACTACAAAATGGCTTTAAATTTTTTAACTACCCGACCATGAAATTGGAAACTTCTCCAACATACACACCAACCACTTACCTATCAAACTCATCGACCAGACGTTGCATGGAGCCACTGCTCCTACGGGCGTGGTGGATGGATGATTTCTCAAGTGGGGTTAATGGAAGGATCACACCCTCAAAGGGCGTCGTTCCTTCTCCAACCAAGTGATTGTGTAGCGTTTCTGACCAAACGAACAGACACACGGACACAACCACTGACCTATCAAACTCATCCACCAGACGTTGCATGGAGCCACTGCTCCTCCGGGCCTGGTGGAGGGATGATTTTTCAAATGGGAGCAAAGGAAAACAACACCGTTAAGAGGAGTTGTCCTTTCCTCAACCAGGTGATTAGGTAATGACAGACATTTCTTCAATGGCTAAGAAATACCCACAACCCTTTCAGGCTTTAGCCTCGCGCTACGGACTTGAATGTCTTGAGATCTATCATAGCTTTCTCTCTATTGGAGTCACAATCCCTAGGGTATCACAATGGATATACATACATTGATGTAAGTGTGGTAACAAGATCAACCGTTAGCCCACTAACCCAACCTAACCTAACTGATTTGGTCTGTCTATTCGAGCCAATTAATGTGATATGGATGCCCAGTCAAGACATGTCCAGGGTTGGTACATCATGCACGGGATATGGACCCAATATGGCCACATCACTATAGAACATGTATCATGCATTGCCATGCATTTATAACTTTTTTTTCAGAAATAGAGTGCACAAAGGGTAAAGGAGAACTCTCAAATTCCGTGTAACGAGTTTTGTGCTGAACATATTTTTATTTTTATGAAACAAAGTTCTTCTGCCCACGCGAATAGAAAATGTTTTTAATTATGCTGGTCGCTCATTAAAAAGTAGATTTTATAATTGTGACTAAAATATTGTCGCTTTACCCATCGTAATATTTTTTCTTTATAATCCTTTGAAGTTGATGGAAAAGTGTACTCATGAGCATACCTAGGTAAAAATTATATTTCTGGTAAGGTCATGTCCTCATGTGTTCCATTGAAAATAGCTAGTAAAGTTAATACTCATGTGTTATTATAAATAAATATAGATACTACAAAAAATGAAAATGGCCAATGTGATATTTTTTTGCAATATATTTTCGTTTGTTAAATTGAAACTTTTAATTGCATTTATCAGAAAACAATAAATTCATAGTAATTTCAGTATACATTCCTTTTAATGAGCGATATATGTGTTGACATATATAATGACACTCAAATTCCAGACGCCCATCAAAAAAATTGTATATTACAGATAAACCACGTAATTAATTAATACTAATAAAATGTTTGAGTTAAAACGACAATTAAAATGGATAGAAGGAGTTAAGGAGAAAGCACCTACTGTTTAAGTTCATACATAAGTTCATACATTACATGCTTTGTATGTATGGAGCCATGACAAATGTATGAAACCGTTTGAGTGCAAAGCACATCGAATATGTAATAGCAAAACCACAATTATTTAATAGAAATCAATTTAAAACAAAAATACCCAAACCTTCGAAATAAATTGATTTATCTACGAATACTTCAGTTAAAATTTGATAAATTTATAAGAATTTTTTTCTTAATATACATAAAACAACATTGATTAAATAAGTCACGAACAATAAGTAACAAATAATGTTTAAGGAACTTTAAGAGACAATTTCTGCCTATCTCTTTAATTGTATTAAATATAAAATTTTTATTATTCACTTTAGAAGTTTGAAAATAATTCAAGGACTTACTGTTTGGACTCAATGTTTAATTCCAATGCCCAATTTAATTGTTTCGCTATTTCGTTGACATAATATATATTTATGTTTGTGCCTCTCAAAGGACTTTTAAATCATTTTCAAATCAGCTTTGATATTAAATTATTTTATTTCAATGTTGAAACCTGACAAGTTCATACATACATACTCGTACATCATATATCGAGTTTTTCAATTAGAGCGCTACAAAAGTTTTTTTTTAAATAAAACAAAAACGGTTTTGGATATCAATGAAATTCCTTATTCCTGTGAAAGTACGTTCGATGCCATTATGTATGGAACACGATTTCTTTTGCATGGCCACCACAAGCACGCTTGCTGAAGTCCAGGCGCTGAACCCAATTTTCGACGGTTTTTAAGCATAAATCGGCCGATACTGCTGCAATTTCATTTTCGGTATTCGTACGAAGTTCATCAATCGTCGCTGGCTTGTTGGCATAGACCATAGACTTGACGTAGCCCCACGGGAAATAGTCTAACGGCGTCAAATCGCACGACCGAGGTGGCCAAGCGACTGGACCATTTCGTGGGAAAACACGTTCTCCAAACTTGGTTTCCAATAAATTGATTGTGACATTCGCTGTGTGGCTCGTGGCGCCGTCCTGTTGGAACCACATGTCCTCCAAGTCCATATCATCCAATTAGGGCCAAAAATATTCAGTTATCATTGAACGGTAGCGATCCCCATTCACAGTAACGTGCCGGTCTTGATCATCAGGGAAGAAGTACGAGAACGACGTGTGAGACACATTTGGGCTTTCTGCAACTGAAGCCTCAGTGGCAGCAATATTCTCGACACTATGGGCACTTCTTTGTCTCACTGGCACGGGAACATTTTGTACTATGCCTGTGGATTCAAATTTTTCCACTAGACGCTCAATTGTTGATCTGCTAGAACGATTATGACGACCATAAATTGGACGTAGCGCTCTTAACGTTGAAGCTACTGACTCCGAATTCCGGTAGTAAATTTTAATGATTTCGACTCGTTGTTGGCTTGTATATTTTTCCATCATGAAATGGCAAACCTTACTGAAGAGAAATATTAAAAGAGCGGCAAGAAATATGGCGTCGTTTGCTGTCCCTGTCGCTCTACTTTTGTAGCGTTCCTGTTGAAAAACCCTTTACAATTTATGTAGAGTCATTTTAGTTATGATTCTACAGAGGGTATAAAACAGTTCCGTTTTTCTATAAAGAGGATTAACAAAAATCTTTAAAAGCAGAAATCATTGCTTAACTTTATCGAAAATGAACAATATCATTTTCAAAAATTCCACAGAAGAAATTATATTAAGCAATTATTAACAGTGCTTTCCTCCCATTTTTAAGTATCTAGTCCTGATTTTGAAATCTTTTCATGATTGGCTGATCAGATTTTAATAAATTGTCTTATACAAAAACTTCTAATACAAATTAGTGCATGAAAAATAACAAATAGGTGCATGAAAAATCACAAATTTTCAAAAAATATTTTGTGAAATAAAAAAAAATTGAAGAAATTTATTTTTAAATTCGATATTTCAAAATCCGCTGGATAGTTTTATTTGTAATTTAAATTGTATCTGCATATTAACAAAAACTTTAAACTTGAGTACCAAAATTTTTCCTTAAAAATTGGTCTTGTGGATGGAAAAAAGCTAAAGCTTAAATATCAAGATTCCTTTTCCTGCACCTCTAAATAGAAAGCTTTGACAAAAGTTACTACTTTTTGTTTTTTAATTCTCTTCAGCTGCTGTTCAAATATTGCCGAGTCATATAGGTCTCTTATCTTGGCGGACATTTTGTGGCAGAATAAAATAATTTTGATATCTAAATTTGAAGCTAATTAAATACTAATTTGTTGCTCTTACCAAAAATTTGTTAGAATCTAAATTAATACGAATTTACCATTTTAATTGTAACATAATTTGTAGCTAATGCTAAGTTTTTGCCCAAACCGTGACAGGTGACTTGAAATGAAACTAATTCAAAAACCCACACATCACCCTTCTTCTTCATTGCAAAGCCACCTACTTTGCAGCATTAAAGGTTTTTCCAGTATTTAAAATTTCGCTAAAATAAGACTGAAAATAAAAAGAAAGAGAAAAGAATAAATAAGACTGAAGTAAGAAGACAAAAATCCGAGAATCATAATTCTGTAAATGCCCAAAATTGTTGGTTTTTATATGCTTACTTTTTGCCCAAATATTATTTTACTATGTTTTATGTATAATTTTTATTAACAATTTATGTTTAGAAAAGTGCATTTCTGGTTTTACCAACATAAGCTTGGAAAAAGGCCAGCAAAATCTTCAAAAAAACAGATTTTCAAATATTTTGTATTGCAAAAATTTGTCATTTTTTTAGGGCTAATCTGTTGCTCAAATGAAAAAATTTTTGTTTTCACGGTTTATTTGGAATTCAACTTTCCGCTGGCTAAAAAGTTAGCTAAAAATCAAGACTCTTAAATCTAAAAACATGACAAAATCCGAAATTTTTGTTCGCCATAATTTGAAGATTTTGCAGCTCGCTAGGTTTTATTTGTAATCAATTTCCCGCTAAAATAAGACTTTATCACATATGTAACGGTCAAAATTAAAAAAAAAAGTAATTTTTAACTTTTTTTGTCGGAATTTTATTTTGGGGCATTTATGGATCGTTTTTAATTTGAAATTCAAATTCAAAAATGAGCATTTCCAGTTTCACCATCAGCATAGGCTCGAGCCTATACAAAGAGAATATAAAGAAAACCAAGCGAGTTACAAAATCGTGGCTTGGTGATTAATCTAACTAGAGTTGTCTTCAAATGGTGGCGAAAAAATATTCGGATTCTGTAATTTTTTTTTGTTTAAGATCTTAGATGCTTGATTTTTAACTATTTTTTTGGCCAGCGGAAACTTGAATTTCAAATAAACCGTTAAAGCTAAAAATTTTAAGTTTGCAAAAAAAAAAATTTAAATGAAAAAAGCTACAAATTTTTGCAATAAAATATTTGAAAATCTGTTTTCTTTTTAGATTTCGCTGGCCTTTTTCCGAGCCTCAATGTTGGTGAAACTGGAGATGCATTTTTTTAAAATTTAAACTGTTAATTAAAAATTATCCATAAAAGATGCTTAACTAATTTTTGGACAACTAATTAGCATTTAAAAAGCTTCAGTTTTGGACAATAACACAATTATAATTTTTTGATTTTCGTCCACAAACTTCAGTCTTATTTAAGTGGAATTTTGAAAATTTGAAAAACCGTTTAAGCTATAAAGTAGGGGCTTAGGCAACAAATTAGGATTTAACAAAAATAACTTAATTATGTGTATGCAACTTAAAACTAGTAACCGGAACCGCAATTGGATAATGCAACTAGAACAGCAAAAAACTATGAAAATATTAGAAATTAACATGTATTTCGTTCACGAACTACCTATATTTTTTCTCTTTCATATCTACCAATATCAACATGACTATACTATTTTTCAAAGGATGCAATGTATAGGTTTAGTTAAGTCAATGGCACTATTATTCAGGTAACATTTTAATGAGGGATCCAGAAATAAAGTAGGTGAAAATATTATTTCTGTTACCGTTAAAGAGCAAAAGCCAGTTAATGTGCACATTAACTATTTAACTGGTTCCAACTTCACACAAAAATACGAAACAAAATTATAAGAAGGAAAGGTACAATGGAAAGACATATTCTATGGCAATGTTACCGTTAAAGTGCGAAAAACGTTAATGTGCACATTAATTAGTTAATGTGGGAATTTACGGTTTCAACCGGTTTAAGTGCGAAATTTTGATAACGTGACACTTTCGCTAGTTTTCTTAGCTTATTTTCTTTTTACGTTGTGTGTTAAAGTGTTAAAGTGCGAAAACTTGCTCATTATAGTAAAATTTCGCACTTTAAGGATTCAGGCCAGTTAATTCGCACAAAGACTAGTTAATTTGCACATTAACGTATTTTGAACTAACATCGAATATGTCTTTATTTTGCAGTTCCTTTCCTTCTTAAGATCTTGCTTTGCTTTTAAGTTTGAAGTTCGAACTGGAACTATCAACTTAAAATTAATACTTTTGTGTATGAATTTGTTCAGTTTTTTTTAATTGTGGACGTGTGATGTTGGAACTACGGGCATGTTAGAGTTAAGTTTTCGGAATGAACTGGAACGATTCCCACATTTCGACGTTTCGGCCATTAGGCTCTCTAGATCAATGCATAGACAGATGGACGCATAGACTGATGGATGAAGAGTAAACCGAATGGGACATGATGGGTGGACACAATTATTTTTTTCTTCTATATGACTTAAACCAGGAATTTCGTAAGGCGAAACTTATTTTTTTGTGGCAAGCCCTTTTTCAGAAGGAGAACATTTTGGTTTGATACTTTTTTTGTCGTTTTTGATTTGTTTTATGTTCTGTTCCGTTCCTATGGCATATGAAAAAATTGGAGTAGAGTAGTAGTACTCCAAACATCCAACTGAAAACGGAATTATTTTCTAGATTTAATTTTGTATACCGAATGAATTCAGCTTTAAAATTTAAATTTTCGATGGCTTATGTCTTATGTGTTTAAATATTGTTCCCTTTTATCAGTGCTCCTACTTATTTTACTTTTGCAGCTCAAATTGAGTTTTATTTGAATAAACATCCGCCAATGACTGAAAAATTCGAAGAACTGATTCCAACAAGCTTTATGCGAATTATTTCAGTAAATTTTTATAAAAAATAATTTTCGATGGTATTTTTGAGTTTTCTGACCCAAAAAACATATAAAATGATACCCTACATGGCCATATTAACAAGAAAATTTCAAATAATGGGCCGCCATTTTGAATAATCGGCCATATTGGCAAAACGCGTCATATCATGGTAGAGTGGTAGACAAAATTTACAATAAGACTCCCTTTTGAAATTTTTCCTTTGCAATTAGTTCTAGGTTCCACAACAATTTGACTAGACTACCATACAATATAGGAATATTAAGCAATGACAAAACAAAAATTATGAGAATACATTAAATATTCAGGGTTGCAGTTTATTATGTTGTATTTTCCTTTTTTACCGTTGGTATTGGTACTTACCATTTATCGGTGAGAATATATTTAGGTATAGGCAGTCTTCTGATTGATTTTGCAAGAATGGCAAAAGTCTCTTCAAGTATTCTAAGCGTCCCTTTGGCATCTTCTCAAGGGCTGCTGTTTCATTTTGAATATTTGGCAGGCGCTGTGGGCATACAGGACTGTATTTGTCTGATATTCGAATACCGTCCCATGGTGCTGGTGCTCTTGTTGGACTAAATCTGAAAGCATAATACAAATCAAGATGTCGATTTTTAGTATTACATATGTATATACGTTTACGTATTGATATTTAGAGAGTATGGTTTTGTGGAAGAGTGAGCTTGATACTGATAAGAATTGTCTACCCATAAACTTGCAATGCTCAAAATTTAATTTAACAAAATGTGGACTTCCTTCCGAATAGAACTTATCAAATTGGAGAAAAGTTTGTTTTTATAAATGTGAAAATTGTTTTTTGAAGAATGAACTGAATTTAAATAGAAGTTCTTTGGAATATATATTTATATAAATTTTTAAAATTGTAAAGTAATACCTGCTTCAATTGGAACTGTTAAACTAAACGCAGAGTATTAAATTAAGAAAGAAAGCTTTCTTTACTTTCTTCTTTTTTAAGCCATAGCTAACATTTATATGTTGTATGGGATCTTAGAGAACAAAAGATCCAAGAAATAATATTGATAGGTTTCTGGCCATGGTCATTGGCCAACTATACAATTTGTTCTCACATCTTTCTAAGACGTAAATGCTTAGGTATGAACATCACTTCAGTTTTGCGGGTGTTATTGTATACAAATGTTTTGTGCTTTTTATAAATAAGACATATGTACAAAATGTTATAACGGGTGATTTTTTAGCTGGTTTGGTTTTGGCAACTCTGGTTTTGACAGCTGACGTGTGTTTAGTACCTTGTGTCACTGTCAAACAGCTTCAGTTTGGTTTGCAATTTAACCATGGATCGTCTTACAAATGAACAACGCTTGCAAATTATTGAATTTTACTATCAAAATTCGTGCTCGGTTCGAAATGTTCATCGCGCGCTGCTTCCATTTTATGGTCGGCATTCTCGACCTTCTGAGCAGTCTATTCGGAAGATTGTGACCAAATTTCGCACCAAATTTACTTTGTTGGACATTAAACCACCAACACGTTTACGTACTGTGCGTAGTGAAGAAAATATTGCGGCCGTATCAGCTAGTGTGACAGAAGACCGCGAAATGTCGATTCGGCACCGTTCCAAGCAGTAAGGCCTTTGTTACAGCACTACGTGGAAAATTTTGCGGAAGGATTTGGGCGTAAAACCTTTTAAGATACAGCTGGTGCAAGAACTAAAGCCAGCCGACCTACCACAACGCCGAATTTTTGGTGAATGGGCTCTTGGAAAGCTGGCCGAGGATCCGCTTTTTTATCGAAAAATTGTGTTCAGCGATGAGGCTCATTTTTGGTTGAATGGGTACGTAAATAAGCATAATTGCCGCATTTGGAGTGAAGATCAGCCAGAAGCATTGCAACAGCTACCAATGCATCCCGAAAAAGCCACTGTTTGGTGCGGTTTATGGGCCGGCGGCATTATTGGGCCATATTTCTTCAAAGATGATGCGAATCGCAGCGTTACTGTCAATGGTGAACGCTACCGAGCGATGATAACAAACTTTTTTTTGCCCGAAATGGAAGTTCTTGGCTTGTATAATATGTGGTTTCAACAAGACGGTGCCACATGTCACACAGCACGCAAAACAATGGCGCAATTGCGAGGCGAGTTTGGTGAACAGTTAATTTCACGTTTCGGGCCGGTCAATCGGCCGCCTAGAGCGTGCGATTTGACACCATTAGATTATTTTTTGTGGGGGTATGTTAAGGCTAATGTCTATAGGGACAAGCCCGCTTCGATTGACGCACTGGAAGCCAACATCAATGCATTCATTCGTGAGATACCGGCCGATATGTGTGAAAGAGTATGCCAAAATTGGACTCAGCGGATGGGCTACCTGAGACGCAGCCGCGGTCAACATTTGCATGAAATTATCTTTAAACATTAAATTGCAAGGCTCAAACTATCAATTCAAATAAATATTTCATTCATTTTTTCGAATTTTTTGTGTTTTTTTTTTTTTTAAAGTTCTAAACCTCTTTAAAAATCACCCGTTATTTAATCAAATATTTTTTTTAAAAAACAAACTAATGAATGGTTTCTACAGTAAACAAAGATACTTAGCTTCAATAGAGTGTCAAGTTAGCAAAGCAACTTTGAGAAATTGAAAAATGAATAGGTGTATAATTTGCTGTTGATTAGTTGTGACAGTTTAGAATTTGTCGTTCAATGTTTTCTATGTTTTTTTGATGCTTTTCGAATTTGATGTCGTTAATTAGTTGGGTCAGGTTTAGTTAGATTTTCGAAATGAGTTAAAACTTCTTGATGGCTTCATAATTTGCCATTAATTATTCTTTAATTTATTGTGATAAATTCAGTTTGATCGTGCAATGTTTTCTTTGTTTTTTTGAGTGCTTCTCTAGCTTGATATCAAGTTAGCAAAGCAACTCCCACGTATCGAAAAACGGATAGGTGCATAATTTGTTGTTAATTAGTTGTGACAATTTAAAATTTAAAAGTTCTATGTTTTCTATATTTTTTTTGAAAGAAATAATTTGAATTGTATCAGTTGTGACAAAATCAATTTCTCGTGCGATATTTTCTAATTTTTTCAACAAAACGTAATTTGACGGAGTAAAACTATATAAAAGCAATAAATCAAGTATTCAAAAGCTCTCTTACACATTACTTCATATAAATTAAGAAACTACAGCAAAAAACATAGAAAACATTGCACAACCATGATAAAATTGTCACATATGTATAATAAATGACCAGTTAAAGACAAACTATAACTCAATTAAAATATTTCTATAGAAAAGGTTCTTAGAACTTTTCCGTAGCTCTTTCTTGATTTTATATGAATCCAAAAATATAAAACAAAAGACATAGAAAATGTCGCACAAAAAAAATTATGTATTTAACGACTGATAAGAGGCAAGTTGTTAAGTAATGTTAATGTCATGTCTAGCAGTTTTTACCACTTTTCGAAAAAAAAACATAGAAAACATAGAACGAAAAACTAAAAATTGTCAAAAACTTTTAACCACTAGTATACCATGAATTATTTAGTCATAATCCATTCGGTTTAAATAGTTTTTACCACTCTTTGAGGAAGTCCTATGCTTACTTGGTGTGAAGTTAACAAGGAATGAAAAAAAAACGTAGAAAACTTTGCACGACAAATTGGAAACTGTCACAAATGATTCATGATTAGTTCACAACAAATTATCAGACCATAATTCGTTCGGTATAATTCCCTCTATCGGTGAGAATAAATTGCACTTTGGAAAGTGGAACAAATTCCCACTTAAGATGGAATAAATTCCCATGTGGAGCAGATGCCCGTGGAATTATTTCCCTGCACCTATCTGCTCAGTGCCCCGAGCGACGGGTACTTTGGAACTTCGTGAAATGAAGTTATGCAGTTTGTGGCAGTAACAGGGTGCTTGTTTTTAACAGCGTTTTTGAATTCCTTCTAGATCTTCGTAGCACCACCTAGAATTTCGGAGAGAATAATAGCACAACGGTAGGTTCCTATTCCCACATATAACGTTCGAGTTTGAGTAAAAGTTTCAGCCATTGCTGGTATAAGATTCTGTGGCCAAAGACAAGTTAAAGGCCGTTATCTGAGTCAGAAAGGCATTTGCAGAATATTCCCTGAAAAAGTCTTCTATTCAAAAAAGCAAATAAAAGTTTTACTGCAATAGCTCTGTGTTCGATAATGCAGTTTGCTAAAGTCACATGTTTGAAAATATCATCGACAGTGCAATTTTACCGCACCGTGAGAAAATCGAGTTGACGGAACAAATAAGTATTTAGAAGCCAGAGAATGTGTCCTTTAGAGTCAAATGTGCTTGCAAGCAAAATTGACTGGCACCGTGTCATTAACAATCATACATAAGCAACAAAAAAATGAACGTGAAACCAAATAACTGTGTAAAAACCTATAGTTTTTAAAATATTCGATGAAGTAAATTTTGTTTGATTTGTGAATGAATAGTACGGAAGTTCCTAAACCTCATCCATGAAAGTGAAAAAAGTGACAAGTAAAAGTGAATAAATCTTCTCGAATACAATAGGCGCTCGATTTAGTGAATCTCAAAATATTTAACTGTCATAGAAAAATAATAATAACTCGCAAGCATTTAACATTACTTGAGAACACTCGGGAATTTTATCGATTTTTCTAAACTTTTAAATATAAAACCATTCACATCGAACAAGATTTGCATTTTGGATCAAATTCATCTTTGGAACGCCTTTAAAAACTTTCGCCTGAAAAAGTGAACAATCTCGAAAGAATGAACACTGAACAGGTCTGGTTTTTATTACTTCACTATTTCGACCTAACTTAACTTACTTAACTGCACTCAAAATGCATAAGAGTGTTAAAAGATGGCGACAAGCTTTAGAATTTAAACTCGCAAGTGGACACATTCATGATATTATCTCACCAGAGGGAAAGACATCCGAAAGTTATTCTCTAGAGTTTTCTAGTGAAAGTACAGTCAAATGGATACGCATCTTTTTAGTCTGAAATTTTGTGGAACCTATTTCTCAATAATTCTTATACAAAAAAGTAGTTTGTCATTTTAAATTTATTTAAATATGTTATTCTTGTTTATGTGAGCATTTAAAGCAAAGTTAGAATTTTTAAAACTAATTAAATTGATCTTTTTTTTGAACATTTACATTTAATTATAAAAAAAAACACTTACATATTCGTAGATGAGGGTCGGGGCATTAACTTTTCGGAACATTGTTTTTCGACACTTTTGTGTCATTTTTCATTCACGATTGCATTTTGAAAAGTGAAATCAGATCGTTATGGGACCCAATCTGCTCCTAGTATGAAATAATTTGACTATTCTCAAAAAAATATTACATACGAATGTAGCCTGATATTTGTCTTTTAATTAAAGACCTCAAATTTGAAGATTTGACGTTTTAAAACCAACGTTATAAGCTCGCTCGATTTGGAGGTTATTACTGCAAATCCGAATATTTCTGCACTTCACATCTGGAAGAGGCGAGATAAATCGTTTGTTTTAGTATCTTTCTTTTCACTGCCAAGAACAAATTTTATAAACATAGAACGAAAAAGCATTTTTTTATGACATTTTAACGAATAAATTTTGTATGCTTGGTTCGTTCCTGCTCAGAAGGGCGGCAATTGCACCCATTGCCCTCCCCCTTTATCCCTGCCTGGGCTCTTGTGTTAACAGAAAATTGGAAAATAGAGATAGGGTGCGAAAATCTAAGAGCTTGTTAAATGTCATATTAAAAAGTTGTACTAAAACGGCTGAAACATGATCGTAGCGTAAAATAGAACGAATTGTGCTATTAAAGGCTACATTTGACATCCCCTTGCTTTCAAAACTGCACGAACAATTTCACAGCCATATGCAAGGATAGGGATTATAAGAGTTGTCACAAGTAAAATAGGATTTTTTATTGGGGTTAAGGATTGGGAAACCCTATAAGGGAACGTAAGGCACTATAGGTTTTTCCAACAACTGAATTAATATGACTGTCCCAAGTGAGACTGCTGTTAAAAAGAACACCCAAATTTTTTCCAGTTTTTTCATTATTTGGTCTGGCAATTTCTTCTTGAGTCTTCAAGCAATCCAGTAAAACAGCTGTGTCAGTAAGATGACGTTTAACAAAAACAGATCCACGAATGGTATATGCAGCCGCAAGTTGCTTTCTTCTTTTCAGTTTAAGTGCGTGTTGGAATAAAAGTTTGTTGTTTTTAGATAGGCTTTCGCGCAAGTAAATCGGAGCTTTATTTAGTATTCCCACATTCTCCAAAGAAAGTTGATTATCGTTTTTCGTTCTAAAGTTGGCAATTGATTTTAATACAAAGTTCTTGTCGTATGGTGTATTGAACTTAATCATAATTGCGGTGTTTACGTTGTCATACTTTGGGCGAGTGCGGAAAATGTTTCGTAAAGTTGGTGGTTTAATATCGATGGCACAGTTAACTAAAAATAGATTTTAAATTCTCAGTTGGTAAATGAGTAATTCCGAATAAAAAGGCATCACGTGCAACCATTCGATTTTCTTTGTGATTCAAAAGTTAATTTACGTCTTGTAGCTCAGTGGCAGTACGGTTGAAGTTTTCTTTTAATTCAATCAATGCGGGAGTGTTTTCATCGATGTTTGATTGAGCGTTTAAGCGATAAAACTCAGACCGCAGAGATAATAACTCATTTGTATTGAGTCTATGTTGGATGAATTATTGTTTTGAAGTGTCTCCAATTGAGTGACTCTTTGACTTATGCCACTGACACTTTGTTTAAAATCAATAATATCGCATTCCATTTGTTCTTTAATGTTTTTTTTCGGTTTCTGTAATTGTGCCAACTAACATACAAATAATGGACTCACTTTGTTTTTTTTCAATTGTTCATCTAATTTTGTCCACATTAAATTATCAGAATCGTCCTCCATGATAAATTTTTATGCAGATTTTTGGAGGGGAGATCGAGAAGAATCAGTGCAGGAATCAATGTTGATTTGTGTGGAGGTGTTTCGTTTTGGGGGGGGAGTTGTTATAATTAAAACTGAGGTTGACACATATGGTTTATGAACAGATAAATAATTTTGTATTTTACTTTTGATTTTAAGTGTTAAATTGATATACTTTTTACTTTGAGTTAACTTTTTATCGATTCAGGGGTTCTTATTTTGATGCTAAACTTTTTCTAGATTTAAATAGCTTTTATTTTGATCAGTAAATTTTGCCAGAGAACTAAACCACGTCTTCTCTGTATGTCCCATAACAGATTATATAGATTATTATATATAATTCAAAATTTTTGTTCAAAAGCTCCTTTAAAATATCAATAAAATTGCAAACCAAACTTTTGAAAAAAATAAATTTTGTATTTTTTTTTTGAAAATTCAATATGATTTGTTCATGAATTTTTTGAAACCAATTCAATAAATGTATCATATAATAAAACGGCAGGGGTACAATTAACTTGATCTACTAAAGCCGAAGGCATATAAAATATAAATTATACATCGTTAGAATATTTTTTTTTTGCACAGAAGTGCAAAATACGAAAAATAATAAAATAATTGCACCACAAAAACTAAAAAAAAAAAAAAAATAAGATTGCGTAATGGGTGCCAGCGAGAGATAGACCGAGAAATTATTTGTTTTTATTTTTCCTAGCCTAAATGTAACGTTTCGATTTTGTCCTCTAAGCAAATAATTTTTCAACGCTGCCTGGAAAGATTATTGGAATGTCTGATGGCAACGTTCAGTGCTGCAGAAAAAAATAATATGTCTGTTTGCGTACCTTCCAAAACTACGAATTGCTTCGAATTCAGCTTAAAGTTCTGTCAAAGCTCATATAAAAAAATAAAATTCGTAGAAATTCGTAGTTATGGAAAGTACACGAACAGACCTTATAAGTAGCTCATATAATAATAAGTTTCTCAGGTTTTCTCTACGCTAAAGACAGCTTTTATTGACAAAAAATTTTATTAGCTCTCGAATTTCGAGGGCTGGATGAACTAGTATTAATAAATACTAGTACCAGTTTTTTTAATGTTACTTAATTTTTATATATAAATAATTAATTTTTAAGAAAACCGCTCTAATGATTAAATTTTTTTTTCATGTTGGTACTTATGTATTTATGTTCTTTCAAGTAATCAAATGGCATACTTATGTTTTTGAGTTCTAAGTTATTCGACGGGTGAAAGAACGGTTGAAATGATTTCTTATACTTTTCCTATAATAACCCTCTTGATTTTTATAAAGTTCTTAAGTTCCAAGCAATTTGGACATAAGAGTGCGATTCAGTCGTGCATTTTATTAAATATTATTAAAACTACAAATTTACTACAGATAGCTAAAAATTATTGTGTATTATTTAATTTATTTTTTTTTATTTTTCAAAGTGTGAAGTGCTAAGTTGACAGACGCATAGAATTGATTTTTTATATGATTTTTAATATTTTCAGCAACACGACTTAAAAAAAAAAAGAAACATTTCCATAAGACTAAGAGCTATGTAAATATCCTTGTACCTAAAAATATCTATGTACCTACATAATTTAGCTATCATTAACATCTTGTGCAGCTGCTTTTTGGTTTCATAAAAAAATAATATTTGTATTTCAGTAGAAAGTTCGTTAATTTGATTATTTATCAGTTAGAACCAACTTTTTGTGTGCCAAGCAAAAATAAAAAAAAAATATTATTTTGCTAAGTAAAATCAAACTACAAGACACAACACAACATACATATATATAATAGATATACCCTCATTGTAATGATATAGATACATACATACATTATATTAAAACTTTGAGTGTCCTTCTATATTTTATAATTGTGTTGGTGCTACTTATTAATTCAATAAAACTGCCTCCAAGCAACTCCCCGACCCAGATCCTGTTTGTGTACTTTATGAACGGAAAGTTTGCGCAAGTTGTGTAATTTTATTTAATTTTTTTTTGTATTCATATTTTTCTTTTGGTCATGCCAAGGATACAATATACAATGTCCTTGTCCAATATTTAATTTCCTCTATAATTGAGAGATAGGGAATAATAACAAAGGAGATGGACATTTGCTTTTTTTATGAATTTGTTTTCATTATATTTGAATTTTTTATTTAAATTAAATTCATTCAGTTGAATTTAATTGTGTTCCTTTTTGTTATGTAACCCTAAGTATTAACTGACTTATAAAAGAAGAAGTCTTTTTTTTTATAAATTTTTAACCGAGTGTCCTTTTTTTTTCTAACTTACTTACTAACTTAC
Organism: Dasysyrphus albostriatus; assembly: GCA_946251815.1. Classification (NCBI taxonomy): domain Eukaryota; kingdom Metazoa; phylum Arthropoda; class Insecta; order Diptera; family Syrphidae; genus Dasysyrphus; species Dasysyrphus albostriatus. The sequence goes on along the minus strand of OX276335.1, from coordinate 189,296,964 downwards.
CTATTTTGTTTTGTTGGCGGTGTGGCGTATGGAACTCCCAGGAATACCTCAACCGAGCGTAAGAAACGAAAATTATCTAATGGCAGGATAAGGCCGTGCAACCGACCATATCGCGTCTGGACTATCCTATGTCCCAAACGGGCATTTTTGTAAATATCTAAAGTGGAGCATGTGACTGATTTTGTAGCGAAGACCATTGCCAGGATGCATAGTGTTGCTGTGTATGTATCGCGGTATGGTGTCGTCATATTTAGAACCATTGGAATCTTTTAAAAATTCTCCGTTTGGTCCTTGGCTTTTGTGTGTTTTTTTTGGTTCTTCTGAATTTATATTTCTTTTTTATCGAAAAGATGGTTATTTTTAACTATCTAGTCCGATGTCTTAACATTGTGTTTGCTTTGATAAAGTTTGTCAATTAATTGCACGCAAGAACACTATTTTTGTTTATAATTTGCTGTGATATCCTTTTTGTGTGGCATTAGGCGATGAGTTGGCATTTTGTTGGACGTTTGAAGCAACAAACGTGTTGAGTATGTTTATTAGTCTGAAAATAAAAAAGAAAAGAATATAATTAGGTTTAAGAACATACAAAGGTACTTCATAAAAATCTGTTGTTGAGTTTCTGCTAAATTTTTAAGAGGAAATGCTCAAGGGATTTTATCATAAGTCATTTAGCGAAGTGCACGTGGCAAAAACGTTTCAAAATTTGGGTACGAGGTTGAAATAGTGGGCACGTCTGGTTCGACGATTGTTGCATGAACAACTGCTGACTTTACTTAGAAAAAACCCTTTTTATAAAAATTTATAGAAAAGGGCAAGATATCAGACAGCAATACAGTTCAGATGAGTGGAAAGGGTTGCTACTTACTTACTTACTTATCCGGCTCCCGATCCATAGAGGGTCTCTGCCTGAGATATTGCGGTGTTTCATCGGTTGCGGTCCCTCACACGCCAGTCATCGAAACCAAGCGTTCTTGCGTTGGAAACCACCTGGTCCCTGTAGCGGAGGATCGGTCTTCCTGGTCATCTCGAAAATTGGGGCTGGGACTAGAAGATTTTTTTGGCTAGAGCGTTGTTGACCATTCGCTCGATGTGGCCGAGCCAGTGTAGTCGACATGTTTGGGCTCTTTGGACTACATCCACATGTTGGTACAGCTCGTATAATTCCCATTTTGGACCAAATATCCGCCGAAGAATTTTTCTCTCGAAAGTGCCCAGTATCGATTCCCCGTTTTTACTTATCGTCCAGCACTCGGCGCCGTAGAGTAGAACTGGTAAAATAAGCGTTTGGTATAGCGTGCACTTTGTCTTTCGGGAAAGGAATTTTGAACTCATTTGTTTAGGCAAACCGAAGTAGCAGCGGTTCGCTTTGGTAGTTTTTCGTAAGATTTTTACTAAGGTGTCAATCGTGGGATTGCTCTTTGTTCTGAGGTAGGTGAAATCCTTGACAACTTCAAAATTACTGCTAGTGACGTTTAGTCGTAGGCAATCGATGGGCAGATGGAGCTTTGTTTGTTGATAACATATACTTAGTTTTGTCCTCATTCACTTCAAGACCAACGCGTTTTGAATGTTCATCAATAGCTGTGAATAATTCTAGTACAGCTCAGCCGATGATGTTTATGTCGTCCACATAGCCAAGCAGTTGCGAAGACTTGTTGAAGATAGTGCCTTCCAGATTAACATCACTCTTGCAAACTATCTGCTTTAGGACTAGGTTGAAGAAGGCACATGATAGGGCATCTCCTTGTCTGAACCCTGTACATGTCTAGAATAGCTCGGATGAGCTGTTACCAATTTGCACGTTGCACTGCGTATTTGGCAACGTCATGCAGCATAGCTGGATCATTTTTTTCGAGATCCCTAGTTCCGACATCGCCAATAGAAGCTTTTGGCGAGTAATGCTATCATATGCGGCTTTAAAGTCAATGAAAAGATGGTGGGTCTTGACTCGAAATTCGTTGGTCTTTTCCAGGATTTGCCTCAATGTGAAAATTTGGTCTATCGTTGATCTGCCTGCCTGAAGCCACACTGGTACGTGCTGATCATAGTGTTGTAGAAGGGTTTAAGACGCTCACATAGTACGTAGGATTGGATCTTGTATGCAACATTAAGCAGTGATATTCCATTGTAGATTTTGCAGGACATAGGATCGCTTTTTTTGTAGATTGGGCATATGGAGAACACTGACCAATCGTCGGGCATACTTTCCTCCTTCCACACTTGGTTGATGAGTTGGTGCATGCACCCTATCAGGGCATCTCCTCCATACTTGAAGAGTTCCACAGGTAGGCCATCCGAGCCAGCGGATTTGTTGTTCTTAAGCTTGTGGATGGCTTTTTTAATCTGTTCTTAATTCTTTGTTTTCCTGTCGCTTCCTCTATAGAATGCCCACTAAGCAGCTACTGGAAATGCTGCTTAAACACGTCTACAATTCCCTGTGCTTCGGTGACTAGGCTCCCTTCCCTATTTCGAAGAGCTTGCGTGCCGCTTTTATAACCACATACCAGTTGCTTGGCTGTTTTGTAGAACCGGCGGGTTTTGTTGACGGTTCTAGACTCCTCGAGATACCTGAGCTGAGAGGCTGCGGATGCTCTTTTCCTTCTATGCAGGGTTTTCTTTTCTTTCCTTCCCTTTTCACGGTACTCCCCACTTGCTACTCTTGTTTCCCATTGCAGCATTTGCGTTCCTGCATTTTCCGTCTCCTGCTTCAAAAAGGCTCATTCCTCATCATATCACGGGTTCTTTATTTCTAAGTGGTTGATAGCCTTTGGTGGTCTCGGCTGTCTCCTTAAGGATGTCGCGATACAAGTTCCACTGGTTGTTGACACTTGTGGGTTGGGGTACGGCAAAAAGTTTCCGGTTAATTGCTCACTGTAGCCTCTGGCTTTCTCAAATGTGCTTAGGCATGCAATTTTGAATTTCTTCCTTTGGGCGGTCTTCGCTTTCTTTTCGTTGTACAGTCGGGCTCTGAACTTTGTCACAACAAGAAAATGGTCAAAGTCCACATTTGCACCTTGGAAAGTTCGCACGTCCAATGGCACATGGTCTAGAGATCGCCAGGTTGCTGTGTGTATCCTTCGCCTGGGGAACCTAGTTCTACTTTTCACCGTATACGGAGCTACAGCAAAGTCTATTAGTCGAAAGCCGTTGTCTGTTGTCGTTCGGTGGAGGCTGTGCTTTCCAACTTATCCGCCAAAGTTATTTTCCTTCCCGATTTTAGCATAGAAGTCTCCGAGCACGATTTTGATATCGTACTCCGGACAGGTTCCGTAGGCTCCGTCCAGGAGGTCGTAAAAATGCTCCTTGTTAGACTTATCAGCTTCATCGGTAGGGGCATGTGCACATATTAGGCTGATGTTTTGGAAGGTAGCTTTGATGCGGATCACAGCCAGGCGATCGCTGATCGGCTTCAAATCGATGACTCTCGATCTGAGTCGATTTCCCACGACGAATCCGCATCCTAACATGTGCAATCTTTGATGACAGCTGTAATAAATGTCACAATCTTTTCTTTTCATAATCCCTGATCCTATCCACCGTATCTCCTGGATCGTGGTAATATCTGCTTTGTACCGCGTGAGGACAGATGAAAATTTTTGAGTAGCACCTGGCGTATAGAGTGTCCCTACATTCCAGGTGAATACTCGTAGGTCGTAGTCCATTTTCGTCCCGGGTCGGGTTGCCATTTTGAAGATCGTTATCCGAGGCTTCTCGCTTCTCTTTCATAACAATTAGTTTTTTTTTTACTGTGGCCGGTCGTTACCCAAACGCACTAACCTCCAATCTGTAGGGCCATGGGTTTGGTGTTGCAATTCTTTCCTTGATCAACACTCGCACTTACAATTTTAGCAAGTCATGACATAAAGCCAAGACCAGTATCCGGCGGTTGCCAACTTGGAGGTAATGTAAGCACTTGATATGTAGGAAAATATACAGCTTGAGACCTCTAGTTCCTACAACATCCGACCAAAGGGAAACGGTTGCTATCTATTTAGAAGTTTTGTTGCAAATATTGGTTCTTAATGCAATCTGATCCATCAAATCTAGAAACACCTTCATTTCTGAATAGATTTTGATTATTTTAGAATTCAATGAATTTTGTCACGTTTCCAGTCAAGTAACTTTTATTTTCAATTGATTGTGTATCGACATGACAAAACTAACTGAAATAAGATACAATATCAAAGCTATAGTGATGATTTTGCATCTGAATTTTCCCACAAAGATTCAATTTATTCAAATTTCCCCCATTGATTCTTAATGAGTCTTGGAGACAACTCAATTTTACTTTCCTATCATACAAAGGTGGCAGCTGTCATTTGACATAGGCTAAATAGAAATTTGCTATACCATATGCTATATCATTATACGAAAGTGTTAAGTACACACAGAAATTAGAATTAAAGGTAACTATTTATTTGTGCACATGAACGAATCGTCAAATCCATCCCTTAAAATTAGATTTCATTATTCAGGAGGCTCATCAGAGAAACCTAGTAACAAATACTTAATGATTATGAACCTACTACACACATTTTCTCTGGCCATTAAGCATAAGGAAATGTGATACACTATACAACACAATGTGGTGAGAACTTTAACCAATAAACCATATGAAAGGATTAAAATGTCTTATTTAGAAACTAAAGGAGGTATATAGAGCTGGACTGTGCGTGCAGTGTGCGTGTGGGCATAGGCACACAATCTTCTTATGGTTTTCGATTACAAGTATCTTTTTTCTGCTTGCTCAGTTATATTATTAAATTAGAAATAAAATATTTTAATTTGGTGAACTGTATTTAAAAAAAAAATTAATGAACTTTTCAAAAAAATCAGTTCAATAAAGTTGTTACACAAATCGTTGAACATCTTTCAGTGAAATGAAGATTAAGGAAAATGGGAATGGCAGTGGTTGGATTTCACTAAAGTCACTTCCTTTAACTAAATAAGAGTTTTATCCGAATCATTGGTTTCAGAGACATCAAGCATTAGTAAAAATGCGCGTCGCTCTGGATGGGTACAGCTAAAATCATTTTTTAAGCCATTTCATACAAATCGTTAAAGTCGTTTCTGAGAAACTAATTACAATAATTGCTTGTCAATAGTTAAGTAATAATTTTATTCAAAAATCCATTTTTTCTGCCGCTATGAAACGATTCTTCAGAGAGCATCGGTAGATCTTTGGTCTAAAAAGTACGGTATCGGCTCGATATCGTTTTGGTATCGTTTTGAATTCCAATACTGATACCAAAAGATACTGAGACTTTTCTAGTATCGTGACCAGCCGTAACATATTAGAATATGCACAAGTATTTAAAACACTTATAAGTCTCGAGTGTCCATTATAGAAAGGTAATTAGCATTTTTACATGTGATAGTCGTATATACATATGTAGGTGCTACTCGTATATGCCAAGTAATACAATGACAGGGAAGACGAACAAAATTGGTCTCACAGATCTGTCTTTCTATTCGGCATTTTTATATTTTCGATTTTCTTCAAAACAGAAATTTGATTTCGATATAGATAGAACTTATATTGCAAGTAAAAACTTGCAGTATAAGTTCTATCGGGTTTTTCAATAAAAACGCTACAAAAGTTTTTTTTAAATAAAACAAAAACTGTTTTGGATATCAATGAAATTCTTTATTCCTGTGAAAGTACGTTTGATGCTTTTATGTATGGAACTCGATTTCTTTTGCATGGCCACCACGGGCACGCTTGCAGAAGTCCAGACGCTGAATCCAATTTTCGACGGCTTTCAAGCATAAATCGGCCGATACTGCTGCAATTTCACGTTCGATGTTCGTACAAAGTTCATCAATCGTCGCTGGCTTGTTGGCATAGACCATAGACTTGACGTAGTCCCACAGGGAATAGTCTAACGTCAAACCGCACGACCGAGGCGGCCAAGCGACTGGACCATTTCGTGAGATAACACGTTCTCCAAACTTGGTTTCCAATAAATTGATTGTGACATTCGCTGTGTGGCTTGTGGCGCCGTCCTGTTGGAACCACATGTCCTCCAAGTCCATATCATCCAATTGGGGCAAAAATTCACAGTAACGTGCCGGTCTTGATCATCACGGAAGAAGTACGGCCCAATGACGCCACCGGCCCATAAACCACACCAAACCGTAATTTTTTTCGGGATACAATGATGACTCATGGAGTACGTGTGGATTGCTGCCTGACCAATACAGCCAGAAATGAACCTAATCGCTGAAGATGAATTTTTGATGAAAATCCGAATCATTTTCAAGTTGGTGCCCAGCCCAATTCACAAACATACGACGCTTCTGGTGGTCAAGCGGCTTCATATCTTGCGTCAATTTTATCTTGCAAGGATGTAGGCCAAGATCTTTTCGCAAAATGACAACGACGTCACAGAGATGCCCAACGCTTGAAACCGACGTGTGAGAGACACATTTGGGCTGTCTGCAACTGAAGCCTCAGCGGCAGCAATATTCTCGACACAATGGGCACTTCTTTGTCTCACTGGCACGGGAAAATTTTGTACTAACTTTCCATAGAAAATTTATTTTTGAACAAAAAGTTTTACCCACACGGTTAAAAATCGTGTGGTGTTTTTTATTACAACCTTTGTATTACAGCCGTAGAAAATATTACTTTTTAATACTCTGGAAACACAAACAAAAATTTAATCACTTTGTATTACATTGTAATAGTTTAGTATTAAAATTATTACATGTCATACTAAAAAGACTAAAAATTAATCCAACAAAATAAATATAATTCTTTTGTATTAGAATCTAATAATAAATTTACGCGTATATTTTTGAAACAGAAGATATGAAAATCTAAATCAGATTGAATTAAAAAGTTCTCGATCCTTTTATTTTTTTTTTAATATAAACAAAAATTAAAATTTACTACAAATTGTACTAGAAAAATCGGACGCAATTGTTTTTAATAATGAAAGTATTAAAATTTAATACAAATTGTATTACAAAAATCGGAACGCGTGTGTTTTTAATACAAAAAGTATTCAAATTTAATACAAATTATATTAAAAGAATCGGGACGCGTATATTTTAAATGCAAAAATTATTATAATTCAATACAAATAGTATTTAAATATCGGTATGTGTGTACTTTTAATACAAGAGATTGAAATCAAATACAATTTGTATTGAAACAGGAAGCCATTACAAGCAAGCGTCAGCCGTAGGTAATTATGAATATAAATTGTATTAAAACAGCTGCAAGGCAAAAGTGGCAACCCGTTTTCTGCTTAATAATATGAAATAAACAAATTAAATATGCCTTATCCTAAAGGCGCGTTGAAATACTTTGAGGTTAAATATACCAATTAGCAGATAAAATTAAATGCGATTAGCATTAAGATGTGTGTGAAAAATAAATAAATAAAATAATTCTATTTTTAATTGACTTAGAAGATAAATACCTTCATAAAATATTCTTTCATTACTATTTTTTTTTTTATATATTTTGTATTAATTATCAGGAAAAGTATCTAAAAATTAAATTGCAGGTTATAATGTATTGTATTATAATACTTTTGTATTATGAAAATATAATACAGATTCGTATTACTGATATTATTAAGTTTTAATATATTTTGTATTAATATCATAATTGTAATATTTGCCAGGTATTAAATTTCAATACATTTCTGGTGTTGTCATAAATGTAACTCAGAAAATATTAGAAAGTACCCCAACATTTTTAACCATAGATAAAATGTTAAAATTCGGGTTAGTTTCCGAGTTCTACTAACAATATTGAAAAGTGGCCAATGTGACCATTCTCTTAGAAACGCATGGGTGAATTGGGTAGAGTTTTCGGTTTAAGGCATGCTTATGGGACCAGCAATCATATTCAATAATAAAAACCCTTGCACTTAATTGCTCGTTTCTAAGAGGTATATATAATAGCATTTTCAGGGGTTAATTTTTAAAAAACAAGCGCGACAAGTTTTTTTCTTTCACGACAAATTTAAGACAATTAATCCAATTATTGGATTTTAAGAATTTTGAAGTGGTAATACTTACTTAATGGACATATTTAAATTTCTTACCAAAAAGCCAAATTTTACTAATATAACAATTATTTATTGCTAATTCAACTCACATAATGACCAAGCATTTTCATACATGTGATGGAATTTACGATAGATTCCTTTGAATAATTTTTGTATGTGAAATCAAACTGAAGAATGATGAAATACAAATTGCCAGACAATATAAGACTTGAATGCTGGAACACTCAGGTGTTTGAACCTAAAATGGTGTCCTCATCATTTCTGTCTCTAAATGGGAAAACACAATTTCCCTATTTTTTATTAATAAGAAATACACCACGTTGTGCTTCATCATTGAGACGCAAATAATGTCTGAAATAAAAATCACTTTCAAAATAATTTTTATATTTATTTTTAAGTAATTAGTAATTACTCTGAATCAATAAACCTTAAACAAAAATTTTCCCTCAAAGACTTCTATAATAGGAAAAAAGCAATATTGACTAACTCTCTCTGAAACAGAATTTAACTGAAGTTATCACTGGTGATGGATACTTACTTATTATATGTACTCAAATTAATTGACTGTGGGTTGAACAAAAAAATCTACAAAGTCACAATCAATCATTTGGAAAGAAAAAAAAAATAAATTCATGTTTGATAAATTGTGTACCAAAATACACGGAAATTTAACAAAAAAAATTGTTTTCTTAAGTAAATAAAAAAATAATTAAAAATTTAATTCTATTTATTTATTTTTTTTTTGTAAGAAGAAAGTCAATCACAACCAAAAAAAAAAAAAAAAAAAAAAAAGCAACAATCAATTCAAATGTTGACGTCAATCGATTATATTCTATTTCAAATTTCCTGAAAGACTGAGCAAACAACAACACCAACCAACATTACTCTCGCAGCACCCCCATGAGGCCTGTCAAAATCATTCGTCTTGGAATGTTTATCCGCGGAGAAAATAACAATTCTTTATTTTTATTCCAAAATCCGTTATTACCATCATTTGAGGACGAAAAGCATTAGGCAGTTCTTAATAAGAGGTGAATCGTGCTTTCCCTGTATAACTTTTAAACTTCCATAAATTTTCCCAAAATACGTTCATTTAAATGATTAAATGGCAATCTATTAGAAAAGCCATAAATCGTGTTGAGCCAACCTCCAAAAATATGTACATATATATATGTACATATATTTGTGAAGGTATGTATATGTTTCTACCATTAAGGTGTACGTTTTAGCTTGAAGCGTTAATAAATAAATTTATTGGAATTCTCTCTTTGGTTATATGAGCCGTTCACTATGGCGTATACGTACTTTTTTGTTTTATTATTTAATCATGTCAGAATATGTATTGTATACATATGAGTCCTAAGGAAACATTATTTTATTTATAGTGGACACACGAAAGCAGGATGGTTACGGCTCAAAATTGTTTTAGAATGTCTGTTTTATTTAATCTTTTACTTTTGTATTTAATGTCAGAGTCAGATTTGATTCATTGTGAATTTACCAAACAAAAATAGGGAAGAACGTTCATGTGGAAATATGTATATACATGGATACATAAATAAGACTTCTGTAAAATTGTGAATATAATTTCTTTTGATTTTGTATGCGAAGCTTTGAAAACTGTCAAGGAGCTTAACGAAGAAAAGGGATGTTGTGGAAATTTATGAACGGGACCTAACAATTATTATAACTTTTGTTTTGTGCATGTTTAAATATATTTTTTGACTTTTCTCGACAGTGACAATATTCAAATAAATTTTGCTGAAATGAAATTTTATATGGAAATGACATATAAATTGTTTGTAAAATTTCTTAAAATTTTGATATGAAGACGCAGTAAGCGTTTGCGTATGTTGAATAATTTAAGTTTTTAACTTTCTAGGGGTGCACTAAAATTGTTGGTATGGGAACAAAATATTTTGAAAAAAGATTAATTCGTACAAAAATTGTTTGTTCCTGCTATCATTGAAGAATGGTACTTCAATTTTTGTGATACAATAGCTAACCCTTTTATTAAACAAAAATATTATAATTGAAAATTGATGACCCACTACAACTTTTTCAAATTCAACTTTTAAATGGGCAAATAAGGATTGACGTGCACTAGGGAGAACATTTATTATATTAAGAAATTTCAAAGTTGATTTGTTTGTAGTTGAAAGCATTAAAATTAAAAAATGTTGATGATTAATTGACAGAAAAAAATATATTAATGAAGATATGAACTTTTTCAAGTCAAAGCGGTTTTATAGTCTTACAATATTGATGTCAACGTTTAAACAATACAAATTCGTACGATTATTTTTTGTTATTCCCCAAATTAGTGCTGGCCACGATAACAGAAAAGTCTTGGAAACTGAGAGACTGAGACCAAACCGTTCTTTCAAGGCCAAAATTTACCAATAATTTCAGTTGTGTTGTTTGGTTTCGGAAAAAAAAATAGATTTTTGAATGTTTAGTTTATTACAAATAAAAACTTCTCCTAATTGGTTTCTCGGAAGCGGCTCTAACGGTTTGAATGACATTTTCACTGTTTTATCTCTTTACCAAGGAGAAGGTTTTAGCAATTATTTTAATTAGAACGACCCACTTCAACCCTTCATTTCTCTGGAACCAATCATTTGGATGACATTTTAATTTATTTTGCTTTGTTTCTCTGAAGCCATTTATTTGAATAACATTTTCAGGCTTGGTTAATCTTAGCTGGAAGAAGTGACTTAAATGCAATCTTCCTCTCGCATTTTTTCTTATATCTTGGTTTCTTGGAAACATCTCCAATGATTTTGTAACAGCATTGATTTCCTGATACGATATTTTCACGAAAAATTAATGTTTCGAAAAACTAATCGGAACTTTACTAAGACATTGTGAAAAAAGCCCTTGAAAATTTTTAAGACAGTACAAAAACTTTAGTTAGTTAGAGAGCCTATGCCTATTGGTCGATAGGAAAAAGTGTGCACACAACAAATAATTAGCTTGCAGTTTTGAACAATTGTTGTCATAGGTCATACTTTCTAAATTAGTCCCTAAAAATATAGAGAGTGATTAATTTGCCAAAAATCAATCAGGATTATGTGTTTAGCAGAGTAGTTTTTGGAAACTTCATTGCTCTCTATCTTCCTAGGGACTAACTATAGAGAACTTTTTCTCAAAATACTTTAAATGGTCTAAAAAAAACCCTTCAATACAATGTTTTATAAAAATCAACCATGAAGTTTTCAAAATATTTGTTTTCAGAAAAACTTGAGCATTTTTTAAAAATCCAACAACTATTTTTTTTTCAATTTTGGTAAGGAAAACTATTTATATTGCTTATTAGCTTTTCCTTGTGAAATTATTGAAGTCAAAACTACTGTTTTAAGGAAAATTGAAAATAAAAAATGGTTCTTTGGTGAGGTACCATTAATAACCATTTTTTCTTAAATGGTTTCCTATCCAAAGGTAGCCTTTATTCAATAAAATGTATATAATATTTTTTAAGAAAAGTTGGTGAGTCGTTTTTGGAAAAAATAAGATTTTGTAAGGTTATTAAAAAAAATTTTACAGCACATACCGTTATTTTTTGTTCTTAAAAAAAGTTTAAAATGTATGGGCAGAATCACCAAAAATCACTTTGCACCAAACTTTTCGAATAACGATCTTACTATTAAGGTTGTAGCCGAACAGATAAATAGACAGACAGACAGACAGAATTGTGAGACCAACTTTTTTCGTTTTCCCTATCATCATTATGACAAGCCGGATCAAAATCTCGAGTTCAATTTTATAACGCAATGCATTACGTGCCATATAAATAGTTCTTATTGATAGCAAGTGAAAACATATGGTTGGGGTGTCTATGTTCTCCTGTTAAGGCAGTAGGGGTAATTTTCTTGACATATATATTACAAAATCAGCGGCAACACCAAAAAGATCACATATGTTTTTTTTTTTCAAGGACTCCATTCTTGAATTGACTTTTTAAATTAAGTCATTTCCATATAATCTTTTTAAACTCAGAATAATTAAATAAGAAAGTTTTTTTTTCAAAATTTTACTAGTATAAATTTTAATTTTTGAAAAAAAAACAAATTAAAAAATCTCCTTTTTTCTTAACTTTTTTTTCAAAATACATTAAAACGATAATTTTTTCAGCAAATATACAGATTTTGGAGTGTATCATTCTAAAATTTTCTTTTTTCATATACTAAAATTAATACGATCTACTACAAAAAACTATAAAATTTTGCAGGCAGCAACTATTAATAGAACTTGGCATAGAACGTGTTTTTTTTTTTAATTTTCTCATTATTCACTAAACGGATTTAGATACATTTTTATATACAAATTTTAGAAAAGATTTAATAATATTGCATATCAAAATGTAAAAAACAGGTTTTTGAATTTTTTAAAAAGTTTCAAATTTTTTTTTGAAAATTCGGTATTTCAAAAACGGGTTGACATTTTTTTTTTAATTTTACTTTTATGTGTGCATGGATAAATACTTTAGTTTTGCACACCAAAAGATTTCCTTAAAAATGTTTTAAGGATTTTATAAGTATATTAAAATTATTTTTTTAGAAAACCGCTGCAAAGGTTAAATTTTTTTTCCATTCAATTATATTTAATAAAGCATTAAAATGGCGTTCTTGTTTTTCATCTCAAACTCTCAACGAAGTTTTAGCTAGGTTAAATATCGTATTTCATGCTTTTAAACATTGTTCTCTCATAATTTCCATGTCAACGTCTTGAACATAAGAGCAAGTACGTGCGACCCAGTCGTGTATTTTGCTATAACTGAATAGCATAGCATGTTAAATTATTTCTGGATTTCCACATTAAATTAATAGGATATCGAACATTAAGTTATGTTAGTTTAGATTTTCATATAAAATTAACTAGATTTTCAGGTAAAATCAACAAGAATCTTAGGTTAAATTTACAGTTTTACTTTTTTAGTGTAGTGGTAAATTTACAAAATACCATGCAGATTTATCTGTAGCTAACTTTGATTTGACATGAAAGTAAAATCTGATCTACGATTTTGAAAATAAATAACTCAAAAGTCAGGCAAAATAAACCAGAAACTGATTTTTTTTTCTGAGTACTGGTGTGTGGGTGTGTGTACCAAAACGTTACGGATTTTTGTTGCGTTAGCTGGGGTCTGTTTTTGTACTTTAAATCTTCATTTATTCTTATTTATTCCTCTGGAAACAAACGAAATTGTTAAATTGATGATTGAAAAAAAGGCTCTTAATTAAATATTTCAAAATCTTTCTTTTACATTATGCATATGAAAGAACATTGTTCAGCTTTCAATATGGGGTAACATTACCTAATAGTTAAAAAAAAAACGAATCGACGAGTGATCAAAAATAAGCCATTTTATTAAAAATTTCTTAAATAACATAAATCTAGCTCTAGGATACATTCATTTAAAAGAAAGACAAATCCCCTAATGTATGAAATATATTTTGATAAGGACTGCAGGCACCCTTTTCCTTCCTCTCTTGGCCTTCGTCCTAGCAGCAAAGATGAAATGCAACAAGAAAATTCATATTTCCGGTCATATGAAAAAAAAATTCAATACCACTCAAGTCCGCTTGTCTACCCTTAGATTTTCTGAAAAAAATGACGTTGGTAAGTTTTTTCCCAAAGCCAAGCATACATCAGTTAGCTTTTGCTTTCACATCCGGGTATCAAAATTAACCTGTAAATGTACTTGCCTACAAGTGAAACTAAATGACCTTTCACACCCTAAAAAACAAAACAAAAGTGCGAAAACAGCTTTGGATTCCCTTCAAAATATGTGCATAGTTCAGCTGGTCTTACGAACAGTCTCCCAGAGGCTTCCTTGTTAACGGGGAGATTTCACCTTTGCCCAAGATCAGAATACAAAACAGGCAGAAAAACATGGTGATCGATATGCAAAAACTTGTTGTCTTCCTCGTGCAAATAGCGTATGCATGAAATGTCTTCCTGAATTTGTTAGTCATAAGTCAATTTTGCTGAGCATTACGTGTGGAACATCGGAACTACCATTGTTTTAAATTTCTGTTGTTAACGCATGAGTTCAGCAAAACCCTTTTTTTATCCGATGGAAATCTTCAAAAGACACTCGGTAAGAATCGGTACCAAGTAGAGTGGGACTCTTACCACACTAAAACCACCGGTGAATCAGGACCAATCTATGAAAGATCGACAAATGATTTTTCTTTCTTAATTTATCAGTCGCATTGTGGGAAGTTTAAGTTATAACACTTTCCCATAGCTTTTAGACCATCAGCTCATGAGGCTTGGTTCTTCTTAATCTCCGAACATTGTCTCGTACACTTAAGACGGTCTCCATTTCGGGGTTGGTTTGACTTTGCAGTCGCTGATTGTGTGATACAGCGTGTTTTTTAACCACTTCTGTAACCATTTCAATTTGAAGGTCACGATGTAGATCACTATTTCTTATATACCAAGGGGCATTTATTATTCCACGAAGGACCTTGCTTTGGAATTTTTGGATGGGTTCAGCATTTGTTTTCTTTGTACAGCCCCATAGTCGGATGCCATATGTCCAAACGGGTTTCAGTACTTGCTTATATAACATTAGCTTGTTCTGGATAGATAGGTCAGAGTTCTTTCCTAGTAACCAGTACATTTTTCTGTACATCAAGTTTAGTTCGTCTTTTTTTTTTTTTGATGTGCTCTTTCCATTTAAGCTTTGCACCCAAAGTCATTCCAAGGTATTTGGTAGTATTGGAGTAAGGTACTGTTATACTGTTTATAAGAATTGGAACATTGTTTATTTTTGGTGTTTGTAAACTTTATATGAATCGATTTTTTTCATTTAGTTTGATTCGCCATTTTTGCGTCCAACCACTAACTTTATCGACTGCATTTTGCAGTTTTTGTGTAGCCTTCGTAACGGATTTATCTGGCACCAATATTGCAGTATCATCAGCAAAGGTGGCCATGATAGCGTTGATGTCCACTGGAATATCCCTTGTATATAACAGATACAGGGTTGGTCCTAGGACATTTCCTTGTGGTACACCGGCTTCAATTTTCTTAAGTTCCGAGTAATTTTGGTCGTACCGTACTCTAAAGAGTCGGTTCGTAACGTAGAATTTCAGTATTTCGTAGTACTGCCTGGGAAGATCCCTTTGCAGTTTGTACTCAAGTCCCAAGTGCCAAACCTTGTCAAATCTTGAGCAACATCTATGAATATAGCCGAGCATACTTGTTTTTCTTCAAGTGCCTTTTCCACAACATCCATAATCCGATGCACTTGGTCTATCGTGGAATGTTTATTTCTAAATCCAAACTGATGGCTCGGAATTAGTCTTCTTTCTTCTATTATTTTGCTTAGTCTTTTCAGAAGCAGTTTTTCGAAAACTTTTGCCATGATTGGTATAAGCGATATAGGTCTGTAAGATGTTACTTCTGTTGGTGGCTTACCTTGTTTAAGTATAACAATGACTTCTGCAATTTTCCAATGATGTGGCACATATCTTAGTTTAAGGCAAGCATTTATTATAAATTGGAGTTTTTTGAAGGCTATAGAAGGCATTTCTTTCAAAACCTGAGCAGTTATTAGATCGTACCCTGGTGATTTTTTGTTAGACAACTTATGTTGACTCCTACTTCTTACTTCTTTGAGCGTGACAATAGGAATTTCACATTCGTCGTTTCTATCAACAAACTGTAAGGGATCTGTAGCTGTGCTTGCTGGAAATGGCTTAAAAACATTCGCGAGATAAATCAATTAAGTCCCATTACGTGAGGGACAAATTTGTTACGTGCAAAACACGCACGAATTTAATATCTTAAGACCTTTTATTAAGAGCCGCAAATCTGCTAATAGTCATAACAAGTATTACATTTCAATTGGAATCAAATGTAGTTGGAGCATCTTTTATAAAAACTTGAATTTACTTTAGCTATATTGAAATTTTCATACTTTGTTTTCAGGTAGCCTTAAATTCTATTAATTGAGCCATTTTTTCTTAAAATCAATTTTTTTGAGTGAAAAATATGTGTAGTAATAAGGTTTTACATCAAACTATTGATAAAACTGATTTTTCCAATAATTTAAGTATTTTTCCAATCGAACCATATGTTTTCGTCTAAAATGGCATTTGAACACTAGAAGTTGTGACCTTTTTGACTTCTAAGCCTATAAATACTAAAATATATGTGCAATGTTCCCATAAATATACATTTATGTTTAATCCTTACCAGTAGCATCACTACTTGCTAATCTGTAAAATAGGTTTATCTTAAATGTTTACCCTATTTGTAACAGAATACATGCTTAAAAACTGCATTTTTATTATTACAGCCAAAGTGTCAGTTAGGTTTTCTTACCTTATTTAAGGTGAGAAATATTTAATCAACAATTATAATTCGCTGCTTACGAGTTTTTTTTTAGCTTAAAAAAACCTAAAAATAGCTGAGAATAAGAAATGCAAGGCCTTTTATGGTTTTAAGGTTATCAAGCGTTACGTGTGCGACAACTTTCGAAGTTGGATTCCACAAATTCAATGAAAATTTAAATTTCCTTCAGATTTAAATTATAGTAGATAAACTCTGTTTACCAACATATCTTATATTTTTGAATCTTTTTTAAAATGGGAGTAATATAAAAAATTTACTCTTAGCGTTACGTGCCGGACAGACAAAATACCTTTATTCTAATCTTAAGACAATAAATGCAGATTCTTTTGTTTTGAAGGTATTTTTTAAATACCTCTTGTTTTGATTGAATTAACTTCACATCATAAATCATAAGCAGCAACAAAATGAATTACTGTCCATATTGAAAAAAATCCGATGAAAGCAGCTGGGGCTTATTAAATAACCTTTTTTTTAAACTTTACTTGTTTCATAAGAGTGACATGAGAAGCTTCACATCACCACACAAAATTAATCTGGGTAACTACGTTTTAAATTTCACATCTGATTACCGTTTTCCATGGAATGCTCCAATAAACATTTTTCAACAATTTCACACCACTTTAAAATAATTCTGTTACTATACAAATTATTTTTCGCATCTGGACCACCGCACCGCCCCAACACAGCTTATAAACAATAAGCAATTCCAAGAAATTTGCAACAATCATTATTATTTTAAATCATTTATTTTAAAATTTTTGTTTTTTGCTTGTATACGATTTTTTTAATTGAAATTTTAATTAGAAATAATATTTCATGTAGGCAATGTATGAAAGTATGTAGTAAGAGTATTCTGTTCTTGATTTCTCCGAAAATCTTGGCATTAATTTGGTTGAGAACCCCTTATAAGAAAAATCAGCCAGTTGCAGCCTAACTTTTAATTGGTAGGTATTGCAGGTAATCGGGTGTTATAAGTTTTTTTAATTTACCTAATTACGTGAAACAAAAAATAGAATACAGAAAAATAATATACAGTGGGACTTTGAGTTTTTTCTTATATTTACCTAATTATCAGTCAAAATTGTTATTGAAATGTTTATATCGTTACATTTGCTGTAAATTAAGCCATAACCATATTTTTACAGTACTTTGTTCCAATTCAATTTAATGGAGTTTTCCTGGTAAAAAAAGCTAGAAAGCCAAAAGTTTCTTTTAACTTCAAGAAATTCGCAGAAGTGATTTTTCCAAATTTTTAACGTAAGGTTTTTTTGTTACTTTTCAGAGGACAGATTGAATTTTTTAGCTCCAAAAATATCGCTACTTGTCATACCACCATTAATTATCTCAAAAACTGCTTCAAAGATATTGATTGAAAAAAAAACAATGGATGAAAGTAGATAAAATGTACTTTTTGGTGGATAAGAAATTTACCAAAAACTCTTATTAACTGTACCAGCCAAATAACGACTTTTTGGATTTTCGATTTTCAACGCTGAAACGATTTCACTTAAAGTTTCTATGGAAAAGCTCCTTTAAAATATTAATAGTATTGCATAGGTACCAAATTTTGGATTTTAAAGAAAATATTAAATTTTTTTCTTTGAAAATTCAATATTTCAAAAGCGGGTTGATGATTTTTTTCTCTTCAAACTATGTTAATGAATGTATTTTAACATGCAGTAGTTGCTCAATTCAGTGAATCTCAAAATAGTGAAGTATCAACAATAGTGAACACACAAAATTTAAGTAAATAAAATGTACGACTGGGTTGTACGTACTTACTCTTATGTTTAAGGCGCTGAGTGCTTAAGAGCATTATGTATGTAAAGACATGGAAATTATGGGAGAAATATGAAATACGATATTTAAATAAGCTGAAATAACTTCGTGGACACTTCTAATCGAAAAAATTGACAGCCATCTTAGTTCTTGATTGAATAGGATTGTATAAAAAAAATATTTAAAATAGTTGGAGGGGTTTTCCTAAAAAACAATTTTTTTTAAATATCAAATTCTAAAAAAATTTTAAGGAAAACTTTTGGTATGCAAATCGAAAGTATTTATTTATGGGCATGTAAAAATAACACTTTGAAAAAATTGTCTTCCCCTTTTTTATAATATCGAATTTTCAAAAAAAATTTGAAACTTGTTTTAAAAATTCAAATTGCTTTTAATAGTTGCGTTTTGTAATTTTTATAATTTTTAGTAGCATGACGCACTAATTTTAACATATAAAAAAGTTTAATAAAAATCA
Organism: Dasysyrphus albostriatus; assembly: GCA_946251815.1. Classification (NCBI taxonomy): domain Eukaryota; kingdom Metazoa; phylum Arthropoda; class Insecta; order Diptera; family Syrphidae; genus Dasysyrphus; species Dasysyrphus albostriatus. The sequence continues at coordinate 189,278,313 of OX276335.1, read as the reverse complement.
TAGCAGCCATTTTAACATTTGGATGGATGGTACCGTTATTTTTCATAAAAGTACATTTTTTTCTTAAATTACTTTACAAAGTGTAAAAAAAAACTAAAATATCAGGTTTGATAAAAATTGACCATTAAGTTTTTATAATATTTGATTTTCCAAAAAAAATTAAAGTTTTATTAAAAATAAAAAAAAAATGAAAATTTTTGTAAGAAAAACGGGAGAAGGTCAAAATTCTGGTTTTAAAATTCCGCTTTTCATGCAAGTCGCAAACGGTAATTCCACATAGTCACATTGGAACGTTCGACTTGGCGAATCGCAAGTCATAATAGATCCCAATGATTTAAAAATATGTCCAAATTTCTTTGAAATATTTTTGTTGTACAAGAGCACAAGAGCTTTCCTCTCTACAGTGTTGAATGTTGAAACTCAAAAGCCACTGTAAAGCCTTTATAATAAAGGGTGTACCTTTCTTCTTGGCTCTAATAAAGATGTCCACAATGCCCGTGTCCTGAGTGTGTAAATTAGATCTACTGTCGAAAATTTTTTGCGGAAAACAGCTTGTGTCTCTATCAAGAGATTGAGTACTTACACTCAGTTTTAAAGCCTATTGTAGAGCAGAATCTTAAGAATTCTCCTTGAATTGTTTATTTTTACGTCAAAATTAATAGAAAATTGGCCAGTCTATATTTCTTGAGCGCTCAGTATTTTTCTTCAATTTTTGAACAGAGCAGGAGAATTAAATACAAGGTTTTTTAAAAGGGACGCTACAAAAGTAGAGCGACAGGGACAGCAAACGACACCATATTTCTTGCCACTCTTTTGACACTTCTCTTCAGTAAGGTTTGCCGTTTTATGATGATAATATATACGAGTCGAAATTATTAAAATTTACTACCGAAATTCGGAGTCAGTGGCCTCAACGTTAAGAGCGCTACGTCCAATTTATGGTCGTCATTGACCATTGACGCAAGAACTGAAGCCGCTTGACCACCAGAAGCGTCGTATGTTCGTGAATTGGGCTGAGCAACAACTTGAAAATGATTCGGATTTTCATCGAAAAATCATCTTCAGCGATGAGGCTCATTTCTGGTTGAATGGCTTCGTCAATAAACAAAATATGCGGTATTGGCCAGGCAGCAATCCACACGTACTCCATGAGTCATCATTGCATCCCGAAAAAATTACGGTTTGGTGTGGTTTATGGGCCAGCGGCGTCATTGGGCCGTACTTCTTCCGTGATGATCAAGATCGGCACGTTACTGTGAATAGGGATCGCTACCGTTCAATGATAACCGAATATTTTTGGCCCCAATTGGATGATATGGACTTGGAGGACATGTGGTTCTAATAGAAGGGCCGGCGCCACAAGCCACACAGCGAATGTCACAACCAATTTATTGGAAACCAAGTTTGGAGAACGTGTTATCTCACGAAATGGTCCAGTCGCTTGGCCGCCTCGGTCGTGCGATTTGACGCCGTTAGACTATTTCCTGTGCGGCTATGTCAAGTCTATGGTCTATGCCAACAAGTCAGTGACGATTGATGAGATTCGTACGAACATCGAACGTGAAATTGCAGCAGTATCGGGCGATTTATGCTTGAAAACCGTCGAAAATTTCGTAATTTTTTTAAACGTACACCAGGAAAAAAGGGTCCAGACGTTAAAATAATTAATTCATGATTTATTAAAATTGCTATCGACGCAGTATTCCAACCTCTTTAGCATATCTAAAGTCAGAGGCGGCACTAGACCAAAACGAGGGAAGTGCGAGATTTTCTTAGCTTAAAAATTAAAGTTATAAGACCTTTTAATGTTTAATGCACTTAGTACATACTTACGAATCTTGAGTCGTGAATCCATTTAAAACATTGCATTTTTGTTCACCCCCTGAACGTGCTCGTGAAGCTGTGTGGAGAAAAAAAGTGGAGAGTTTTCGTTTACGAGCAATTATTTTCTAAAATGTACCAAAACTTGACACTAGAAAAAAAGTCTGTTACATTTCTTGCTTGTATGCTTGTGAATTTGAAAAATTAAAAAAAATGCCTTTTGTATATCTGCTTTTTATTTTTTTCAAATCAATTGAGGCATTGTGGTTTTAAACATTAAATGTTCAAAACACGTCTGATTCCGTGAGAAATGTCAAAAAAACACTTTCTCCCCTCAAACGGCGGTGTCTAGGGTAAAATGGGGTAAAACTGAAAAAGGGTCAAAAAAATTAATTCTAAATGGGAGCTGCTAGAAGGTACATTTTTTCTTGTCAAGCTTAAGACAACTTTGTCATTTAAGAGTAATACGAAGGAAATCGGTGTTATTAACTTTTAATAAAATATTAAAATAGTTATATCTTTTAAATTGTAAATTTTAGGAAAAAAATAATTTTTATCTGGTTGAGTATGACATACTCAAACTACAAACTACAAACTTTGCATAAATTACTTTTTGATACTTTTCGATAACATTAATTGTTTAAGAATTGTAGATGAAAGTTCGATATTTTCGACATTTGCCCATTTTGGAATCACAATATCTTGTAACTGGAAAAACCATCAAAGCCTTTTAAGTAGAATATTTTTCCATTTACAGACTGAGCATACATTTATTTTGAACACCATTGTCATTCAGGCCCGGCAGATAATATGGGTAGTGTGGGTAGCACTACCCACTCGAGATTTTTTGAGTGGGTACAGTAACCATTCGAGATTTGACGGTATTTTTTAACAAATACAAATTTTATATTTATGCAAAGTAGAAAAAAATATAAAAATGAATAATGTTCAACATAAAATCACTAATTTTATTAATCATATAAGATATTTGTAGCTATTCATATAAACGGAAACGCTGGGGAACGTTTTTTGTTCTAATCTAAGGCCTTGTACCCAGGTCTTTATGAATACTTTTCTCAAAACAAAAAAACATGTAACAAAAATTTCCAAAAATCCTGTTGAAAGAAAGGAAAAATAAAATTAGGAAATACTCAAATGAGTTTAATGTGAATCAAAAAATCCCATACAACTTTAGTCGTATTTTATTGAAAAAGTTATAGCTAGCACAGTAAAATTTCCCTTGGCAAATAACAATAAACCCAAAAGAGTCGATAAATAAGTCAGTAAAAAAGTGGATATAAAAGTTGAGATAACGTTTCGTTACGTTTAAACTTATGTGGTGCTGGAAAAGTACAAAAGTGGGTATAGCGTCTTATTGGTACTTGCATTGCTGCGCTAGCTATAAATACCAATGAAACGCACCTATCAGTGTTAGTTTAATTCGGTGCTCGACTAGAGAAATTGATAAAACTGGTCTGCAACGAAAATGCCCTTAAATCAAACCATACCTACTTTTCTTAAAGATTTTGGCATAGCGAATTTGAATTCGAAGTCAAAACTACTCTAGCACATCATGTTTTCAGACATTTCAAAACCCCGTTTATTCACGTCGTTTTACTTCACCACTTAATATGTTTTAGCAAAACTTCTAATAGGATCTGAAAGAATTTTATTTCATCTCACTATGTAAATCAGTTCAATTTTTTTTAAATTAATTTTCTTCTCAAAACTGCTAAATTTCCAAAACCCACTTAGATAAAAAAATGTAAATATGTACTTATTTGTTTTTGGAAATTTTTCCGTTTTCTATCTTTTAATGGACAAACAATTAAGAGTTAAATAATTCACACTCAGGCCAGTAGGTATTGAAATAAATAGACTTTTTAAAAAAGAGGTGGCTTAATGGGGTGGGAAGCACTGGGAGGGGTGATATGCCAATTTCTTATATTATTTTATTATTAAATTTAGACCTTGGGGAATAATAAAATAAAAAGTCTAACCTATTACTAAATTTTGTGATGTCAAAACCTGGTTTGACAGTACTATCAGTGAAATAAAGTTTGCCCTTAAATATTTCTTTGTTCTTAAATCCTCTGATCATAATCTTCTTTAAATACTTGAATTTATGAATATTGAAGAGAAATTCTAATATCCAAATCTGATGTTTTTTTACAGTGTCAACTGCCGGATTTCGAAATTTCTGCAGTTTTTTTTTTTTTAATTTATCGGCTTAAAATGTGAGCACAAAATTCTGAATTCATGTGAAAGCTAATATTGTGTGGACAAATTCCTCCAAATTTGAGCTAATTAGGCACAACAGTTTGATTGTTTTACCAGGTCAACCTAATCTAAGATGGCTCTATTCTTCAAATCATTCATATTCTTCAAAAATCAATTTAAAAAAAATGTACGTGAAAGATTTCTTCTGAAAAATGATTTCAATTTATAAAAGTCAAATCTATCATAATTTCAAAAAATTCAAATCATTCAAACAAGATTATTTTTGCCGACCAGTGTAATTAAAGCAGATTATTCGGTGAAGTCTACATCCTACACTTGTAACTGTAACTTACGAATTGCCCGAAATTTTAGATCTGTGCTTGTTGTTGAATTTGTGAGAGAAACGAGAAAAGAATCGGGTTGGAGGCATTATTCATCTCTCCACCAAGGCAGTGCCGTCTCTCGTACTTAAAAGGCTCTAGGCTAAAAACGTTGAGGGGCCCATTATCCGACAGCTAAGACCGCGAAAAATTCAAACTTTATAGCACAAATACCACGTAAGCTAATAAAAACTGGTATACCACCAACATCTTAATAATTCCATATAACTCGGAAATCAAGCTCTCCATAAATCTGTTAACCCAAAAAACCCGGATCTCTGAGAGGCCAAGCTCTCGTAGATGATTTAAAAAAATAAAACAGAATAGCTCTCTCCAAAGCTATCCCCAAACCCCTAATAACCCAAAGCGCAGAGAGACTGAACTCTCGTAAAATATTTATAATTGCTTTCTCCAAAGCTATCGACCAAAAAAACCCTGGGTGCTGCAAGCTAGAAGGCAAAGTTATAGAAGATATGAGAAAAAAACCCGAATTCTCTCCTTTAATTGAAAAAAAAAAAAAAAAATAAAAGAAAAATTCTCTCTTATTGGCTTTTGCATAATCAAAAAATGTTAAATAAATAAATTTAACGTATATTAAATTATAAGACTAAAAATATTTATTTTTATTTTAAAGTTTGGAAAAAAATTGAAATTTACCGCCACTGGCTCTTGTATCCGATTGAAAAAAAAAGTATTCTGTCGTCTAGGGTGTTAGGTTCGTGAGGTTGATAGCTTTGGGAGAGCTGTTTAGTTTTATTTTTTTTTTTAAATCTTACCTAGAGCTAGGCCTCTCTGAGCATTGGGTTTATCGTTTATGGCGAAAATAACTTTGGGGAAAGCAATTAAAATTTTTTAAATCTAAGAGAACTTGGCCCCTCTGAGTTCCGAGTTTATTGGGTTAGTAGCCGGAATCGGGGGCCCTTACAAGCCTGGGGCCCTGGGCTTGAGCCTACACAGCCTGTGCATAAAGACGGCACTGCATCAAGGCAAGGGTTTTATGATTAAAAAAAATGATTAAAAAGAGAAAACAAAAAAAACTTGGAAAATTGGTGTAATAACTATAAAATTGCTGTTTTTTAATTTTTTTTTACTGGTACTTTTCAGCTATGTGGAAGGATTATGCTCAGTTATAGTAAGATTTAAAGTTTATTTGCGTCCAAAATAGAATAAATTAAAAAAACAATAACTTATTATTCATAATATTTCATCATACTAACTATAACTACCCACTCGGGCTGAACATAATCTACCGGGCCTGTTGTCATTAACGAGTCATTTACGAGTTGTCATTTACGAGTTAATTTCGGCTCTTGACCAAACTCTTAAAATGATTATATCTCTTTAACGGAAAATGTTAGATCAAAAAATTTAACACATTCATGTTAGGGGTCAAAACAACTACAAACATTACATAACATTATAACATTTACCATTAAAGAGCTATTCCCAAAAAAAAACAATATTTTCGTCAATTTGAAATAGCTTTATATCCTTAACCAATGGTTTTACGAAAAAAAAATGTCTGAATCTCTTTTGTAGAGAATTGCATGATTTACACAGCTTTCTAATATTTTTTTTTTCGATATCTGTCACCGTTCAAAGATTATAGGCCAAAAACCAACTTTTTCGACACTTTACCTTGAATAACTTTAAATGCTCGAATGGGATTGACTGGAACTTTTGGCAGTTGTTGATTTATTATGTCCAAAGGAAACAATTTTTAGTCTGATCTGAATTTTGGCAAGGTTTGCACATTGTTATGTCTATTTTGACTGGACTATATGAAGCCTTTTCAGATAAATTTTATTTCAGTAAAACTTTAAAATAACAAACCTTCTATCATCAATGAAATTTGAAAATATACACATATTGCCTTTTTTTGTTTTGACACAATTACAAAAATTCCTACCTACATCCTAATTTCAAAGTGCTTTGTATTTCCAGTTTACTCTATATAGTTTTAGAATGAAAAACGGCCATTACCCACAGTATATTATTTAGTCAAATAAAAATTCCTAACAAATTCACCATTGTTTTATATTATATTCAAATTAAAATAAATCCACAGAGACACAAACAGAAACACAAAAAATTGCTTATCTTTTTCAATTTGCAATTTGCAAACACCTATAAACATTCTCTTGTTTCAAGCTCAATGGGTTCCGATGAAAGCCAAACAAATGGCACGAAATTCCTCAGCAAATAATAGATACAGCAATAGCAATACATACATAGATAGTAGTAGCATCAGAAATACAACAATCCTTGCATTGAAAATGGAAAAAAGTGTTGTTTTTTTTCTTCAATTTTTGTTGTTCTGCATATTTACCCAGCACCTAGCTATACCCACCATCCTTAAAAAATACCAAACGACAATTCATCCATAATACGCCATACATCATGTTGCTACATTGTGTATTTGTGTGTGTTTGTGTGTGTGTGTTACAATTCCATTTAGACTTTTTGAACGAAATAAAATATACGCAAAACTATACACCTAGCAAAAATCCATTTGCACACCTCTTTCCATTCCTGATGCCTGTTCCACATTTTCATTGTCCTGAGCTCACATTAGCTCGGCTTTAATATCACCATGCCAGGAAAATGGCTTTTTTCCCTTCATACATATTCCCACATGCACCTACTTATGTACCTGTATCTGTATATACCTACATAAAAGTGTTTCTACATACATATATGCTAGAATAACAGAGGCTTATTGGTATAAGGGTGGCTAAAAGCATTTTCCAACAACGAACAACCCACACACATGATTGCTGTGTGAATAATAAAGCATTGTGCATAGTTTTTCACTTTTCTCAGCGTGAACCATGGACACAAAAAATAAAAAAAATTAAAAACAAAGAAAAGTTAGTATAAACACAACGCAAGGGAAGAAACAAAAAAATAAAATAAATAAGGGAAAACTCCAAAGCCGTATAGCTTTTCTTTATTGTTTTCTAAGCGAATAGTTTTTTTTTTTTCTTGAGAAAGAAAATCTGCAGCAGCATCAAGGTATCTTCAATAGCTATATGTAACATGGAGAGGAGGGGGGGGGGTGTTTTGTGCGCGCTAAGGAAACGTCCTTTTATCCTGGTTTTTACAATTTGTACTATACATAGTCGTACATACATAGTTGTAAGTAGAATCTGACTTTATCTTTTGGTCCGAAAAGAAAAAGTTAAGCAAACAAAAATATACCAAGCCAAACTCTCCTCGAAACGCAGACACAGAAATTTTATTCGTTTTTTTGCTTAAACGACGTTTGCCACCACCTCACCCCCATTGGCGTCGTCGTTGGTCTGTCGCCCCCCACCACCGTAGTCACTAGTCCTCTTATTGTTCTGGGCTTATTGCAAAAAGGATTGCTTTTTCAAATGCATAAACAACGGCAGGCGGTGTGGATCTTGGCTAAATGCCATTTAAGAAACACAAGAAAACTTTGGATATATACTTATTCTTTGAGAGAATGAGACAAAAATTGGTTAGAATTTGTAGAGTAAAAAGCACAGGAAATGCTGCCGAAAGATTTCTCTAACCATGAGCTGAGCATGAGATAAAGTTCCCTATAATTGCGTTTCCTTACTCCTCCCTTCCTCCTCATTTTCCTGCTCATCCGAAAATTCCATTTCACAAAGAATCTCATGCAAAATATGAAAATTAATTTCCCACAGAACATTTTCTCAACTAAAGGAAAATGTTAAGAAGTGGTTTAGAGGGGAGAGGGGGGGGGTGAAATTCAGCCATATATAGTGTTTTGTATATAGTGGTGATAGTTGTGAAAGGATGCCAATTTTTATATCCCCCTTAGCTGGGACTAAACATTGGATGTAGGTATAGAAAAGAAAAAGGGAAATCTAGAAAAAGATCTCCAGTGGGGCTTACAACACTTTAACACTCCCCTATTCCCTGCCTATACACTCACAGATCATACATCCTCTAAACCCAAGTTAACTTCCTATGTAAGTGGATGAAAAAAGTTTTGTGGTGATGTGTGTATGTGCACTTTGCCAAGAGAAATGTGGCGTGGGTACTGATAAGTATTTTTTTTTTTTTCATAATCGGTTCCGATAAAGGGGAAGAGGGGGTGAAAAATACAGTATAAGAGGAATAACATTCGTTTCCTGGAGTTTGTGCAGCTGATGGTTTATTCAAGCAGAGGCTCCGTGGCAAAAAGTATAGGAAGAACACACTTTATACTAATACATCAATTTAGTATGCATTAGTGAAAACTGCATTAACGTCATTTTACATAAAACGGTGCTGTGTTAAACTTTCTATCCATATGTTTTTTTTTTAACTCGCGATACTTACTTTTAAAGTAAGCAACACAGTTTTGCTAGAATGTTTAAAACATTAAATAAGAAAATTTAATGCACTTTTTAAATGTTCTGTAAATAAATAAATTGATTTTTACAAAAAAAATTGTCACAATTTTGAAAAAAAATATAGTTTTTTTTCGACTTAAATCTTTTTTGATAAGTTAAATGCTCGTCTAAATATGCAAATAAATGCTCCAAATTGAAAACAATTTTCGAAGATCTAAGCCAAACAAAAAAAATAATTTAATTTCCCTTTTCTGGTAACTTTAAATCGAATTTTCTCAAAAAATTCTAGCTTTTTTCAACTTTAAGCCTTTTGAACTAAAAGCTGCATTTTCAAAAACACTTTTTGCATCAGATTTTCGAAAATTGAAAATTAACTAATGAAAAAAATGTATAAAATGCACCAAAAAGCTAGAGCGAGAAGGTTGGGCTAAGACAAGAAAAAAAAATTGTATGGGAGGTTTAGGCAGGAGGGACAATTTTCGTAAAACTTTACTTAAAACAGAAAAAAAATATTTCAAAATAACAGTAAAACTTACAACGCCAAACGTAGCTGAAATGCTAGTTGGGAGCATTTCAGCTTCATTTCGGCCTAACTGAATAGGCTTTCTTTTTTCTATATAACTTTTGTTAAATTTTCTTAAGCAAAAACAAGAGAAGAGAAGTTCTAAAGTAAGTCCTAAAGTTCCAAGGTATGCCCTTGATGGTCTATAAGAAATATAAATGAGCGCTATTTGAAATATTATTATAAAGCTGAGGTTTTGACAGATAGCTTCAAAAAGCTTTTTAAAAAGAAAAAAACACAAGTATAATAGAGTAATCAGTTTTTATGGATAGGAAGATAGGTTGTATATCTACTAGAAGTTGATAATTCAACTTTTACAGAGGTTGAAAAATAAAAGAAAAAAATACATAATTCTAATTTCTTTGAAGTGGTTATGGCTGCATTTTATCCATTTGTAACCTGAAACTGTGTTCCACATACGATTACTTGTTAATTAATGTATTGAAAATAATTATAAAACTAAAATATTTTTTTAACCATTCTAGGAATCGAACCAAGAACTCCTATGCGTCAGTCCAGCACTCTTTTTTTTTTTTTGTTTGTTTTTAAATTAATTTTATTTTTCCATTTTCTTAAAACTATCTTAAAGCTAGACAAAAATTCATAAAAACTAGCCTACTTATCAAAATCTTCGGCCATCTTAGATATGGTTTAGAATATCCAAAAACTTTATTAGCTTTTTTCTTTTTTAGAACTTCTTACAACTAATACTAGCTTCGATACCCGTTTACATGAAAAATAAGCAGTAAATTTGTTGATGACTTCTTAATTTCCTGTTTGGGCCCCTTTCATTTGAGGAAAAAAATAATGTTAAATATTTTTTTATTTCCTTCTTTAAAAGTGGCTTCATTAAACGCTCACACTTAATGTATGTCTTATTTTTTAAAAGAACAAAAAATTAACCCAAGAAAACAATTTCCGCATATAATAATCGTTTTTAAAAGGCCTCTTTTAAACGACTTTTTGAAGTTTGAGCCTCTGTAATATAAATTGACATTTTTTTTTTAAGGTTCGTGTCCAAGATCCCGTACGTCAAAGTGAAGTTTTCGATAAAACTTATAAGAAATTGTTACAAAAAATTTTTCAAGACTGGCTAACAGCAACTGCAATAAAATAATTTATAGAATCTTTACAGAGGCATAGCTTCGGGTTCCATCTTTAAATGAGTTTACAGAGGGCTATTCCAAAAACAGATGCTAGTCTCGTTTAAAATTCTATATCTAGCTTTCAAACAATTTTAAAGAAGCAGTTATCGAAATCATGACTTTTATAAGAAATGTATTTTTGAGGAAAGCTGTATAGAAGCCTTATACATATTCAGACTTGCAGCATATCAATATTTCGAAGCTAATAGAAACCAAAATGTTATTTGGGATGGTATATTTTTTTGGAAGGCCAGGAGTGTCTTCTTTTATTAGCATTTTAAATAAAATTTTGTTAGAGAATAGGTCTTGAAAAACTAATTTTAAAACTCGAAATTTTGAAAAAATGGAAAATTCAATTTTTTTCCTCAAATCTTCGAAAACACATTAAATTTAATTCATTTAACTTATCAAAACATATTTGAGTTGAAAAATTAAAAACAAATTTCTGTTATTTTTTCGAAATTTTTGCCAAATTTGTTTTTAAGTGAAAATAAATTTTTTTAATAATTTGTTTTATTCTAAATCCAAAAACTGCTCAGGTTTTGAAAGAAATGCCTTATAGCCTTCAAAAAACTCCAATTTATAATAAATGCATGCCTTAAACTAAGATATGTGCCACATCATTGGAAAATTGCAGAAGTCATTGTTATACCTAAACAAGGTAAGCCACCAACAGAAGTAACATCTTACAGACCTATATCGCTTATACCAATCATGGCAAAAGTTTTCGAAAAACTGCTTCTGAAAAGACTGAGCAGAATAATAGAAGAAAGAAGACTAATTCCGAGCCATCAGTTTGGATTTAGAAATAAACATTCCACGATAGACCAAGTGCATCGGATTACGGATGTTGTGGAAAAGGCACTTGAAGAAAAACAAGTATGCTCGGCTATATTCTTAGATGTTGCTCAAGCCTTTGACAAGGTTTGGCACTTGGGACTTGAGTACAAACTGCAAAGGGATCTTCCCAGGCAGTACTACGAAATACTGAAATCCTACGTTACGAACCGACTCTTTAGAGTACGGTACGACCAAAATTACTCGGAACTAAAGAAAATTGAAGCCGGTGTACCACAAGGAAGTGTCCTAGGATCAACCCTGTATCTGTTATATACAAGGGATATTCCAGTGGACATCAACGTTATCTTGGCCACTTTTGCTGATGATACTGCAATATTGGTGCCAGATAAATCGGTTACGAAGGCTACACAAAAATTGCAAAATGCAGTCGATAAAGTTAGTGATTGGACGCGAAAATGTCGAATCAAACTAAATGAAACAAAATCGCTTGCGAATACAAACAAAAAAATGAACAAAGTTCCATTTTTTATAAACAGTATAGCAGTACCTTACTCTATTCTGCCAAATACCTTGGAATGACTTTGGATGCAAAGCTTAAATGGAAAGAGCACATCAAAAAGAAAAGAGACGAACTAAACTTGAAGTACAGAAAAATGTACTGGTTACTAGGAAAGATCTCTGACCTATCTATCCAGAACAAACTAATGTTATATAAACAAGTACTGAAACCCGTTTGGACACATGGCATCCAACTATGGGGCTGTACAAAGAAAACAAATGCTGAACCCATCAACAAATTCCAAAGCAAAGTCCTTCGCGGAATATTAAATGCCCCTTGGTATATAAGAAATAGTGATCTACATCGTGACCTTCAAATTGAAATGGTTAGAAGTGTGGGTGTATCCCACAATCAGCGACTGCAAAGTCATACCAACTCCGAAATGGAGACCGTCTTAAATGTACGAGACAATGTTCGGAGATTAAGAAAAACCAAGACTCATGAGCTGATGGTCTAAAAGCTATGGAAAGTGTTATAACTTAAACTTCCCACAATGCGACTGATAAATTAAGAAAGAAAAATCATTTGTCGATCTTTCATAGATTGGTCCTGATTCACCGGTGGTTTTAGTGCGGTAAGAGTCCCACACTACTTGGTACCGATTCTTACCGAGTGTCTTTTGAAGATTTCCATCGGATGAAAAAAAAAAAAAAATTCTAAATTATGTGATCTTCTCACCTTGCTCTGCTAATTTGAGGTTATATTATTCTTTCCTCATCATCATAGCACATCATATATTTATATTTTTTTCATTTATAAGAGCCCAAACGTGATTAGTATGAAGTTAGCAAACCAACTTTGACGAACCGTAAAATGGATAAGTGCATAATTTGTCGTTAGTTAGTTGTGACAATTTCGAATTTCTCTTTCTAATTTTTTTTTTTTAAATCGTAAAAACTTTTCGATGTCAATATTTTATTACTAAAAAAATAGCTATTAATTTATCGTTATTTACTTGTGAAAAAATCAATTTACCATGCGAAGTTTTCTACGTTTTTGGGTAATTTGTTTTCTATGAGTGCCAAGTTACCAAAGCAGCTTTGACGAATCGACAAATGGATAGATGGATAATACGCCGTTAATTAGTCGTTAATTAGTTGTGACAGTTTCAAATATATCGTGCAATATTGTCTGTTTTTTGGGTGCTTTGGAAACCTCACAAGTCTCGAAAAGCGGTAACAGCTTATACTTAATGTATTATGACATAATTTAAAAATATAATTAAATGGCGCAATGTTTTCTGTTTTTTTTTTTGCATCCTTTTCTGGCTTGATGTCATGTTAACAGAGTATCACCATATACACTAAATAATAATCAGTAGTTAATTTATGGTATCACCTAAAAAACAGGTACAAACTGATAATACCAAATGGTTTATGGCTTAATAATTTTTCGTTAACTTGTCTTGAATTATTTGTGGCAATTTCGAATTTGCCGCGCAATGCTTTTTACGTTTTTTTTCCTTCTTTGTTAAAAACCTTCATCGGTAAAAACTGTTCAAACCGAACGATTTACGGCTAAATAAATCATGATTATTAAGTCGCTAATAGGTTTTAATAATTTCGAATTCGTGGTTCTTTTTTTTCTAAAAGTGGTAAAATCTTCTCCATCCACCATTTAATTATTAATAATTACAATTTGCCTTTAATTTGGGTTGATTAGTTGTGACAAAATCAATTTTTTCATGCGACGTTTTCTACGTTTTTATTTTGTGTTTCTTAAATCATATAAAATAAGGAAAAGCTCCAGAAAAGTTCTTAGAACCTATTTATTTAAATATTTTAGTTGAGTAATAATTTGTCTTTAATTGGTCACTGATTATGTGACAATTTTGTCCAATGTTTTCTATGTTTTTTGTTTGAGTTTTTTATTTTATATGAAGTTACATTCGAAAAGCCTTTAAAATTGATTATATTGAACTTTTTCCTGCTTTATTGTCCTTTAACTGGGTCAAATGATGTTTTGTTAAAAAATACATAGAAAACATCGCACGAGAATATTGATTTTGTCGTAACTAATTAACGTCTAATTTGAGGTAAATAATTAAGTAGAAAAATGTTATGTCTAGAAATTTTTTCCTCTTTTCGAAAATAAATATAGAAAACATAGAATAAGTTTCGGATGCTTAACAACCAACCCCACTGAGGAGAGCAAGAAAAATTCCAAACAAGCTTGGAAGCAAGGTTCACAGAACGATAAAATATTTTTTTTTTTTTTTATTATTATTATGTTTATTGTAGCAAAATTTTACATTTTTTCAACATGGCTGAATTGCACAATTTACATAGATATCGTTATATTCTACCTTACTAATGTCAATTATAACTACAGTATTTGAGATATTTTATTTAATTAAAATTTTATTCGAAGGAAACTACTGACAAAACCTTCATTCAAAATGAAAAAAAAAAGATTAAAAATGACGTAAATTATGATATCTTGTCAGAGATACATAGGATGAGAGAAGGGGGGTGATGAGATGCTTGATTTTATTCAACCTCATTACAAGCAAAGTATGTTCAGTAGATATTTTACATTTTTATCAGTTAATATATAAATATAATTTAACAAAAAGTTAATAAATAAATAATAACAAAAAATAATTAAAAAATAGCACGAACAAAAATCAGCCTTAATACCAACTTAAATAATATCACAGATTGGGTTCATCACTTCAAATAAATAAATAGTTAAGTAAATAAATAAATAAATAAATAAGTAAGAAAAAATAAATAGATAAATAAATAAATCAATAAATAAATAAATAAATAAGTAAATTAAAGAATTAATAAATAATTAAATATATAAATAAATAAATTAAAAACTATCAAACAACTAAATATATAAATGAATAAATGAATAAATAAATAATAGTAAATAGTTAAATAAATTAACAAATAGTAACACGGAAACAAATATATAAATAAATATATTGATCAATAAATTAATGGCATTATAATGAAAACATATTCGAACAAGAACAAATAAGTGATAATAATATATACGAGAACATATAAACTTGTTATGAAACCAAGCTAGAAATCAGCACGTTGTCTGATGATTCACAAGATTGTTTGTATTTTTCATTTAACTTCAGGATTCTAGATTGTACATTTCCAATATTTGCCAAGGTGTGTAGTTCTTCAGAAGAAAAATGCCAAGGTAAATTTAATATCATTTTTAAAGTTTTATTTTGGCTTATTTGAAGCCTTCTTAAATGAGTTCTTAAACGATTTCAATGAAATTTACACAAATGAGACCTGACACAAAATTAAAAAAGAAAAAAGCATTTTCAACAGTGTGTTCGAAAAATGTCAACATTCAGATACTTCGTTGTTCCTTGAGCAAAAATATAATTTTTTTCAGGTGGTTCAAGAAAACCGTTTTTTTTTTTTTAATTTTATGACCTACCCACTACAGAATTTTGCTCCCTATTATCGACCACAAAATTTCAACCTTCTAGGTATAATGGAAAATGGTGGTCAAGTGACTTACTTTTCTTTACTTTTGCTTGAAAATCCCCTGCATAAATGTGATGGGTGGATCTTAAAATAAAAAAAAGAAGTTTTTTGGCCCACCATAGTCATCATCTTTGTCAATTGTATTGAAATTGCTCAAAAAACAACGAAGTTGCTTTTAAATTATTTCTATTATTTTTAATTCTGCCTTAACTATCAACTGTGTTAATTTCATTGAAATCGTTCAAGGAACAATGATATTGCGAAATGCCGTCATTTTTAAAACACTGTTTAAAAAAAAAACTTAATTCTGTCACTTCTGTGCCGGGAGTTATATTTTCCGAACACTGCTTGGAGGACCCTTAGCGGACAAATTCAAAGAACAAAATTTTTGAATGAACAAACATTAAGGCAAAAAATAATATATTTGGTCCGACGCTTGTCTTCAATAACACTCCGATGTGAGCTCACTAGAAAAAGCCAATTTGCTTGACTCCTCCTCACTCCTCTTACCAGTACCTTCTTGAAAGCTTATTTCATGGGATGAATTTTTTTCACACTAGTGCAGTGGCAATAGTCCTTAAAAATACACAAGTCTTTTTAGTACGTCTCCTATTGTTTTGAAGAGATGCACTGCACTGTACTGCATAAGCTTTTCCAATCATCCTACACTCCAGATTCCTTTTGGAGTGGGTGAAAAACAGCTTCTGTCCAGGCTATCTTTAAATAAGAGAATCTCATTTTCCCTCAAATTATCTTCTAATTGCAATTACGTCCCCCTCTTTTCAAGGCCATAAAACGCTATTAGTTATCAGCTCAAGAAATATCTTTGAAGAACGAAAGCTTCTTAACTACCGACCGGCAATAGCCGAACATTGGATCATATTTTTATATACTTTTGGAGAAAAAAAGATTATTACATTTGATAGAGTTTGGAATCAAGTTGTCTTATTGCAAATGCGTGCTTTTTGTATTGATGAATCTCTTCTTCGTTGGATTCGAAATTATCTTTGAGACCGATTCAACACAAGTTTTGTATCAGATGGCTAGAAAGTCTGATGCTATTTAAATACAAATTAGTGTGCCTTAGGTCTGCGTTCTGTTTCTAACTTTTTGTTTCATTTTCTTTAATAATATCTTGTCTGAAACTTCAAATCCATCAATTTGTTTTTTTCTGACGATAGCTCATTCATTTGAAAAATTTTAAGAACGATTTCTTTTTAAAAATATTATGTTATTTTACTATGCACATAAGTTAAGGTTATTTTAGTGATGAGTTAGAAAAAATAATAATCGACTTCGAGGAACTAAACAACTCTCAGTTTTGGGTATATGCAACACTGATAACCTTCTGTGGAACGATCACATATTCAACGTAATCTAAAACACTGCAAATTGTTTAGGTATTTTTTCAGAGATGCAAGAAATTTTGTTCCTCTTCTGATGTGGCTGTAATTTATAAAGTATTCATCCTCCCTTAACTGTAGGATAACTCCCATATTTCAGTAGATGTTTTTATAACTCAGTTGAATCTTTTAGATAAAATACAAATAAGGACCTTAAAAATGAAATGAAAAACAAATTACAACTGTGAAGCATCACCGCATTGACACTCATTATGCTATCGCTATTTTTATAAACAAAGATCTAGTGAAATATCCAGTTGTTTGATAAATAAATAAATAAATAAATTTAGTGGCGCAACAGCTCATGGAGAACCAGGGCCTAGTGACTAACAACTCTAAACCATTCCTGTGTGCGTGTTGTTGGCTGGAATGGAGGGGACCTACAATTTTTTGCCGAGTCCGAACAGCAACATGAGAAGCACTTATTCATGACAAGTAAACTCTTGGAGGATTTGCTAGTCCCTCGCAAGAGGCAGTACCTCGAAAAAAAAATATTTCTGTTCTTAGGTGGCAGTGGCCGGGAATCGAACCCAGACCTTTGGCATGACAGTCCTACGCACTGACCATTATGCCACGAGGTACTAGTTGTAATCCTCCCTTTCAATAATTCAACTATTACACTCGCCCTTTTAAGAATGTCCATCAGTTAACCCTTGAGTCCAACTTTGGGCGTACTGTCTTGTACCGAAATTTTTTCTTTAATCGTACCCCACGAATGTGGATGTGGAATGTTGATTATCTATTGATATTTAGGTAGCGTTAAACGAATGTTCATCGGTATCTCCTCTCGAATAACACACTGTGTTTTATCAGCTCAGTGGTTGTAAGAACGCCTTTAGTGCGGGCTTATTATAAAAAAAATTGTTCATAATAACTCTGCACAGCACTGTATATTTAAGGAATAGAAAGAATTGTTACACTGCCCTCTCCATGTGGCCATCATCTCGTTCATGGGGTCAACGGAATCATTATCAAGAAACAAAAAATGTCCGTACGTTATTAATATACCGTACAACGCTATTTGTACATTATTTGACCTGAGGATCAAATAATGTAAGGAATCTTTGTGATGCCAGGATGTTAATAAAACATTTTTAGCCTAAATGGAACATTTTTGAATTATTCGTGAATGAACTGCTTAATATTCTGACTTAACTGACATTTTGTTTTAATAGGTATGGGTTCTTCTTTGACAAGTTTAAATGTAAGAAAAATAATTAATTTTTAATATTTGGAGCATAGAGGCTAATATTAATAGGTTAGAATTCTATTTTTCTCCAAAAAACAAAATAATTCCCAGCGACCATCCCTTAAAATTTCAAAGTCCTTACCAAATCTAAAAAATCAAATAACTATTAACCATCTAAACGGCTTCAGAGTTGTAAAGACTGCAGTCTTTCAAGTACTGCAGTTAATTGTTTAAAAGACTATTTTTAATAAATCTTTTAACTTACAAAAAGACTTTAACTGTAACTCAGCAGTTATTAGTAGTATTAACATTCAGGACTGTGCAGTCATCAAAAGCAGTCAACTGACTAAAAGTTAATTAACTGCAGTACTTTGTGACTGGTTTTAGTCTTTTAGTCAGTTGAAAGTCTTCAGTTCTGGACTGATTTTACTTTTGGTCATTAAGTCTCTTAACTGCAGTCAATTAACTGTAAGTCTTTTAAAGTCTCTCGACTAAGGTCGTTCGACTAAAAGTCTTTGGATTTTAGTATTATATGAGTATGGAATAAAACGGGGAAACAATTATGTTGTTCACAATGGTTTCGATTTGTGTAATAGTACGAGAGTTGGGAACGTAAAAAAAGTCGTTTTAATATGACAAGTTTTTTTTTTTTAACTATGTCCTCTCCAAGTCCCTAGATTCGCATGAGGGTAGTCTCACTGGTGAGAAACGTTGTGTTGTCCACCATTTTGAAAAAACGCTTTACAAATTGTTAATGCTTTCTGGGCTTCTATTGGCCGTAGGGTAAAATTTGTTGTTACATTATGGCAATTTGGTTTTACTGTATTCTTTACATTTTTTGTGCCTTATACAATCTAAATATACCAAAATGTAGGAAATTTAGTGTTCTAAAAAAAAAGTATAATATAATTTTTTCTGTCAGATGAACAAGACCAGATTAAAAATACTTAAAACAATTTTATTCTAAAAAAAATCGACAGTTTTTTGACAATAACTTTTCGTTGGAAAGTGATGACGAAAATGTTTCAAGCTTAAGTTTTATAAAATCTTGTAGCCAACAAAATGTAACAACAAATTTTATCCTACGGCCAATAGAAGCCCAGAAAATCGCATTAACAATTTGTAAAGCGTTTTTTCAAAATGGTGGACAACACAACGTTTCTCACCAGTGAGACTACCCTCATGCGAATCTAGGGACTTAGAGAGGACATAGTTAAAAAAATAAAAAACTTGTCATATTAAAACGACTTTTTTTACGTTCCCAACTCTCGTACTATTACACAAACCGAAACCATTGTGAACAACATAATTGTTTCCCCGTTTTCCATATTCCATACTTATAAAATACTAAAATCCAAAGACTTTTAGTCGAACGACTTTAATCGAAAGACTTTAAAAGACTTACAGTTTATTGACTGCAGTTAAGAGACTTAAAGACTAAAAGTAAAATCAGGCCAGTACTGAAGACTTTCAATTGACTAAAAGACTAAAACCAGTCAAAAAGTACTGCAGTTAATTAACTTTTAGTCAATTGATTGCTTTTGATGACTGCACAGTCCTGAATGTTAGTACTACTGGCGACTGCTTATTTTGGAGTTACAGTACTCAGTCAAAGTATTAAGTAATTAGTCAATTGTTAAGTTAATTAACTGTAACTTGCCTGACTGCATTTCCAGAGTACTGGATTTTTTTACAGCTCTGTTACCTTTATATCTACTAGAGCCCACTAATACACGTCTTGTTGAATAAACGTGTTACCCGTGTAATTAATTATCTGTGCATACACCCGTGTCCTTGTATTAAAACGTGTATTTATAATTGCCCGTATATTAAGCAATACACGTGTAATTATTATTATTGAAATCGTTCTTACAATTTTTGTAATACAAAGCACGTTGAAAAAAGGTAAAGTTATTATTTGAATAGTTACAAACAAATTTTGCCAGTTTATATTTCTTGAGCGCTCAGTGTTTTTTTTTCTTTTTTTTATCTTAGCAGGAGAATGAAATAAAAACAGTATTTCTCACATAGAAGTCAAAACAACTCTCTTTTTCTTTTCTTCTTATGTATTTACTGTGACAAAAAATAATTGAGCAAGCGAATCCAAAAAATTTTAGTCTCAGTTTTTAAGGGGAAAAGTGGGCAATTTTTGAGAGGAATCCTGAGTCCTCTGAGATCTCAGAAATATAAACTGGTTTACTGTTTATGATAGGAACCTCTTCTAGTCCATTCAAATAACACAATTTATTTATATTTATATGGTTTTTTTGAAACCTGATAAGAAATCTTTAAAATGGTTTTAGAAACATCCGCAGTTGTCGGTGTCATTTTAATACCAGAACTGAAAATCAAGTCTCATTATACGAGGGTAGGTCAATAAGTCCGTGACTTTTGGAATAAAACACAGATTTTTTGATAAAAAAATAATTTTATTTTTCAACATAGTCTCCCTTGAGCTCTATACACTTTGTCCAACGCTTCTCCAATTTTTTTATCCCTTCCAAAAAAAATGATTTGTCGAGGTCCTCAAAATAGGCCTTTGTTTGCGAGATGACTTCATCATTGGAGTCAAATCTTTTTCCACCAAGCCATTTCTTCAGGTTTGGGAACAAGAAGTAGTCGCTCGGAGCCAAATCTGGAGAATAGGGTGGATGAGGGAGCAATTCATAGCCAAATTCAATTCATGGATTTTTGCCATGGCAACTGCACATGTGTGCACCCTTGCATTGTCTTGGTGGAAAAGAACTTTTTTCTTGGCCAAATGAGGTCGGTTTTTTTTTAAATCGTCATTGAATCGGTCCAATAAGTTGGCATAATATTTCCATTGATTGTTCTTCCCTTTTGAAGGTAGTCAATGTGGATTACCCCGCG
Organism: Dasysyrphus albostriatus; assembly: GCA_946251815.1. Lineage (NCBI taxonomy): Eukaryota > Metazoa > Arthropoda > Insecta > Diptera > Syrphidae > Dasysyrphus > Dasysyrphus albostriatus. The sequence goes on along the minus strand of OX276335.1, from coordinate 189,257,573 downwards.
TGTATCCCAAAAAACAGTCGCCATAACTTTATTGGCTGACAAACCCACCTTGGCCTTCTTTGGACCCGATTCACCCTTAGAAACCCACTGTTTTGACTGTTGTTTGGTCTCTGGTGTGTTGTGATGGATCCATGTTTCGTCCACGGTTACAAAACGGCGCAAAAACTCCTCCATATTGCGATTAAGCAACGCCAAACCTTCCTGTGAAGTTGTTACACGATTGCGTTTGTGGTCGACTTTGAGCAAACGCGGCACCCATCTTGCGGAAAGCTTTCTCATGCCCAAGTGATCATTCAAAATTGAAACCACTGAGCCATGCGAGATCCCTACGGCTTCCACAATCTCTCGCACTTTCAATCTTCGGTCGGCCAACACCATATCGTGAATTTTTTTCGATTGTTTCGGGTGTAGAGACCTCAACTGGGCGTCCAGGACGTTCGGCATCTTCAGTGCTTGTACGACCACAACGAAATTCAGTAAACCACTTTTTTACCATTGAAATCGATGGTGCAGAGTCCCCATAGTATTTATCAAGCCTAGCCTTGGTCTCGGTAATGGTTTTTTTTTTGCAAGAAATAATGCTTAATAAGCACACGAAATTCACTTTTTTCCATTTTCTCCTCAAATTAGTGAGTAGTCTGATAAAAATAGCTGTCAAACACAAACGAACTGACGCAGCAAGTTTAAATTTTGACAGGAGTCAATTAACAGATGCCTGTTGACAGGAGCAGTGTTTCTGTTTCAGTAAAGAGGTCAGAAATTCAAAAAGTCACGGACTTATTGACCCGCCCTCGTATTCAAATGTATTTTAAATACACGTGTATTTTTATCTACACGTGAATTTTAAAAGTGCACGGGTACACGGGTATCAATTCCTGAAAACACGTGTACCCGTGTCACAGGTACCTGTTTAGTTAATCACCCGCCTTAAATTGAGGGTTCAAATATTTACATAATTTTTAGATTCTGCACATCTGTGGGACATTTTCAACCGTATATAGTGAATGGATTTCCTTTGAGTATTTACGGAGAAAAGTGTGCCGTTAGGTGTGTGTTTTTGGTTAAGTGGGGGGACAAACTCATTCAGGACTTCTTTGGTGGTGGGACCGCATTCAAAAAATAAATTTTGTACGAAATATTTCTTTAAAATGCTTTCAAAAGAAAAAAAAATTGCCTATTGTAAGAAATATATTGTGATAAGGGAGGACAAGCTTCCCTACCTGCCCCTCCTCCCTTATGTACGCCCTTGAGTTATGTATAAGTAAAATTCAATGCTGATAATTTATTACCTATATACTTTTCTTATATACATTAAAGTATACACATATACTATACATATTAACGTATAGGTTCATATCTACATAAGTACACGTAGATCTTAAATATATTTTTGTTGTTTCGACTAGATTAAAAAAAAAGCATGCAAATTTAAAACCTAATTCATTCTTAATTTTCTAATTACAGATGATGACATTGATGCCATTAGGTTTAATTAACTAATAATTTGGTGGAAAATTCTTCAAAAATAAAAAGTTTTCTTCTTCAAAAGTTTTTTTTTCTTCGTCTACATTTTTCTTATTAGCTACTTTCAAAAACACAAGGGTCTGTAGAGTAATCAATAATATGATTTTAGGCAAGAAAGTTTTAAAACAGTTTCTTCAAATAAATTTTTAAACATCTTTTTGGAAGCTTAATTATTTTTGCTCCATATTTTTACATCAATTGTTTTCCCATTTTCATCCACAATAGTGAAAATACAAAATTAAAAAAAATGATTTTTCATAAAAATGTCTCGCAAGTATCGGGTTGTTCAATAAGAGCGCTACAAAAGTTTTCTTAAATAAAACAAAAACGGCTTTGAATATCAATGAAATTCTGTATTCCTGTGAAAGTACGTTCGATGCCATTATGTATGGAATTCGATTTCTTTTGCATGGCCACCACGGGCACGCTTGCTGAAGTCCAGACGCTGAACCCAATTTTCGACGGTTTTCAAGCATAAATCGGCCGATACTGCTGCAATTTCACTTTCGATATTCGTACGAAGTTCATCAATCGTCGCTGGCTTGTTGGCATATACCATACACTTGACGTAGCCCCACAGGAAAAAGTCTAACGGCGTCAAATCGCATGACCGAGGCGGCCCAGCGACTGGACCATTTCGTGAGATAACACGTTCTCCAAACTTGGTTTCCAATAAATTGATTGTGACATTCGCTGTGTGGCTTGTGGCACCGTCCTGTTGGAACCACATGTCCTAAAAGTCCATATCATCCAATTGGGGCCAAAAATATTCGGTTATTATTGAACGGTAGCGATCTCCATTCACAGTAACGTGCCGGTCTTGATCATCACGGAAGAATTCCGGCCCAATGACGCCCGCCGCCAGCCCATAAACCACACCAAACCGTATTTTTTTTGGGACGCAATGATGACTGATGGAGTATGTGTAGATTGCTGCCTGACCAATATCGCATATTTTGTTTATTGACGAAGCCATTCAGCCAGAAATGAGCCTCATCGCTGAGGATGATTTTTCGATGAAAATCCGAATCATTTTCAAGTTGTTGCTCAGCCCGATTCACGAACATACGACGCTTCTGGTGGTCAAGCGGCTTCAGTTCAATTTAATCTTGTAAGGATGTATGCCAAGAACGACGTGTGAGAGACACATTTGTGCTTTCTGCAACTGAAGCCTCAGTGGCAGCAATATTCTCGACGCTACGACACTACACTTCTTTCCGTCATGAAATGGCACACATTACTGAAGAAAAATGTCAAAAGAGCGGCAAAAAATATGGCGTCGTTGGCTGTCCCTGTCGCTCTACTTTTGTAGCGTCCCTTTTGGAAAACCCTTTATTAAGAATAGCTGAGAACCAGAGGAATTATTTTTGTTTTTTTTTTCTCATCTGATTGAAAGCTTTGTTTAACGCTTAAATAAATGTTAAAAAATTCACTTCGAAAAAAATGTGCTCTGATCAAATTAATCTTTAGAAACTTTTTAAATTTTCGCTCGAAAAAGTGAACATCAAAAGAAAAAAAGAGTAGGCCTGAGTTAATATATTTAAAAATTGAAATTGATGATATAAGAATGAGAATAGAATAAATAGAATAGCTTTCTAAAATCAGTCAGTGGCGTATATAATGGGAAAGGTACAAAAGTACCAAATAAAAATACGAAAAATATTTTAATATTTTTAATACAAATTGCGTATTACAAAAGGCCCTCACTATGTCACTTTCAGAATTTGTAGGACTAAAGGCCATTAAAAGTTTCACTCAGAGAAAAAAGTCAGGTAAATAATTAACCAGGGCCCTGTTAAATTTACAAGGTGCATAATCCCATAAAAAATTACTGACATTTCAGAAATTTACCCGATTTTAATAACCTTTTATTAAGTGCTAAATTAGCATGGCGGCCTGTATTACCATATTCAAGTCGATTTAAGAAGATGAACTGTTATTTTAACACTGAATTCTGGTAAACAAGAAATTTGGACAAGAATATAGCGCTTATTTTACATAAGACGGGTTTTTTTAACACTGCTTATTATGAATTTCTATTTTACCACAAATCAGATTGAAGTTACATTTTATATGGTTATTTTTACAATGTTTACCTGTTGAATTTAACCTCATCTGCCAGTTAATTTTAACGTGACACCGGTTATAAAACACACACACAGGCCATCCGAATAAAATTATTTAATTTTAACCTGGCTGCCTGTTAAACTAGCCCTCTACCAGCGTTGAAACACACTCACAAGCAATGGTTAAAGAAACACTCTGCCAGGTTATTTCAACGTGACACCAGTGTTAAAGCACATACACACACAAGCCATCCAAACAAAATCAGTTTCAACTTATTGATATTTGCCACAAGTTTTTAATGCAGCGAAGTGTGCGCCTAGGAGATGCGTATTATCGCCATGTGTGAGACGTTCCCAGTTCAAAACTAAGTAAGTATCACAAAGTATTTTTAAAATAAAATTATATAAATACATAGTAATAAATTTCTATACTTTCAGAATAATGCAAAATGAATTGGACGGTAAGCAGTGTTAGAGATGGGACCTACAAGCATGGATCCAAGACATACTAATAAACGGATACAGGGTTGATTCAACATTGAAAAATTTAAATTAGCTATATCTTCAAGTTAAATTAACAGGACGTTGAACATTTTATTCGTGTTTTTGAACTAGATTTCATGTAACGTTAACTTGATTTACAGGTAAAATTAGCTAAATTCTCAGGTAAAATTTACAGTTTTACTTTTTTAAGGCAGTGTTAACTTTACCTGAAACCAACGTTGATTTAACACGACATTTAAACCAGGTATTAGGTTAAACCGTTAATCTGATCGACCGAGTTGAAAAATAACAACCTGAAAATCAGGTATAATAAACCAGAAATTGGTTAGTTATACCAGCTTCTTTCTCTGAGTGTATTTTGAAAGTATTTACATATTAATATACAAATTTAAATTGATTTCCAAACAAAGGTTGACCGAGTTTAAATAAGCTACCTGTGTTGGCAAATTCAATTGGATTTCTGGAGCAGTAAAGACTATGAATATTTTTTTTGCGTTTTTTTTAAATCCATCCAAAATGAATTTTCCATGAAATTTGACAGCTAATGGCTTAATAGATATCCGACAAACCAGATTTTTTCGGAAAATGTGTATTTTATTGCAAATTTTACCAAATTGGCAAAAATTCGTTTTTTTCCGGAGTAATAAAAACCTAAAAATTCGGATTTTAAAGATGTATTTTCACAATCCGCAGTAAATTGTTCCCCACCAAGACCAACATGGGACCAATTTTTCTTGTTCTGCAAATGTTTTAAAAGAACCTAAATTCAATATTTAAATTTTTCGAATTTATGTGAATTGAAGGAAATTTTATTATTCTTTAAATTTCAGGCTACGCTACTGTTCTCATTTGAATTTTACTTTACTTCAAAATTTGTCTGTGAGCGCTCTCTCGCCGGACGGCAAAAGTTGACGAAAACTAAACGAAGAGAACCACGTCGCAATTATGTGCGAGTTATATGAATTTCTTGTTTGCGCTTTTGTTTCTTTGTACGACCACGTTGGCTGGCTTCCACCTTTTCTAGTTCTACCTTTATTATTATACACGTTTTATCATCGTCTCGCTTTGATCTTAGTTTATTCTCACCAACTCACAGTGGTTCCAGTTGTATGGAGAGGCGGTCATTGGTTCATAGAATCTGAACTATATTACCGATTTCGATAAAATTTTAAGGGACGATGAAAACTTCTATAATAAATCATCTGACAAATCTAGCACGCCCACTACTTTTTTGAAAGAGGCACTTCGAATCGCCAATATCTATAAATATTTTGGCACTAGTGCTAATTTAATTTTTTGAATTTAGTTATTTGGTTTTCTCTAGTGTATATATCGCACCTCCGGTGATACAAAGACGTAAGTGCAAAAATGTCGATTTTGATTTTGAAAACATTTTTCATCAAAAAAAACATACAATTTTTTTTTTTTAATTGAACAAACTTTTTATTAAAGGGAAATTAAACATATTTTTCGGCAATTCAGTCAATTTTTTGTGCTTCAAGCAGTATTATTAAAAATGTTAGTATAAATAAAGGTAAAAGTAATTTTTAATAAATAAACTTAAAAAATTTTAGTAAAAAAAGGCTCATAGTAACTTGGAATGATATTACTTTTTAACAGGCTTAATAAATCTGCTTTTTTTCCTTTGTGCCAATGGTATTTTTGATGAGTATGCGGGCTTTAATTGTATACTTTGCAACTACAGAAGAGTGCCGGTTTATCGTCTTAAAAAGAACTTGTTTCCAAGTTATGCCTTTATAGTTTGTTTTGTAAAGCGTAAGAGTTTCATTTCCGATATTTTAATGGGGTCACCGTTTATATTTTTGGAATTATTTAGGCAAATTTCATCAGAAAGTAACTTCAAATCGAAAAAATCCTTATACACTCTCAGAAAAATTTCCTTGTTACAAGCATTGCGTATTTAATACTGTTTAATTTTAGTAGAAACTATTCACTGCCAATATTAATTTATGGGAAACAGCGTTTAGCTAGGTCTCTCAAGAATGTATAGCTTTAGAATACATTTTTTACCAAATTGTTTGTGACTATGGGTGTTCACTATATTCAACAAGGAAAAGGTTTTTTTCACAAATTGCCAAAAAATTAAACAGAAACGTTAATTGCATTAGTGGGTAATTCTTTAATTGTTTGTCATAAACGATATAGATTATGCTGTAATTGACAATGCATGTGAGGTTGAATAAGTTGCGAAGTTGGTGTTAATATTCAGAATTTATAAAATCAGGTGCTTTGAACTTTATTTTCTTTTAGTTCACACTTTCTTACACCAGTAAAGTTAATAACATTATGCAATGTTTGTGAAATTTTTGGAAATATACCATCAGACAAGTCTTCATGTCTAATGGTAGGCCCCAGATTGACTCTGAAAATTTTAAAAATTTGAATACACATTTAATTATGAGTATTTAATTTAATTAATAAAAATATTTAATAACAATGATTTACCTTTATTTTTATTTGCAAGTGAAAGAATTATAAATTTATAATTTTTCGCTTCGCAATAAATTTTAAAGATAATATTGTTTGTCATAAGCACTTTCCCTTTATGGTAAAAAAGTAAGCTTTTAGTGGATAAAATGAAAAGTGTTTTGCATTTTTTAGATTAAGTTCTAGGGGTAAAATCATAATTTCTTAATGCAATGATTTATTCTTTATTTTAAGCTTTAAACTTTCAGAGTCAATCTGATAAATTCCTTTCACAAATTTCAAAAATACTTATAGCGAAATATTAGACAGCTAATCTTCAATGCATATCCGCTCAGAGCTAAAAATAATAAAACGAGTTGTGAGAGTAAATATTGTTTGTAGCGAGAACTTTTTATTTGCAGTTCGAAGTTTTAGTTTTTGCAAACAAAGAATTAAAAGCTGTCATTTAAATATTAAAACATTAACTACAAGAAGCTAAGGCGCTTGGTGCCTTTTATCTCTTGTGGCAAACAGTATCTTTCTTGTGAAACAGAAAACGGATGTGTTTTCTTTATCTTTGGTCTTTTCTTCACGGCTTAATTTTTTTTCTTCCTGGTGTAGCTTGTAAGAGCTTTCTAACTGCTCGTTTTCTTCACCTATTGCATTTTTAAAGGCTTCACAAATATCGCACTGATCCTTTTTTGGTACGAAAAATCCAATATTAAATTCATTATCGAAAATTTTTGCGTATGTGTCATAACTCGCCACGTTTTTTTGTAAAGAAGTTCGATCCGTTTGATAATGCCTATACATCATATATATCGATATATATCGTAGATAGCCCGTCTATGTATTCTCTTGAAGTCTGAGCTCTCAAATAATGACTTTCGATTCGTGGAATGGAGTTAATGCGTGCCCTTATAGAATCTAGTATTTCGCTGTCAGTTTTCGTATGATTGGAATGCTTGCCGCGTTCATCTTCTTTGTTGATACCTCCACCTGAAGCCTTGTTCTGAATCATTGTTCGAACTGCTCTTTCTGAAATTGCAAAAGTGCTTGTTAAAAATCGTTTGCATACTCTAACTTTGTTTCCATCATTTATTAAGAAAAAGGCACAGTTTTGGTTCCTTGGTGTTTTTTTAGATAGAGATATGCAACGGTATTTCAACTGCACTGGTTCCATGCAGGAATTTAAGAAATCGCGTTGACGTTGAAAAGAAGCGAGACTCCAATAATTTTTGAACATTTCAGTTCATAAATTTTCGTCAAATTTTGTTGAGCAAGCCCACTTACAACGATTAGGGCAAGGTGGTCCCATCACTTTTTCCTTAACAAACTTACCCCTTTTCGAAACATAGCTTTGCCCTGAGTTGTGTAATTTTTTTGCGACATTCTGCTTCCAACTGTTTGGGTTTGAAGACCTTTTTTTCCCTTCTTTGAAGTAAGTTGGCCACCGAAACTTCTGGTTGTTGATCAGTCGTGTCATTAAAAGAAATATTCTATGAACCACGGTCACTCTCTGAACCTTGACCTTCTGTAGGCGAGTAAACACTTTCATCCGCAGAAAAGTCTTCGTTTTCCGAATAAGTAGTTTCATTGAATGTTTTCTGTGAAACTTTTCTCAAATTCATTTTTGTTTCACTAGTTCTTGTCACAGTGAAATAGCTTTGCTCCTTTTCGTTGTCTTCATTACATGTGGCTGCTGAAGTACTTGGTTGGGGTTCAGAATCATCTGTCATGACTGGAGAAACTTTGGGATGGTTAGCTTTACCTTTTGTCATTGCGATTGCAAGTTTTGCAAGCATTTTTCCACGTTCGGACATTTTGAAACAACGTCCTAAGTACAGAAAGTGATGCTAATATTTGGCGAAATAATGACACAAACTATACTTACGTTGCTTACATAGATTTTTTTTCACAAACAATGACGCAACTAGCACTTATGTCGATGTCTCACTAAAATATTAGAAAAATATTTAAACATTTTAAAAGAAAACTGCCGCAATGTGCACTCACGACTTTGTTCGACCGAAAATAATAATACAACTAAAAAAAATGTGTTGGAACTTGCAAATACGTCGTTGACTGACTAATCAAAGTGTTGTTTGTTAGAGATTTGAAACACAAGTGACAGATATTAGTTTGAAAACAATGTAACGGTCCAAAGACATTTCTGCCCCCTGGATGCAAATAGAACATTTTCAATTGGGTCTCTGTTTCATCGGAAGGAAATACCTTTTTTAAGAACTAATGCATACTTTACTCAGAAAATTCAAAAGTAGTACTTACATCGTTGTTCCACCGGGTGCGATATATTAATTGAAAAACTTAATGTTTTAATTAAGAATTAAAAAATGCTATTTTTCATGTTTTGTTTTAAAACTATTTTGTGTAAGAGATTATGAAAATAGAATTTAGAAAACTCTTTGGGACACTGGAAAAAAAATTGTGGAAAAAAATCGTCTAAACATTTTTAAAGAACAGATCTTAAATCAACTGACAACTTTATTAAGTACTTTCAAAATTAATACTGACAAAAATTAAAATCTTGTAAAAAATGGTTCTAGTGTTTTTCTATTTTCTTGAAAACTATTTATTGAAAACAATTAGTCCTTAGTAATTGATAATATAATGTTGAAAGTGAATTAAAAAGTCCAATTCGGTACATAACATAAAAATCGCCAAATATATCGAACTCGTGTCCAAAAACGAGACAGACAAAAAAAAAACAATTTTAGCTTCTCTTTGTGGGGGCTTTTTCTTGGTTTTGAAGTGGTAAAAATAATAATACAAACTTTATGGATATATTAAATACCTTTAGTTTGAGTATCCACTGCTAAAAAATATCATAAAAAACCTGTTTAAAAAATATTTGACTTTAAACTCACTAGGAATAGAGCGCCGTGTTTTAGATAACGAGCTCCAATTTGTACTTAGGAAACATACAATTCTAAGTTCTGTTCGTGGATTTAAAATTTCTGTATGGCATCAGGTGGTATGGTTATTAATTAATATACTATAGGGAAGTATGAAGCCATAAATCCAACACCAAAATCTTAACCTATGTCCTACTACAGTCCCACTGCCCAACTAACAATTTAGCTGGTATAAGGTAAAATTTTTCGAATTTGGAAAGTAATATCTTGTATAGACCTTGTATAAGGCAATCTTGAGCAAGCCAAGAATTTTCCACCTGAAATTTTAACAAATAGCTGCCATAAGGACTTAAAATATGAGTTACACAAGCTCTTAACAAGGCTTGGAAATATAAATTATAAATGGCTTATATAAGCCCTTCCAAAGATGTTTACTGAAAATGTTTAAAATAATAGCTGCTATAAGGCTCCCCACGACAAATCATTGCAAACAACTTGTATAAGGTTTGTTTGTAAAGGCCTTATACAAATGAAAATAATCAGTGAAGATGAACAAGTGTGACTTATAAAATATTGTGCTTATAAAAAATCAGATTAAAATAAATAAGAACGGTAAGTACACATTGAACGTCGCAAAACAGAAAAGAGGTGCTTACAGTAACGTTGAACTTTTTACCAAAACTTAAAAATGAATAACTCATGGCAAACATTTAAAACATCTGGAACCTACCAAAGACAAGTGAGAAAAAACAGAAAAGCAATTCTTAAAACAGCCAGAGACCATTCAAGAAGTTTGGAAGAACAAGGAACAGAAATTAGATGCGCACAGTTATTGACTGTTCCCACTGCGTGAACGTGAATTATATGGTATCAACTTATTCAATTCATGATTATGTTTTCCTCAACAGCAAATTGGCATAGTGGTAGAGTGCTAGACTGGTACGAGGAAGGAATCGAGTTCAAATCCCAGGTAAAAAAAAAACTTTTAATTTTTTATAATTAAATTAACGTTTGACTCATTACGGAATACAGAAAAAAAGGTTTGGAAGCTGACTGAGGAGAAAAAAATACATCAGAAAAATAAAATTAAAAAACCGATAAAAAAATGTATTTAATTTATTTCAGAATCAGCTTTGCTAAGAAAATCTTTTTTCTCTCAATGGATTGCTTATGCAAAATAAATTTGGGTAAGGCCTTATATGAACATCCAAGGCAAGCTATTGGCAATAGCTGTCATTAAATGGCTTGGGTAAGGCCTTATTTAAACATACAAGGCCTTATTTAAACATCCAGGGCCTTATATAAACATCCAGGGCAAGCGATTGACAATAGCTTTCATTAAATGGCTTTGGTAAGGCCTTATTTAAACATCCAAGGAAAACTATTTGCAATAGCTGTCAAAATGGCTTTCGTAAGGCCTTATATACACATCTAAGACAAGCTATAGCTTGTTCAGCCAAGCTAATAACAGTTCATGAAAAGCTATTTGCTGCTATAAGACCTGTCAACAAAAGTCTTATGGCAGCTAATTAGCTTGGGTAAATGCGCCAAAATGACTTGCATAAGGCCTTTTACTATTTCTATAGCAGTCTGAAAATAGCTTGTATAGAACCTTATACAAGTTAAATTGTTAGTTGGGTGTGCAACTGTGAGACTCGTTTCTACTTGGAAATCGATTTATAAATATTTGTTTCCAATTTGAACTTGATACCTACCGAAATTTATTAATATTTTGGACACTTCTTATGAATAATTATTCACCACTTTTTGATTAGTTAAAAATCTTAATAATTGCCTTTTTTGTCTGTTTGAGCATTTTATTTAGGCTTTTTAATGTTTTTTGGTAAAACAATCTTTTTCCTTGGTAATGATGATTTATAAAAATTAAAACATATTTGTTTTTCTTTACTAATAAATTGTGACTTCTAAAAGCAATTAGCAAAAGAATAAAAGTGAATATATTTTTCATATCATGTTCGAGTGTTAACAGAGCCCTTATCCTTACTATTGCTAGAAGGTTTGATCTAGAAAACCCTAACTCTTTCATAAATTTACACAGCAAGTATACACTATCAGTGTCACTCTTGGTCTTGCCAACCCCAATAACTTTGATAATTTGTTCAGCATAATTTTTTTTTTTTCAATTTCCCCAACCTTGACATCACCATAGTCCCCCCTTTAAATAAAGGTATCCAGTTGTATATATAATCAAAATTATAATAATTATAAGTATAATTGTTATAGGCACTGTCTTAAAAGACTATACCTACTACAAACATAATAAGGCCAACAACTTTGCTGGCATGAAAGTTGTTATACTTCCTACACTCGTTTTAATTGTTCTTATTCCTTAACATACCTATGCAAGTGCCTACAAACTTACTTCTGCAAAAATAGAAGCATGCAATTAACACTTGACTTCCTGTGCCGACATTTTGTAAAATAGAAAACAGGAATAAGAAGGTATGTATGTAGGTACACGTACATAGCTCTTAAAAGAGAAAATAGGTACAAAACAAAAAAAAATAAAATAAAGTGGACTGCCTTGAAGTGTTTTTCTTGCACAGTTGGCCGCCAAATGCTAGAGAATCTTTCCGCCTTAAAGCGGATATCCTTTTCCTTTTCATACACACAATGCTACACATATACATTTAACAATTATTATACAAAAGAACCGTGGCAACATAAAATTAAAAAAAAAAAAACAAAAACAAAAAACAAAACCGTCTACAAAACAGGAAATGTAAATGTGCACTAAATAAAATAAATACAAGAAAAAAAAATGCTCAAGAAAAGGAACAAGGAATAACCCTGGACCTGGACAACGCAAATATAGCAGCGGCAGCACATTTCCGTTAATTGAGGTTGGCGATAAAACCACATAATTAACTGTAAAGAAAAATAATTAATTTAAGTTTGTACGTTGGTTTTTTTTTGTGTATAAAAAAATAAGTATAATATAGCACCTCATATAAAACGAGTATATACTGACACTGCTATAAAGTGTACTGGATAAGGATATGGAAGTACTTAGGCGTGCTTGGTGTAGTTCGTTTTAATTATCGCCCATTGCTTTCCTCTCTGGAATAAGTAGTATAACAAATCTAAATGATATATGGATGTAATTCGAAAGGTGCGAACGGGAATGTATTAGTAGAAAAATTACATCCGCTTTCTAACAGCCATTTTTATTTATTTTTGTGTCTATAAGTCGGCCGACTACTGGCCGAACGGTGGTGGTCGACGGGCTTTCTTTATTACTGATTCAATGAAAGGAGCATCATAAATATTGAAATAAATGGGGACTTATACTACCTAGGAAGACACTCTTAGTGCATGAGCATGACTTCATGGTCATTTTACTGCACGTCTTCCCTTTTTTATTACCGTGGAGGCCATACTCTGGCACCAAATGACTATTTTCCTTGCAAAAATTATAACTTCTGAATGAATTAGTAAATTGTTTCCGGGAATTTTCTATTTTCTCAAAAAATTTCGAAGACTACAGGGTGCCTCATTTTTATATCGATATGTAACTGTTTGCGGCCGTGTTCCGAGTGACTTGAATGGTCTCGATGGTCTGTTGGCAAAATTCTTTGAGTCAATTTCACTTTATATAAAAAAAAATAAATCAATCTTCAATATGCGTTAAGGTGGGACGAATAGTTTGGCCAGATGGTGCTTGCAAGCGGCAATATCCTCAACGATATGCAACCACTATTTTGAATGGACAGCGTCACTATTTCGGGCGTGGTTTTATTGTGTAGCGATTCATGGACATAATTGTACTGAATTGAAGTTTCAAAAATACATATGGTTACCGGTTGATAAACGTCAAAAAATTTCCAAGGTTGCCATGTCTTGAACAAGTTCGATTTTTGTAGCCAAAAAAAATAGCCAAAAAAGTAGCCCAAAAACGATTAAAAATTACAATTTTTTTATTAAGAAAAACAAGAGAAAATAAATTTAAATGAATTAAAAAGAACATTTTGGAAACAACAGAAAAAATTGAATAATTTAAAAGACATTTTTTGCATTTTTTTTTTTATTTAAATGTCAAAACCAAAATGTCCCTCCATTGCCCGACAGTTCCTTGCTTTTGACATTTTCGAATTTCTATATCTGATTTCACCTTCTCACCAAATGAAAAGAGTTAGACGCAAAGGATCATCGCATCGTGTAATAGGGGACTAAGTATTCAGTGAATAAAAAGTGGAGCCAAATTGTGGAATGCTTAAAGAGTATGTTTAGGGAAAAATTAAAGTGTTCTATTAATGATTTATTTATAGGTTCGAAAAAAAAATATCGGCCAAGATTAGATTTGGACTATTAGTAGCCCAATTATGATTGGGTTGTCGTATTGAAATTTTGTTCGGCGATTTCAGTAAAAGGGAGCCCAACTTCTGATACAAAGGGTTTTTTAAACGGGACGCTACAAAAGCGACAGGGACAGCAAACAACGCCATATTTCTTGCCACTCTTTTGACATTTCTCTTCAGTAAGGTTTGCCATTTCATGATGGAAAGATATACGAGCCAACAACGAGTCGAAATTATTAAAATTTACTACCGAAATTCGGAGTCAGTGGCCTCAACGTTAAGAGCGCTACGTCCAATTTATGGTTGTCATAATCGTCCTAGCAGATCAACAATTGAGCGTCTAGTGGAAAAATTTGAATCCACAGACACAGTACAAAATGTTCCCGTGCCAGTGAGACAAAGAAGTGCCCGTAGTGTCGAGAATATTGCTGCCGCTTAGGCTTCAGTTGCAGAAAGCCCAAATGTGTCTCTCACACGTCGTTCTCAAGCGCTGGGCATCTCTGTGACGTCGTTGTGGCGAATTTTGCGAAAAGATCTTGGCCTACATCTTTACAAGATTAAACTGACGCAAGAACTGAAGCCGCTTGACCACCAGAAGCATCGTATATTCGTGAATTGGGCTGCGCAACAACTTGAAAATGATTCGGACTTTCATCGAAAAATCATCTTCAGCGATGAGGCTCATTTCTGGCTGAATGGCTTCGTCAATAAACAAAATATGCGGTATTGGTCGGGCAGCAATCCACACGTACTCCATGAGTCATCATTGCATCCCGAAAAAATTACGGTTTGGTGTGGTTTATGGGCTGGCGGCGTCATTGGCCATACTTCTTCTCTGATGATCAAGACCGGCACGTTACTGTGAATGGGGATCGCTACCGTTCAATGATAACCGAATATTTTTGGCCCCAATTGGATGATATGGACTTGGAGGACATGTGCTTCCAAGAGGACGGTGCCACAAGCCACGCAGCGAATGTCACAATCAATTTATTGGAAACCAAGCTTGGAGAACGTGTTATCTCACAAAACGGTCCAGTCGCTTGGCCGCCTCGGTCGTGTGATTTGACGCTTGTGAGGCTACGTCAAGTCTATGGTCTATGCCAACAAGCTAGCGACGATTTATGAACTTCGTACGAATATCGAACGTGAAATTGCAGCAGTATCGGCCGATTTATGCTTGAAAACCGTCGAAAATTGGGTTCAGCGTCTGGACTTCTGCAAGCGTGCCCGTGGTGGCCATGCAAAAGAAATCGAGTTCCATACATAATGGCATCAAACGTACGTTTACAGGAATAAAGAATTTCATTGTTATCTAAAACCGTTTTTGTTTTATTTAAAAAAAAAACTGTTGTAGCGCTATTATTGAAAAACCCGATGTTTATAAAATAGCGCAGGTAAGACTTTTTTGTGTTTCAAAAAATATGTATATTGAAATAGCCCTATGTACATTAATTATTTTTAAATTAATATTATTTTAATTAAATTTATTTCAAATAAACTGTAAATGAAAAACAAACATAAATATAAATAAAACTAAATAATAATTACTTCTTAAAAATCTTTACTGTAATAGAAATGACTCTAGAAGAAAAGAGGTCCTAACTGCCTTTTTAAAAAATATCGTGGGTCTGTGTTCTGCATGCAGCTGTTTATAAGAGGCCTTATGTGGCTTTAGGGCTTCTTAAAATTTTAGTGCATATAATTTGTAATTAGGGCATTTAAAAATTGCCATTTTGAGTCAAAAGTTAAATACGAATAAATCAGAAACAATTCCTTAATTGCAAATCTGCAAAAAATCAAAATTGGAAATTTTGTAGATAGGGGGCTTACGCAGGGCCGTGCCTAGGGATGGGCAATGGGGCAACTGCCCTAGGCGCTTGTCTGTGAATGGCGCCACGCGCGCCGTACTGCAAATGTCTGGTGACGTTCCATGAAAGGCGTCACACGTCGTGAAGGCTGACACGAGGCAAGCTTACTCAGAAAAAATTAAGAAATTACTGTTGCTATTATACTGACCAAAAACTGAAATAGGATTGGGTACGAAGTCGATAAGGTCGATTTTTATAATCTCGGTAGCAAAAATTTTTGGTTTTAAAAGACCGACTGAACAAAGAATAGACGAAATTTCACCAAAATTTTTACTGTGATCGACATTTTATGAATCAAGATTTCAAAAGCCGATATTTTGAAAGTCATGTGCGGTTTCTAATACTCATCTGCCTCAAAAATGTGTTTGCAGAATATTTTATTTCGAAAAGCAAAAATGTACTGCGTTAGTATCACAGTACACTTACGGTAATATCATTAAAATTTTGACTTTTGTTTAGTAAATATTTGTTGTTGTGTTTGCATGTATTTTTTCCTCTCGTTCACAGCCATTTTTTATTTCTAACAATTTCAATTTGTTGTTGTGTTAATATGTGTTTTTGTCCTGATGTTCATGATTGCCAGATTTAGTGCGGCGAGGACAATATTTCACTTGTGGAATGGGTTTGCACTAAATCTGGTGATCTGAAACTGTTTGAAACTCGGTGTGTAGCAGAACAGAACTAATACCATTTATATGTATACTGTGCGTTAGCATTGTTTTCAATAATCAAGTTTGCTAAAGTCACATGTTTGAATTTATCATCTGTGGTGTAACTGGGCAGTTTAAAAATCGAGTTGACGAATATTGAAAAGTTAGAGAGCGTATTTGTAAACGTGAAATGCGTTTGCAAGTAAATTGAATGGCATTGACCAAACAAATTTTCTGCAAACAGTAGTAATAAGTAGTATGTAACCGTCACATACTACTTGTCATGACGCAATATCTGCTTCAAAAAACAACGATCATTTGACGATAAAATTGACTTTGAACTGCAAAACGGTCGATATTGTAATCAGTTTATAGTTTGGGGAATAATGTTTAAAAGCACACTAAATTTGCTTTGGTTTGTCATCAATCAAATAAGGCAATTGGAAGAAAATGTATTTTAAACATAATCTAAAACTTTCGATAGCATCAAATAACTGTTAAATTCATGTTATAAAGTTAGACAAGGATGTATATTTGAGGTTTTGCTGATTCCGTAAAAATATTACAAAGAAGAGCGTTGGAATAAACGATTTTTTGTATGTACTAAGTAATGGGAAAAAAATATCAAAAAGTCGATAAAAGTCGATGCTTTTCTCGACTTTCCTTCAAGTCAGTTTACTTTTTGTTTAAGCTCGAAGGTAAACATTTTATGTATAAGTAACCAAAAAACTCATTACTAATCGACATTTCAACTGGTTATATCGTCTTTTTTTGCCTGATATTCTTTGGTAACCTATGCTAAAATATTTTGGTACTACAGGGTGTCCGCCGAGAAGGTATACTACTTTGTTTTGCCACCAATTTGGTAAACATTAGTCTTGACAGTTCATATTTGGCAGTCGTGAAGTAGACTCGTGGCAAAATTTATTACGAAAAAAGATTCGATAAACCAACGTGTTTTAATCGTTAAAACATTTTATCAAAATCAATCATCGATTACTGTGACGATGAGAAAGTTACGTGAAATTTTTGGTAGAAACAACAAAACGCATTATTTATCGTGTAGTGAATGATTTCAAAAAAAGAGGGTCTGTATAGGTGGTAGGCCCAATATAACTGCTGCTCAAGGAAGTGTTCAAAACAATCCATCAACCTCAAGTCGACGCCGGCCGTGCTCAGGGGCTTGGTTTTCAAAGAACAACTTTGAACACTTTTTAGCGCCACAACTGCATGCTTTGGGCTTGAATAACATGTGGTATCAACAAGACGTTGCCACATTGCATACAGCCAGCATTAAAAGGGAATTACTGCGAGACCTCTTTCCACAACAAGTTATTTCAAGAAATGGTGATGTTGATTGGCCTCCACTGTCGCCTGATTTGACTGCTCCGGAGTTCTGTTTGTGGAGATATCTGAAAAGCAAGGTTTATGCAAACAAACCAGAAACGCTTGGGCAACTCAAATAAAATATTCGTGATGAAATTAATGAAATACCGCGTAAAATTTGTGAGAATGTAATGAAAAATTTGCTCAAACATTTATCAATATTTGATCCATTCTCTTTCGTTTAATCAAAAATTATAAACAAACAAAGTAGTATACCTTCCCGGCAGACACCCTGTAGTTTTGATTCGGTATAAATACGGTGGAAGTAATGCAAACCAGAACCTATTCGATTTTTTATTAATTCTCTATTATTTGAAGCTAAAAAGGCGGCTTTTTTGAGCCTGCCCCAGGTGTTCTAAGCGCTAGGAACGGCCTTTGGCTTACGAGATTATGGCCAGATCAGGCTCAGAATTCCGGTAGTTAATGGCAGATAAATTCACATTCTAAAATGCGAATTTCACTATTTAAATCAAAAACAAACATTCATTAAAATTACAAAATTAACTTTTTGTACAAAATAAGGATTTAAAAATCTACAATTGGATAGGAAGGTTTGAATAGGAAAGATCTTCTGTTTTGGACAAAAAATTTAATATTTTTTCAGCTAAGTTGAATTAAAAAAAAAAGTTATAATGCGATATCTTTTTGAGAACAAACATTCCAGGCCTTTGTTCTTGTTTTTTTGGTTAATAATTCGCCGAACTGTTCTATCTGAAGGTTATATATAGTCTTATTCATTATTAGCTCTGAAAAAGTACACATGATTATTTTTCATCTGATAGACCTGTTAAATTATACAAGATGGGTCATTTCTGGCTGGAATATGCCTGCCATAGTGTGCAAAAACAATTCATAAGCAAGCATTAATCTTACTTAGTGTAGACCGTTGCTTTTGCCATCGAATGAAGAAAAAAAACGCATTTATTTAAAGTAACTCAGATTTATGTTTTGGAAGGTTGAAATTATCTCCTCGAAATTCCAACTTGTGATATGTGGTGTTCATTTGCTAATGATAATGCATCTTGATTTGAGTTATGTTTGCTCATTTTGTATAAGATACAAACAAAATAAAAAAAACATAAAAAAACAAAACAGATAATTTATTTGCATACTTAAACACACATTTTTAACATTTTTAATGTGAAGCATATTTTTTTGGAAGAGCATATAGTAAACAACAAGCTACTATGTAGAGTTTGAGTCTTCATTAAGTATAAAGGTAAAGTGAAAATTTTATAAAAAATCGCCATAATTAACTCCCATTCAAAGAAAAATAAGATCTATTCTATTAACTTGAGCTTCTGAGTAATTTTTACTCTGAAAGTATCCCATTTCATTTAAATATAAATAACTTTGAAAAAATTAAGTTTAAGAAACCATAGGACGCCAAAAAACAAATTTAGTTAAGTAAGGCAGAATTTTTCAAGCACTAAATTTGACGTGCTTTAAGATCCTCGATTTTGCAAAGCTGTCGATATCAGATCATACCATGTACTCTATATTATTTAGAGCCTATTTCATTGTGGTCCATTTCAATGAAATATTTAAGTCTTCACTAAGTTTTATTATTAGTAGCCCAATATCTTCAAATTCTAGTTAGTAAAATTCCATAAAAAATACCTACAGATATTTCAAAATAATTTATTTTTTTTATTTTCCCGTGGGTAGGTGCGAAACCTGCATCAGGCTCTATGAGGACCGAAAAACGCGTGCTCATAGGTGTGTGAGATTCTTACTACACTAAAACCAAGGCAATCGGGAAGTGGAGGTGGTAGTGTAGTAATAATCTTACACACTTATGAGCACGCGTTTTTTGGTACTCATAAAGCCCTAAGCTGAAACTTATCTAGCAATTTGTATTTAACGAAATTAAGTAACGTGTTGCAGGTTACTTTCTGGTGAAAGTTTCTGCTGATTCCGCGATTTTGAAGCGGTTTTCTGTTCACCGCACCAAGACGGAAGGTTCTGTTTTTCGCAGACAGCAGCGTACTAAATTCGACTCGTCAAGAATGTCAATAATCGTTGAATTAGCGTGTTCTAATAGTCGGTTTGTATGTTTTCGCGCGAGAATTTTTATTTCGACCCGGACAGTAGGAATCCCGAGATCCCTGTGAAGATCTTCGTTTCTTATATACCACGGAGCATTTACAAATGACCTAGGCAATTTATTTTCAAACGTTTGCAAGTTATTTAAGTTTGTATCGCAGGTACAACCCCAAAGTTGTATACCATAAGTCCAAACAGGTTTAAGAACCTGTCGGTATAAAATCAATTTATTTTCAATACTAAGCTTTGAATATTAACCGAGTAACCAGTTCATATCTCTGAATTTACTTTTTAGTTCTTCGCATTTCTTATTTACGTGCGGCTTCCGTTTTAATTTCGCGTCTAGGGTCATTCCCAGATACTTTGCCTCATTTGCAAATGGAATACGAGCGGTATTAAGAAAGACGGATAATCTACTCATTTTTTTATACGTAAAGTCCACGTGGACTGACTGACTGACATTGAGCGCTATTTGCCATGTTTTTGTCTACTCATTAACATTATTAAGAACATTTTGTAATTTAATTGTAGCTTCCCTAATCGTTTTGCCTTCTGCTAATGCTACTATTGCAGTATCATCAGCAAACGAGGCTACAATAGTATCTTCAGTTTGAGGTATATCACCTGTAAACAAAAGGTACAGAACTGGACCTAATATACTTCCTTGTGTTACCCTAGCCAGGAAGAAGTGAAATCAGCCTGTAAGACTTCTTTTCGTGAGATGGTTTGCCAGGTTTTAAAACCATTATGACTTCCGCAACTTTCCATTGGCTCGGAGCATATTCTTACCTTGGAGCGGCATTTATTATGTAAAGAAGGTTAGTAAATCCCTTACGAGGGAACATTTTTAGAATTTCGACCGTGTAAGTCATATCCTGTAGCTTTATTTGGCTTAAGCTTCTTTATTTCTCTTTTTAATGTGGCAAGGGTAGGGTGTAGCATTTCTTGTTATGTACGAGTATAAAGCTTTCATTTGAGGTAAAACTCATATTAATATTTTTGTTTAGTTCTTGCCGTTCGAACGGCTTAAATTTTTCCTCCAAGTAATCGGTGAAAACCATCGCTTTTTCCTTTTCACTTGTAGCCCATTCATTTTGCCCTTTCTTAATTGGAGGCACTGGAAGCTTTGGTTTTTTTTGATTTTTTTAATAGCATTCTAAAGTGAGAGTTAGAATCTTTTTCTGCTGTCAGATTTTCAAGGTAGTTTTGAACTTCATGCATTTTTAAAACCTATATTCTCGTTTCAAGAAAGTTACACAAGTGATTTAAATGAGCTTTTTGTTGAGGAGCACGGCAGCAGGAGATGCTGGCATTTTTTGCGTGCTTTTCGTTTCTCTTTCAATAAATCTTTTATTTCTTGCGGATATTTTATATCTTTATAGTGCGGCATTTCCTTTTGATATGGGTGAGTAGGTATATACAGGCTTGCCTGATTGGTTTATATCGGGTTGTTCAATAAGAGCGCTACAAAAGTTTTTTTTTTAAATAAAACAAAACGGGGTTGGAAATCAATGATATTTTTTTATTCCTGTGAAAGTACGTTCGATGCCATTATGTATGGAACTCGATTTCTTTTGCATGGCCACCACGGGCACGCTTGCAGAAGTCCAGACGCTGAACCCAATTTTCGACGGTTTTCAAGCATAAATCGGCCGATACTGCTGCAATTTCACGTTCGATATTCGTACGAAGTTCATCAATCGTCGCTGGCTTATTGGCATAGATCATAGACTTGACGTAACCCCGCAAGAAATAGTCTAACGGCGTCAAATCGCACGACCGAGGCGGCCCAGTGACTGGACCATTTCGTGAGATAACACGTTCTCCAAACTTGGTTTCCAATAAATTGATTGTGACATTCGCTGTGTGGCTCGTGGCGCCGTCCTGTTGGAACCACATGTCCTCCAAGTCCATATCATCCAATTGGGGCTAAAAATATTCGGTTATCATTGAACGGTAGCGATCCTCATTCACAGTAACGTGCCGGTATTGATCATTACGGAGGAAGTACGGCCCAATGACGCCACCGGCCCATAAACCACACCAAACCGTATTTTTTTCGGGACGCAATGATGACTCATGGAGTATGTGTAGATTGCTGCCTGACAAATTCCGCATATTTTGTTTATTGACGAAGCCATTCAGCCAGAAATGAGCCTCATCGCTGAAGATGATTTTTCGATGAAAATCCGAATCATTTTCAAGTTGTTGCTCAGCCCAATTCACGAACATACGACACTTCTGGTGGTCAACCGGCTTCAGTTCTTGCGTTAATTTAATCTTATAAAGATGTAGGCTAAGATCTTTTCGCAAAATTCGCCACAACGACGTCACAGATATGCCCAACGCTTGAGAACGACGTGTGAGAGACACATTTGGGCTTTCTGCAACTGAATCCTCAGCGGCAGCAATATTCTCGACACTACGGGCACTTCTTTGTCTCACTGGCACGAAAATATTTTGTACTGTGCCTGTGGATTCAAATTTTCCTACTAGACGCTCAATTGTTGATCTGCTAGGACGATTATGACGACCATAAATTAGACGTAGTGCTCTTAACGTTGAGGCCACTGACTCCGAATTCCGGTAGTAAAATTTAATAATTTCGACTCGCTGTTGGCTCGTATATCATTCCATCATGAAATGACAAACCTTATTGAAGAGAAATGTCAAAAGAGCGGCAAGAAATATGGCGTCGTTTGCTGTCCCTGTCGCTCTACTTTTGTAGCTTCCCTGTTGAAAAACCCTTTATTAAGAGTTGAAGAAGGAAATTATGCTGTCGCCAAAATTCAACAAACGGACTGTGTGACATCTTTAAGGCTTTAATTTGTCTATACTATTTCATAAGGGAATTTTTTATTTTTACCCAAAGCTGGTTCGCACACATACCATGCTGCCCCGGGCCATGACCATAGGCCAGCGAAGGCGAACCAATGGCACGCGTTCCATTGGTGGGACGTGACGATATATTATGGGCACGTAATTTGAGCAGCAGCATTAGCAATCTACTTCATGCTTATATTTATTCTTATAGCTTTTTGAAAAAGCCAAAGCTTGATGCCTAGAAAACATTTTGGTTTGTCTATAGGTGTGAACTGTAAGCCTTTATTTTTAGAAAATTAATAACACTAACGATTCGCTTGGAAACGGTTTGTCAGATCATTCCAGTACATTTTGCATTTTGCTTAACGTAACGAAATATAGTCGAAATACTCTTAAGTTTCAAAAAGAAGTTATTCAGCCTTATTGTGACTTTCACCCAGAAAAACTGTCACTTTACTTTTCGCCTATTCTGAGTTCCACCCCAAAGAACGAATATTCCCCTTTTTTGTGAGTACTCATTTCGGTCGAAATGTTTCGTAATTTAGAGCTTAAATTTGGCACCTTTTGACGACATATCGAAGTTGTGGTGAAACTTAGTAGCTTTTAAAATTCCGGAGGAACACAAATTTTTCGGATGAAATATTTTCCTGGCGAATATGTTTATAAATAATGTGCTGCGCATTATGATGTTTTTTTCGAGTAGTCACTAGAAAACTAGATTAAGACTGTATGTCAGGCCAAATGCATTTGAAATAGTTCTTTTTTTTAAATGGCACGAAGCTCTAAAAAATGTTTGCCATCCCTGCTCTAGGCCATGTGAACATATGTATAATATGTATATAATGTATATATGCACATACAAGCACAGTCCAATTAATTATTGTTAATGCTTTTCAGATTGAACTATAGACTATAGATAAAAGACAATAATAAAAATCTCGTGCGACCCAATCGTGCATTTTATTTATCAAATAACTTAAAATCTCCTGTCAAAATAAAAAAAAAAACTTTAATTGAAGTTGTGACTTAATTTAATTGCTTTTATTGATTCGCAAAATAAATATAAAAAAAAAAACAAGATAAAGATAAGATAATACAATTTTCAATGAATGATGAATACTGTGTGTAGGTATTTGTGCTATTGGAGGATTATTTTCGTTTTTTTATTTTCTACAGTCCTACCTATCTCGGATCAAATGTCACTGAATGTTTTGTCTTCACAATTTCAGATACAATATCAAATAACACCAGGAGTATAAAATAGAAAGAAAAAAAAATAATGAAGCTTAGGTTGGGAAGCATTGACCCTCTTTTTCAGTCTTATCAACTTAAATCAATGTCCTCAATGGTTGAAGGGACATCCAATAATACAAAAAAAAAAAATATATCGAAACTTTTTCATTCACCTAATGTGTTGGAAAAATAAAATGTCACCCAGGAGAATTTTTTACTTCGAAAATTAATGATTGCCTTTCATTTTGTCGTTTGATGCGGACATCAGTAGGGTAGGGAGAACCAACCATCCCAAAGAAAAAATACAAAAAAAAAAAACAAAAAAGTTTAATAAAATAAAAATATTTCCCAAACGAAAATAGGCTTTAGACAGACCTAAAGTTTGACAACCGACCCCCTCACATAAAACATCGTCAATTGACGGTAATTAATGGACTTCAATTTTGACATATGCCAGGGGTTTCGTTTCGACGCGACGCACCGTCATATTGTTTTGAGTTTGTTAAATTGTGTAATGGTGTCTACAGTCTGTCACTTGTCACGAATATTGTATCACCCCATTATCCATTTAGAATTTTGTGTTTTTCTTATGTTATAGAACAAGAGGGGACTATAAGGTGGTATGTTAATAAGGTACCAATGTGTGTGGGAATGGTAAGATGTTTCAAAATTGTTTGACAAATTGACGTTTCGCGGGGGTCCATTTCGCCATTTTTTGTTTAGCTTTTTTTTGTATTTAGCTTTCGTTGCTTCGAATCCTTGAGGTGAGGTGAATTTGGCAAACAAAATGCTTTTTTAGAAATCATATCAATTTTCATTTTTCATTTCGCAATTTCCATTTATCTAGTTTCTTTTTGGTTGACTTTTTGAAGATTGGCAATCTACAGTCTTAGGCTACGCCCTACGCGAACAGTGATAAGACAAAGCGATGCGATACGAGAAACGTTGCAAACGAGAGCGAGACAATTATTTACATTTATTCTTATATACGTACGCACAAGGAAGTGGTATTTTCTCACATACCTGTCGCAAGCGTCTAGCTCAAAAAGTCTTCTGACCACTTTTTCAAGTGAGTTTGTGCGAGAAGGTTCATATTTTTGGTTTTGACGTTTTAAGAAAAGCATAATCAAACGAGAAGATTTTTTTATTTCCAGTGCTTGCATTTTTTGATAATTTTGGTGAAATTGAATAAAATAAAATAAAGTGATAAATAATCTCGTTTGTTTTAGGTAAAAAATTATCCCGAAACTAATATCAAATAAGCAAATAAGCCGTTTTCGAAAGGCCTCAACTTTGGGACAAAAAAAAATAAATATCCACTTTTGAATAGTTGTCGACAAGAAATGGTATTGAATTGCTGTTGAACTAAATGAAAAAAAAATTATTTCAAAAATTCATCTTCTGATGACGAATCCGCATATTGTTTCAATATTAAACAATCAAGCAACACAACCTCACAAAATTGCTTAAATTGTGCGCACTATGTCACATGTAATAATCACATCGCGAATCAGCTGGCGCATCGCTTTGTCACACCACTGTAGCCTTAGCTAACTGGAGCGATTTTCATCAAATTTTTTAAGTTTTTACTTGCGATATAGCTACATAGTTAGGTACTTTAAGGAAAGTTTTGGATTCGTGCAACAAACAATTTTGAGATATAACAATGAAACATGACATTACGATGATAGAGAACCAACAGTGAACCAACTATACAAATTGCACAGTGGACCTTGTTGCAACCAAGAAAATATTAATTTTACTGTAGATTTTATTTTTATTTATAGTTTTTATTAAATAATTTGTTTAGATTTTCACTTAGCAAGAAACAAAGAAATCAAGTCTAAGATATTTCTTTTATGACTTTTCATTGCTTATTTTTTATTTTCGTAAAAATTATGAAATTTCTTCTTTTTTTTTGTAATTAACGATTTGCATTTTAATTTGAGAAGAAAAATCCTTTATTTTTGACAACTTTTGATAATTTTGTTGTAATCGTTACGATAAGCAAATATCAATGGTTCTCTGTGTAACATGCGGTGGTTCAATGTTGCCACCTCTTGATACACAGTGAAAAATAAAAATTGAAAAATATTAAAATTTAATATTTCCATGACCTTTTTTAAATAATTCATTTATTCCTTTTTTAATATACATATAGTTAATAAGCCAAGTATAAAGTACCTTTAAGCCCCTAGAAGTTTAAGCCAATAATTTGGAAATTATGACAAGTCAATCAAAAAGTGGTTCACTGTTGGACAGTTTCCATACATCTTGGTTTTTGGTTATTATGTTCAAACGTTTTTTAATGTTTAAGAACCAAAAGTAAAGGTACTGGCCATAGAATTTTTTTTAGCAACTTTACATAGTGTTTTTTTTTTCTCAAAAACGACTCCAACAATTTCGAACTCAAGAGAAAAAGAAATAAAATATCATGTCGAAATAAAGGAGCTGATCTAGGAGAAAAGAAGAGCTCGAAGAAAATGGCAAGCTACGAGATTTCCAGGTGATAAGGCAGTTTTTAACCGTCTTAACAATGAACTAAAGGAAAGAATCTGTGAATTTAAAAGTGATTCACTTAGTAGATTCCTGAATAGTCTGACGGCGGATGCTTCTACGGAAAGCAGCTAAAAATAAAATACATAAATTTTTATGGATCGGAAACCCAAAACAGAAGGCTGATCTCTTCGCTCAACATCTCGCGAATGTTTTCAAGCTATTTCCAGCAAGCACAGCTACAGATCCCTTACAGTTTGTTGATAGAAACGACGAATGTGAAATTCCTTTCGTCACGCTCAAAGAAGTAAGAAGTATGTGTCAACATAAGTTGTCTAACAAAAAATCACCAGGGTACGATCTAATAACTGCTCAGGTTTTGAAAGAAATGCCTTCTATAGCCTTCAAAAAACTCCAATTTATAAATGCATGCCTTAAACTAAGATATGTGCCACATTCAAAAAAACTTGAAACTTGAAAAAAAAACAAGTATGCTCGGCTATATTCTTAGATGTTGCTCAAGCCTTTGACAAGGTTTGGCACTTGGGACTTGAGTACAAACTGCAAAGGGATCTTCCCAGGCAGTACTACGAAATACTGAAATCTTACGTTACGAACCGACTCTTTAGAGTACGGTACGACCAAAATTACTCGGAACTAAAGAAAATTGAAGCCGGTGTACCACAAGGAAATGTCCTAGGGCCAACCCTGTATCTGTTATATACAAGGGATATTCCAGTGGACATCAACGCTATCATGGCCACCTTTGCTGATGATACTGCAATATTGGTGCTAGATAAATCCATTACGAAGGCTACACAAAAACTGCAAAATGCAGTCGATAAAGTTAGTGATTGGACGCAAAAATGGCGAATCAAACTAAATGAAACAAAATCGACGCATATAAACTTTACAAACAAAAAAATAAACAATGTTCCAATATGAACAGTACAACAGAACCTTACTCCAATACTGCCAAATACCTTGGAATGACTTTGGATGCAAAGCTTAAATGGAAAGAGCACATCAAATAGAAAAAAGACGAACTAAACTTGAAGTACAGAAAAATGTACTGGTTACTAGGAAAGAACTCTGACCTATCTATCCAGAACAAGCTAATGTTATATAAGCAAGTACTGAAACCCGTTTGGACACATGGCTACACCTATGGGGCTGTACAAAAAAAAAAACAAATGCTGAACCCATCCAAAAATTCCAAAGCAAGGCCTTCGCGGAATAATAAATGCCCCTTGGTGTATAAGAAATAGCGATCTGCATCGTGACCTTCAAATTGAAATGGTTACAGAAGTGGTTAAAAAACACGCTGTATCACACAATCAGCGACTGCAAAGTCATACCAACTCCGAAATGGAGACCGTCTTAAATGTACGAGACAATGGTCGGAGATAAAGAAGTACCAAGCCTCATGAGCTGATGGTCTAAGAGATATGGGAAAGTGTTGTAACTTAAACTTCCCACAATGCAATTTATAAATTAAGAAAGAAAAATCATTTGTCGATCTTTCATAGATTGGTCCTGATTCACTGGTGGTTTTAGTGCGGTAAGAGTCCCACACTACTTGGTACCGATTCTTACCGAGTGTCTTTTGAAGTTTATATGAATATTTTTGATCTTTTTTCGGTAGATAAACTCTTAACTCTTTGCTCAAAATCGGGAAACCCCCCTTTTTTCAATTTTTTGAAAAGAACTTAAGTGCCTACCGTGATAAATTTTGAAAGTTTTTTGAGAAAGAGGGATGGCTGAGTTTAGAGTTTGTATGTTTTTGATTTGAACTTTGGTTTTGGACGAGTTTTAAGTTTATATGGGCAGAAGCTTCTAGTTTGTTGGAAAAAAGGAATTCGCGAAGAAAGTTGGGAAGAAAATTAAAGCACTTGACTTTCGAAAAAAAATGAAGATTATCAATTAAGTTTGAAGTGATGTTAAAAAAAGTGTGACCTTAAAATTTGGTTTACCAGAGTCCACTTTCCATACTGAAGAACAAAGACAGTGCAAAAAGTTTTACTCTAATTATTATTTATTATTATTATTTCTAATTCTTAAGCTTCACGAAACAAAAAAATTGGAAATAAGAAAAAAACCTTAGGCTGACCATACACGACAGAGCCAAAGAGCTAAATGGCCCCGTGCCGATCCAAAACCAGTCGTGTGTGGAATGGATCGGCTGGCAATCTATTTATATTTTCAGCCAATCTGAAATCCAACCGTGCCAAATGGATTGGATGGCTCGGTCGTGTATGGCCAGCTTTAAATATGAAAGTGTTCACAAAGCTGTCTCCAAATGGCCAGGAATGAAAACCTCCCTCCTTCAGGGACAACTTAAGAAAAAAAGCTTAAAGAAGTGCTATGGAAATGGGAGAAACTGACTTGCTGCAAGTACACTTATTTTTTAAACTTCTGAATAAAAAAAAGTAAAAGTAAAAATTTGGTTTCTTCGAATCGAAGTTTCTATAACTCGAATTTTTTTCCTTCATTTTCAGAGTACGACTTATGGAAGTTCCACTGTAGTACCTGTCATAAAACATGTTTGTGTTTTAAATTTTCTCATTATCAGCTCAACGGATTAAGACAAGTTTTCTTATATACAAATTTCAAATAAGATTAAATAATATTGCAAATCAAAATTTTCCAAAAAATGTTATGAATTTTTAAAACAAGTTTAAATTTTTTTATTTTTTGAATATTCGATGTTTTAAAAAGGGTTGACAATTTTTTTTAATTTTATTTTTATATGTACATAAATTAAAACTTAAGATATGCACACCAAAAGTTTTCCTTAAAAATGTTTTAAGAATTTTATATATACAAAATTATTTTTTAAAAAAACCGCTCCAACGATTTAAACATTTTTTGTCCATATAATCCTTTTCAATAAAGAATAAGGATTGCGTTTTTTTTTTTCATCTCAAACTCTCAACAAAGTTTTTTAGTTAAATTAAATATCTTTTAAACATTTTTCTGTCATAATTTTTATGTCTTTTCATATAATTTCCTTAAACCCTCAGCGTCTTGAATATAAGAGCAAGCGTCCGACCCAGATGTGCATTTTATTTTTAGTGAAATTGAAATTTTTAGAAAATAGAAACTTATTTTAGAAAAAATTTATTAATCTCAAGAACGGCGTTTGAAAAAAAAAAGAAATTGAATAATTGAAGGCATGAAGTAGGTATACCTACAAGTTTTTTTTTTCCTAAGCCTAATACAAAGAATGTAAATGGTTTTTCAAACGGGACGCTAAAAAAGTAGAACGACATGGACGGCAAACGACACCATATTTCTTGCCGCTCTTTTGACATTTCTCTTCAGTAAGGTAAGGAAAGATATACGAGGCAACAACGAGTCGAAATTATTAAAATTTACTACCGAAGTTCGGAGTCAGTGGCCTCAACGCTAAGAGCGCAACGTCCAATTTATGGTCGTCATAATCGTCCTAGCAGATCAACAATTGAGTGTCTAGTGGACAAATTTAAATCCGCAGACACAGTACAAAATGTTCCTGTGCCAGTGAGACAAAGAAGTGCCCGTAGTGTCGAGAATATTGCTGCCGCTGAGGCTTCAGTAGCAGAAAGCCCAAATGTGTCTCTCACACGTCGTTCTCAAGCGCTGGGCATCTCTGTGACGTCGTTGTGGCAAATTTCGCGAAAAGATTTTGGCCTACATCCTTACAAGATTAAAATGACGCAAGAACTGAAGCCGCTTAACCACCAGAAGCGTCGTATGTTGGTGAATTGGGCTGAGCAACAACTTGAAAAATGATTCGGATTTTCATCAAAAAATCATTTTCAGCGATGAGGCCCATTTCTGGCTGAATGGCTTCGTCAATAAACAAAATATGCGGTATTGGTCAGGCGCAGCAATCCCGAAAAAATTACGGTTTGGTGTGGTTTATGGGCCGGCGGCGTCATTGGGCCGTACTTCTTCCGTGATGATCAAGACCGGCACGTTACAGTGATAGGGATCGCTACCGTTCAATGATAACCGAATATTTTTGGCCCCAGTTGGATGATATGGACTTGGAGGATATGTGGTTCCAACAGGACGGTGCCACAAGCCTCACAGCGAATGTCACAATCAATTTATTGGAAACCAAGTTTGGAGAACGTGTTATCTCACGAAATGGTCCAGTTGCTTGGCCGCCTTGGTCGTGCGATTTGACACCGTTAGACTATTTTCTGTGGGGCTACGTCAAGTCTATGGTCTATGCCAACAAGCCAGCGACGTTTGATAAAATTCGAACGAATATCGAACATGAAATTGCAGCAGTATCGGCCGATTTATGCTTGAAAACCGTCGAAAATTGGGTTCAGTGTCTGGAACTCTGCAAGCGTGCGCGTGGTGGCCATGCAAAAGAAATCGAGTTCCATACATAACGGCATCGAACTTGCTTTCACAAGAATAAAGAATTTCATTGATATCCAAAACCGTTTTTGTTTTATTTAAAAAAATTTGTGTAGCGCTCTTATTGAACAACCCGATATAATTCACCCGAACGTACGTACAAACAGAGACATCACTCTAAAAATAATGGATTCCAATTTTAGGGAGCTCAAAATGTGAAGATATATCAAAATTTTCTATTTGACAAATCGAACCAACAGCAATAACTTCCAATGTGAAGTTAAAAACTCAACAAAAAAAAATGAAAATTCAATATTTTAAAGTCGGGTTGATAATGTTTTTCAAGATAAAATTTTTATTTACATATTAATCAAAGTTTTTAATTCGGATACTAACATGTTTCCTCTAAAATATTTTGAAAATTTTATATGTATACCGAAAATGATATTTTTATAAAACTGTTCTAATGATTCTTTTTGTCATCTCAAGCTCTCAAAGAAGTTGATTTAGCTTATTTAAATATCGTATTTCAAGCATTTGATAATTTGTCTCTTATAATATATATCCTGTACATATAATTTTCTAAGACCCACAGCATCTTGAACGTAAGAACAAGTACTTGCGATCCAGTCATGCATTATAATTTGTTTGTTCCTTTGTCCAAGCGTGAAAAAAACATCTTTAATATAATATTACTATTTTTTTTAATAAATAAAAAGAATGCAGTAAGAGGATGATTATGAATGTAATGTACCTATAAAATGCCCAAGCAACAACTTAAAAAAGTTTCCCTTTTTTATTCTTTGTGATGAGAGATATTGAGTCCTTTGAAAACCTTTGATTTAAAAAACAAATCTATACCTACCTAAGCACCACACGTACATAGTATTATTGTCTATTGCACCATGAATTTAATATTGCAAAAATAATATTGCAAATCACAATAAACATTTAAGATGATTTTCCCATAGATGATGGTTATTTGTTTTTATCCAAGCCAACAAGAATTATTAATAATAATTGAAGCCTTTTCAATTATGCCTTCAAGCGGTATGTTATTTGTGTTTGTTTATTTACTCATTCCCATATCAACATTATCCTTTCTTTGAATGTTATTTGTTTGCTTTGGGTTCATCGTTTCTCCCATTCAGTTGAATAAAATAATCATTTTACAGGTGCACATACACAAACACACAATGTATATTTAAATCTTAGCGAATATTCAGATTTTAGGAATAAGGGTTTAGGGCGTTTTGATAAATTGAGAACTACTGTCTGAACCTAAGGAAAAAATAAAAATCTAAAATACCTATCCTTTGGCAGGAATTTATTTTCTTAGGTCTTGAATAACTTTAAATTTTCTACTTTTAGTTGGATATTCACTTGAGAATTCAGCAAGCTATTTTGTTAATCCTTCTTCATAGTAAAACACATGGTTAGGTATTTGATTTAAATGTAGATTTATAACTTTATTATTTTAGGTTATCAAAGTTCCTATATATGTGGATGGATGTGTACATTAATATTTTCCACGTGATAGAAATAGAACAAATTAAATATTATTATGTATGCGCCCGCAGACGGAGGAGAGATGTAAAATTTCACTTTATGACTGAATTCAGGGGCCGAATTACCACAACAGTTATCGAGTAATACTTGACTGAATTATGTGAGTTTGGAGTTACCGTTCACGTTTCGGGCAATCAAGTATACCAAAAGTGAAGTGGTTAATCGTTCGTTCGATCACTAATGGCACTCACTCACTCGTTCACTGAAGCGGTAATTCGACCCCAGGGTTCCTGAGAACATTAAAAAATAAACAAAAACTAAGTGCAATTTTGGGACAGTGATGTGACATTGTCATACTGGCTATTGATTATGTCCTTAAAAACATTGCAATAAGGAACTAAGACGTTCATGGGTTTTCATTGGAAAAATCAATAGATGGGTCATTAAAAGAACACTCGTTTTCCCAAAAATAATTTGCCGTGTAATGTGTATTTTATTTTTTTTTTTTTTAATTCATTTTTATTTTCAATTTTCTTAAAACTATCTTAAAGCTAGACAAAAATTCAAAAAAACTAGCCTACTTATCAATATCTTAATACTAACTTACTGGCCCCAATCGGACGCTCTAAGTTAAACTATAATAACTTAATGCTAATACCTTTCGGCCCAAGAACTATCTCAATACTAAATCCAAGTCGGTTTTATTTTTTACCGAGAAGAATTTACAAAAAACTCGGTGTCATTGTCTTTATTTTTTTTTTTTTGGTTTTATATAAAATTTACAAACTACATAAAACTAAATTAAAGCCAATTAAAACTAATTAAAACTATTTGAAGCTACTTAAAACTATTTAAAACTAATTATAAACTAATTACAACCCACTTATAAGCTACTTACGGACTACTTACAAACTAGAACAGCCACAGCAAGCATTTTCTGGTTTTATATATTTTTTTTTTTGTATTTTTATTGATTTTATAATTTTTTTTGTGTTTTTGTATGTTTTATAATTTTTTTTTTTTTTTGGTGCCACCCTGACTGTCCCTACTTAAAACTAACTACCTAAACGTATGTAAGTCGGCCATACAAAAGAAAATAGCAAGGTCGACTATAAAATGTCTGAAGGAACTTCATCTTCGTTTTTCAACCACCAGAACTGGTTCTCCTGCTTTACCCTATCTCTTCGGTCCCGTTCGGACACAGTCCTACTGAACCGAAGGTGCTCAGCTCCATCTTGTGCGAGGACGTCTCGACTGTAAAGGAGCCGCCGATCTACAGTTCTACGACCGACGTGGTAGATTAGCGGAACCGCCGCTCTATCCTGGATCAGCCCTCGACTGTCTAGGTGGAGGAATGCATCGGACGGAATAAAGCCGCTTAGACGCACACTCTCGTAGTATTCGTATTTAGGGTAATAAGCCCCGAAAATTAAGCTGTTAGACGAGGACATCGCTCTTGCAATGTGACCTCGAATAAGCTTCACCAAGAAATTATCTATCCTGTTTATATTGGCACCGTTGTATAGAACCAGGTTGGAATAATAATGTTTGTACTCCTACTAAGACACTGCCTCTCAAACACCCGAATCGTTTCCATTTGAGATGGGGCAACGTTGAACCAAACCGGGCATCCATAGGCAATCATCGGCCGGATAAGGGCCATGTAGCAAATCACCTTCACCCCATTGGCGGATACAAGGGTGGGGGGGTCGTGGGGGTCATGACCCCCCCTGGGGCTTTTCCCAGATATAAAATATTAGACATATGAATTCAAGCATAAACAAAAAAATGTCACTGCTCAAAGGATATAATCTGCCTTCAAATTTATTTTAATTAAACGTGCGTATTTAAAACACAAAAATCAAAGTAAAAAATACATATCGTCGGCTTTCTGTCAAAACGAATTTCAAATTTGAAAAATTGCTTAGAAGACACAAAACAACGATTTAAAAGGTAATAAAATGGAATTTTAAGATAATGAAAGGTTTTAAAACTGGTTGATAGAGCCAAAAGAAGCCATGACACAGTTACTAGACATTGATTTTCGAATTCAGTAATTCTTGTTGAACAAAAGTACATTAAAATGTCATTTAAGGACTTGCTAGGTTTTGACAGAAAGCCGACGATGTGTATATCGTTCGTGAAAAGTTGAAAAATTAATTCTTCTGCCAAAAAACAATAAAAGTTTTCATTTCAAGAAAAATACAGAATTCTACTTTTTGTTTACTATAGTTTTACCGTAAAAATAATTTGAAATTGATTTGATGATTTTGTGAACATTTCTGACACCGTACACCGAATCACATTACAAATTCCATGGCATCCCGTATTTCTACTCTTCAAAAGGTTACTGGTCATAAAAGGCCAGGTAGTAACAGTAGATCATGTTTCAGGAATAAAATTTTCAAAAAGTAATACTGAACCATGAAAAAACTTTGAAAATTCATTTTAAAAAATGTATGTCACCAATGAATATAGGAGACCTTTAATAACAAATTAGTGACCTTTGATATGAAATATTTGTTTTTTAAGATAACCTTAATAAGGTACCTAAAAATTTTCTTCAGTGACCTGCAATGACTTAAAAAAAAACTTTAAAATCCCATTAAAACAAATCCGCAACCAATTAATGTAGCTAGATGACCTTTTATCAGCAGTCTTTTGAATTGGTCACAAATTACAAAACCGTGCGAATGAAAAACTCGCATGCGAGATCTTGCAAATAAAAGTAATACTTATCATGTGACCAACTCAGTTTTGAGTAGGTATTCGAGATTTCAATTTTCGAGATTTTGGTTGACATTGGCAAGATTGTAAGGTGAGAATGCAATGTTTTTTTTTTTACTTAGTGTGAGATATCATTTTTCAAGATCTATAAATACTGCAGTTTCGATATTTTAGATTTTGGTATCTTGCGGTACTTGGAAAAACTCTTACAGCTGATTCAAAATTTTCTAAGTCCAACTCAACAAATTTATAAAATTAAACTTTTTACTGATCACATACATTCTTTGCAAATATCCTAAATGACATATCTTCTGCTTAATCTCAAAATCAAGGTCTAGCAACCATTAGGCAACTAAGTTGTAAATTGCAATTAATTTTTAGTTTCTAGCACTATGAAGTAACTTTAAACATTGAGCAACTCGGAAACATGAGTGGTAGCAAGCCTTTTTTTATGGAAAAACTACCTCAATTTACTTCGTTTTCCCAAGACTGTAATTAATTACGCTTTCCCACTAACTTGGGTGCACCATTTTGGGAATACAAAGATTTTTGTTTTGTAATTTTGACGTTTCATGAATTTGTTTTGTTCGGGGGATGTCATTAAGGAAATTGGTACGTATAACAAAAGTAGCTTCTAGTCGCCAGGCTAAAGATCAAAATAGATCTTGTAGAGTAAATACGATCTTATTGTAAAGAGTTAAGATTTTATTAAACTTTTCCTAGACAATATTTTTAGTATCTAGTGACATGATGGTTCTGGTTTCAATTCCTTAATTAATTAATTTATTTTTTCAAAAAAATATTTGCAATGGAAATAAAATGTACGACTGTATTGCAGCTACTTGCTCTGATGTTCAAGTTGCCTGTAATTAAGAACTTTTAAAATATGCCAGTAATTACATATATAAAAATTTAAAAATATATAAAATGAGGGCATTTAAATTGTTCTTTTAATTGTTTGACAACTTTTCAAATAGCTTAAGGCTTAAAACCAATTTGATAACTTGCAGAAATATGAATATAAGCACAAAAAAAACCTTGTAGCGATTTTCTTAAAAAGCTATTTTTTATATTAAATTAAATATTAATTCATTTTAAAATACATTTATAAACTAGTTTCAAAACAATTCACCAACGCGTTCTTGAAATATTGAATTTAAAAAAAAATAATATCTTCTTAAAAGGCCAACATTTATTTTTTATTTTGATATACAATTTTATTGAGATTTTTATGGACCTTTTGCATGCAAATTTTCATTGAAATTCTTTGAACAAATCGAAGTTCAAAAAGCCTTAAATGGCAGGTACCGTTATTTACAGTTTTTCGGATTTTTTTCCAGAATGTTCACCATACCTTCAGTAATCCACTGGATTTATTAAATTTGTCGAAGCCGTTTTTCAGATAAGTAAGCTTTTTCTTAATGGTATTTTGTTGGTATAATTTTTGAAGGTAAGAAATATACCCTCCGAAGAATTGAAAAAAATAATTTAAAAATTTGAAGAAAATCGCTTCAGTGGTTTAGGCTGTAGGCCAAGGAATAGACAGACAGACAACCAGACAGAATTGTGCCACCCACTTTGCTCGAATACAAAACTTGCTATATATCGTAAGTAAAAATTTTTTTTGGGTGCAATACTTTACTGAAGTTTTAAGAAACGTGACCCCCCCCTGGGGCAAAGTCTGGATCCGCCCTTGCTTCACCCTGCTGTCAAGCTGGCTGCTATAAAACAACCGTTTCGTCAGGGCAAAAGCTCCCCTAGTCCTGGCCAGAGCATCATTTATATGTCTGTCGAAATACAAATACTGATCCATCCAGATGCCAAGGTACTTTACTACACTTTTACTTGCCAGTGGCTGTCCATTTGGCCCTACGATCACCAGCTTGCGCCAGTTCTTTCTCGTATCCCTTGTGGCTCCACGCAACGGAGTCCTAAACAAGATAGTTTCTGATTTCTGAAAGTTGATTTTCAACTTCCAGTCATCACAATATCGGTGAATCTTCTCGAAGTCACGCTGCAAAAGAATCCTGATGACCTAGATTTTTGGAGCTGTTCTGTACGCAATTAGATCGTTGGCATACGCAATTGTCTGAGTTAGATTACTTATCAGATCGCTGGTGTAGAGGCTGAATAGAATCGGCGAGTTGACCGCTCCCTGCTGAAGACCATTTTTAATATTAAAGGTTGTGGCAGAAGTTACATTGCCACTCTTGACAACAAACTTTCTGCCATTGAGCATATCATAAAGCATACATAATATTGGTTTACTAATGCCAAGTCTCGTCAGCTTTAGATACAGACCCTCTAGCCATACGGTGTCGAAGGCCTTCTCCAAATCAACCAGGCAGGCACCTGTGCACTGCTTCTTAGATTTGTTCCATTGGACATCAGAAACGAGTTTCGACGCGGCATGAATAGTGTCATGTCCCGCCTTAAAACCGAACTGATTGTCCGGTATGATATTATTGTCCTCTGCCCACTTAGACAGAGCTCTATTGATAACTTTTTCGAATACCTTGCTGATACTCGGAAGAAGACTTATCGACCGGAGATTCGCCGGATTGGAGTTGTCCTTTCCCTTTTTCGGGAGAGGATGCACCACAGCTATCTTCCACCGCACTGGATAATATGCATTATTCAGAGCGTTGTTAAATAGGTTGGTATAAATGTCTACTGCTTCTTGAGGTAAATGTCGAAGTACAACGTTTGATATGCCATCGACTCCTGCTGACTTCTTCTTCTTTAATGAATCAAAGATGAGCTGGAGCTCCACCTTCGTAATTAACAGGGAACTGGGCCCATTTCGCTCGGCGATTATGGCGCGTGTAATGTGTATATGTACCTTTTTGACTCCAATCCCGCAGCACGATATCCCGTGGCACAGTATCCTATGGATTTCCTGGCGGGATTGGAAAAAGTATTTAATACTTTTGAAAAGTACTTTTTCGTATTGTTGAAATAATATTTTATTTTAGTAACTTATTTATTTTGATGGATTTTAAGCGTGAAAAAAATTTTAGATTCTCAAAAACATAATTCCTGTTCCCAATGCTTAAAAACCATTTTAAGCTTAACAAAAATTTAATTCTTCTAAAATAATTTGAAGCTACAAATTTATCAACATTTATTTCGATGGATTTTAAGCGCGAAAAAAAATTTATTTTAAGAGCGAAAAAATTAAAATTCTCATAACCCGATTCTAAGCAAAGAAAATATAATTCCTATTCAAAACGCTTAAAAATCATTTTAAGCTTGAAAAAAATTTAGCTATAAAATAATTTGGTGTTCTTCAAAACGCTTAAAACAATTTTTGCGCATATGTAAATTTCTCTTAGGAATCACCTTAAACGCTTAAAGTTATCTTAAGCGTCCTCGTCACCCAGTCATCCCAAACGAAAATTCTGTTTTTATCTCTTACATATCCGAGTCCTAGTGAGGACTGAATTTTATTCAATTTCATTTTTTTTTTAAATTATATTCCGGAATTTATCTTGCTTTTATCTGTTAACTTCTTTGGATGTTCGTTCTTGTTGATTCTCACAGTTTCAAATCTCAGATTTATATGATATGAATGAATATTATTGAAATTCTCTAAACAGTGACGTGGTGAAGATTTAAGGGCGATTTCAGCTTTTAACTCAAGAATTTTTCTGTCATACAGCTTAAAACGCTATTGAAGTGCAGTTAAGCTATAAAATTGCGGTTGTACTTGGTGCAAATGGACCCCAGCGCGTGCGGTATCTGGGAGGAAAGAGGCGTGGGATAATTTAATTTAAAAAGTTCTCTTAAGGGCTATACAAAGCATTGCAAAGGGTAATTAAGTTTATTTTACTATGAATATAAGGTAATTTTATGCGCTTCTGAGCCACAAGATAATGTTGACCTTCGGGCCTGCCTGACGACTTTACATACCTAAAGTGGAGCAACGGAGTTGCGCGAGCGGGACAGAGGACCCAAAAAGGAGGGTTAAAATCCAGAGAACCCACGAAGCGGGCCACCCAAGGTACTATTGCTCAAGAAAACTTGACATTGGCGCTCAATTAATGCATATAATTCTATGAAAAATTGACTTTTATCTTGAAACGAGATTTGCGTTTTTTTAAACATGATCTGCGGCTAAACTAAACGTCCCAGCTACTTATAAATCCAGTTTCTTTAAGAGCAAAAGAAACTTTACATACCCTGAATCCTACAAGGAGCCCAAGCAGGGGGGTTGAAGCATGCCCACCAATACATGCCTCACTGTTTATTAGCGTTTATTCGCCACCCAAGGTACTGCTACTCAAGAAAACTTAGAATTGGCGCTCAATTAATGCGTCGCATAATACGAAAAATTGACTTTTGTCTTTAAACCCGATTTGTGGCGAAAATAAGCGTCCTAGCGACCTATTCAATTCATATTTGTGATCTAGGAGTGCCTCTTCTTAAAAATTAAAAAAAATTGGTAAGAAAATTCTTTTCCAAAACTTTAAAAAAATATTTTCAGATATGCGGCTAAACATAGCGTCCCAACCACTTTAAAAATGCATATTCGTTATCTAAAAGTATCACGATGTAAACCGTCGGAAGTAAGGTGGTGATGGTAAGCCAGCTGATATAAGCTGCCGGAGGTAAATAGTACAAGTTACATGTAGCTCCAAAAGTTACCCATTGTCAACCAAACTCAAGAACTTAAAAGAAAATCCAATTATTATCTCTTAATGAGGCCTTGCCTGTTCCGAGTTCTAACTCTAAGAAGAACTGAAATTAATTTCGTATGCACTACTATTAATATACTTTTTAAAAAGCTGGAGTGGCTTCAATACAGAGAAGTCTTCTTCATATTGCCAAAAATCAAAAATAATATTGAAATGTAATTCAAAGACTCTAATTGGCTGGTGCCACAAAGCCTATAAGAATCTAATTAGATTACGGAGCTGTTACTTTGTATCAAGAATAGTAGGAATCTGCGGGCAAACGTTACACGAGAAAACGGTCGGCGAGATTTCGTTTTTCGGGAAAACGATTGACGGGAAATTGTTTTTCGGGCAAACATGACGCGGGAAATCGTTTTTCGGGAAAACATAGCCAACCCGTCATTAAAAATCGGAAAACCGCGGAGTGCTATGAAATTAAGGGGTTCATTTAGGAAGGGGGGTGCAAGAGCACCCTTTTTAGGTTTTTGCATATAACTCGAAAACGAATCAAAATTTCGGGAAAATGTAAAAAATGTATACGGAAACTAAATTTTTTTTGCAGTTTAAAGGTTGCCACCTAATTTTTTTCAAAGTTTTAAATAATTGTCAATAACAACAAACTTGCTTCAAAAAATCCAGTTTTTGAACATTTGTTAGCTAGTTATACCTTCTTCGATACAAAAAAAAAGTCCCAGGCGTGTTTTTCCGTCGAAAGTTCTTGCTATTCGAGCTTATAGAGGGAATTGTGACTTGAAAGTTTTTCCTGATCTGTAATTTTGGGATGGAGTAACCAATATGACTTGGTAGTGATCCGAATGTAGTCAGAATGCTAGAATAGCCAATATTATTATTGGTCCATTGTGAGGAAGCTTTAAGGGGTATTGCTGTGTTTGCAATGTTTGTTAAAAATATCACGTGGTGTCAGATAAAGCAGAACATCTAGAGCGGCAGAGGGTGTCATACAAAGTGCACCACTTATACATAAACAAGCCGATCGTTGTACCTTGCACAGTTTGTCGTAGCTTACCGCTTTATCTAGAGCAATTCATCATACTGGAATACCTTAAGTGAGAATCGGTCTAGTCACCGAAGTGTATAGCCAATGAATAATACGAGGTTGAAGGCCCCACTTACTCCCAACGGCTTTTTTTGCATGAGAAGAGTGCCCTACTGTGGCTTATTTTAACTCTTTCTTGATTCGGGTTTATCAATAAGAGCGCTACAAAAGTTTTTTTTTATTTTTTTTTTTTCGTACGAAGTTCATCAATCGTCGCTGGCTTGTTCGCATGGACCATAGACTTGACGTAGCCTCACAGAAAAAAGTCTAACGGCGTCAAATCGCACGACCGAGGCGGCCAAGCGACTGGACCATTTCGTGAGATACCACGTTCTCCAAACTTTGTTTCCAAAAAATTGATTGTGACATTCGCTTTGTGGCTTGTGGCGCCGTCCTGTTGGAACCAGATGTCCTCCAAGTCCATATCATACAATTGGGGCCAAAAATATTCGGTTATCATTGAATTGTAGCGATCCCCATTTACAGTAACGTGCCGGTCTTGATCATCACGGAAGAAGTACGGCCAATGACGCCGCTGGCCCATAAACCACACCAAACCGTAATTTTTTCGGGATGCAATGATGACTCATGGAGTCCGTGTGGATTTCTGCCTAACCAATACCGCATATTTTGTTTATTGACGAAGCCATTCAGCCAGAAATAAGCCTCATCGGTGAAGATGGTTTTTTGATGAAAATCCCAATCATTTTCAAGTTGTTGCTCAGCCCAATTCACGGACATACGACGCTTCTGGTGGTCAAGCGGCTTCAGTTCTTGCGTCAGTTTAATCTTTCAAGGATGTAGGATGACGTCACAGAGATGCCCAACGCTTGAGAACGACTTGTGAGAGACACATTTGGGCTTTCTGCAACTGAAGCCACAGCGGCAGCAATATTCTCGACACTACGGGCACTTCTTTGTCTCACTGGCACGAAAATATTTTGTACTGTGCCTGTGGATTCAAATTTTCCTACTAGACGCTCAATTGTTGATCTGCTAGGACGATTATGACGACCATAAATTAGACGTAGTGCTCTTAACGTTGAGGCCACTGACTCCGAATTCCGGTAGTAAAATTTAATAATTTCGACTCGCTGTTGGCTCGTATATCATTCCATCATGAAATGACAAACCTTATTGAAGAGAAATGTCAAAAGAGCGGCAAGAAATATGGCGTCGTTTGCTGTCCCTGTCGCTCTACTTTTGTAGCGTCCCTGTTGAAAACCCTTAAGAAATTCACAGCATGAACATACTGTGAATTTTATATTTCTAGGGGAATTTGTTTAAATTCTAGGTGTCTAAATTTAATTTCCCCAGAAATATACAATTCACAATGTGTTCATGCTGTGAATTTCTATAAAAGTCGGTAGACACCTATAAAATGTGGGTCTTAGAAGGGTACAACAGCATCTAGGGTTATTGCGGGAGAGATCCCGCTTCGGGATTGATGCCGCATTCAAACAAATTCATATATGTATCTAACATCTCACGTAAGAACTTTGTTATTGTTTTTAATCGTTAGATACTCAAAGAAAGTCGCAGTTAAAAAAATTGGCTACTTCGAAAGGTTAACGGGTGTCTTACCTTTTTGTTTTGTTTTACGTTCTCTTTCTGACTAAGAAAATTTCACTATAAGTTGCATTTTGTCGATGCGGAAACAAATTTTCGTGTGTTTTTTCAAGTGTATTTTGTAAGGTTTAATAGTGTTATGAGAAGTGCTTGGTGTTATTTTTGTTGTTGTTGCTATTTTTTTATCTAGTTAAGTAGTGCGGCATTAATCCCTCGCCGCATTTTTTTTGGAGAAGATGCCACATTTTCACGTTAAGGATATTGCCGCTTTTTATGTGTTCATAATATTTTCAGAAACTTGGTTTTAATATGGCAATATGGCTATTGGCCGATACTCATTTCGGGTTTCTGGGACAGGAGCAATTTCGACACGTTTCCAGATGGTAGGAAAAACTCGAATATTTAGTACAATATTAGGTACTCGTATCTCAATGCAATGGGTAGAGTTGCCTTCATAAACAGGGATGAATTTCGTCAAATACTATTGAGTTTGATTTAATAGATAAACAGGTCTTACAAAAACTTCATCATCAATTTCTGAAAACTTAAAGCCCCTTGAAGAAAAACTGTCGATTTCTAAAAATCCGGTAAAGTCTGCGTTATCATTGAACCCTAGTGATGATAGCGATGTAAAATTGGTATTTACATAGCTCATCACAATCAATGATAGTAGAAACGCTGTTCATGTGCTTAGAAAGACCAATTTCCTTAAAATTTTTCCAAAGACAATCACCGCGACCGGATAGTGGATTGATAGGATTAAGTCAAGGTTCGAGGAGCATAGAAACTTCTGTAAGCTTCCCTGATCTCAAAAACGACTTTTATTCCTGAAGTCAGTATAGACCTTCGAGTCTAAAATGTTTCCAGACTTTGTAAGTTTGATTGCGCATATTTATTAAAATTTTAATTTTGTTGTTTAACCAAGAATGGTCATTGCATTTTAAAAATTTTGTTTTGTAAGGAATGTGGATATTGAAAAGCAAGCTAATGTTTTCTTGAATAAAAGAAACTTGGTCCTCGACAGACTCCATAGTGAAAACTCGAAACCATTCAATCGATCTAAGGTCATGTTCAAGAATTTAAGTTTTTAAAATCTCTAAAGCAATAACTTTCTGCTTGAAATTAAATGTAATAGGTCATGGTGGAAAAAACAGGATGCAGATAGTTGGTTAAAGTGAAGAACTTTACTCAATTCACTAAGAAAAAATACATCTTGTGTTCGAAAATATTTCCTTCGAATATTATATTATTATTGACACTTTTTGATACATCCTAGGGTAGAAACGCACTTGCAAATTTTGATCGCGCGATCATTCAGTCTCAATAAATAGAACACAGGGGATTAAATGAGAATGATGCCAAGAAATCATATTGAGTTACGATAAAATTTTTTAGTCGCAGCGACAGAAATTGCAAGTCCGGTCCTAGCCTTAAACTTAACCTTAATAAAACTCATTTAACACCTCAAGGCCATATAAAAATAAAATAAAAATTTTTTTCCAATCATCCACTTGCTTATCTTGTCAAAATACATTAATGTACCTACTCAATTTAATATCAATAATTCTTTATTTTTTATTTTGCCACACAAGCACAATGCACAAGCGACAAGCCCTAGATACTAGATATAAGTATTTGTATACTCATACTTGAATACAAAAGACCAACGGCAGTGAAGGGGGATCAATTCACATTTTTTCCATCGAAGACTGAATTTTCCAATATTCTGGACACGGTTCTAATTATCGACACATAATTACTTTTGTGCCGACCAAATTGGATGTCCGTGAATAATGAATGTGCCATCAATTATTATTAGATTTAAGATTGGAAGTTCATCTTTTGTGTTCTTTTTTGCTGCTGCCATATTGAAGCAAAAAAAAAAAGCTTTTTACTTAGTCCTTATGGCTCAACAGCATATTATAGAAAAAACATAATACATACATACATGCATATGTGTAAACGTTTTATTATGAAAAAGAAAACCTTTTCACATTTAAACAGGATTTTCCGTAATTATTTGGTATAAAAACAAAATAAATTCTTATTGACAAGGTCAAGGATATATAAAGCATTAAAGAGAAAAAGGACTAAAGACATTTTTCTTCCTATCGAAATAGGATTATAGAATCGATTACCTACATATACAATATGTTTTTTATGTCATGAGTGTATGCCCTACATTATTTTTTGGTCCATATAAATGTACCTATAGGATTTTGAATAATTAAGTAGATCCATTTTTCCTTTTGAAGAACTAAATCCATGACCTTTTTTTTTGTTTGAGAAGAATTTAAGTGGGTTTTTAAGAGAAAACAAAATTGGAAAATATTATACCCTCACAATATTGGCAAGGCATCTAATAATAATTCATAAATAACTTCTTTGTCCTTTAAAAAGGAATACCTTTATAATGAAGAAACTCAGGCTAGAAATAACAATAATAACAGACTGGACTTCAAATTTTATTGTTCTTATGTGAAAAAAGCAACCCATTGTAGTGACACGTCCTTCAAGTTTTTTCTTGTTGAAATGAAAGTACCTCTCACCCAGGTCATGTCCAATTCTTCAGGAATCAAATAAACAACTAGTTGAAATGAAAATTGCCAGACCCTGTTTCTTTGAACGTTGTTGCCAAATGAATCAATTTATTTTATTTTATTTTTGCCGAGATACCCGCAGTTTGGGTCTATGTACAATAATACATATATTGGATTCTAGATAATGAAGG
The DNA here is from genome assembly GCA_946251815.1 of Dasysyrphus albostriatus. NCBI lineage: Eukaryota > Metazoa > Arthropoda > Insecta > Diptera > Syrphidae > Dasysyrphus > Dasysyrphus albostriatus. The sequence goes on along the minus strand of OX276335.1, from coordinate 189,212,727 downwards.
AATTCATTTTATCAATCGCAATTATGTTAATCTGGAACTGCGTATACTTCCTAAAGCAATATTTTTTTCACGGAACAGCCTACATTCGTTATCAATGGTAATGTCCAACACTTGCCGTAGTTCCCAATTTTAACTATAGTCCCTATACGACAAATATTATTAAAACTTATTTGGTTGAAACCATTCCTGGTTCTTGATAAAAAAATTGTCCAACATCATCATACGAGAAAAAGGCAGGACAAAAAGGAGAACTATAGAGAGACGACAATATTTATAAGTGCACAAAATTCTTCCCCAACACCAGCGAAGCCCTCATCCCAGGACTACGGAAAAGTATAGCCAACACCATCACGATAAGGTTAGTTAGGCGTGAGACTCTAACAATCATCAGCATCAACTTTTGATTGAACAACAACAGTGATGAATTGAATTGAATTTTTACCTGGCTTCTTCGAATCTTTGGCATATTTTTCCCGGGAATCAGAAACTATATATACACAGTAGTGCTAAAGGATTAGGATGCTTGTACTTAATATATCAGAGTACTTCATCCATACTAAAGACGGTTGGATGTGAAAAGACTTTATAGGAATATTGAAGACAATATAAACGCTTCCAACCTTAAACAGGAACTTGCTGAACAAAAAAGTCGACTCAGCTATGGATGGTCTAGACTGGAATAGCATGTATGCACCTTATGCACATGCACTGGAGATTGGAAAACCAAAAACAGCCTAGGACGTCAAGGCATAAATACCAGGAACTTCCGAAGTACATGCAAAATCTGTATTCTCGCAGACAACAGCTGAGAAAACGTCCCCAAAAGAACCATCAAATAGATTTTAACACAACCAACAACAATTATCGAACACTTTGGAGTAATCTGCAATGTATAACCATAATGTTTTAGAATTCTATCAAACACCACAACAACTTTGCATTCTCTTCTGCAACTATAAGCCACGACCCGATGACTTCAAATACTTCAATTGGATTACTGGAAAGAAGCCTTCAATTCTGGAAACGTAAGTGTATTAAACATTATTCAGCAACAACATTGGCAAAATTAAGCCACCTTTAGGGCTCAAGAAGTTAGTGGAAGCTGAGTTTTGAAAAACAGAGGAAATTCCTTAAAAAAAATCTTCGTCTCTCCTCTGGTATTGACCTTACAAAATTGAAAAAAAAAAATATAAATGAAGAAGGAAAGATCAATTAGGTCTGTCAAGCCATCAAGTAATGTCTGCAAAATTGAAATGTTTCCTTGGAAAAATCGAAATTTTTCATATTTAATTTTCTGCTCGCAATTAATGCGGTCTTAGGGCTTTTATGGAATGAAATATTCTCTTTACTTTAAAATATACTCGTAGTTTGTTACCTATCTGTTAAGCTATAAAATGTTAAATTATATTGAAGTATGGTTTGAGGTCTTTGGACGGTATACAAAAAAACTGTTGACATTGGCGTATACGGGGGGGGGGGGTATATTTAATCATACAAAAAGTTTCACTATTCAAAGGATAAAATGCGCCTACAAATTGATTTAATTTTTTTGGGCTGTCAATTTTCCAGTTAATATTTCTGAGTGCTCAGAGAAATTTCCCACTTTGGCTGTCAAAAGCTAAGAAAAAAAATCTTTGCTCCATCAGCTCAGTGAGCGGTCCTGAAATATAAACTGAACAAATAAAACAATATTGTCCGTATAGTCTAGTCAATTTGTGTTCAAAAGAGCTCTTAGCGAGCAAATTTTTGGATAATTTTGATTTTGCCCCTCTTTTATGTTTTTGGGGATACTAAATCCAAATCTGAGGGTTGTGACTAAAATTTCGTGACGTACCATGGGAAAAAATGCAAAAAAATGATGCAACAATGCTTTTTGGGAGTTTTTCCCTAATGGCTTGAAAACTACTAATTATTCGAAAATTAGATCTATTTTGATCATTGACCTTTGAAAAAGTATACACAATTTCCAATAAATCTCTTTTTAAGGTTTTTCTCTGCGACAAATCATTTGGACTAAAGCGCTAGTTGAAAATTGACGTATTTTAACTGTTTTCGAAAATCCACTTCAAAGCACTAAGTTATGTGATTTTTTTGTGTGCTAATTACTGATGAATTTGATGGCATATGACGATTTAAAAAAAAAGTAATTTTTGTTCTGGGACATTTTCAAAAATTTTGAATTTTGAAACCCCGCGACCGGTTTTAGGTAAAAAATTACAATTCGAAAAAGTGGTCAGAAAAACCATTTAAATATGCATCGATATGTGGTCACATTTACTTAAAGTGATTTTTGTTTGCTTTTGTAACATGCTGCTGAGAAAATAGACTAAAAAACTGCTCCTTAAAATGTCACAAAAACTTTTTACCTTAAATCTTAAGGAAAGCCTCCAAAAAATCTATCGATTTTCTAGCCGTTTTAAGATTATTTTTTTTTAAATGGAATGCTCGAATTGGCCCAACATCTTTATACAGCGTACTTAAATTGATAATCGGTCAATACAATTGAGTAAAGAAATCCAAAATAAAACATAATAAGTAAATGTGACCACATATCGATGGGAATTTAAATTGTTTTTCTGACCACTTTTTCGAATTATATTTTTTTTTACCTTAAAAAGGCCGCGGGGTCTCAACATTCAATTGGAAAATTTCCAAGAACAACAATTATTTCTTTCTAAAATTATTTCTTTCTAAATCCTTAACAAGTTCCACGATACCCATTTTAAATATAATTTTTTTTTTTTTTAATTCCGGCACCTCTAATATACGAGTATTTATTGAAATATATCTGTATAAGATATTTACAGATACATGTTTATTTCAATTCAATAATTTAATTTTCTAGTATTATTATTTTTTTTTTTTACACTTCAGATTTTATGTTGTAGAGAGCCTAGATCAAGCTGCAACCCACAAACAAGGGCTCATCATAAGTGCATGTGTTAGTGGTTAGTAAAATAATGCAAACTAACACATGCTTACAAATAACTACAAAAAGAACTAGTGTACAAAATTACAAAAATCAAATACCAATAATACACAAAATTATACAATAAAAAAAAGCATTGAAAGTATCTTATTAGATATATAAGACGGTCACGTTTGTGGAGCACTGGTCCGAAACAATGTTTTCAATCCCATTTTACCTATATTAAAATCAATGGAAGAAGCAATTTAAATTGAAAAGCTTACACATTCGGCTTAAAGGTTCATGAATTCCGTAGTTAGTACGATGAAAATCGACATGTAAAAATTCAAATCTTCGCAGGTGGTGAGATCCTCTGCGATAATTTATGCCAATACAGGCTAACAAGTCAGGAGCATCAATTTCCCCATTTAAAAGTTGCTGAAGAAATATTAAGTCATTGTAAACCCACCTTTGATATAAAGTTTGGACCTGCAGCAGTTGGATCCGATGTTCATATAGTGGAAGGTTATATGGATCAGCCCAAGGGAGACCTTTCAGGGCAAAACGAATGAATTTATGTTGTATTGATTCAATACGACTTTTATGAATTTCATAGAAGGGTGACCAAACTTGAGAGGAATACTCAAGATGAGGTCTTACATAACAGTTATATAGAGAAAGGGTAATAAGAGAAAGGGTAATATACGGGTCGTTAAATTTTTTTGCCCAACGTTTTATAAATCCAAGCATAGAGCTCAATTTTTTTGCAATGTAATTAATGTGTTCTGTAAATTCTAAATTAGAACTAAACTGAACACCCAAATCCTTGAAACTAAAGACACGGCAAAGTTTGTGCTGCGAAATAGAATTATTAAAAACACTTGCAACTCGTTTTCTTGAGAAAGTAATTGTTTGGTATTTAACTGGGTTTAGGTTAAGAACGTTTTTATCACACCATAGAGTAGAGCTGTCAATATCATCCTGCAAGAGACTGTGGTCATGATCAGCTCTAATTGTCTTGAAAATCTTCATATCATCCGCAAATATAAGAATTTCACTAGAACGTATACATGAGACAACATCATTTATAGCGAGAATGAATAGAAAAGGGCCCAAATGACTTCCCTGAGGTACACCCGAGAGAGCGTTAAATGGGTTTGAGGGAGAGTGTCGAAATTTTACCTGGTAGGATCTATTTTCAAGGTACGATTTTATCCAATCTATAAAGAAGGGTGGAAAGCCGAAAGCTTTAAGTTTGAACAAAATAATACTGTGACTAAGTTGATCAAATGCTGTAGAAAAGTCAGTGTAATTGCAGTCAACTTCACTACCAATTTCTAAAGCATTGGAGCATTTGTGTAAGAAGGTAAGGAGATTTGTTACCCTTGATCTTCTTTGCATAAGTCCATGCTGTTTTTCGCATATTAAATTTTTACTATGAAATACCAAGCTTTCACAAATAAATTTTTCGAAAAACTTCGGTATACAAGACAGTTTTGATATAGGCCTATAGTTTTTAATATCGTTCCTATCACCCTTTTTGAAAACTGGAGTTAAAAATGATTTTTTCCACAAGCAAGGAAACTTCCCTGATTTTAAAGAAAGCTGAAATAAAGACTGAAGGGGCTGGAATTCCGTCTGGACCAGACGAGTAATCATCATTTAACGATGAGAGATATCCTAAAACAGTGCTCAGTGCTCAGGGAATACATATGTAAATTTTTAAAATAACCTTGGTCAACAACGACAGGCGTATCAACGAAAGAATCGCGAAAATTATTCGCAAATGCATTGCAAATATCTGTATTATTTTGTAGAGAACAGTTTTCGTATACAAAATTCACCGGATAGCCATCCGAGTTCTTCTTTGTGTTGACAAATTTCCAAAACGACCTAGGATCCTCTTTTAAAAAGCTTCCCATTTCATTTAAATACTTAGTATAAAGTGATTTTGAGAGAGTTTTGAACTCTTAAAAAATTGAAATATAAGAATTGTGATCAATTTGTGAATTAGTTTTTAAGTAAGTTTTCCACGCCCTATTTCACTTGTTACGGAGCGATCTGACCTCCTTCGTATACCATGCATGGCAAACGTTCAAGTTTTTCGATATTTTAAGGAGGATAGATGCATTCATACAACTATAAAATATTGAATAAAAAACAGAAACTGCTTCATCAATATTAGCACATGCTGGTAATATGTTACCAATATCAGAACTAACAAGTTTTTCAGAAAGCAATTCATAATTAGCCTTTTTGAAGTCAAACATGTGAGAACAATCACAAGAATTACTATTTATTGTGAGATGGCTACTCAGGTCAAGGAAAATATCCAGGGGAGAATGGTAATTATCTATATTAGTAATCCCAGAACTAAATTTTAGAACAAGAGTACTAATAGCGTCCGAGGAAAATACTAAATCGGGAACTCGATTTTTTGAATTTTTAATACAGCTTACTTGCTGTAAGTCACTAGTACTAATTTTATCAAGTAAAAAAGCTCCGATCAGAATTCAAAGAAGCTTCTTGGCATGATTCATCTTCAGAAGAGACCCAATCAATAAACGGTAGATTGAAATCACCCAGAAGTAAAATATTGCTGTTAGAGCAACATAAGTCCATTACAAAATATAAGGCCATAGAAAGTTCATTAAAAACTACCTCAGAACTTTTAGGGGGTATGTATGCATTTAATATGTAAATATATTTTGACTGTAAAGTTATTTTTATACAGATTAGTTCGATGGATACATTGAAAAGAAAGGAAATAGAAGAAGATATATAATGATTACGCACAGCAATCAAAACGCCGCCTCCCATTTCTTTTGGTTTATCCACATGACGATCTTTTCTATAAACTAAAAACTCTTGACAAAAGAGTTATTCAATATACATATGTAGCTTTCAGTTTTATTTAAGACTTTATTTTAAATATATTTGGTTGTTTTGTTACTAGGCTGTTGAGTTTCTCTTCAATAAGATTCAATAATTTTGAGGACGAGTAAAAAAAATTCGATTAACATTCAACATACATTATTTATTTTCAATTTTTGAAATTTTCAAAATGGAAGCAAAACAACTTCAACACATTCTGAAAGTATTTCAAGATCAGCAGATGGTAATTACTCAGTTGATTGCACAATAACAAGTGTCTTCAAATCATTAAAACTACAATCTACGAAGTTGAAAAAGAAAAATTTTCAAATTACCTAGATTCCAAAAAGCATCGAAAATTATTGCAACATGAAAAATATTACAGATAAAGCCAAAAAGGGACAACTTTAATGCCTTTTTATCAGGCTCCTTACACTCTGCATTTCTTATGGTCCAGAAAAACCTGTCAAAAGCTTGAAAGTACTAGACCTTATCATTCATTTCAAGAAGAAGTTTATTCCAAAAAACAATGTAATGGTTTCCCAACATTACTTTCTTGCTGATTTCGTTTCATCGCTACAGAGAGACATTGTTGTAAATTCAATATCAAATGTAAATGTCAGAAAATTCTATCTGTGTCTGAAATTTTTCTACGTGCTCAGTTTATCCGTGGCCTTTAAGACCATTGGCTACGCGAACAAATTTAGCAGTCAGGCACGACAACATTCGATGATATTCTTCTCAAAGCAACCGCACCCGAAGCTTGAAAAATCGAAAGCAAAGAACTTCGACAAAACTCAAGAATTTCCAGTTCACATACTAATGTAAACAAACTTTCCAGCTCAAGAAACAAAACACATTCTAAGAACCATTCAAACTACAGTCAGAAGTCTTACGATTTTCCCAGTTCAAAATCATAAAATATCAATTACAAAGCCCTGGTAATAGAAAACTGTTGCTTTAGATGTGGACGAAACAATCACAAGGTTTTCTCCTGCCGGATTGACATATCTCAACTTAGATGTAGCTCTTGCAAAAGACAAGACCATGTTTCTAAGTCTTTCAACACTTTTTTTTTACAGAAAATAGAACAATTTTGTCAGATCTCGAGCAAACAAATTACTGCTCAAATCATCAAAGAAGAAACTAACGGGTGATTTTTTAAGAGGCTTAGAACTTTAAAAAAAAAAACACAAAAAATTCGAAAAAATGAATGAAATATTTATTTGAATCGATAGTTTGAACCTTGCAATTTAATGTTTAAAGATAATTTCATGCAAATGTTGACCGCGGCTGCGTCTCAGGTAGCCCATCCGCTGAGTCCAATTTTGGCATACTCTTTCACACATATCGGCCGGTATCTCACGAATGAATGCATGGATGTTGGCTTCCAGTGCGTCAATCGAAGCGGGCTTTTGCCTATAGACATTAGCCTTGACATACCCCCACAAAAAATAATCTAATGGTGTCAAATCGCACGATCTAGGCGGCCAATTGACCGGCCCGAAACGTGAAATTAACTGTTCACCAAACTCGCCTCGCAATTGCGCCATTGTTTCGCGTGCTGTGTGGCATGTGGCACCGTCTTGTTGAAACCACATAACATGCAAGTCAAGAACTTCCATTTCGGGCAAAAAAAAAGTTTGTTATCATCGCTCGGTAGCGTTCACCATTGACAGTAACGCTGCGATTCGCATCATCTTTGAAGAAATATGGCCCAATAATGCCGCCGGCCCATAAACCGCACCAAACAGTGGCTTTTTCGGGATGCATTGGTAGCTGTTGCAATGCTTCTGGCTGATCTTCACTCCAAATGCGGCAATTATGCTTATTTACGTACCCATTCAACCAAAAATGAGCCTCATCGCTGAACACAATTTCCAAAATTTTGAACATTTCGAACCGAGCACGAATTTTGATAGTAAAATTCAATAATTTGCAAGCGTTGTTCATTTGTAAGACGATCCATGGTTAAATTGCAAACCAAACTGAATCTGTTTGACAGTGACACAAGGTACTAAACACACGTCAGCTGTCAAAACCAGTGTTGCCAAAACCAAACCAGCTAAAAAATCACCCTATAGATTCAATATCAAATATAAATGTCAGAAAACTCTATCTGTGTCTGAAATTTTTCTACGTGCTCAGTTTATCCGTGGCCTTTAAGACCATTGGCTACGCGAACAAATTTAGCAGTCAGGCACGACAACATTCGATGATATTCTTCTCAAAGCAACCGCACTCGAAGCTTGAAAAATCGAAAGCAAAGAACTTCGAAAACACTCAAGAATTTCCAGTTCACAAACTGATGTAAACAAACTTTCCAGTTCAAGAAACAAGACACATTCTAAGAACCATTAGAACTACATTCAGAAGTCTTACGATAATCCCAGTTCAAAATCATAAAACATCAATTACAAAGCTCTGGGAATAGAAAACTGTTGCTTTAGATGTGGATAAAACAATCACAAGGTTTCCTCCTGCCGGATTGACAAATCTCAACTTAGATGTAGCTCTTGCAAAAGACAAGACCATGTTTCTAAGTCTTTCAACACTTTTTTTTACAGAAAATAGAACAATTTTGTCAGATCTCGAGCAAAAAAATTACTGCTCAAATAATCAAAGAAGAAACTATAAGAGATTCTGAACTTTAAGAAAACAATCAATGACCTACGAACAAGTTGGATTGATTTCGAACTTACATTTAAAGAAGGAATCATTTTTCGGAAAGAAAGAATTCTTATTCCACTCTCAAAGAACCATTTTTTAAATTTTCGATTTTCTTAAAAACGGTATGATTAATTTCAATAATTTTTGTTATACAGAGGTTTCCAAAAACTATAAATATTTGTTTGTACTTAAATTAAAAAAAAATATTTTTTTTTGCATTTTAAAAAAAAATGTTATTTGAATATAAAGAAAATTCTTCTGTTTAAGTGGAGCGTCTGAATTTATAAACGCAATGGAGTTCAGCTCATTTGAACTTTTAACTTGAATTTTTAAGAAATGTTTCAATTTTTAAAATTTTTTTTAAAAATCAAATATTTTGAAAACTTTATTCATATGTTTGTATTTAATGGTTTTTTTAATATTTTCTAAAGTATTTTAAGAGAAAATTTTACTTTTATGAAAAAGAAACGGTACCTTCCATACAAATGTTAAAAAACGGTTTAGAAAAATATTTTTTTTTCTTAGAAACAGCTCCTGCCATTTTTATTAAACTTTTTCTGTAGTCTTAAATTAATTTGACCTACTACCATAAAATATACAAATTTACAGATAGCAGATATTAATAGTACCTCTCATAGAACGTTTTCTTTAAATTTGAATTTTCTGAATATCGAATAAACAGATTTTGATTTTTGTTATTGATTTTATTTTACATACAAATTTCTAATAAGATTAAAAAATATTGTATTTTTGAAAAAAGTTTCTATTTTTTGAAAATTCGAAATTTCAAAAACAGGTTTATAAATTTTTTTCAAATTTTATTTTTCGTTGCACATTTGCATTTGCATAACAAAAAATTTCCTTAAAAATGTTTAAGAATTTTATAAATAAATATTAAAAAAAAAAAAACCGCTCCAACGATTTCAAAACTTTTTGTCCATACAATTATATTCAATAAAGAATCAAGATTGCGTTCTTGTTTTTCATTTCAAATTTTCAACGAATTTTCAATATTAAGAAGGTAGGCAAAGGTAGATAACTAATTAAAAACATTTTCCAAACCCTTTTTATTATTTTGTAATGTAACCATAAATTGGAAGATCGGAACTTTGAGATTTAGAATTTAGAAAGAAGAATGTGTAAAACGAATTTTGACCTTACAAAATATCAACACAGTCCTTTTAAATCTAGGAACGTTGGTAAATTGTAATATTTGTGGGATCAGCAGAACTTTATTTTAAGAAAAGCCCAAAATCGATAAAATTAAAAAATCTGTTTATTAGTAACAAAATGAGTTCTGATTTGGGAATTTTTTTCTCAGTATGAACATCTTCCCCAGGGATTGAAGCTGTATATGCCGCTGATAATAAATTATTAAACAGTGTTCTTATCTCTAACATGTCGATGGCAAACCAATCTTTGATCTTCACTTGATTGCATATTGAACACCTGAAAACGTTTTGGAAGGTCTTGAATCGGTGATTTTTGAATAACATAATAACAAAATAACATCGAGCCTCTAGGTTTCAAAGGCATCAATGAAAACTAAATAGTGTGGATTGCACACAGTCTAGGCCTGCCAGACGTATTGATTTTATCAGAACAAATCCCGATATTTGAACCTTGTCCCGATATGGAAAATATCCCGATTTTGTCCTGAATTCCCTTTTTACATAAAAGAAAAAATATCTACCATTATATGAAAGAAGGAGTTAATTTCTTTGGTAAAAATTATATAATAAAATAATATTTAAATACGATTAAACATATTTAATATTGTTTAATGAATTTTGACCAAATATATTTCTGTACTTTGGTTCTAAGAGCCAATGTCCATTTTGTCTAATTTTGACTTAAGTGCACTTTTTGACTAAGTGAAAGATGTTTTACGAGTGTAATGACGGCTAATGTACTCCAGTTGTTTTTTAACAAGATAAGAAGGTTTAATTTTCGAGAGTCATCATATGAATATTATAAGAATTTAAAAATCAAAATTTTCGATCTCCGAAAAAATTGCTAATTACACATTTGGTTCTTTTAGGACCAAAAAACAAATTTATAAAATAGGAAAACTAAACTACTGCTTTGTTAGACTTCATTTTAAAGAAAGAACTGACTTGCGATTTTCTGTCGTAAAAAATAAAACTCATGAAGTTTAAACAAGATTAAGATAAATTATTTTTAGTATTGTGACAGAAATTTGCAATTGCTTTCTTAGCCTAAACAATTTTACAAGAATTGCAGATCTCGGACTTACAGGGTTTATAAAGTAAGTAAGTACCCTCAGATAATAATTAATAACGAAATTGAATTTTCCAAGAGTTCTCGGTAAAATTGATTGTTTTTTCTTGCAATAAATGTACACTAGTAAACATTTTTCTATGTGCTGATCTTTAAAGTTCCGTGTTCTTCTCTATTTCTATTTTTCCGATTTGTCCCGATTTTTGGTTCCTAATGTCCCGATGTTGATTTAATTTAATTTAATTTCATTTTATTTTATCTTATTCTACAATAATCACGGAGAACAAATAGATAAATGAAAATTTCTGTTTACACGAAGTGTTACAAGTATAGTGTCAAAAGTTGTAGTGGTCAGTTTCTGTCACAGCGTTGCCACTAATCGGAAAATTTTCAAGTTGGTTTTCAAATTATAATTCATATTAAATTTTCCTACAGAAGATCTACATATTCCAATTTTAACTTTTATTTTGAAAATAGAAGAACAACCAAATTAAAAATTGCGTATTAGAATAAATTATAACAACTCTCATAGAATTTTCCCCTCTTTCAAAATTTGGTAACTTTTACACATATTTTTGGAAAAAGATACCAGACAAACCCGACAACCATGCCTATATTTAGAGTGCCTATATTTAGAGTAAATTTGTTCTAAAATCAAAACGATAATGAATATGAGAAAGGAGAAACAAAAAAGAAAATTCATTAAAAACTTTTTTCTTCAAATAAAATGTTTCGGGTAAAAGCGATATGGTTCCACTTAAATTCAAATAACTGGAGTCTTACAGGTTGGACCTCAAGATCGAGATCTTAAAATTAAATAAATATATGGACGCCGCGCCACGCCACTGATGGCATCATTATTTGCTGAGATATTGGTAATCATTGCCAAAAGTATCTTTTTTTCCATTGAAAGTCAGATACAAGTTTCGTGATAAGAAAAATTAAATTGAAGCTGAATAAACAGGTTATCTGACCATTACATTTGATTGACTCAATAAAAAATTATCGATGAAAATGAGGACTTTAAAAAAATATAAAAACAAACATTTTTCTGTTTGGTCTCAGTTCTTTGCAACGCAATAACGGTACTGCAGACAAATTATTTTCAAACAAATATCGAAACAAACAAAATAAAGTAGTATAATGTTTTTTGTTTTAACTCAATACGACCACTCATCGTAAGGGTACAGCTCTTCAAAAAACACTAACAGAAATTGAAAAAATGTTGTTACTTTAATTAGGGCTGGCCACGCTACCAGAAAAGTCTCGGTATTGTTTGGTATCGGTATCGGAAACCGAAACGATACCGAGACGATACCAACTCCGAACGATACCGAGACGATATCAAATGATACCGTATTTCTTGGACCGAAATTTACCGATACTCTCGGTAGTATCGTTTGGTATCGGCAGAAAATATAGTATTTTTGAATATTATTATTAATTTATAACAAACAAACAATTTTTGTAACTGGTTTCTCGAAAGAGGCTCAAATGATTAAGATGACATTTTTAAAGCTTTTCTCTTTAGCAGGGAGAAGTTTAAGGCAGTCATTTTAATAACAACTGCCCACTGCCACGCCTATTTGAATTATGTTGGCTTTCTCTGAAACTAATGATTTCAATGAAATTTTCAGACTTTGTTCGTTTAAGTGAGAAAGTGACTTAAATGAAATTCATGAAATAATTTCTGTGCATTATTTTCCCGTGAATTAATGCCCCCACGTCAAAATTTTCTGTTGAATTCATAGTCGGAACTTAATTAAGACATTGTGAAACAAGCCATTACAAAATTGTTAAGTCCACAAAATACTTCAGTTAAAAAATATCTTTTCTAATAAATATTTTTGTTTTGAAACTTAAAAATACCAAGGAAGTTCAACTACTACATAAAGAACATGTAACCAAGTCCTGCATTTTATTCTTGTTTGCGACTCAGATCAGATTGAAACTTTCTCTTCATTTCATTGCATTTCATTTCATTTTATCTTTTTTTGTTTTATTTTATTTTATTTTATTTTATTTTATTTTATTTTATTTATTTTATTTTATTTTATTTTATTTTATTTTATTTTATTTTATTTTATTTTATTTTATTTTATTTTATTTTATTTTATTTTATTTTAATTTATTTTATTTTATTTTATTTTATTTTATTTTATTTTATTTCATTTTATTTAATTTTATTTAATTTAATTTAATTTTATTTAATTTAATTTAATTTAATTTAATTTAATTTAATTTAATTTAATTTAATTTAATTTAATTTAATTTAATTTAATTTAATTTAATTTAATTTAATTTGATTTAATTTAATTTAATTTGATTTAATTTAATTTAATTTAATTTAATTTAATTTAATTTAATTTAATTTAATTTAATTTAATTTTATTTTATTTAATTTTTTTTTTTTATTTTATTTTATATTAGTTTATTCTATTTTATTTTACATATTTTATTTTATGTAATTTAATTTAATTCAGTTCAATTTAATTGAATTTAATTTACTTGCTGAATTTAATTTAATTTTTTTTTTATTTTATTAACTTCCAATTGGAAGTTTTTGTATTTGGTCTGATTTGTCGAATTGAAAATGTTGACATATCTTCAGGTTTTGAGATCCCTAGAATCGGAATCCATCATTTTTAGAGAGATATCTGTACCTGTAAGTACGTTAGTGTATTTTTAAGTTGGTACATTCTCAAGAATAAATGAAGATATCGACTTCGATGATTTTATTTTATAGAAAGAAGTTTCAATACGTGCAGAAAGGACTTTAAAAAATCCAGTAAACTGTTTTCTTACTAAAGCAATTCAAACCCTTGTTGAATTTCTTTGGTCTCGAATATCTCAAGAAAAAATTATGTTATCGACTTCGGACACGCACATTTAAGTAATAAAAGTTGGTCGAAATATAAAAACATTTTTTAAATAAAATGTTTTTTTTTTTTAAATAAATAAGAATGCTGAATGTTTTTGGAAAAAGTGGTTTTTCTCGAATATCTTGAGAACAAACCATGATAGTAGTTTTGGGGTTATATTATTTTATGCACTAATTTATTGATCAAAATTGGTAAATTTTTCAAAATATCGAGTCATTTTTTTTTTAAGTGCAAAAAATGGCAAGTTATTTTAACAGAAATTGTTGAAATTTTTGTTGTCTCAAAATCTTGAGAACAGACAACGAAATTGGCTCCCATTTAATTTAATCTTACATATGAGTTAATAATTAATATTTGACAGGATTTGTAAACAAATTCAAGAAGTAGTTTTTTTCAAACGAAAAAAACTACAAGCAACTTTACCAATAATTGTTGAAAATTGTTTTTTTGCCTCAAATATCTTTAGAACAGACAACGATATTGGCTTCCAGTTAATTCAATTCTATACGTAAGTTTATTATTGATATTTGATAGGATTTGTAAAAAAAATTCAATAAATATTTTTTTAAAGCGAAAAATATATATAAAAAAAACTATACCAAATATTGTTGGTTTTTTTATTCATCTCGAATGTCTTGAGAACAACAATTAGACAAGGAGACTCCAATATCTTTATAACAAACAATGATACGGGCTTCTGGGTAATTTTATTCTATACATTGGTCTATAACAAACAATTGATAAAATTTGTAAAAATATTGACTCAATATTTTTTTTTTTTTAATCGAAAAAAAAACTACAAGAAATTTTACCAAAAATTTTCGAAAGTTTTGTGCATCTCAAATATATTGAGATCTTCTCACTACTCACTAATAGTCACTTGATTGCATATTAAACACCTAAAAACGTTTTCGAAGATCTTGAATTGGTGAATTTTTAAAAACAAAATAATATCAGGCCTCTAGCTTCCGTGGGCATCAATGGAAAATAACCATAGTGTGGGTCGTACCCAGCCTCTTTTATATTTTTTTTTCATTTCTTATTTAAACAATGCATATGAAGGCAATATTTGTATTTCTTTTTATTTAGTTGTTTTTGTTTAGTTGCAGTTTTTATTTTGTTTTAATTCATTTAATTTTATTTTGTTTTGTTTTATATTATTTTATTTAATTTTGCCTTTTTCTTATAACTCTTCAATGGATGGCCTTCATTTTTAAGAAGATTTGTAGGTACCTACTCAAATTATATAGGTAGGTGTTAGGTATTTCGAAACATACAGTTTTGGACAGAGAATTAGCACATTATGCTTTTATAACAGTTAACAAAGCCTTATATCAGTTGACAATGGCTTTCGTGAAAAATTTTCACATTTTTAAAATCTAGGCAACATCACCCTATTTTTCTTCAAAATATACCGTTACTTTGTCATAGTTGTTTATTAATTTTTGATAAGTGTTTTGTGGGAACTAAAAATTAAGTGGCCAAGGAATTAGCACGTGTCGTTAGAAAAGTGTTTGAAGCTAAAAAAAAAATAGTGTTTTTAGTCAAGTCTTAGGAACAAAGTTATCAAGACTGCAAAGTAAGTTAAATTTAACGTTTATTCAGAAGCAAAATTAATATTGTTTGACTACATATGCAAACAACCATCTTGTACACCTGAGCTCCGAAAAAATTATAGTTACGATGAAAAATAACGGTAAATCAATAAATGAAATCGCAAATGATGTGGGACGGTCAAGAAAGTTAGTGTACAATGCCATTAAATTTTATGAAGGTCATAATATGACCAGTGGCATCCGAAGAAACCCTCCTCCAGAAAACCCAAGTGCTGCTGATGATCGTATAATCGCTGCTTATGCAAAAAAACCCATTTATTACATCAGCTGAAATTCAGAATGAAATGATTCAATACCATGGAATAACACTTAGCAGCAGGACACTACGAAGAAGACTGAACGACAAAGATTTGCTCGGTTACGTAGCCCAGCACAAACCACTGGGTGTCAAAAAAATATATTGCAGCCGGGCTTAAATTTGCCGGAATATACGGAACCAAATCCTTATAATTTTGGAAAAATGTTTTTTGGAGTGACGAGTCGAAATTTAATCGATTGAGCTCTGATGAAAACGTCATGTTAATCCACGTTACATAGAAAAAAGCTGTGAAACATGGGTGTAGGTGTAACATGGTGTGGGCTGCATTTTCATGGCACGATATAGAGCCTATTGCAAAAATAGAACAGCGAATGGACCAGCATCAGTATAAAAGCATTTTAGAAAACCATATGGAGCTGTTTGCAGACAATAATTTACCATTATCACGGACATTTATGCCTGATAATGATCCTTAGCACACTTCCCGGCTGGTGAAGCAGTGGATTAGTGATCACCAAATGAATATTTTGACCTGACCTGCACCGAGTCCTGACTTGAATCCCATAGAAAATCTATAGAACGATGTAAAATATCAGGTTGGACTAAGGAAGCCAAGGAATCTACCAGAACTTTGGGAATCAATTAGGGATGGCTGGAACAGCATTCCCATTCATCGATGTTTGCACCTAGTTGAGAGTTTTCCTCGGCGGCAGAAAGCTGTACTATAGCAGAAGGGGTACCCTTATATATTAAAAAAAAATTACTCGGTCACGTGAAAAATTATTTAATCTCATATTTGTGCTAATTCTGTAACCACCACATTTACACTAACTAATTTTGTATAAGATTTTTTTGTTATTGTTATATTGTTGATTTTTTTTTGGTTTATATTTAAGTTTTTCATAGTTGAATTAAAGATATTTCAATTCATTATATTCCGAGAACATACCTAGTAAAAATAAAGATCTTCCTTTTTTAAATCCAATCCACTAATGTGTGCTAATTCTCTGTCCAACACTGTATGTTAGGTATGTATTTTTGCTACTTTATTTCAATTTATTTCACTTGCTTGTCGTTTGATAATTTGTTTCGTTCTTAACATTTTATGTTAGCTATTCCTATCTACCCTCATTATATTTAGTTTCCATTTCATTATTTTATTTTATTTATAATTTTATTACGTTCTAATTTTATTTTTAAATATACGAGTAGGTATGCGATTAAAGCTTATAAATAAAAAACGAGTTGAACTTTTGTCAAAATTCAAGAATAGCTACCAAATGTACGAAAGAATAAATTTTCATCGAAAAAAATCGTTATACCTAAAACCCTAGTTTTTTATTCAGACTACAGCATTAAAAGAACTATACTACTTGAGTCGGTGGATACCTAGTATCTACTTATATTTTTTCTAGTTTGACGTGTCACGCATTTCGATTTACAGATCTAATCAAGAATACCTATTCTGTTTTTTTTTGTCTCTCAAAAAGTCATAAACAGCAGACAAGTAGGTATATGTAGGTACCAAAATATAGCTACACAAATAGGTATAGCAATAGCACAAAATAATCAAACCTACTTCTCCCGAACCATAAACAGCATTAAATAAGAAAGAAAAAAAAATATACAACTCTGTAGGTGTGCATACAAATACATTGGTATTTATACATTCATATCTACCTATCTATACCTATATCTAAACTTAAGCCTAAACCTCAATATATACCAAAAAAATTGTATTCTCCTTATGAGTAAGAAAAAGAAAAGTAAATATCCGTATGGAAAGAAATGAAAATCAATCTGTCAATCTGCACTTTTTTTTCACAAAATGAAGAAAAAAAAAAAAAAAAAAACTAAATCGGATTCCAACCAACATAATTGCTTTCGACCGATATAAATCGTTTATTTCAATACCTGAATCAACAGCATGATGTGAACGAAACCTCTTCGTAGGTATGTATGTACGTCGTACCACACACAAATGCCAGCTTTTCATTCTCCTCCACACAAATCTCACTGCGAATGTCCTTCACATCTTCTTTTACAACCTCTTATTTTTTTTTTTTTCTAACTGAGAGGCAGAATCAATTTATCTTTATCGATCATTACCACCTTTACCTTTCATACCGGATCTCATACTCCTATATATTTTCTTTGAATTCTTCAACAAACCCAACAAACAACCCCCCCACCCCCCTTTCCAACACCCATAGGGTATACTAAAATGAAAACCACCCCTAAAAGTCTTTAGTAATTCAGCTTAAATCAGGTTAATGGAGATAATTAATCACAGTTGTAGTTTTGTTAGCAGGAAATTTATAAATTTAAAGCGCAGAGTTAAAACAGCTTTGATGTCATAAAAATTGGAAAATACGTTCGAAAAAGAAAAAAAATTTAATTGTGTCTGTGTGTATATCTGGTATTATCCTACCTACCTTGTGTATTGAAGAAATCCTTAATTATTATGCGGAATTTATTTCGAACACAATTCGATGCATCCCGGTGTTCTTGGGGCTTTTGTGTGCTGGTCGTGCTTATATAAAATAAATATATGCCACATGTACTTATACACACAAAACTAAACAAGGATAATAGAACTTTGTAAAATGACTTCGGGTGTTTTGTTTCAAGGAAAACCGACTGCAGTAGTTTTTTTTTTCAACTTGTATCACTTTTCTTGTTGCTCTGTTTAATCTGACCTATTTGAGGCACAATTTTCACTTTTTAAACGCTCATTAACACTTTCGAACTGAATTTTCTTCAATTTATCCTTGCCAAATAGAAATGAGGCTGAATCCAGGATAACAAAAAAAAAAAAACAAGTAAAGAAATATTCCCAAACGTACGTATTGCACACGTACCCTAGAACTTCTTTTCTAGAGGTGGTAACATCTCTTCATTTCACATTCACAAAGCAAAGTAGGCAACACAACCAGTAGGTAACCTGAATTTGCAAAAAAAAAAATAAACTTCAACAGGATCCTACCTTCATGTATAGGTATAGGTAGGTAAAGCTATCTGTATGCACTTGGCTTCGGATACTTTTTAATTTTTTTTGTTTTCCTTTTTCTCTCTTTTCGTACCTACTTTTTTTTTTATTAAAAAAAAATGCACCAAACACGCAAAAAAGACACACGTCCTTATTTTCTCTTTTTTTCAACTGATTTCTTATTTATTTATCCTTAGTTGGCAGTGAAACACAGATTCTGTATCCTTTTCGGCCCCTAGGATATGTAGAGTAGCAATGAAGGGGTTGTTAGGGGGATGTCAAGTTGAATTCTGAAACGAATGATATCCTTTTTTTTTCGTGTTGTATATTTATTTTATTCCTTTTCAAGTGTACACATAATCGTATCCTTTTGACATTTATTTGACACAAATTTATAAATGGAACACACCACAAAGGCGAAACCAACAACAACACAACAAATGAGACGAGTTAAAAAAAAAAAAAAAAAACAAAACACACGAACGGACAATGAGATAATTTATTGGCCAAAAGAGGACTTCTTATTCATGCACTAAATCAGTGGAAATGAGACGAAGGACTTCAATTTGTTCACGTACAAATTTTTTTTTGAGACACTCGATATATTTTGTGCTTTTTTTCGGTACATATTTGCGATAAGGAAACAATGCAAATTTGACCGAGTAATATCCACTCCGAAAAAAAAAAAAAATTAACACTCCGAATGATCCGTTCTCAAAAATTTCCCCCCATACACACTGATGTTAGTTTGAATTCGTTGGGCAATAATTTTTCTGTTGATACAAAGCTAGCTATATAAAAAGGGATGAATACGGGTTGTGTAGTTATTCCAATCACTCACTCTCAGTTTAATTACAACATACTATCCAGGACATATTTTGTATATCCTTGGGATTTTCTTTCATAAAAATAAATTTTGTGTCTCATTCTCTTTAATGGCGAACGAACATAAATATATCCCACTTCTGATAAATGTAGTGTGTTATGGGATTTAATTGATTTTTATTTTAAATATTTTATATATCCTCGTTCACTTTTTTTCTATACATATATATTTAATCTTTCTTCTTAGAGAAAAAAGGTCATAGTATAATAAAATGAAAGAAAAAAACGCGACGGCGAATTTGAATTGAGACACGGCAGGACATTAACGCCTTTCAAAACTATACCGAAGACTAAAGAGGAAAACCTATAGTAACCGAGTTGAAAAAAATCGTTACATATGAAAATGGATTAAATTTTTCCAGGAGAGTTCGAATGTGTCACAAGAGAGCGCATGATTTTTCCAAGAAATATGCACAATTTAAAATATCTTTGCAGAAATGAGAGAGGAAAAGCTCATTTTTCCATCCACACTTTGGTTGATCATTAAGAAAAGTCTTCATCCTTCTTTCTTGTTTACAGTCCGCTGGGGAGTGGAACCTGAACTACATTTTTTTTTGTTATTGTGTGTGTGTGTGTGTGCTTATAAAAGGATTCGCAATGGGTGACGAGGATGATGACTATGGAATTGGGGTCACAAACCATTGCTCGCCTTTTTTGACAGTATTCTTATTGTATATTCTTTTACAATTCGTTCTGTTTTTTTTTTCTTCATATTGTTGTTGTTGTTGTATGTATTTGGGTTGGAGTCTCTCCTTTTTAACTGATTTTCGGGTTTTTGTCCTGTTGTTTGTTTTTTTTTTCCAATATTTGTTTGTTTTTCCTTTATTTCCGGTTGTGTGTCCGAATGTTCGTCCAAGAGAGTGGGAGCAAAAGTCTAAAGCCTTTGGATTGTCTCTAATTAATCTATTTTGTTTATGTATATGTATAGACATACTCTTAGTTTAAGTCTATTGGCAACAGAAGGCAGCAATGGAGATGGTGGTGGTGGTTGCTTGTTTTGGGACTTGGGATGGAATGGTTATTTTTTTTATGTTTGATTGAGTTAAGTTGTGACGCTATGGTTTAAGGGACTGATTTAATGCAATAAGTAAGAGATTTTTTTTTTTGAAAGGTCATGGAAGATGGAATATTGAGTTTATTTAATCGTATTTGGAAGAATTTCAGTTATGTTTGTTGTGGTGTTGGTTTAAAATTGTTAATGAAGGAATTTAATCTACAGTGTGAAGAACCCGATAAAAATTAAATTAATCTAATGGGGGTTTGAATTAAAACCTTACAGACATAGTAAAGGAACATGTATGTAGGTACATGTATCGGGTTTATCAATAAGAGCGCTACAAAAGTTTTTTTTAAATAAAACAAAAACGGTTTTGGATATGAATGAAATTCTTTATTATTGTGAAAGAAAGTTCGATGCCATTTTGTATGAAACTCGATTTCTTTTGCATGGCCACCACGGGCACGCTTGCTGAAGTCCAGACGCTGAACCCAATTTTTGACGGTTTTCAAGCATAAATCGGCCGATACTGCTGCAATTTCACGTTTGATATTCGTACGAAGTTCATCATTCGTCGTTGGCTTGTTGGCATAGACCAAAGACTTGACGTAGCCCCACAGGAAATAGTCTAATGGCGTCAAATCGCACGACCGAGGCGGCCCAGCGACTGGACCATTTTGTGAGATAAAACGTTCTCCAAACTTGGTTTCAAATAAATTGATTGTGACATTCGTTGTGTGGCTTGTGGCGCCGTCTTGTTGGAACCACATGTCCTCCAAGTCCATATCATACAATTGGGGACAAAAATATTCGGTTATCATTGAACGGTAGCGATCCCCATTCACAGCAACATGCCGGTCTTGATCATCACGGAAGAATGCAGTGGGCGTGGATGAAATAAATCCTGTTTTTCTTAAAGCGATATTGCCATTTTTGCTACCTTTTTTAACCCACATGGAAACTGGCGAAAATCATTCCAATACCAAAGAATTCGTTGTGTGATGACTTCCGACCAATTTCAATTTTACCCTTTCTTTCTAAAATGTGAGCGCATTATACAAAAACAACTCAATGAACATATAACAAATAACCATTACTTGGTTAATATTCAATCCGGATTTCGACCAAAACACAGTTGTACAACTGCTCTTCTGAGTGTCATTGAAGAAATAAGGACTGAACTTGACGATGATTGCGTTTCATTTCTCGTCCTCTTAGACTTTTCCAAGGCATTCGATATGGTTAACCATTCATTGCTTTTAAATAAGCTGCGTCATAATTTCAATGTTGCTCCAGAATCGGTAAAGTTGATTTCCTCCTACCTAAGCCACAGAAAGCAAGCCGTATGCCTGCAAAACCGATTTTCTGTCAATATCAAGAGGTGTTCCTCAGGGATCGATTCTAGGTCCACTTCTGTTTTCACTTTATATTAATGAAATATCGTCAGTAATCCGTGAAGCATCCAAGCATTTCTATGCTGATGACATACAGATTTATAAAAGCTGCCCCCTGGGACTTATCGAAAACTGTGTCTCTTCACTTAATGATGATCTTGAGCGAATCTTCGATTGGGCCACTAGAAATAGCCTGACTCTGAACCCAAATAAATATAAATGCATATCTCAAAAAAATTATTGGATTTATCGTATTTTCCATCGATTATGCTAAATAGTTTCCCCTTAGAATTCGTAAAAACTTCAAAAAATTTAGGCATAGTTTTCAATAGAACTCTCACATGGAATAACCACATCAATTCAAAAGTGGGGAAAGCCTATGGGGTTCTTAGAACCTTATGGACCGTTCAGCAATTTACCCCAATAAATTTAAGAATCATTCTTGCCAAAAGTTTGGTCATCCCGGTTCTAACATATGGATGTGAAATATTTTACAACTCTGATTTTGCTAGTAAGGCAAAATTAAAGGTAGCTTTCAACTGCACTATTCGATATATATATGGACTCCGAAAATATGATCATGTCTCGCATCTATCTAAGAACCTCCTTAAAATGTCCTTTGAAAACTTTATCCAGTATCGTACTCTGATACTACTTTTTAATATTCTTAGAACACGTCAACCAACATATCTCTTCGAAAAACTTCGGTTTCCAGCATCAACCAGATCAATCTTATTAATACTCCCTCGGTTCTCTTGTCTCACATCTGAGAGACAGTTTTTTATTGCTGCAGTCCGCCTCTGGAATTCACTACCATCCTATCTGCGAGAGCTTAACAACATGCAACAATTTCAGAGCAAATTAAAACATTTTTACATGGAATAAAGCAACCACTAACTTCTTCTATTTTCTTCTTCTATTTCCTTATACAGATCTTCCTTTACTATACTTTAACATGTTACTTTCATCATTAACAATATATATTCATAAACTATCACTAGCTTATAAGATTTATCTTACAGTGTTAGCTTTTATACGAAATAAACTTAAACTTAAACTTAAACTTAAACTTAAGTACGGCCCAATGAAGCCGCCGGCCCATAAACCACACCAAACCATATTTTTTTCGGGATGCAATGATGACTTATGGAGTACGTGTGGATTGCTGCCAGACCAATACCGCATATTTTGTTTATTGACGAAGCCATTCAGCCAGAAATGAGCCTCATCGCTGAAGATGATTTTTCGATGAAAATCCAAATCATTTTCAAGTTGTTGCTCAGCCCAATTCACGAACATACGACGCTTCTGGTGGCCAAGCGGCTTCAGTTCTTGCGTTAATTTGAACTTATAAGGATGTAGGCTAAGATCTTTTCGCAAAATTCGCCACAACGACGTCACATAGATGCCCAACGCTTGAGAACGACGTGTGAGAGACACATTTGGGCTTTCTGCAACTGAAGCCTCAGCGGCAGCAATACTCTCGACACTACGGGCACTTTTTTGTCCTACTGGCACGGGAACATTTTGTACTGTGCCTGTGGATTCAAATTTGTCCACTAGACGCTCAGTTGTTGATCTGCTAGGATGAATATTACGACCATAAATTAGACGTAGCGCTCTTAATGTTGAGGCCACTGACTCCGAATTTCGGTAATAAATTTTAATAATTTCGACTCGTTGTTGGCTCGTATATCTTTCCATCATAAAATGGCAAACCTTACTGAAGAGAAACGTCAAAAGAGCGGCAAGAAATATGGCGTCGTTTGCTGTCCCTGTCGCTCTACTTTTGTAGCGTCCCTGTTGAAAAACCCTTTATATGTTGTACGCAATATCGAATACTACGGTACTGACATTTTTCCGTGCCAAAACTTATGTCAAGTTTTTGATGCTCGATATCACTGACATCAATTTAGAAATAGGCGTTTGTTTGTCATGTGAATCAATGCATGTTCCTTTATTAAGATCCACCTTATTGGGACAAACTTAAGAGAGTTTGACCTATGACAACAATAGCTCAAAACTACACGCTAAATATTTGTTCCGTTCACACTTTTTCCCTTTAACCAATAGGTTCGCTTTGAAATAAATCGATCAAAAATATGTGATGTTAAATTTTACACCTGTTCGACATGTGTTAAGATAGGCAGACAAACGGTTATGGGTTAAGCCCCTCAAAGGCTATTATTGATGTGAATTACAAAAGTATGCAAATGATTTGATTTTCTTTGTCGTTGGTTCTCAGTCTTTAGGTATGTTAGTGAATTGTGCGTTGTTGGGTTGCTGAAATTCAACTAGCTCCCTTCCTAGATTTTGTATTAAAAAGTTGACTGAACCAGTTTTTTTTTTTTTAAATTAGCATTTCTTTTATGGTGTAAAGCGCATTTACTTTCTTAGAATTATAAGCGAGTTCCATTCCATTCCACGAAAACCTCGAAAAATTATATATATATTCGAATTTTCAGCACCCTGTATGATATTTTCGTTCGTACTTTAGTATTAGATGTCTCCATTTTTAATAATCATAAAGTCTTCCTTACACAAATCAAAATCTGAAGGGAAAAATTAAATAAGTTAAAGACTTACATAGCTATAGATCATTCAAAACCATTCGTTACTTCTGTGCCACCCTCTATAAAAATATAAGGCAATATTTTTTACTTAACCGCAATTTAACAGTAAGTTTAATATTATGCAATAAGCTCTATAACCTATCCATCCATCAAAAGTACATAACTAAGTACTCCTTAAAAATAACAATCAAAATCCATACAAAAATGTAAATGGCCATTACCCATTTCCTTCCTGTCTTAATGGCTTTATAGACATGATTTTATCGCTGCAAATCTGAGGGACAAAACCTTTCCAACTCCAGCGATACACAATTTATGCTCCTCCGCTATAATTATAACCACTAAAAAAAACTCCAACATTTTTTTTGTGTTGAAGTATAAAATAGTAGAAATAATGATAATAAAAATATTCACTATTTATTCATAGAAATACTCGTAGCTTAATCAAATTATATCTCTAGGTGCTTATTCATTGCAGAAAAGTCTTCAAAAAGAATCTAACTGCCAGTTGTTAAAATTCAATTAATATAACTCAACATAAGCGTTGACAAGTCAGAGACTCTTCACTCTTCAGTTTTTCCCTCGCACCAAGGTTTTTCTCTTTTAAACTTTTAAAACAAATATTTGAGTTCATCTTGAATAATATTTTCAAAGAATTTGAAATTTTTCCACGATTGCATCGTGTCAAGAGAGATGTGCAGTAGTAAAAAATAAAAAGAAAAAACACAAACAAAAACAAAAACTATTTCTGATTTTTCTAAGAAATAAAGCCACCTTATAATTTTTTTTTTATTTTTTTTTTTAACTGGGATACTGAATTATCCTCAAAGGTTAGAAAACCCTCGGAAAAGCACCAGCTAGAAATCCTTCTGAAATAATATCCTTTTCGAAATTAATATCAAAAAACCGCCTACTTGCCACCCACTGCGACCTACAACTGCTTGCTCTGACACTTATCCTCAGGGTATAGGATAGATGGATGGATGTTGCTTAAATGCAAAAGATACATACATACATACACCTGTTTAGATAAATACCAAGTATACACACCGTGAATATAAAAAATTCCAAAGCATTAACATAATGTGCCGTAGTAAGAAAATAAGTGTGTACATGGAAAAATATACACAGGGTGATTCAGAAGAAATAACAAAGCAGTCTTTTAACATCCAAATACTAGTGCATTCAACAAGTAGTTGTTTATCATATTATGAGGCATTTTATCAATTTTTTATTTGGGTTTTTGGAACAAGGTTCATTATGCGGTGTGTTAATAGGTGATAATATAAGACTTGCTACTAAGGGCAAGGATTGTTAAATTTGCCATGTACTACCAAAAAACGGTGAAATTGTGAAATTTGGATACCAAATGCCTTCGCCTCTACTTTTTTGATAAAGTTTGTTTTCAACCTATCTTCGCTCTGAATAGAAGTTAGGTCCAAATTAATCGATGTATTTCATTTTTTTTTTTATTGGTTAGAAAATTAAATTTTATTTTAAATAGTTAATTGTTTTTAAAGATTATAGACCGCAAATGACCTCCACGCTCTCCCACGCATATGCGGCACCTGATCAAAAAATTATTCATTGCGGCCTGAAGAGTTGAAGTTGGGATCGCCTCAATTATTGTCGTTATGGACTGCTTTGATTCAGTTAAATTCCTGGGCTTCGTTTTATACACCTCTTGCTTGACATAACCCCATAAAAAGAAGTCTGGTGCAGTCAGGTCAGGTGACCTTGGGGGCCAGCGAAGAGTGGAGTTCCTAGAAATTAATTTGTTTGCGAATTTTTTGTTTAGCTCCGCCATAACTGGTCTGGCTATATGTGCAGTTGCTCCATCTTGCTGAAACCAAACGCTGTTGAATGGTATACGTCTTCGGCGCAGTTCTGGGTAAAAAAACTCCTTCAACATCTTTAAATAACGGTCCCCATTGACAGTAACGGTTACACCGTTTTCTTCAAAGAAGTACGGCCCGACAATACACCTTGATGAAACTGCGCACCACACAGTGACTCGTTCTGGGTGCAGTTCCGTCTCATGGAGCATTTCTGGATTAGACTCATTCCATATACGGCAATTTTGCTTGTTTACATTGCCGTTAAGATCAAAATGGGCCTCATCAGACATGAACAAACAATTGATCAATGTGTTGTCTTCTTCGGCCATTGATATCATTTTTTGGCAAAATTCCAGGCGAACAGGCAAATCCTGAGGGTTTAACTTGCTAGTAATTTGGACTTTGTACGGAAACAAGTTTAAATCGTCATGAAGTATCCGTTGTAATGATTGTCTACTAACTCCAATTTGCCCTGATAAGTTTCGGGTCGAAACGCTCGGATTGGCCTGTATTGCAGATGCTACTGCTGCGATTGTATCCTGAACCCGAACATTGGCATCTCGATGGTACGGCCTTCGTGCGATGCAAAACATGTTAACAAACCTCATAATGGTCCATCTACTCGGGGGATTACCGCCAAACTCCCGCCTAAATTCCCTTTGGACGGAAATGACGGACTGCAAAGCATGGTACCGTTACACTATCCAAATTCTTTTCTCCGTATCCCAAGCATCCATTTTTATAAATCTAAATAATAACCTACAAAATAAAAAAAAAAAAAGCCGATTACTCACACAGAAAAAAAGTTATTACGTTTTATTTTTGTAGCACGATTCGTGCGCCACCCTGTATTTAAGACATTATTGTCATTTCTTTTTATTATGATAATATTGGTATAGTTCAATTCTGTATGGAACAAAATGTCAGCCAAATGGCCGCGGCAACCTCGACGGCACACCTCCATCCCATGGTCCAAATTTTCGATGACGCTAAGGCATAATTGAGGTTCTATGCCGTTAATGTGCCGAATTATCTCATCCTTTAGCTCTTGGATTTTTGCTGGCTTAGCGACGTACACCTTTTCTTTGAAATAACCCCAAAGAAAGCAGTCCAACGGTGTCAAATCACATGATCTTGGCGGCCAATTGACATCGCCACCAAGTGAAAACACCACCACCACCAAAAAAAGAGCTATTGTTTCGTTAGCTGTGTGGCAAGTGGCACCGTTCTGTTGAAACCACATATCGTCCACATCCATATCTTCCAATTAAGGCCATAAAAAGTTCGTTATCATCTCACGATAGCGAACACCATACACAGTTACTGCCTGACCATCCTCATTTCGGAAAAAATACGACCCGATGATGCCGCCTGCCCATAAACCGCACCAAACAGTCACTCTTTGTGAGTGCATTGATTCTTCAACAATCACTCTTGGATTATCATTCGCCCAAATGCGGCAATTCTGCTTATTGACGAATCCACTGAGGTGAAAATGTGCCTCATCACTGAAGATGGGAGAGCACGATATGCATTTTGATTTGAACGCCCATTTTTATAATAATAAGTCTGAATAACTTTAACGCATTGCTCGATTGTGTATCTTTCCATGGTTCAAATTGAATTAGTCTGAAATTGAGAAATGTCAAATGACATGCCGAAAAAACTTGACGTTTAGGTTTGGTTCACATTCTACACCGACCCTTAAAATTTAACCACCCTTCTTATTGACGATGGAAGTGGAAACTATATTGCAAAAGTTTTAGGTACTTGTGCGCAGTGTTACCTACTTGCTACAACTCTAGCGTTTTTGCTACAATTATGTCTTTTTTAAAAGTCACTACGTATACTCGTACAATCGTTTACTATTTCAAAAACACTAAGCTTATGTTCTACTTTTTCCTTTGCGTAAACTGTCACATAAGCACTTTTTTCTTGACTTAGGTAAAACATTTTTAAAGTCTTGTTTCACAATGTCTAGGTTAAGTTAGGTAGTACGACACAAAATTTTTGACGCGGTGTTATAAGTTCACAGGAAAACAATGCATACACAAATATTTTATGGATTTCACTAAAGTAACTTCTTCACTTAAAGGAACCAAGTCTGAAAATGTCATCCAAATCGATGGTTTCAGAGAAAGCCAGCGTATATTAAATAGGCGTGGCAGTGGGCAGTTGAATTTAAAATTACTACCTATACCTTCTCCTTGCTAAAAAGAAAAGCTCTGAAAATGTCATCTAAATCATTAAAGCCTTTTCAGAGAAACTAATTACAAATATTATTGGTTTGCAAAAAAATTAATAATAATATTCAAAAAACTATATTTTCTGCTAATACCAAATGATAATATCAAGAGTAGGTAATTTCGGTCCAAAAATACGGTATCGTTTGGTATTGTCTTGGCATTGCTTCGGAGCTGACATCGTCTTAGTATTGTTTCGGTTTCCTATACTAATACCAAACGATACCCAGACTTTTCTGGTATTGTGTCCACTCCTAACTTAAAGGATTGAAACTTGAGTTAGTATAAAATACTTTTTATGGTTGCATTTGAAAGTGTATAAATGCAGTTTTAGTAACCCAAACCTACGATCTTGTAAAAAACAACCTATAAGCGGTATCCTTTTGCTTATAAGACCTGGAAAAATAGCTCAATTCGAATGGAAAACCCTTGAAATAATTAATTCGTGAAATATTAAAATTTGTATTGCATCCCCTTTAGCATATCCGAAGTCCTCCAAAATCCCCGTAATAACTTTTTGTGTAGATGCATTTGAAGAGGTTTAGTGGTAAAAAAGTTGAAAGTCTATTAAACTGAAATATTTTTTTTTGGCTACAACCTAATCATATGAAACATGTCTTAAGGGTACAATTTAACGCTGAATCTAATGAGAATGAGCCTAAAATCATATGACTACCTGACAAAAAAATTTTAGTGCTTTTTGTGTAATGATGACTTTTTCTAAGAACAACACTCAGAGAAAAAAGCTGGAATATCCAACCAATTTCTGGTTTATTATAACTGATTTTCAGGTTGTTATTTTTCAACTCGGTAGATAAGGCTAACGGCTTAACCTGATACCTGATTTTAATGTCGTGTTAAATCAACGTTGGTTTCACGTAAAAATAACACTGCCTTAAAAATGTAAAACTGTAAATTTTACCCGATAATCTTGTTATTTTTACCTGTTAATCTAGTTAAATTAACATGAAAATCTACTTCAAAAACATGAATAAAATGTTCAACGTCCTGTTAATTCAACATGAAGATCTAGTTAATTTAACATTATTCAATGTTGAATCAACCCTGTATTCGGTAATTATTAGGTCTTGGATCTATGGTTGTAGGTCCCATCTCTAACACTGTTTACCGTTCAATTCATTTTGCATTATTCTGAAAGTATAGAAATTTAGTACTGTGTATATAATTTTATTTTAAAAATACCTTGTGATACTTACTTAGTTTTGAACTGGGAACCTCTCACACATAGAAATAGTATACGCATCCCCTGGGCCACCTCTTGCTGCATAAAAAACTTGTGACAAATATCAATAAGTTGAAACTGAGTTGTTTGGATAGCTTGTGTTTTGACACTGGTGTCACGTTGAAATAACCTGGCAGAGTGATTCTTTAACCATGGCCTGTGAGTGTGTTTCAACACTGGTTGAGTTCTACTTTAACAGGTGGCCAGGTTAAAATGAAATAATTTTATTCGGGTGGCCTGTGTGTGCGCGTGATTTAGCACTGATGTCACGTTAAAATTAACTGGCAGATGAGGCCAGGTTAAATTCAACAGGTAAACATTGTAAAAATAACCATATAAAATGTTACTTCAACCTGATTTGTGGTAAAATAGAAATTCATAACAAGCAGTGTTAAAAAAAAAATTGATCTCAGTTAATATTAGCGCTATATTCTTGTCAAAATGTCTTATTTACCAGAATTCAGTGTTAAAATAACAGTTCATCTTCTTAAATCAACTTCCATATGGTAATAAAGACCACCAAGCTAATTTAACACTTAGTATAAGGTTATTAAAATCAGGTACATTTCTGAAATGTCTGTAACTTTATATGGGATTATGCACCTTGTAAATTCAACAGGGCCCAGGTTAATTATTTACCTGACTTTTTTCTCTGAGTGAACAGGTAAAATATTACCAAAAACGAAAAACCATATGAAAATAATATAGAATGTGAATGAAATTTGAAACAAAGTAACAAATGTTTCATTAGTCCAAAGAACCAATAATCAAAAGTGTCCTTTGAAAATATCTGTGATGAATGGGTGTTTTTTAAAGGATAGAAGCAAGTGAAGAATTTTAATTTAATTTGATCATGAAAAAATCTTTACAAAATCATCGAACAATTTCAAAATCATTTTTTGTGGTAAAGCAAACAAAACAATTGAATTCCTTTTTTAATATTCGTCAAAAACAAATTATCTATTAATTCCTTTATAAAATAAACTAAATGAAAAATGCAGTTATATTGCAACAACCTACAATTTTTTGTCAAAGAAAATTGCTCTTGAACATTTGTTTAATGAATAACAATAATTCATGTAAGTATTGTTAGTTTTTCGTAGCATTTTTATGGTTTATCTCTTTAAAAATACAAACCCCCGCTTTAATTTGAAAATTATTCTTATTTTATTGGATAAAGAATAATTTTTATAATGACTTTTTTTGCGTTTTGTTTGTGAGTTTTTCTCTTTAATCACTTAACAATAATGTTTTATTGACAGCCAAAATGAATATGTAATGTAAATGTAAAAAATTGATTTTTTTTATTTTATATTTATTTATGCGTGGGAAAAGCCCTGGGGGGTTCATGGCCCCCAATGCTTCTGAAGCTTTTTCTTTTTCCTTCTGACAAGACAGTGTTCCTCGTGCCTCTTCTGTCCGTAGAGGTCGTGGGAAGCTATGGCCCTTTTATGCACCATCTTCATTTTGGTTTTTTCCATTTTATTGCACTGAAAAATATTTTTTTTTCAATCACCCTGTATCTTTGTAAAATATAATTCATTATTATACATAGATGCATGCATGTATGTATATTTGTAAAACATCATTTCGAGCTTACTTATATATTCCATCCAACTTGCGATTATCTGCTCCTGATGCTATTGAAAGAGATTCAGATTTTCTAGAAAAGATACATTCTGAAGAAAAAGTGAAGAAGTAAGGCCTTCTGGTTTTTGGCCCAGAGGGGGTAGTTGCTCTTTATTTATACGCGATTACTGATGCGCTCTCCATAGTAATACTTTTCATCATCTTATATGTCTATCTAGTATGTTTATATCTATGTATGAGCGAGTAAGTATGTATGTATGTGTGCGTGTGTGTGGTAAAGTCCTTAACTTGTTCTGTGGCTCGTTTCCTTTGAAATTTTACTTCAAGTTCGTATTCATAGTGATTTGGATATACTGGCGGCATGCATGGCAGAATGGTTGCCAAACACCCTCCTATAGCCTTATACTCTCTATGTTGTATCCATCAAGGGACTTGTGTGAGTTTGTCTGTCCCATATGGAGATTATGGTTGGAGGCTGGCGGTAGCGGAAGTTGTTGAAGAATATACACAGGATTACAGCAATATCGACTTTAAAGCAGGAAGAGATGGTGGGTAAGGGAGAATCCGGTCTCGAATAGCACTGAACCATTTGATCCTAGAAATCTTATCAAATGCTTCTCTTTTACGACTCTGCCTGGCTTCAATTGGATCAGTACGGCGACCTCTGACACCCCCAAGAGCATATATAATACGATGCGAGAAGAGACCCAATGAATGCCTCAATATTGAATATACTCCTATGGACGATGAAGTCGACAACGATGACGATGACAACATCCAGAATACCCTGCCGACAACGTCAACGATGACGATGACGACGACACGACCTGGACCAATAAAATCCTCTGCAGAAGGTAGATTTTTTTTTTTTTTTTATTTACACAATACATTTTAATTTAAGCAAGAATACTCGCTGGGATCGAAATAATAATATGAACGGTAATGGGAACGAGAAGAGTAGTTCATACACATACAATATGAGATCTAGGGAAATTACTCAATGGGAGTTTCTTCCTGACATGAAGCATAAAATCATGGGAATCATATATCCCTCTGTTTACGTTAAAAAGTAATTAAGTATGCTGAAAGCAGGCTTAATTACGATATCATTCCATAGCACCAGGTCTTCTTGATTTCTGTGCGAATTGGCACACAGCGAATAACGTACGGCGGCATTGGCAACAACGTGTCATTCTGCTAGCTATATAGTTTATTTTACTGAATGAGTAGGTATCAACTTTTATTTTAATTTTTTTTTTGCATTTTGAAAGGAAAATTCTTCATAAGTTATAAAATTAAGGTGAAATTTACAAGAGTAGAATTTTTATTACTTAAAATTGTTATTTTATTTTTTTCTTGTGACTATACTTAGCCTGGAGTTTTTATGTAAAGTACTTTTAAATTTAATGATAAAATACTTGAAGTGAGTATATTTTTATTTCTAAACGATTTTTTTTTATTTTGCATTACAACAAACAAGTATTTTTTTTTTCTTTTAGGTATTGTTCAAATATAATAGAAAATTTATTATTTTTGTTTTTGTGGATTCTTGAATATAAATTCATTTTAAAGTTTTTATGACCTTTTGTACAAAATGCGTTTCGCCCAGGTACAACAATTGGGCTCATCAGTTAGATGTTGTTGTACCCTTCTAAAATGCATAACTTTAGTCGGTTGCCTGAATTTAAACAAATTCCACTAGATAATATAATTAACAGTGCATTTGTGCTGTTTATTTAATACATGTCGGTAACCATCGACTAAAATTATGCGTCTTAGAAGGGTACAACAACATCTAACTGATGAGCCCAATTGTTGTACCTGAGCTAGTGAGTCAAATATTAAGGTAAACCAACCCTCGGTAGTTATTGACTTGCCAGTGCTACAGCCAACAGAATTAGTTTCTGATTTACAAATAATAGATCCCAGCCTTCAAAATAATTTTGTTGCTCCTATAGAGCATTAGCATCGGTTCCTTAACCCAAATCAATATTGATCTCTCGTCTGTTACCGGAAATCGAACCCGAAGACATTTTTTAACATCTCGCTTCCTGTAAATCCATACCCAATGTCATCCATTAAATGTAGTAAAATAAGTAAACAAACAGTTTCGTTTCATCATTCAAAATAGCAGCTCCCTTTTCATTGTTCGATTCAATTTTCAAAAGCTCTTGGCCTCCTAATACATTGGTAAAAGAATTTACAATCCCTTCTAGACAAAGAAAAATTGCAAACAACAATAATAATATAACTGCAAAAAAACTTGGTAGGTTCTCCCTCTACTACCAAAATGTAAGAGGGCTTCGCAGTAAAACTGCCAATATTTTTCAAAATTCCCAAGCTTTTCCACATGATGTATTTGTTTTCACTGAAACATGGCTAAATGACACGATCTTAGATACGGAACTATTTGATCAAGAATTCATAATTTTCTGGAAAGACCGTCATGTGGATAGAACAAATTTATTAGGAGGTGGTGTCTTAATCGCTGCTAGAAATCATTTTAATACAACTCCTATCGTTTTCCCTTTTATTCTTTCATTGGAACTTGTTTGCATAAAAATAACCATGCATTCTAAAGATTTATTTATTCTTAACGTGTATATTCCCCCCAAAAGTTCAGTTTTAGTATATGTTGAGCTTTCCCTGGCTCTCGACTATATTATTGACGTTGCTGGATTCAATAGTATTATTATTCTATTAGGCGACCTTAACCTTCCAAACATTGACTGGATTCCTTCAGAAGACGAGTCTTACTTTGAAACTTCGTTGACTTCATCTCAACAGGAGCTTCAATTGTTAGAGCAAGTAAGTTGTATTAAAAACTCTTTAATTCGTTGCTGGATTCAATAGTATTATTATTCTATTAGGCGACTTTAACCTTCCAAACATTGACTGGATTCCTTCAGAAGACGAGTCTTACTTTGAAGCTTCATTGACTTCATCTCAACAGGAGCTTCAATTGTTAGAGCAAGTAAGTTGTATTAAAAACTCTTTAAATCGAATACTCGATTTAGTTTTAATGCCGTTAGTACTGTAGTGGTAGAGTCTACTACTGCATTATCAAACGTAGATAAATACCATCCTCCTCTTGACATTTTTCTTGACTTGGACGGGCATTTACTCAATAATAGTAATTCACAAGACTGTTCATATTCTTTTGACTTTCGGAAAGCCAATTTCCAGCTGCTTTCTGATCATTTAAGTGCATCTGGTATCGAAAATATACCAGTTTCAAGTGACATTGACGTTGCAGTTTCATACTTTTATCAAGTATTAAATAACTGTATAAATGACATAGTTCCACAAAAAAATACCCAAATACTCTAGCTCTTGCCATCCATGGTATACGAAAGAACTCAAAGTTCTCCGTAATAAAAAAGAAACAGAGCTTGGAAGAATTTTATAAAAAGCACGTCCCTTGAGGACCGTCATTTGTACATTTTCTTGTTTGATGAGTTTAAAAACCTCTCCAATCATTTATACGCTGATTATCTTAAAAATATGAAAAGTTCCCTTAAGCTTGACCCAAAAAGTTTTTGGAATTTCGTTAACTTGAAAAAGAAATCTGATGGCTATTCAGTCAATTTTACTTATAACAATATTATTTTTAATAGTCCTCCAGATTTTTGTGATGCGTTTGCTAACAACTTTTGCCAATCTTTCGTTGATATCCCTGTCGATGTTGATGAGAACTTATTTCTCTACTTAAAAGACTGTCCACAAACTACCTTCAATAATATACCAATTATAATCGAAAAAATTTGACATTATATGTCCCTACTTCATGATGATTACTCATCTGGACCTGATGGTATCCCTCCAATAATCTTGAAAAAATGCAAAACTATATTAGCTCCCCCTCTTCTTAATTTGTTTAACCTATCACTTAGCTCAGGTGAATTTCAAAGTATTTGGAAAAAAGCATTTATTACACCAGTTTTTAAAAAGGGCAACAGATCTGATATATTTAATTACAGACCAATCTCCAAACTATCTAGCATTCCCAAGCTTTTTGAGCAGGTAATGTGTGATAGTTTGACATTCAACTGTAAAAATATAATCTGTAACCAGAAGCGATCGCCGGTAACCAATTTACTTGCATTTTTGCATAAGTGCTCAACTGGATTGGAACATGGTAAAGAACTCGACAGTATCTATACAAATTATTCTAAGGCTTTTGATTAACTTTCTCATAATATCATTACGTTTAAATTAAAGGTGTTTGGGTTTCCTTCTAAGCTTATTGCTTGGCTTTCTTGTTATCTCCAAAATGGATCCTATCAGGTTAGATTTAGAAGTTCTGTCTCCAGCCCTTTCTTTGCCAAATCTGGAGTTCCCCAGGGTAGTCATTTAGGCCCACTTCTTTTTATCTTAGTTATCAATGACGTATCCCTCTGCATACGTTACAGTGAAATTCTTATTTTTGCGGATGATATGAAATTTTTCAAAACCATCAAATTTGTGAGTGATCGTTTACTTTTGCAAGATGATTTAAACAGTTTTGTTCTTTGGTGTAATAAAAATGGTTTAAATCTCAACCCTATCAAGTGTCAGGCGATGATTTTTTCTAAAAGAAGAGTTCCGTTGATTTGATTATGAAATATCGCAGCACACATTGCGTCGTGTTGATATTCTCAAAGACCTAGGAGTTCATTTTACTTTTAATCTTGATTTTACGAAGCATATCAATTTAATTGTCAACAAGGCAGACTCTATGTTAGGGTTTGTTAAACGATGGTCTAAGGAATTTCAGGATCCCTATGTTACCCTGGCTCTTTACTACCTTGTTTGCCCCCATCTTGAGTACGAATCACAGGTATGGACTCCTTTTTATGAGATCCATAAAAATAGATAAGAAGCAGTGCAACGTAATTTTATACGTTTTGCCTTGAAAGGGCTACCGTGGTCCGATCCTTATAACCTTCCTCCCTACGAACATCGGACTAGGCTTCTTCATATTCAACCTTTGGCACAAAGGAGAATCAATAATGATATTGTATTTATTCATAAACTTTTAACGGGTGTTATTGATGCACGGGATGAATTATCACGTACTAGCCTTAACTACCTTGGTGGAGGTCACAACACTCGTAGTCTAGAACTAATGCATACATCTTAACATCGTACTAACTATGGAGTGCACGAGCCCTTTACCCGCATGTGTAATCTTCTGAATTTGAACTCAAACCTTTTCGATTTTAACATAAGCAAAAATAGTCTCAAAGCTTCATTGAAGACCAGTGTACCACGCTCTTAAATGTTCGTAATTGTTAATCATTTCATTTTCATTATATGTATTTGTTATCGTTATAATAATTGTTTTTAATTTTATTTTGTGAAGTGTATGCCTTAAGTAGTTTGTTGCTTACTAACTACTAACACTGCACTAAGTGATGAGCCTGATGAGCACTTAATTTGTGTTGGGAATTCTTTCGTCGCAAGATGTCGCTTGTACTAAGCTCTCTTCGGAAAAGATCTGAAAGTGTAAAAAAAACGCATTTTGGACTTAAGGTCAAAAAAACTATAAAATGAACAAATATTTGATAGGTCCCTCACATTTATTATTAGGAAAAATTATTTCAGGCAAAATGGAAGAAGTTCATTCGTTTAAGGTCATTTTAAATCCAAAACCACACAAATTAACAATCAAATAAAGGACACTATCTTCTATTTCATCAACCAACAGCTCAACTTTCATTTCTAATGTTCGTTGTACACCTTTTGGAACTCATTCAACACAAGAAAACTTATTCCACAATAAGCTCATTTCACAGAGATATGTGCCATGTAACTTTACTCCGTAAATACCCGTCATCGCACGAGTGTTAATTCCGAATCGTATCTTTGTGGCTCCTCCACACTTCACACCACAACGAATTGTACTTCTACGTGACTATAATAACACCTTCCTATCTTTCACCACTAAAAGAGGTCGGAGTCGATTGTATAATTGCTTAATTTTCTAGAATTATGGTTGGGGACTCTTTTTTTTATTTCACCCCTTTTTGGTGTGTTTCTTTCTTTTGTATTACTCAAAATTAACGTTGTGTTTATAATTAAGTGCGGCTTGCATGATTAACCAAAGATTCATATTATTATCATAATATTGAAATGGAACAAAAAATTCTTGTGCGGTATGGATTAAAACCGTAGGTATTGTGTTATTTGTATGGCAAATTATACTTTTACGATCGTGTGCCATGGGATGGTACGGTATAAGCACGCTTATTGGGACGTGGCTATCTGTAGCGTGGTTTGGGTTCACTTGCACCGTTTTTCCTGTTCGAGATACCCTACCGGTAACCAAGTTCTGTCTTGTCACGTACCAGACCACGACGTAACCGGCCATACGCCACTTCGTCCAGATTCCGCTTGACGGGCTTCCACCATCGCATCTCTTAAAAAGAAAACACGTTCTCTTATTTTTGTTCCGATATTTATTTTCTTTTTCTTTACGGATCTTTTTTTTAATTTTTCATTGAACATCAGTTTTATTTTATCCCGACAGATTCTTTTTAGATTTTTTCTTTCATTATAATAACCATAGAGTACCTATATTATCTAGAGAACCGACTTCAGGGCTTTTTCTCTTTCGCCCTACAAACTGCACTGAGAGGGTTTCCTCCACATGGCTGAGCATGTGATAGCTTTAAATATTCTTCTATTTTTACATTTTAAATAGAACCCCACCAATACAATGATAGTTTAATGGATTTTGGATCATTAGACTGAAAACAATGAAAAATTGAATCGAAAAAAATTGAAAACGTCACATTTAGAGCTATTCACAATTCACATGTATTAATGGACAGTAAATTTAAGAGAGTTTTCTCTTAATGTGCTTAAATAAAGTTTGTGGGTGTTTTAGGCAAGAGGGGTACGAGTCGGTTCTCTAGATAGTATGGGTACTCTATGATAATAACAAAGAGATATCTGCAGATATGAGATAGTATCAAAAATCGTTCCCAGTACCTTGAAATATAGACCCTTAAACTCGAATTGATTTCATATTTTTAAGCTGTTTAGCCTAGTTTATACTTCGAAGCGAAGTGAAATCAAATTTAATAGTTATTTTTACAGTACCATTATTGCGTTATTGTAAGAACTGCCATCAACAATTTTTTTTTTTTTTTTGAAGGTCCTCCTAATAATAATAATAAAAATATTTTTTTTTTTAATTAATCAAATGTAATGGTCAGATAACCTGTTTATTAAGCTTAAATTTTTTTTGTGGTCGTACAATTTTTTTTGTACGGCTTATGTGGTTTTTAATGAAAAAGGATACGTTTAGCTTTGATTACCAATATCTTAGCAAAAAATGACGTCATACAAAATTTAAAGACAGTTTCGGAAATTCGATTTTTTAAGATTTTGTTGGAATTATTTGTTTTTGACTCTTCACCATTATTTTAAACAAAGTACTGAGAAATGACTTTTTATGGTCTTTCGTTAAATCAGGTATTACTCTTTAAATTTTGATTTGAGGACATGCATTGGTATGAAGATTTATAGACTTTCACAGCATCAATATTTAAGTAAGTTTTCAAATATGAAAAAAAACTAAACAGTTTTTCTTCACCAAATTTTCAAAATCTTACAAACCAATTAAAGGGACAAAATTGTGTTGTTCCCATAAATTGCTTATTCGCCATCAAAATGAATTAAAAACAACAATTTTCCTCGACTTTTGCACAGTTTTGCATTGGTTAAATATTTTCTTAAATGGAAAAGAAATAAAAAGTAATTTTTTCCAAAAAAAATCAAAAAATTAAAAATGAATTAAAAACAACAATTTTCCGTGACTTTTTTCACAGTTTTGCATTGGTTAAATATTTTCTTAAATGGAAAAGAAATAAAAAGTATATTTTTCCAAAAAAAAATCAAAAAAATTTCATACCTAAAAACTTAAAATTTTGTTTTCAATTTTTTTTTTGAAAAATGTACTTTTTATTTCATTTCAAGTCGAAAAAATATCTTATCAATGCAAAAAATGTGAAGAAAAGTTAGCAAAAATTGTTGTTTTTAATTAATTTTCATGATGCATAGGAACAACACAATTTTGTCCCTTTAATTGGTTTGTAAGCTTTTGGAAATCAGGCGAAGAAAAACATTTCGGTGAATCAATTTGGAACTTTACTGAAATATTAATGACGTAAAAGTCTATAAACTTGCATACCAATGCAAGTCGTCAAATCAAAATTCGAAGAGCTATAAAAGATTTACCGAAAGACCACAAAAAGTCCTTTTTTAGTACTTTGTTTAAAATAAGGGTGAACAGTAAAAAAAAATTCAACAAAATCTAAAAAAAAATCATGTTAAAAACTTACTCATATTACCAACACTGTCCTTGAATTTTGTATGACTACATGTTTTGTTAAGATAATGGCAATCAAAGATAATGTTATCTTTTTTCATTAAAATTTCGATAAACCATGCAAAAAACTGTACGACCAGAAAAAAAAACAAATTAAAGCTAAATAAACAGGTTATCTGACCATTACATTATATTAAGTAAAAAAAAATTATCTTTGAAAAGGAGGACTTTCAAAAAAGCACAAAAAACAAAAAAAAATTTGTTGGTGTCAGTTCTTACAATAATGCAATAATGGTACTGTAAAAACAATTATTTACAAACAAATACCGAGACAAAAAACATAAAGCTGTATATTGGTTTTTGTTTCAATACAATACGACCACTAATCAAAAAGATAAAGCATTTCAAAAAACACTAATAAAAATGGAAAAAAATGTGTTCCTTTGATTTCCGTGACCAAAGTACTTGGTGGTAATACACATAAGTTTTTGTTGTTCATTAAAAAATTATGCAATTGTCTTTAGTTTTTGATTATTTTTCACGCTTAAGCCAAGCAAAAACATCCGTGCGAAGTGTAGTTTTTAATAAACAAAAAACCATTTTTTCATTAGGCGTGAAAAACTTTTTGAAAAACTCAATGCGATTATTTTGGCGACAAGGAGGAACATATTTGTCTCGAAACAAATGCAACTCAATAGGCTTTTCCAAACAAAGTTTTATGACAAAACTTTTTTTTTGAAAACGCTTTAGTGCATTAGTTATTGATGTTTCACTTCACTTTGAAGTCAAAACTAGGCTTTAGGGAAAAAAGAATTTTTTTTATATGAAATCTACACTTCGCATGGAAGTAAGAACCAGGCTTTAAATGGAATTAAAAAATAAGGAATTCTTAAATATATTGAACAAAAAATGTTAATCGCAAATTTTCACCCTGAAAGAAATATCCATTCAAATTAAAACGGTACTTCTTAAAGATTATGAGAAAGAAAATGATAAGATGCCACTGATAAAGCCGAGCAAAAAGAATAAAATTGAAGTTAAAGTTTTGAATAGATATCTGAGACATAACGATATCCAGCAGATAAAAGTTGCTGTTATTTTATTTTTGTTTCATCATAAAAAATTCTCAGATGAACTTACTTGATAAAAGCTTCAACAGCTACTTGGACCGGTCGGCGGATATACTATAGCTATCTGAGACTTTATCTGACGAATATCCCTATACGAGATGTTTGAAACCAAAAGTTCAAGCTAATCTTTCAAAAAAGTTCCGGATAGGCTATCCGAGACCTTATCCGTTTTTGGTCTGGATTCATTTTTTTGGTCTGCAGTAAATAGTGTTCATTACTGTTGTTATATTATCTCCTCTTAATCAATATTTTCTTGAAACGTCAGATAAGAAAATAAATGTTATGCAAATTGTCGATAAAAGCTGCTTCCGAACGTACAATAATGTGAGAGATATGTACAATTTTCAAATTACCATTTCCAAAACCTACATGTGTATTGGTGCACACGAGGCACGATCTCAATGTCATACTTGAAATCGGGAGTAGATCAAAATTCTGATTTAAAAAATTCAGCTTTTCAAAATTTGTTTTTTTTTTACGAAAATGTGTTTGTAAGAATTCAGCTTTTCTCAGTAACCAGCTTTGTTAAAATTCAGCTTTTTAAAATTCTTCTATCAAAATTCTGTAATTTAAAATAATAAAAAGTATAATCCTGTTTAATCTTTTTTTTTTTAACAAATAACTCATATTTTAAAACGAAAATAAACAACCAAAAATAATTTTTCAACTTATTTTACAAATAAAAATATTTCATATTTTTAAATTTTGGGACGAGGCACAGTTAATGGAAAAAGGAAGAAAAACGAATTCCCTGTTTACATTTTCAAAACCTTCTGTTTATTATTCTCAGAACTATGTAAACAGGATTTGGAAAATCAAAATTTTGAGAAGCGTAATTTTGAAAGTAGAATTTTGCAAAAAGAATTTTGACCTTGCCAAAATTTCAACCCCAACTCTTAAAAATCTAAAAAAAAAATTGATAGTATTTGTGGGACCCAGCAAAACTTAATTCCAAGAAAAGCCAAAAATTGAAAAAGAAACAACTTCTTTGACTCATTCTTAATTATTTAATTTTTTGTTGGCATGACTCACACACCCCCTCCCCAAGACGTGAAGCTGTATTCGCCGCTGATCCCAGATCCGCTACTAATGTCTTCCAACTTATCCGTCCAAGATGTCTTCCTTCCAATTTGAGCATTGAGGTCACCGGGCAATATATTTATATCCAACTCCGGGCAGGCTGGGAAAGCTAAAAAAGCTTTCAACTCCATTGTGAGTAGCAAAGTGCACATATAAGGCTTATATTTTGGAAAGTGGCTTTGATTCGGATCACAGCCAGTGGCGATCACTTATCAAATTAAAGTCGATAACTTTACCACATCCTAACATGTGAAGCCTTTCATCACCTCTGTAATAAATCTCGCAGTCGCATCTCCTGGATTGCGGTAATATTTGCTTTATAACCACATGAGAACAGATCCAGTTGTAGAGTTGCACCTAGGATTTAAAGTGTTCTCACGCTCCAAATATTACTTACATATTCTCAATTCGATATCCTTTTACATTCCGGGTCTAGTCACCATTTGAGGGTTATCATTATATCCGTGGCTCCTCGTGTATCAACCAAAATTTGTTTACGTATTAGATAAGTTAACCCAAGAACAGGTGCGGATACAGGGGGAGCGCAATGGGTGCAATTGACCCCCCCCCCCCTGAGCAGGTACGAACCAAGCAAAAATTTATTAAAATGTCATAAAAAAAATGCTTTTTCGTTCTACGTTTATAAAAATTTTTTTTGGCAGTGAAAAGAAGACTACGTTTTTATTTTCCTGATTTTTCATTTCACGAAAAAATTTAAAGATATTAAAACCAACGATTTATCTCAACTCTCCCAGATGTAAAGTGGAGAAAAATTCCGATATGCAAAAATAGCCTTCAAATCGAGCGATTGTAAGGCTTATAACGTCGGTCTTAAAACGTCCAATCTTCAAATTAAAGGTCTTTAATTAAAAGATAAATGTCAGGCTACATTCGTATATAATATTTTTTGAGAATAGTCAAATTATTTCATACTAGAGAGCAGATTGAATTCCACATTGATCTGATTTCACTTTTCAAAATGCAATTATGAATGAAAAATGACACAAAAGTGTCGAAAAATAATGTTCCGAAAAATTGATGCCCCAACCCTCCCCTCTACAAATATGTAAGTGTTTTTTTTTATGTTACATGTAATGCGGAAGACAGCAGTGGCACTTATCTACATTTTCAAAAAAAGGGACAGTTTAATTAGTTTTAAAATTCTAACTTTGCTTCAAATGCTCAGATGAACAAGGTTAAGATATTTAAATAAATTAAAAATGACAAATTACTTTTTTGTATAAAAATTATTGGGAAATAGGTACCACAAAATTTCATACTATAAAGATGTGTATCCATTTGACAGTACTTCCACTAGAAAACTCTCGAGAGTAACTTTCGGATGTCTTTCCCTCTAGTGAGCTAATTTAATTTCAATTTTGCGAGCTTAACACTCTAGAGGTTGTCCCCATATTCAAACTCCCTTATGTATTTCGAGTGCGGTTAAGTATGCAACTATGTTGCACATCTTTTTTAGCCAAAACATATTTTTCTGGTGGTAATACAGTAGACGTTCGAAGTAGTGGAGTAGTAAAAACCAGGCATGTTCAGTGTTCATTCTTTCAAGATTTTTCACTTTTTCAAGTGGAAGTTTGTAAAGGCGTTCTTAAGATGAATTTTATCCGAAATGCAAATTTTGTTCGATGTGAATGGTTTTTATATTAATAAGTTAAGAAAAACCAAAAAATTCCTCATTGTTCTCAAGTAATGTTAAATGATTCCGAGCTATTTTTATAAAAAAAATCCAATTTTTTTTAGAAAATTTCGTATGTTTGCTATTGTGGATTGCTAACTATTTTG
This sequence comes from Dasysyrphus albostriatus, assembly GCA_946251815.1. Classification (NCBI taxonomy): domain Eukaryota; kingdom Metazoa; phylum Arthropoda; class Insecta; order Diptera; family Syrphidae; genus Dasysyrphus; species Dasysyrphus albostriatus. The sequence goes on along the minus strand of OX276335.1, from coordinate 189,169,198 downwards.
AGATTCACTAAATCGAGCGTCTACTGTATTCGTGAAGATTTTTTTCACTTTCATAGATGAGTTTTAAGATCTTCCGTACTATTCATCCACGAATTAAACAAAATTTATTTCATCAAATATTTTAGAAATTACAGGTTTTCGCCCATTCACTTGGTTTCATGTTCATTTTTTTGCTGCCTCTGTTTGATTGTTAACGACACGGTGCCAGTCAATTTTGCTTGCAAGCACTTTTGACTTTAAAGCACACATTCTCTGGCTTCTAAATACTTATTTGTTCCGTCAACTCGATTTTCTCACGGTGCGGTAAAATTGCACTGTCGATGATATTTTCAAACATGTGACTTTAGCAAACTGCATTATCGAACACAGAGCTATTGCAGTAAAACTTTTATTTGCTTTTTTGAATAAGAGACTTTTTCAGGGAATATTCTGGAAATGCATTTCTGACTCATATAACGGCCTTTAATTTGTCTTTGGCCACAGAATCTTATCCAAGTAATGGCTGAAACTTTTGCTTGAACTCCAACGTTATGTGGGGGAATAGGGACATACCGGTGCGCTGTTATTCTTTCCAAAATTCTAGGTGATGCTTCGAATATCTAGAGGGAATTCAAAAACGCTGTTAAAACACCCTGTTACTGCCACAAACTGCATAACTTCATTTCAGGAAGTTTCAAAGTACCCGCTGCTTGAGGCACTTTGCAGATATAAATGAGGTAATTGCGTTCTTCAAATTTTGAGTAGTTTGAAAAGTACTCCAATTGTCTGTAGATATTATCAAGATTATGGAAATTCTGGAAACAATTTGGCATTAGTGTAACCAAAAATACACTAAAATTGCCCTCCCCTGAACGAAATCCTGGATCCGCACGTGCAAGAACACAACCCCCAATCCGGGAAGGCCAGGTAATAATAATAGGCTGGATAATCAGATGCCAGCAGCTCACTACGAGGATATAAGAGCTGACGTTAGCCCGTAATAAGTTCATACGTCATCATAATTTTTTGCACCCTGGCAAGTACTAAAAGTCCTTACAAAACTCAGCTGTAAGTATCTGCTAGAGAAGCTTATGTAGAATCATTTTAGCCTCGCAATTCTATTCCGGATAGATGAGACCGTAGTATCCGGACGATACCACTTGGAGGTAAAATAAACTCAATTTACGTAATGTATTCGATTCTGTCTTATTATTTGCGTGTACCTACTGAAAAAAGAAAGGCTAGAAATCAAGGAGAGAAAAAGGATGCATCAGAATATTTTTTATAATAATAAGACGGAAAAACGATCGTATTATTTTTTTGTATTAGAGTGGAATAATCGGGGAAGAGAACTTTTGTCTTAAGATGATGTCGATTGAAGATGGATACCTGCAAAAAATGTACTGCTACCTGTAAATAGAAAAGAATTATGAATAGAATTAAATTTTAATATTTTTAACTTCCCTCATGATGGAACAGAACCAATTTGATTTAAGACTATCTTGATGTGCTGTTTCCGATACCCGAAATTGACTCAGTATAAATATAACAAATTTTCACATTGAAAACTTTTCTCTACAAAATGTAGGTAGCCATTAAAATTTCATACTCTCATGGGCTGTGCATTCAGCTGATGCATTTTTGTTTCAAAGTGAACATTTAAATGAAACAAACAGACGGGCATAAGGACGCTATATAGACATAAGGGGCAGATTTGCAAAGGAAAACCCTAGAGAATAGGATGAAGATGAGAATTAAAAAAAAAAAAAACTGATTGTTCTACTTAATCCATATCTCTAGGATGCATTGGGCAAATTATGTACATCAAAATGTCTAAATCGAGAAGTAGCACATCCAACACCTCCCACCTCCCTATACTGCCTCCTATACACGACTTACGTATAGGTTGGGACTTAGAAAACACACAAAAGTAGAGGAGAGAAACAATAAATTTAATGCAATTTCAAAATTTTCTAAAATTTAGATGAAGAGAGTAGAGAACTTAAATCGTAAAGTGGCAAATAAATTCGAGGATGAATGCAAACTTCAAATAGAAGAGCTTAAGATATTGAGAATAATATGGATGTATCAAGTAGGTAAAGTACTATATGTTAGTGCACTAAATGGAATAACGAAAAGTACTTTTAAGCAAATTGATCTGGTTTTTTTTTTATTTTTAAAAAACTTTTTTTTGAAAATAAAACAAAGTGATTTGCATGATTTAAAAGTAAGTGAAACAGAGTGATATCGTGTCCGTATCGTCAGATTAACTCTACGTCTACAGGGATTATTATTTTTATTTTCACATATACATCATTATTTATTTATTTTCTAATAAGAATAGACTTAAAAAAAGAAAACAACTTTAAGTGGGGATTTTTAACATATGACTCGAGAAAATGATGGAAAATAAGGATAGACAGATGGGAAGTGGATTGAAACCAAACGAAGAATGGAAGAAAAATTAGTAATAATAAAAGTCTGAATCAACTCAACTAAATAAGCTGAATTCTAAAAGCTTCTCATCGATCTTGTAAAAGCAAATTTTAAAATTATTTGTTTTTGAATAAATATCTTGAAAACAGATTCTTAAAAAAATAAGTCTTGCTTTTGGGAGTGTAATAAAACCATTTTTCTTGCGATATAAAGGTACTATACGGCAAGTTATGCATTCGGTAACAAAAATGAACTCGCCACTGTGATCGTCATCTTTACTGTGTGATCGCTTAAAACCATTTGTAAACGATCTGATCGGCCCCTATCAGGGTGGTTTTAGGCCCGGCAAGTCAACCGTCGATCAAATGTTCACACTCCGACAGATTTTGGAAAAAACCCAGGAGTTTCAAATCGATACACACCATCTCTTTATCGATTTCAAAGTCGCGTATGATAGCGTAAACAGAGACGAGTCATGTCGCATCCCTGCTAAAGTCGTACGCCTGTGCAAGATGACAATGGCGAAACCTCGCTGCTCCGTCAAAGTCGGTACGAACACCACCGAACCCTTTGATGTTGAGAAAGGTTTGAGGCAAGGCGATGCATTATCATGCAACCTCTTTAACATCGTACTTGAAGCAATTGTACGCAACTCGCAAGTCAACAACATAGGTACAATTTTTCAAAAGTCCGTTCAGCTACTTGCTTATGCAGATGATATTGACATCAAGGGAAGAACGAAGCGAGCTATTGCTGGTGCGTTTGCAAGTATTAAATCGGAGGCGGCGAAAATGGGCTTGGCTGTTAATGAGGACAAGACGAAGCATATGCTACATCGTCGACTTGGGCGTCACGACGGATAGGTAAAACTTCGAAGTTGTCAAGGACTTTGTCTACCTGGGCTCCACTATTACATCGCAAAATAACATCAGTGCAGAAATTAAATGAAGAATTACTCTGGCCACTCGCTGTTTCTTCAGGCTAAGAAGGCATTTGAGTAGCAAAGCCCTCTCTCAAAGAACAAAGGAGATTTTATATAAGACCCTTATCATCCCGGTCCTGCTGTATGGGGCAGAAGCATGGACTCTGTCAAAAACGGATGAGAATCTGCTTGGGTGCTTTGAAAGGAAATTCTTCGGGTGATCTTCGGTCCAGTCTGTATCGATAGAGTATGGAGGAGAAGATTAAATAAGGAGCTCTATGATTTATACAGCGACGTCGACCTAGTCAAAAAGCTGAAAATACAGCGGCTGAGATGGCTGGGGAACGTGGAGCGAATAGACACCTACGCACCAGCCCGACGAGTCTTCGAATCCACCTCGATGGTCTGCGCAGCAGAGGAAGACCCCACCTAAGGTGGCACACACAAGTGTAGAGCGACCTTAACCAACTTGGAGTGCGTAACTGGAGGCAGTTAGCTAGGGACCGAGCTGGCTGGAGAGGCTTGTTGGTTGAGGCCGTAGTCCATCCTGGACTGTGAGTGCCATCTAAAGTGAAGTAAGTAAGTAAATCAGGCTCGTGTCGATGCGTCATAATTATCTAGTTCAGATAATAATTCGTTTGAAAATTTAACAAATATTTTTTGTACCTATAAAAACAAAATTTAAGAAGATTTATATGCTCATACATGGGACTGTCTTGGGAAATATATATTAAAGATGGTAACCATCTCCATATGTATCGCATAATTTCTAAAAGATTTCCTTCAAACATACATAAAAGTATTTTTTTAGCGTTCAAGAACATCATCAGAAACAGATACTAATAAACAAGAAATTTGCAATGCATATGATTTCTCCCATGATCGATGGATACAAGTATAGGGTAAATAAATTCGTATATGATAAAAGGTATGTGTCGTGACTTTTAAATTACCCAAGTGAATTGACGTATTCACAAAAGAAATCGAACACTATGAAATCAAATAAAAATAAAATGTGCGAATATGTCGCATGAACTCGCACAGGTTTTATATTTTTGTTTTTACATTCTTTGCTGTAGTGAGCTTAGACCAAGCTACAAACTTACAATCAGAGGCTAATCATAAGTGCTTGTATTAGTGGTTAGTAAAATAATACAAACTAACACATGCATTAGAATAAATTAATACATATACAAAGTTAAACAAATAAACAATATATAAAACATTTAATTTAAATATACTTAATCATAAAATAAAAAACAATCATGATTTATGAAAGTGGAGCACTGGTTCGAAACTATTTATTTAATCCCATCTTATACTAAAAATGCTAAAATTAACAGAGGAGCCATTTAAATTAAAGATCTTTCATATACGGTTATGAGGCTCATGTATACCGTAATTAGTTCTATGGAATTTTACATGTAAAAGTTCAAATCTTCGCAGATATTGAGATCCTCCCAGGTAGTTTATGCCAATACTGGCCAACAAATCAGGAACCACAATTTGACCATTTATAAGTTGGTGAAAAAATATTGGATCCACCTTTGATATTAGGCAGAACTCGGCAATTGGCGGACCGCAGTCCAGATCCGGACCGCGGAGGACAAAAAATTTGACCGATATTTTTACTCTTAATTCGAAAATCTTCGATTAAAATGTACCTGTTCAATTTCTTTTCTTCAAAAATTTAGGTGGTAATTTCTCAACTTATGCGATACTATTTAAGATTTTGACATCAAATTGAATCACAAAAAGCGCGAAGCTTACAATGAAAATAGACAATTTGTTATGTGAATGGACCCAACGTTTTTTTTGTTGCGTTATCTGAATGGAATAGAAAGGTTCCAGCAATAAAAAATTTAAATGTGGCAATAATGCGTGCTGGTCTAAAAGCCATTTCTCTAAAAACATCTAAGGATACATGTGTAGCACAAGGATTGGAAGATCCCTTTCTTTTCTACGCATGTAATTGTGTATGCTGAACCCTTATAAAGTATCAAAAAGCATTTTCAACCTCAAATATCGTTTGAAGTAAACAAGGCACCTTTCGCAGAACTGAACGATATTTTTGCCGAAATTCAAGACACTTCACTATCGGCAAGAACAAATTCAAGAAAAAACAAAAAAGAAATTTTGGAAAACACCTTCCTTGAGCTCATGCATGATGCACAAATTTTACGCCCTGGCACTTCTTGACAGATTTCCATTTTTGTGGAAGTTTTTAACGAGGTAAAATATTTATAGAAGTGCTGCCAGCAATATCGATTTTTAAATTTTGTTTTTTATCAATAAAAAGAAATATATTTTTTAAATTGGTAGCGTTTACTGACGAAGTTCTAATTTTTGCTCATAAATTTCCTTATAATCTTTTCTGGACCCTCGTTTGAAAAATGTCCATCATCTGGATCGCTTTTGAAATTAATTGCCAACCCCTGATATAAGGTTTGAGCCAGTAGTACCTGGATCCTATGTTTATGTTCATATGGTAGAAGGTTGAATGGAACAGCCCAAAGAAGACCTTTCAAAGCAAAGGAAATGAACTTCTATTGAATTGCTTCAACTATACTTGAGAGGCGTACTATAAATGACGACGTACATTGCAGTTGTATTTATAAGGAAAGAGTGACGCACGGATCATCAAATTCTTTTGTACAACGTTTTATTAACTCAAGTATAGAGCTTAATTTGTTAGCCATGAAGTTAAAGTGTTCACTGAATTTTAAAATCGAGCTAAGGTTAATACCCAAGTCCTTGAAACTAAAGACTCGACAGAGTTTGTGTTGTAAAATAAAATAATTAAAAGCATTTCCAAATTGCTTTCTTGAGAAAGTAATTGTTTATAATAAGAATAAATAGAAATGGGCCTAGATGACTTCCCTGGGTCATACCGGAGTCAGCCTTGAATGAGTTTGAAAAGCATTTTCTAAATTTTACCTAGTGGAATCTATTTTCAAGGCATGAATTCATGGTAACATCGCATGGTGACTAAAAATGTTGATGGAAATCCTAAAGACTTAAGTTTGAAGATAATAATGTTGTGACTTATTTTCTCGAACGCTTCAGTGAAATCAGGTTTAACACAATCCATTTCACTTCCATTTTCTAACGCGTTAGAAAATTTGTCTAACAATGTAACGAGATTTGTTATTGTACCCGTGTATCTACAACTACCCGGGTAACCGAGTACGTGAAAATATAACATAAACATCCTATTATTCTACTCGTATACAAATGCACTTTATTTGATCTTAATGTTAATTTTAATTTTGTACTACCTTCGAATGTTAAATTTGAATGAAGATAATCAGCTCTTATAATCCATATTACTGGTTGTAGAGTATCTGAGAATTTTTCCACCAGGGTACTCGGGTGGTTGTGAAACCAATCAAGAGCCTTAATAGGAATAGGAAGTGATAAATATTAACTGTTATGTTCGATCTTGAAAAAATATGTTTTCATATATGGGTGAAAGTCTGAAAGTTTTCAAACAAAAAGGCAATTTAGGGCCAGTTTTTCAGTACAGGGTTAACTCTGAGTTAGCTAAAACTTAACCCCGAATTGACTTAAAAACATTTTAACGATTTTTATTGAACATATATATACAATTTGTGTTAACTTAAAATACATTGACATATATAAACGGTGTTCTGCACTACATTTTTTGCCGAATTTAGGAGGTATTTGTCCGGTGGTATTATCCTTGCTTTTCTGTACAGATTCTCATGCAAGTAATGTTTTCTTCACTGCCGGTTGAAGTGGAGTCCGGTGCAGATTCTTAGCTTCTTCCTTTCAAAGATTTGAAGTTCCTTAATCGCTGTTTTTGTGATGAACCAGACCGGGAAACAGTAGGTCCTGATCTTCTCCTCATCAAGGGGTGTAATCGATGGAATGCCCAGTTCACTTTTCTGAGTACACTTTTTGAGTGCGGGTTGAACCTTAGCAACGTCCCTTTTGGCAGCAATAGTAGAACCATCTGGAAGCTTCAGAACTAGGTTTCTGCAAGTGGCTGCTGAGCGACTTCTGCCGTCACGGGGTCTCCTGAAGTAGATAAGCCTCGATTTTGCCGAGTTAATTTTGATGCCCCATTTCTTGTAGAAATTGGACAGTCTGTTGGTGTGAGCCTCTACTATCAAGACTGCGACTAGCGGTGACTCAATGTCAGTCGCGTATGTAAGCGAGTCATCAGCAAACATTAGGTTTTCGCAGCCAGTTGGGACGGGTTGGTCTGATGTCATCAGGCTGTTGTTACGGTAAATTTTACCGCAACAAAAACCAGCCTATGGCCGTTTATTTTTCCTTTGTTGTGGCCGCAAAATATCGGCAAAGTTGAGGGCAACCATGGTCTCATCAACCACAGGTGTACCTAGCCTTTATTTTGCAAAAGCAACAAATACAGGTGTACGAGTTCGAGAACGAGTTCTTTCGACGAGGTCGAAAATGCCGGCGGATGAGCCGAAGAAGTATGAGGTCGGGCGGACCCTTACTTAACAACAACAACATAGTCATCAATCATATTTGTATTATATATTTATATTAATTATTATTAACTTAGTATACCTTTTGTTTTACCTATTATAAATTTTAACGTAAATTAACTTAAATTAATAATGTACAAAATGGGTTTTTAACACCATGTAATTTTCCGTTGCTAAGATCGTTTTTGAAAATTAGATGTAGTAAGAGAAATGCTTCCCTCCGTACCTCCAAAATAGTAAAACTAGTTTACCATTTCGAATCCCGCGTTTTAAAATAGAGTAATAGGATAATGCCTAGTGAGGATCTTTTCTCGATTTTTTTTTGTCGTTTTCAATTTTTCTCGAAAGTCAAAAATAGTTGGGAGGGGATCTGAACTCGGCCATTATGTTTCGGCAAGTTTTGGAAACTCATCCAACAACTTGTTGAAACCGTGTTTGTGTGTGTGAGAGTAAAGTTTCGCTGAGAGTCAACAACGGTGGCTTTCCTGATGAGCGTCAAGCTTCCAGGAAGCCGTGATGCCGTGACCGACAATCACGAAAACGAATGCTTGTGTTGTATGAATGTGTGTATGACTGGAATGGACGAGGGAGGAAGACAATAGAGGGGGAATAGCATGGAAGGCACTCGGTAGAGAGCTTACCAAGCGGATAGAAGTGTTCTAGGAATTGTTCGAGGATTATTGAGAAGGAGAAAGAAAAATCGAGAAAAGAAGGAGACTTTTAATTTCGAGGAAAGCGGAAAATTAAAAAGGAAATAGTATCAGGATTCGAGGTGGGGAAAATAGTAGGAGTTACAGGGGATAGAGGAGAGGAAAAGCAAAAAAAAAAAAGATAAGTACAATCCATTTTCTTGGATATATAAATATACATAATACATGTTTGTAAGTCTAAACATATATATATATATATAAAATCCAGTAAAGTCGTGTCGTGTTATAATCGCCGGTGTTAAGATCCCATTTTCTTTGTTTGATTTGCCTTGCCAATTTCATTTAATTCCTTTGTATTTTTGCTTTAAATAATTTTTTTTATTTCTGAAAACATTTTGGGTTTTAATCCAGGGATCTTCAATCCCACGGTTTCCCAAAAAAATAAATAATAGATTTAAAACTAAATCTTTGTTGCATTTCATTTAAAATCGCTTCACTCATTACTTTAAGTAGTTTTGGAATTTTCTACTTCGGTTTCTTAAACAAAATTCCTGGCGCCCACTTTTATTGCAACGTACCCCACTGTACGTGCAATAAAACATTTTTCGCGATTCAACTTAATCGAATTTATAAATCGATTAAGTTTATCAATTCTAAGAAAATTTCTTCCACAAGAACCCAGCCCAGCTGAGCAGCCGCGGTTACAGCTTCGTCAACGAGCTGTATTGTTGCACTTTTTCGTTCTCTATTTTGTGTCGCGTTCGTACTCGGTTGAGTGCGAGTTGTTCGTGTCGTTGCGTGCGTCGTCGTTCGTCGCTACGCAGCCGCCTCTTGTTTTGTTTTTAATTTTCAATTAAATAATAATAATTAATAATTTCAATACCCTCCCCTCGCGTTTATTAACGAAGAAAAAGTGTAACACTGTAGAGGAAGGGGCCAAGTTTTGAACCTTGTGCGACTCCGGCTTTGATGTTTTTCACAGCTGATGAGCAACTGCACAAAGAAATTGCTGGAAGAAAGAAAAGAGAATTTTTATTAGTGGCGGGCTAGTGGGGGTAAATGTAGCAGATGTAGTTTGTGTATAAGGGCATCTATCCAGACGCTATCGAATGCTTTCTCGACATCCAGAAAACATCCAACGGTGACACGATGACACGGTGACACATACTGGAACTTCTGGAATGGGTGTAGTGTTGAGTGTTTCTCTCTAAAGCCAAACTGCATGTCAGGAATTAAATTGTTTTCGCTGCAAAACTTCTTCAGTTTCCTTAGTATCAGCTCTTCCAACAGCTTGCTTAAGCTGCTGAGGAGGGATATTCGCCGGTAGTTGGAGATCATGTTCCTGACACCGTTCTTCGGGATCACCACGATCTTTGCTGGATTCTAAAACATTCTCTCAATTGAGGATTAATTTTATCTTTTAGTTGTCAAAAATCTAGTGCCATCAATGTGCCAGAATATGAATGCCATCCTTCTTCGCCATTCACGCATGAGAATAAAGCTGACGCCACAACGGAATTGCACTAACAATAACTTTCGCTATCGAAATCGCAGATGGTGCCACAAAAGACGATCAATTTCTTCACTGAGTTAACTGACCAAAGTAGGTGAACTAACTTATACTGAAAAACACGTTTCTGGAGTTAACTCAGGTTTAACCCCGAAACTAAGATGATCTTGCAGTGAAAAACTGACCCTTAAAGGAATGGTCCGGCCTAAACGGAACGCGATGGATGATATTCAGAAACAGTTTAAGAAAATAATATAAAAATTGGCATATCCGTAGTTTTATATTTATTTTTGGTGGGAATAGAGTTGGCCTTAAAGGGTCCATTTTCCACGTTGGCAGTTGGAGTTAAATCTATGGTTTCCTTGATTCTGGATGTCGTTATTATCAACCTTCTTATCAGTTGATTATAGGGTATTGGCAATATTTCTAACTATCTTATCTGCAGATGTCAATAAGTGTTAAGCCTTAGATTAGAATTGCACATTCTTGAAATGCTTAAGACGCTGATGATCGAAGTAACGCCCAGTGTAAACTCTCAGAAGTTTTCCTCTCAAATATTTGCAGTTCTTTCAGAGATGTCTTGGAGATGGTGAACCAAACTGAGAAGCTGTAATACTGACAACTGATGACTGGTCTCCAGAAGCCTTGATGCCTTGATGGAGGATTTGCAATTCTCCAGTTGGACAAAAAGTTTCTTTAATAAAGAAAATATAGTTTCTGGAGGAAAGCCTTGCATACACTGTCTAATGGTTTCTCGACATTCAGGAAGAATCCGACAGTTACTATAGATATCATGATGAAATATCAGGAGTGGATCCATAGATGATTTTCTCGGAAAAAGAACTGATATTACGGATGATGTTGTACACGCAGCAGAACTTCTTGAGCTTCCTGCGTATCAGCTAGATTGTTGACGAGAGAATATCGGCCTCTAGATGGTAACCATTTTCCTTGCATCTTTCTCGGGAATTATCACAATTTTTGTGGTAAATGTTGTTGATGCAGTTGTTTCAGAAGATGGCTAAGAACGCCATTACTTTTTTTGGAAGCCTCTTTAGGGAAAGTTGAGGACCCCCTCTGGCCCAGCTGATTTCTTTGGATTGAAGTTGCTAGTAATATAAGCTATCTCTACTGAGGTGCTTAAAGTCTTGTCTATCGAATGGTTCACTCGAAGGTTTGGTGTTGCTATCTAAAGATTGAGTATCAGTGTCTGCTGGATGGATGACTTAATTTCGTCTTGAAAAACTTCTCAATGGGTTGCGAAGGCTTCAATTTTATCCAAGGTATCGTTGTTGCTTCTCCATTGCTGGTGAAAATCAATTCAGGTATCTAATTTCATTTATTTCTTCAATATTCCTGTAAAACCTTTGGCTTTTCTAAATGCAACCTGATTGAAATGCACTAGTTAGAAAGAGCTAAATAGAAAAAATGGGGGAATATAGTGAAGAATGCTGCCTAGAGTGGGGTTTCAACTCAAAACTCTTATTTAGTAATCAAGCACTACATGCACTGGGCCATATTGCCACTAGTTTCGGTTCAAAAACCTACTTTTCCATACTTCTCCTTATCATTGTAAATATCTGGCGAGTTGATTTGAACTCTGTTTTTTTTTCTTACATGAATCCAATACTTGCCCCAGAAAGCTAAAAAAATAACGAAACCCAAGAATAATATGAATTTATGAAAATGAGCGCGAACTTTATAGGTACATATGTGTGATTTGTGTATTCGATTTCGAAGTAGTACTATACCAGCAGCAACCTTCTACCATGGCCTTGGACAAAACTCTCAAAGGTGGGTTGGTACTTTCTTTTTACTCTTATTTTTCATTTTTTGTTGTTTTTTTTATGAGCCTCCTGCTAAAAAATATTCATCTTGTGAATAATAAGATTTATATGTACATAGCTTCGCAAAAAAAAAAAAAATAAAAAATAAAATTACATCCAGTGTATATGGAATAAGAGAAAATATTATTCTGAGAACTTACGCTCGAAGACTTAAAAACGAAAGAAGACTATTAAGCTTTCTACACACGGATTGTATCGTCATAGTCATGTTTTGTGTTATTATTCGTGACGTATGGAACGTGCATATATACACAAAAGTGTCAGTGTGCAACTCGCGGTTGTTTCAATTGACAAGGGATACATTCGTACCAGCTTCTCTGGAAGGTCTTAAATTTTTAAAATTCTTCTCTTTTTTTTTGGAGTTTTGAAACCTACCAGCTACCACCTACGTATCGATTGCTAATAACACCGAGTAATAACTAACGTTTAAAAATTTTAATGGGATATCGATATTAATATTACCAGCTTATTGCCAATTTTTCCCTTAAATGAAATAATCAACATAAGGGTAAGACTCTTTTAGCTCGTTCCTAGTTTTCTCGTATTAAAGCTTTTGGGAAACCGATGCGGTAAATGATGGCAAGAACTTGACCATCTCAAAAAATTTCCATGTTAGTTGAGGTCATTTTATGTTTCACAAAACTGCTGGCATATGTAATACAAAATTGTGATTTAAAACAAAAAAATATTCTTACAGAATTTTTAAAGTAAAACTTGAAATATTCATCTCTACATAATGGACATGGACACATATCAGTATTTGAAGAGAAATGCAATGCGAGTCTCTATAAGAAAAAATATATGTAGATTTCTGATATGAGACGCCATTGGAGCCACGGATGGAATGTACTTTTTTTTAATGCTATCTACCATAAATTGAATAAGGTCCTTAATCCTTGTGACTGTGACTGTGACAGACGTTTTTAATGAATCCAAAGGGCTTATAGTACAGAAAAAAAAAAAAACAATAATTACACCCATCACGTCAAAAGCGATGTCTTACCACTAATTTTGCTTCACTTTAAACGTCTGCTACTTGCTCTTATTAACTTTCGTCTTTGGAAATCAGTCCTTCAAGTTTCATTATAAGTGGGTGGGTAAGGTAAAGATACCACCACTTTACAATATGTAAGAGAAAAATGTTGAGATCAAAAAATTCATTTTTTAAATTGATTAAACAGCTTAGGAAATTGTTTTGGCATCAAAAAGAAGTATCGATACACCCATGCCATCACATAATTTAATTTAATTTCAGAAAATGAAGAAAATTTTAAAAGAACATTTTTATGTTCAAGTAGAACAACTGAATAAAAATCAAGCTCATTTGAACTTTAAACATGAATTTTTGCTTAATTTCTGTATTTTTTTAACTTTTTGTTTGTAATTCACTTGTTAGGATACGAGGGCGGGTCAATAAGTCCGTGACTTTTTGAATTTCTGACCTCTTTACTGAAACAGCAACACTGCTCCTGTCAACAGGCATCTGTCAGTTGGCTCCTGTCAAAATTTAAACTTGCTGCGTCAGTTAGTTTGTGTTTAACAGCTATTTTTAACAGACTACTCACTAATTTGAGGAGAAAATGGAAAAAAGTGAATTTCGTGTGCTTATTAAACATTTTTTCTTGCGAAAAAAACCATTACCGAGACCAAGGCTAGGCTTGATAAATACTATGGGGACTCTGCACCATCGATTTCAATGGTAAAAAAGTGGTTTACTGAATTTCGTTGTGGCCGTACAAGCACTGAAGATGCCGAACGTCCTGGACGCCCAGTTGAGGTCTCTACACCTGAAACAATCGAAAAAATTCACGATATGGTGTTGGCCGACCGAAGATTGAAAGTGCGAGAGATTGTGGAAGCCGTAGGGATCTCGCATGGCTCAGTGGTTTCAATTTTGAATGATCACTTGGGCATGAGAAAGCTTTCCGCAAGATGGGTGCCGCGTTTGCTCACAGTCGACCACAAACGCAATCGTGTAACAACTTCACAGGAAGGTTTGGCGTTGCTTAATCGCAATATGGAGGAGTTTTTGCGCGGTTTTGTAACCGTGGACGAAACATGGATCCATCACAACACACCAGAGACCAAACAACAGTCAAAACAGTGGGTTTCTAAGGGTGAATCGGGTCCAAAAAAGGCCAAGGTGGGTTTGTCAGCCAATAAAGTTATGGCGGCTGTTTTTTGGGATGCACGCGGGATAATCCACATTGACTACCTTCAAAAGGGAAGAACAATCAATGGGGAATATTATGCCAACTTATTGGACCGATTCAATGACGATTTAAAAAAAAACCGACCTCATTTGGCCAAGAAAAAAGTTCTTTTCCACCAAGACAATGCAAGGGTGCACACATGTGCAGTTGCCATGGCAAAAATCCATGAATTGGGCTATGAATTGCTCCCTCATCCACCCTATTCTCCAGATTTGGCTCCGAGCGACTACTTCTTGTTCCCAAACCTGAAGAAATGGCTTGGTGGAAAAAGATTTGACTCCAATGATGAAGTCATCTCGCAAACAAAGGCCTATTTTGAGGACCTCGACAAATCATTTTTTTTGGAAGGGATATAAAAATTGGAAAGCGTTGGACAAAGTGTATAGAGCTCAAGGGAGACTACGTTGAAAAATAAAATTATTTTTTTATCAAAAAATCTGTGTTTTATTCCAACAATTTCCAACATAGGCATATACTGGGGGGGGGGGGTTCACCCCTGAGAACACAAAGAGCTACGGAAGAAATTTTTAGAAACGTAAGAAATATTTCCAATTTTGAAATGTTCTAAAATTTTTTGTTTATGGCTTTTGAATTGACTATTTACTATATGGCTTTTGAATTGACTATTCACTATTTAATAGAGTAGGTACTTACTCCTATCGACATTTACAAGCCATAGACCAAATAATATTATTTATTTGATACAAATTCATGACTTATTTTTACGATTGACAAACTGCCGTAACCAATTTCGTGGCATTTTCTAGGAAGTTCAGCTAACGTTGCTTGATAACGTTAATATTGACATTCAATCATTACTATTGGGGTTTGATTGGTGAAATGAGTAACTTTATTTTTGAAAAAAAAACACAATTTGGCCATTTTTGCCTTCCATTGGATAACAGAATTGATTTATTTTTTGATTCAAAATCAATTTTGCAGATCTACATTTCTGGTAGCTATACCCTACCTAGTGCTAAAACAATTTTCAATATTGTTTTTTTTAATTTTTAATTTCAGCTATGACAATTTTATTAGGTAAGTTTAAAATGAATTGGTTTATCCCACGTGCTCATTTTTTGCAGTGGATCAAAAAAATAATAGCAGAGATGAAATTATACGAGCAAATGACAAAAAAAATTTAATTTAAATCGTTTTCCATCCAGTAGCGTAGGTAGATCGGTTAGGGCCCTGGGGCAGAAAATAAAATGGGAGCCCTTCACAGAAATAAAGTTTCATTTTTGATTTAAACAGAAAATGAAAATTTTCAGCCTATTCAATTATATGTAACTAACAATAACCGTCAATTAGACCCTGGGTTCCCAAGCTGTGTTCCGCGGAACCGCGAAGTAATCTTCCGTGGATTTCCTGAAGTAAAAACAAAAAATAATTTTCTTGAGTAGTTAAAAAAAAAAACTTTAAATTCACTTTTGCTAAAAACTCCTACTTTCTTTTTTTATATTGAAACACATTTACAGCAGCCAATGCATTTTATATTGGTATGTGCACTTCTTGTTTTTGGTGATCCTGTAAAGATTGTAAAATTCGTAAAAAAGGTGTCCTCTTCACTAGATTTATTCAGGAAAGTGTGCAAAAATATGGTAGGGACCTAGCTGTCTTGAGGAAAAGCTTTATCCAACTTTATTGAATTTCGTGATAAGCTGAGAGTTCTCCAACTGGAGAAAAATATATCTCTGTCTATCTGCAAATCTTTTCTATGTAATGTATTATGCAATATGATGAGTATGAGTATGAGATGAGTAATAAATTATAATATTAGCTAATCTTTCAGAAATCTTTAGAAAATTCCATAAAATGCTACAGAAACTGCAAAGAAAATCCATAACAGTATTTTTGACAAGAGACAAAGTGGCAGCTTTAAGAAAATTCTGGTTTACATTTGCACCGAAAGAAGGACAGTATTGAATGTTTTCCAGGTTTAGTTGAATGTTTGCAAGGAAACATGCTTAAGCTCCGAGTTTATACTCGCAAAAGTCTTGGCAGCATTATTTCCCAGGTATTTATTTTGAAAAATTTTGAGTGCAAAATCCATTTATAATGGAAACTCAGCCTACGACGCTAAGAATATAGAAAAACGCATCTCTGACAGACCTGTAAAGTTCTTTTTCATTAAAATATGTTTTTTGTTCTCTCAACTCAACTTCTAAAAACTCATTTAAAATTCAAAATTTGTTCCCATGTCTTGTAGCATAGCGTTGCACTTTTCGAAAAATAGCACTAACTTCTGAAGTTTATTTACAAGTTAAAATCTCGACTTGAGGATCACATTTATTTAATGACACATTTTTAAAATAAAAACAGTTAGTCTAAGTGAGACTGTCGGATCGAAGGCCAACTTGTGGGACTTAAGGCTATAAAAATCTATTTTGATAAATAATTCAACAAGTCCAATCCTTAACACTAAAAATTCTTCTACTTGGCTGAATTATTTCAGTTTCCAAAAAATTTACTCGAAAACACAAATTAATAAAATTGCGTGACAAAATTGTTATTTTTGTCTGAAACAAGAGATTCTTTTCTGATGGTTTTTGATATGATGAGTTCGAATCTGGCCTCAGAATTGCTTTAGCACTTCATGCTTTTTAGGTATCCGAATCATAAATTTTTGATAAAAGAGTTTTTTTTTTTGTAAAATTTTGGTTATCATCATTCGAGGTGATATTTTTTCGAAAAAAAAATTCAAAAACCTGTTATGCTGTCTCTAGTTATTTTTTATTTCTATATATGATCTGGAAGGGGCAAACGTCCCCATTACCTCCCCCCCCCTCAGTTACACCACTGATTTCAATGATTCAAAATTAGTTTCCACTCTGTTAGCCTGGATACAATTTACTATTGTTAATGTGTCTCAGTAGTGCTAATAAAATAGGCAACACACCCACATACAACATAACCATTTGGCAAAAAGAGATGGGTATATAATACTACTGTCATTAGGATTCTGTCTGTTTTATAATAATAAAATGCAGCTGTTTTCAAAACCACTGGTGCCTGTTGCTGCTTGCAAAGCACTTGACTTAAGAAATTGCTACTGAAATAAAAAACAGAATCACTGAGTTACATTGAAATTAATTGTGTAATTGGCTCAAGGTTCAAGTATGTAGTAGTAGCCAACTTATTGCTTGAGCAATCGCTGAACCTCAGTAAGTTCGCTGAAGTCGGTGAGTTAAAATTGCTGAACCACGAGTTAAATATTTACGCAACTGGCCCTTAAAGATCGAAGCCAAACTGTCAATCTACAGTCGGCAAAGAAGACGAGAGTGAGAGCGAATAAGAGCGAGAGCGAATAAAAATGCAACAGACAGAAAAAAAAAAAAGTGCTGCCACCACGACTAGCTTCAGTAAGGGGATTATTTTTGTATGATCCTTGATAAAAAAAGAATTGATTAAAAAAAGATTGTATTTCCACTTACAACAGTGGCGTAGCTGAAAATGAAAATGGGTGCAGTATTTTTTTTTTCAATAAAGGAAATTACAAACCTTCGGAGCAGAGCCGACGGTGAAAGGATTTTGAAATGAAAAATTATACGTAGTGATAATTCCGAATTGGAATTTGAAAAAAAATTTATTGAAACCTTTTGAGTAGGAAGAAAACCCAAGATCTTTTAAACAATGGAAACAAAGGAAGATGAACACAACTAAGATGG
Source organism: Dasysyrphus albostriatus (assembly GCA_946251815.1). Taxonomy (NCBI): domain Eukaryota; kingdom Metazoa; phylum Arthropoda; class Insecta; order Diptera; family Syrphidae; genus Dasysyrphus; species Dasysyrphus albostriatus. The sequence continues at coordinate 189,151,495 of OX276335.1, read as the reverse complement.
ACCGTTAACACCGGGTCCCGAAAGAACAAAAGGTTTTTAAAACAGGTCACGAGTTCCGCTTTGTCGGAATTTAACGAGGGCAAAACCCTCGTACCTCGCGGCATGGTTAGTGCGTAGGACTGCTGTCATGCCAAAGGTGTGGGTTCGATTCCCAGCCACTGCGGTTCTCCACGAGCTGCTGTGCCATCAAATTTTAATTTAAAACCCAAACGAAATTATGTGACGATTTTACGCCTTTGAAAACTAACCGAAAATTTTCAAGAAACACTCTACTCAATACTTATATGTATAGCACTTTTTCCAACTTTTCCTGCTCGGAAATCCCAAATTTCCTGGTTTCTGCCAATAAACTCTCCAACGAATTCCACTCTCTTCTTCAGTGAAGTTCTTCAACCAAAAATTCTTCAACACAATATTCCAAAATTTTAATATTAACGCAATTAACTTCTTTTCTAAAGCCTTCCAAACTTTCAATTCTAAAATTTTTCTCTGAACCTCTGGTTCGTTCTATAGAAGGGTAAGAAGTGCTCTTCCAAGCTTTGACATTGCCTGGATGACCTCTTCTTTTTTCCAATGCCCAATGCTTTCGGCCAATCAGTGACCGTGGATTTCGGTCGCGTCATTCTCAGCAACACTCAGCATACTTGCGTGAGTGAGCAAACGCAGTTGAAACCCAGCGGCCTTTCTTACTCGCGCTTTAACCCCAGCTTTATGCATAGTCAACGCCATTGAATTTGCCGAACTCTGGTAAGACTTCCAGTGGAAGGCAATCCAATAGGTGCATTTAGCCACCTTATACTGAAAAGAAACTCAGTTTACTATCGCGTGCATTTTTCCCCTCCAATTAAAAACCAATATCCGTGTTTTGTTGAAAATTTGCCAGCCAGCCAGTTGAAATTTTATACGCAGTACAACAACAATCACCAGTTGCCAGCAACTTTACCTTTTTGCTGCAGTCAAATGTGACTAGCGATCAGTTCTTTGGTATAGTTTGGAATTATAGAACTCATACGAAAAAAGCTTTATTAACCAATTTGTTCCGCACCGTTTTGTTAAAAAGCTTTTGCCCGACTGTGTATAGTTTTCAACAAAACACGGCTAATGTAGTAGAACTTGCTGTAAGGCCAGTAACAATCATATTTAGTTGAAGAGGAGAGGTTGGCAGTCTTTTTTTTCACTTCACGAACCTACTCTACTTCGTTGGCATTTTGCGCAGATTTGGGGATGGGGACTCTTGGTTAACGTTCCATCTTTTACATATAAAAATTTAAATTATGAAGCAGGTTGGGCAAGCAGCCGTTCTCAATAAGGTTCAATCTTCTGTTCTGGAATTAAGGTTCAATCAGACCACCCGTCTGTCACATTTGGTACTTGGATTAGGGGACCAACTGTCGCCCACGCTTTAAGATAACAACAGACCGTCCGTCTGTCAATGAGTGGAACACATCCACTCCTATTTTTGAATTTGACACATCGATTGTTTCTCAAGATACTGAGAGAGTGAACCGATGGCTGATGGGCCATGGCTGCCCTTCTCTCTCTCAGTAGGTTTAGAGAAACACCTGAAAAAGAAAATTGGGAAGAAAGGAACCAAGAATCGGGAATCGAATAGGCTAGTTTTTGTTGCGGGAAATTTTACCGTAACAAAATGAGGAGCCGCACGTGACCTTCGGTGACCTTGAAAAACTTCAAGCTTTAATTACAACTTATCTAGGGCTGACAAATTTCTAGGACTAGTTGAACTTTTCTGACTAATAACTGACCAATTAGATGGCATTTTCAAATTTCCCATTATATAAGGTGCCAAAGGTCCAGAACTCCCTTTGAGGGCTTATACCGTCACTGGAAGCTCCACCAGCCTTTTTCTTATCCACAATCATCTTTTTTACATGGTAGGCATATAATGACCAAAGGACATTTAGGTCGTTGCTTAACTCTAGGACAGCATGTCGGATATAAGATGTCCATTCACAACTGACTCTTTAACCAGAACCCTAGCTAGCTAGTCCCGACATTTACTAGGTACTGACCCCAGATCAAAACACGTCAGACAGCCCTCAAGAAATACCACCAGACTTGAGCTCTGACCATCAAACCGAATATATCTAATCTACATAATTTACATTCAGTATAAGGATTTCTCCCGCTTCTGTTTTTTGTGATGGCTATTTTATTGTAGGTAGTATTCAATGTAATCTCAAGCACCGTATCAAAGCTTATACCCTATGGAGGTTATCAAGAGAAAGACATGATGGCTAAATCAAACTTAGAACATATTCGTTTAAAAGTTTGTAGAAACACTTTAAATAGCTAGTTGTGCCACTTTTATTTAAACAAAAAATAACTTTGCAGCCTGCATTGTTCTCAAAGATGTTTAACTTAAATTGTGTCATTGGATTAAACGATTTATTTTTCTCAGTGCAACTACGAAATTTTACGCAGCCTTGTTGTAAAAGTTATCAGTTCTCTTTCTTAGTCTTAAGTATTAAACAAAAAGTTTTAAAAATTCAACATTAAGCTTAAATCAAATTCTTTCTCTACGGAAATACAGAGGTTGGAAAGAGGCTTGAATTCTTAGCCTTTTAGATTAAAAATTTATCAAGCACTGAGTTCTTCATTCTTCGACGTTCTTTCGTTTCCGTTTGGGTAGTATTTCCATTTTCAATGAGAAAGTCTTCATAGAAACGTCCACAATGGCGCACTCGATCATGGTTTTAATGAAAATAAGAAAAACATCCTTAAGGTACTATTTGCTCAGAGCTCTACCAGCAGTAAAAACAAAATTGTTGCTATCCTTTGACTATGAGGACAACTGTCACTAAATTGAGTGGTATGTTTTGAGCGTTTTACTTTATTGTTCATTGCACTTAAAGACATATCCTCTCAAGGTGCAATTAACAAGCTATTACAGGATGCTGTGACACGTCTCCTGGAGGGATATGTAATATGAGCAAATGTACGTGAGAATAAAACCCTCATTTTTTTTTTGAAGTTCCCATCACCATCACTATATTCCTCTTCCATTTACTGTGTATACGCACCCCCTAGAGTTACACCATCCTTAAGAGCTCTCTCTACCTATATGATATGAATATTGTACACGATTGCTGAAGCTGTGTGCAACTATCCCAACACAGATATACACATACGTACAGCACAGTGTCGACTAGCGAAACTTTCTTCAAATCCTCTCAAATGAAGTACATAAATTAGGAAGTTGGAAGGATGGCAGGACTTTATCCCAACTACGTGTTCTGGATGTGCTATTAAGTAATTTCATGAAACATGCAGATGTGTATTTTGGTTTACTTTAGCTGCGTAGCGTAGTGTAGTGCGTGTCGTGTTTTTTGTTGTGCCAAGGATTGAATCCATAAAAACATCACAGACTGGTGTTGACAAATGGATAAATCTTGTGCAAGGTCAACTGGAGCAGCTGAATCACCTTGGGGGTTATGCCTACCTAGGCCGATGGATTGTATAAATTTTCCATTTTCTTTTTTCTGTTTTGTTATCAGATGACTTTTCTCTTCGGAAAACTGTCGTCACTGTGGTGTTCAAAAGGTAAATTTATTTCATCCAACTTGTTATAAAAAGAATGACTGTATAAGCTCCATTGTTGATCAATCACCGGGTATGTTGTAACTTTAAATGGCAGCTCAGTCGGAAAGGCTTCTATTTAAAGCTTAAATCAGCTCCAATAGCAATTTATCTTCTATAAGGTCTAATAAGGCTTTTTGTGTGGCTAATATAATAACAGTTTTAGACATTATTCAAATCATTTTGGTGAACATTTAGAGTGAAGCTATTTACGACATTCTGCGATAAGTTGAAGCGACTGGTCCCTGGTCGCTAAGAATTTTAAGAAGTAATAGGTTTAGACCAGCCTCTACACTTCTACAGTCAAAATCGGTTGTAACCAACTCGATGGGACTGGAGAATTTGTTCGTTATATCCGATATTTCGTTATAACGGATTTTTCATTTTGTAGTTCTTTATTAAAAAGCGGACAATTTCATTTTATAAATAATCCAAAGGCTCGCATAGGTATTTAAACCTTTTATTTCCGTAAGACTTTTATTGGAATCGCCAGCTTCGAGCCTTGAAATAACTGCATATTTTTCTTTAATAGTAAAAAAAACAAGCTTCAAACTCATTTCCATAAATAATATGACTTTTAACCTTCTTTGATATATAAAATATGACTTTTCACGTCCCTCTCAAAAACAGAATACGAAATTCGCGTGTAAATAAATAACAGTAAAAGTGAAATCCATATATGTAATTTATTATTTTAAATATACGAAATTTTTCTAATTCTACCTAAATTTTTTTTTATCTTTTTACTTTCAAACAAGCTTTACTTGTATACACAGAGGACAGAGGTATGTATAATATATATATTTGGTTTCTCGGAAACGGCTCTTACGATTTATATGAAATTTTCAGAAAAATATATAAATTAGTTTTTCAAAAACAAACCTACTGCCATGTCCACTAATAATAATGATTTTGGTGTAGTTTTAAGGATTTGTTTAGATGAACAGTAAAAAATATAAAAATTGAGTTTATTAAAATCAACCCACAAACACCCATCCATTCATGTTTTTTTATACACACTTATATACAGGGTGGCGCACCAATTGTGCTACAATAAGAAATTCAAATAAGTTTTTTTTTAATCGATGTATTTCATTTTTTTTTTTTTTATTGGTTAGAAAATTAAATTTTATTTTAAATAGTTAGTTGTTTTTAAAGATTATAGACCGCAAATGACCTCCACGCTCTCCCACGCATATGCGGCACCTGATCAAAAATTATTCATTGCGGCCTGAAGAGTTGAAGTTGGGATCGCCTCAATTATTGTCGTTATGGACTGCTTTAATTCAGTTAAATTCCTGGGCTTCGTTTTATACACCTCTTGCTTGACATAACCCCATAAAAAGAAGTCTGGTGCAGTCAGGTCAGGTGACCTTGGGCGCCAGCGAAGAGTGGAGTTCCTAGAAATTAATTTGTTTGCGAATTTTTTGTTTACCTCCGCCATAACTGGTCTGGCTATATGTGCAGTTGCTCCATCTTGCTGAAACCAAACGCTGTTGAATGGTATACGTCTTCGGCGCAGTTCTGGGTAAAAAAACTCCTTAAACATCTTTAAATAACGGTCCCCATTGACAGTAACGGTTACACCGTTTTCTTCAAAGAAGTACGGCCCGACAATACACCTTGACGAAACTGCGCACCACACAGTGACTCGTTCTGGGTGCAGTTCCGTCTCATGGAGCATTTCTAGATTAGACTCATTCCATATACGGCAATTTCGCTTGTTTACATTGCCGTTAAGATCAAAATGGGCCTCATCAGACATGAACAAACAATTGATCAATGTTTTGTCTTCTTCGGCCATTGATATCATTTTTTGGCAAAATTCCAGGCGAACAGGCAAATCCTGAGGGTTTAACTTGCTAGTAATTTGGACTTTGTACGGAAACAAGTTTAAATCGTCATGAAGTATCCGTTGTAATGACCGTCTACTAGGTCCAATTTGCCCCGATGAGTTTTGGGTCGAAACGCTCGGATTGGCCTGTATTGCAGATGCTACTGCTGCGATTGTATCCTGAACCCGAACATTGGCATCTCGATGGTACGGCCTTCGTGCGATGCTTCCAGATTCGGCAAACATGTTTACAAACCTCATAATGGTCCATCTACTCGGGGGATTACCGCCAAACTCCCGCCTAAATTCCCTTTGGACGGAAATGACGGACTGCAAAGCATGGTACCGTTGCACTATCCAAATTCTTTTCTCCGTATCCCAAGCATCCATTTTTATAAATCTAAATAGTAACCTACAAAATAAAAAAAAAATAAGCCGATTACTCACACAGAAAAAAAGTTATTACGTTTTATTTTTGTAGCACGATTCGTGCGCCACCCTGTAGAAAACCCTTTTTACTATTGAAGTTAAATATTCACAGCCGTATTTGTAAAGAAAATTTAAAGGCTTCGTAACTTTAAAATGCCTCTAAGTTGCTCTTAAGTGCGAAATCGGTATCAATAATCAATTTTCACTTTTAAGCAACGTTATACTTAAATGCATCTTAACTTAAACGCCATTCACCGCGTTTAAAGGTTACTTAAAGCCATCTTAAACATATTTTGACATTCGAGACTAATGTTTTTTTTTTTTTATTTCAGAAATATAGGTATACCTATGTATGTTTGTGTGTAGAGCTTTCATATTTTTGCTGTGGGTAACTAATTAATGTTTTAAGATTTTTGGTTTCCTTTAGTAAAATGAATTGTAAAATAAATTGTTTCGATTTATTTACATATTTTTCTATCAAAAGGCCAAGGTGTGAATCAAAGAATTGAATAATAGGGTTTCTGAACACAAATATCAAAGCATCAGAAACCAAAATGGAACCATGTTTCATTTCGTTTGCATTTAGTATACCAGTTGCTTCTCTTTCTTTCTTATAAGGCCATGTGCTCATCTTTTGTTTGCATTTGCTTGCAAAAAACAGCTGAAAAGAATACGTATTAGTGAGTTTTCTCACGTTACGTTACATTTCAATCGTTTAGTTAAGTAGCAATGGAAAATTGATTATAGATGAGAATTTAAGTAACGTTATTAAAAGGCAACTTAATTATTTGAGCAAACTTAACTAAATGACCTCTAAGAGGCATTTTAAGAAAATCTAATAAATTCGGCTGTCAGAGTTTATTTAAATGAATGAGAAAAAAGTATAAAAATTGAGTTCTGTAAAATCCGCTCACTGACACGTCCACTTTTTTAATAACTAGAAAACGGATGTAATGACTTGGGTAGTATTGTCAGACTTTGTTTCACGATCAGTTTTTTTTTCAGAGTTTATTTCAATAAACGAGCAAATTATAAAAATTGAGTTTTATGTAATCCACTCAGTGGCATGTCCACTTTTTTTTATTTTTTTTTGTTTCTATAAAGGACAAAAATATATAATGCCTTATCAGTATTTTTTAATCTACTCATTGCCACCTTTAATTTTTTTAGTTTTTGGTTTATTGAAAACAGCTTAATTTGCTCTATGTATTTATTGAAAATGAGTCAAATGATTTTAATAATATTTTCTGAGGAGAAAACGAGTAACGAGTACAACTCTGTGTGAAACTTTTTATTTTTTGTCTAAAGCATAAACCAAGATATACTTTTCTGACGATTTTTGATACGCTGATTCCGAATCTGGTCTTAAAATTGCTCTAGCATGTTACGTTTTAGAGATATTTAAATCTAAAGATATAATAAATGCGTTTTTAATCCAAATTTAAGGTTATATTTTTGTCGAGGTATTTTTTTTTTTTCGAAAAAAGGTTTATGATCACTCTTAAGTATAAAAACTTTACCTCAAAATTCTTTTTGAATATTTCAAATACAATAATTTATCTTCGAGAAATCTTTGGCCTTTGTCTTAGATTACATAATTCGAAATGCGTCACGAAATTTTAGTCGCAAACCCCAGATTCAAATTTAGCACCCTTCTTAACATTAAATAGGAGGTACATTAAAACTACCCCACAATTTGCTCGCTATGTGTCCTTTTTAAGCACAAACTGATTGGATTTTTCGAATAACGTATAGCTTAAGACGAAAGCCAACGATTTCTCAAAGATGAATGGTGGAATTTAAAAAATTCGAAAATAAAAAGCGATTTTCTTGCATATCTTTAGATTCGAATATCTAAAACACGTCGTGATATGCTAGAGCAATTTCAAGACCAGATTTTGACTCGCACATCAAAGACCATCACAAAAGTATATCTTAGTCCATGTTACAGACAAAAATTAAATTTTTCACAAAAAGTAGTTACTTAATGCTTTCAAGTAGATTTTCGAAATCAGTAAAAGAACGTCAATTTCCAATTAGCCTTTTCGTAGATAAAATTATCTAAATTATATTCTGTACAAGATTTTAGTTGTTAATTTTGTCATAAAATTAAATGTAAAAGTTTTAAATTGAAACATAACCAATCTTTTTTCAAGATAGCGGCTCTTTCCTCACCCCAAAAAAATCCCAAAAATTTGTTTTTACTATAAGGAGGGAGGTAATAATAAAAAAAGTTCAATTTCAATTACTTGTAATTGAAATCTCCCAACACTTTTTTAATTACTTTTAAATGTTATTTTACTAATTACAAGTAATAGAAAAGTATCAATTACTTGTAATTCAATAACATTAATGTAATTGAAAACAAAAGTCATTATGTAATGATTACTTTTTTCAGGACATTTACACAAAATGTAATTAATTACTTGTTTTTATCAATTACATCTTTTGTGATTTTGCACGAATAGTTCCCTTTAGAATTAAAACTCTGTACGTGTGTTTTTTTTAAACTTATTAACATATATTTTATTTACTTTCATCAGATTTTTTCTTACTGCCGACTTTTAAATAATATCCTTTTGAAAGAAAATTATATTAATAGTAAAAAATGGGCAAATTTCTTGTTGTGTTTCTGTCTATTTATATAAGCTTAGCATTTAGAATAGCTTTTTAACTTTTATTTGTATTATTATAATGTTTAAATAATAAAAACATGTAATTAAATACAGTCCAAGTAATCAATTACTTTAAATATAATTAACACAGTGCTTTCCTTGAATTACTTCCAAAAACCCATTACTATTTTCAATTACATGTAATTTGTAGGTACATTTTTTTTAATTACAATGATAAGTTATGGAAATGAATGTTTTTTTTCAATTACAATTTTCAATTACAATTAAGTAAGAAAAGTTCAATTACTAATTATATGTAAATGAAATGGAAGTTTAAAAAATTACAGAAAGAAATAATTATTTCCCAACTCTGACCAAACCAGAGACAATTATAAAAAATTTCTCCATCGAAATATGCTATTTTATTCCCTTTTTTAACTAATTTGACTGGGCTATGAATGTATATCGATATCAATAGGTTCAAGCGTTAAAGAAAAAGTTTCATAGCAACGTTTTGTGTGGATTGGAATTTTCGATTGATGGGTAAGGGTCGAACCGTTCAGGGTACAAGGCTCGAATCCTGGGGGTACCGAACTTTTTTTTTTACAAAAAAGTTAGAACGATATTATTAGTATTAATTACATTAACATTGGATTTTTCATTAAATAATTATTAATACATAACGCACAAAATCAATTAATTATTTTCATGAAATTAAAACCCTGTAAAGATTATGCAGAACTGATGAATTTTTTTTAAATAAAATCGATTCAGTATGATACTAGTTAGTTAATCGAAAAAATAGGTGAAAACATTTGGAAGAGATAGAAAATTTCCTAATATTAAGAAGATTGCTAACCAGTATCATGCTAAGACCTAAACAAAAGGCTTTTTAAAATTTTTCGTCAGTATTTTTAAAATAATTTTGTATCATACATTTTGGTAAAACAGTTTTTTTTAAGTATTAAATCCTTTTAAATACAAAATTTAAACAATAATTTGTGAATTTTCTTAAAAGTAAAAATTGTTTTAGATTTAAGAATTATAATCTGGTTAATTTCAAAAAATATATGTTTACACTGCAAGGTATTGTTTGAGGCCCAGTTTTCGAAAAAGTTTTCTTCTCGATAAATTAAATATATAATAAATATTTCTTCTGTTAATGTTTGACACTTGTGGGTATACAAGGGTTTCCATGGCATCCCTTTAAAAGATAACACGTTCTATTTTTTTGTTCCAATCTTTTTAACCCGCTCTTTTTGTTTTAGGATTCTTTTTTGTAAAAATGCCGCTCTAAGGTTAGAGCAAATAGAAAGTTTCGGAAGTCATAATGGTTTTGAAACCTGGGAAACCATCTCACGAAATGAAGTCTTACAGGCCGATTTCGCTTCTTCCTATAATATCAAAAGTTTTTGAAAGAATATTACTCCTGCGCCTGCAACCGATAATAGAAGAGAAACAATTAATACCTGAACATCAGTTCGGATTTAGAAGCAAGCATTCGACAATTGATCAAGTGTATAGAATTACTGACGTAATTGAGAGAGCTCTTGAAGAAAAGAAAATCTGTTCGATAGTCTTTTTGGATGTGTCGTAGGACCTTGACAAGGTGTGGCACGAAGGCCTCAAATTAAAATTAAGACAAATTCTGCCTAAAGGACTTTACAACATTTTAAACGGATATCTAAATGAAAGACTTTTTCGTGTAAGACACGGAAATGACTATTCTGATTTCAAAGAAATAGTGGCTGGGGTACCACAAGGAAGTGTATTAGATCCAGTTCTGTACCTTTTATTTACACGTGATATACCTCAAACAGAAGAAACAATCGTAGCCACGTTTGCTGATGATACTGCAATACTAGCAGAAGGCAAAACAATTAGCGAATCTACAATTAAATTACAAAGTTCTGTCAATAATGTTAATGAGTGAACAAAAACATGGTGAATGGCGCTCAATGAACAATGGTAAGTCCACGTGGACTTTACGTATACAAAAATAGACGACCTGTCTTTCTTAATACCGCTCGTATTACATTTGCAAATGAGGTTAAGTATCTGGGAATGATTCTAGACGCGAAATTAAAATGGAAGCCGCACGAAATAAGGAAATGCGATGAATAAAAAAGTAAATTAAGAGATATAAACTAACTACTCTGAAAATATTAAAAGCTCAGTTTTGAAAATAAGTTGATTTTATACAGGCAGGTACTTAAACCTACTTGGACTTATGGTATACAACTCTGGGGTTGTTCCTGCGATACAAACTTAAATAACTTACAAACGTTTGAAAATAAATTACTGAGGCCATTTGTAAAAGCTCCGTGGTATATAAGAAGCAAAGATGTTCACAGGGATCTCGGGATTTCCCCGGTTCGGGAGGAAATAAAAAGTTTCACGCGAAAATATAAAAATCGGCTATTAGAGCTCGCTAATTCAACGATTATTGACATTCTTGACGATTCGATTTAGTACGATGTCTTCGAAGAACACCTTTTTCTTTCCTTTTTTTTCACCATCATCGCCTTATTCTTCCAGAACTGTTTCCTAAGAAACAAAATTCTAAAATCCATTTTTTTCCATTTTGACAGGCCTTCATTTTGACTTTTGTCAGTTTCCCACCCTTCAAAGTTTCATTGTACGTATAGTTACGTACTAAAAATATCGTCGCAGATTTTTTTTTTTTCAAATTTCCACCTCCATTAGTAGTTAAGAGTAAAGTTGGAAAATTGTAATCGTCATTGTTCCCCTAAGCACGGATCATATAGAAATTCGTCGTAATCGGATATCTTCTTGCCGCAAGAAATTCCTTTTAATTATTTTTTATATGTTCAGATTAAATGACTTTAACAAAAAATTCAGTCTCAAATAGAAAAGTTTCTTGTTCCTGAAAAAAGTAAAAAGTAATTGTAATTTGTTATTGATTATAAATTTGAACAGAGACATTGTTCGTTTTTTTCTTTCTTTATTCTTATGCATTCGTTTAATGATATTAAAGCGCGAGTAATGTGAAACTTATTCCGATAAGAATAATTTATCTTTACATTAGGTGTAGGCACCCACATAGAATGTAGATAGATCCTTTTCAGGGAAAACCAACGAAATCAAACAAGTAATGGAAAGTGTATATACAAGTGTCAGTGTATACCAGGAGTATAGCAGATTAAAGTACCTTACAGAAAGCCTCTAGGTAAGAATTCGTATTGTGTTTCCATAATTCAGTGCTTTTGTTGATGATACTGATGGTATTCCAACGACCGAACTGATACGGTACAACATATGAACATCAGCACCAGTATAATGTTGAAAAGTCTCTTTGAAGTGAACGAGCATGTCAGGAGCTGGAAAATCATCTTTTCTAAGTGCTGACAGGTAAAAGCATATCAGAATGTATGGATTCGTGCGAGTTTCTAGGTGAAGGAGTTTGCACCGATATGATGAAGAGGTTACTATGCTGAAATGGGCTTGTGGTAAATACAAATTGTTGTTGGTTGAGCACTTGATGGAAAAGGTGTTATTCCGTTTCAAATAGATTATCTTCGTTGTTTCGTTCAAAGCTCTTTTTTTATTTTTCATTCTTGTATACAAACCTATGTGTATTGTATTTCAGCATGCGTAATACTCAATTTAAAAAAAATAGCTTACTCCATGTAATGCCAGACTTCCACGACTGGAAAGCTGACATTATAATGATAAAAAGAATTAATTTTTCCATTATTTTGTAGAACCTCGTGGCATAACGCACTAACCATGCGAAGGACCGTCGCGCTAAAGGTCTGGGTTCGATTCCCGGCCACTGCCATCTAAATACAGAAATGTTTTTTTCGAGGTACTGCCTCTTGCGAGGGACTGACAAAACCTCCGAGAATAAACTTGTCTTGAATAAGTGTTTCTCATCTAGCCGTTCGGACTTGGCAAAAAAAAAAATCATAGGTCCCGTCCATTCCTGCCAACAAAACGCACACAGAAATGGTTGAGAGTTGTTAGTCACTAGGCCCTGGATCTCCATGAGCTGTTGCGCCACTAATTTTACATTATTTTGTTGTTGTTTTTGCCATTATAATGCCAGTTTTTCAATCGTGGAAATCCGGCCTCAGCTATAGAATTTTTCTGGTAACCGACTCAAAAACACAATACAATAAATTAAAATATTCTAGCACCTACATATATTATTTATAGTCTAATGGCCTACCTAAGAAAATAAGAAATTTTAACGGCAAAAATATTAAACGCTTTTGACATATTACTTTTTTCGCAATTTTCCATACTTTTGTTACTAGCTTGATATCATAATAGTAATATTTGTAGTGTCTCCATTGAATCACTTCTAAAAATGTTGCACACCTTAAGCAATTTCCTAAATGTACCATGAAGTTCGCTCTAGTCTATAGGCTATTGTTTTTCTTTTGATTTAATTCGATATTTAAAAACCGTTTGAGATTAATGCTTTCTTTTTAAGGTACAATAAGTTATATTCAAAGTGAGTATTGGCGAACGCAGGGGGAAGTTACCCCCAAGAAAAATGACGTATTGTGCTTAGATTTCCAATAATATCAAAATATTTTATGTAGGTATTTTTTTTTATGTTTGTTTAAGGACATAACTGTATGAAAATTGCAAATTACTCAGCCTCAATAGGCACTTGCATACACGTTTCAAAAAGAACAATTACGTTCAAGGGGTTTTTAAGTGAATATGTTTGTTTGATGGCCCATAAGCTAAAGCATGCTTTAAACCGAAAATGTTACTAGAAAAGGATAATTTAAAAAGAAATTGAAATAAACTAGCTGGCCCGCCCGATTCTGCCCGGGTAGATAAAAGTTTCGAAAAACATTAACAAAACCAAGTTGTAAATAAATTTAACAGTATGTATGATACATTATGGTGGGTAATACGAGTATGTGTGTTTTTCATGTGTGTTTTATGAACGAATTTATTCCATTTCCATCACCAGCTTCCTCTATGATTAATGGTCCAAATGCTGTTTTATATCCAAAAAAGATGTTCATCCTTAATTTTTAGGTCTGAAGAAGGGAAACGAAACAACAGGTTAGAGTAGATTGATTTTGATTTTTTTGAGAATTAGAATTAGAATTAGAATTAGAATTAGAATTAGAATTAGAATTAGAATTAGAATTAGAATTAGAATTAGAATTAGAATTAGAATTAGAATTAAAATTAGAATTAGAATTAGAATTAGAATTAGAATTAGAATTAGAATTAGAATTAGAATTAGAATTAGAATTAGAATTAGAATTAGAATTAGAATTAGAATTAGAATTAGAATTAGAATTAGAATAAGAATTAGAATTAGAATTAGAACTAGAATTACAATAACAATTACAATTACGATTAGAATTATCAATAACAGACCTGAAGCTCACAAAAGGATTAAGATTTTTTTCATCGAAAAGGTCTCGAAGACAAGAAATAGTTTTTATATCCATTAAGTCAATGGGGCTGTCATATTTATCGCCGTGAAATAAATGGAATTTTCGGTGTATTTATTAGTGGACATTTTTTTTTAACGGATAGGTACTCTTATGTGCATCAAAAACACAATTTTGGAATTCAAGTCGTAGGCAATTTGATTTAATTTTTAAGGCTACACACTTCTATACGGGCACACGCAAATCCTGGGCATTATAACCATAACCATAATGTCTATAACTCAATACCTCCGCCCATTTGAATTTGATTTAATGACAACTTATAAAAAAGTTGGATATCTACTATTTTTTGCTTTTACGTCATTTCACACTTTTAACAGCTTTATTTTAAAAAACATCCAGTCAGTGGTCCTAGAAGACGATACTATATTAAAAATTTTCAAATACAAAAACAACGTTTAAAAACGTTACATTTTACCCCATAATTGGCTTAAAGTGTAACGGCCTTAAGCTTTCCACAAAGAATGAGGGAATAACCCAACCAATACAAAAAGCGTGCAAGTCCAGGGGTATATACGCAAATGATGTGATTAAGTAAAGTTTAAAAATTTATATAAAATCATTTGTTTCACTTAGAAATATGAAAGACTAAGAGATGGCATCATATTTTTGGGTTGAACACATAACCAAAAAATTTGTATAAGGGTAGGTACATACATCTTGACATACAATTCAAAAGTCTGGCAGGATTTTTTCGGTGCCCGTGGACAAGCGTTTTAAAATAGTGATTTTCAGAGTTTTATGTTAAGGCCACATGGACTTCACTTTTTTTTATTTTTAAATGGAAAATAGTGCTCTGACATTTTCTTTAAGTTCACACAGTTTAGTTTTTTTAGGTGCACCATATTGAGAAATATTTGGAGAATTAAAAAACTAAAAAATCTTCAAAATAAAGCCAATATTTTAGTTTTTTAAAGTACGAGTATAAAAATCAAAACCACTCACAAATACACAAAAACAAATACAAATATTAATATTTTTATTTTAAGGTTAATTTTTGTTGAAGTAAAATTTTACATTATGTATGTTACTCAGGGTTATTGCAGCTTTCCATTAGTTAAACAATTTTTAGGACTAGTTGAGTTATTTCAGGGATTACCCGTTACCTGCACATCCACAACCAAACAAATAAATGTTTAAGCTCAATAATAGATTTAACAAACATTTAAAAAAATCAAGGAATCAATTATTTTCAATTTTTTCCTAAACTACATATAACTTTTTTTCGAAGCAAAGATAGACTCAAAGCATGCTTTAACAAAAAAAAAAAAACAGAGGATAAAATCTTTATTATAACATGGTCAAAATGTTGTTATAATTCAAAATTGACAGAGAGCCATTCAAACTTTATATTTTCTTATCATTTCTTGCAGTTTTTGCACGAAAAACTTTCGTCACATCGTTGCTCGAATATTTCTTTTATTCATTGAAATTGCTTGTCCTGTAAATAATGGATAACGTTGAAATTGATTAAAGCAGCACCAATGACCCTTCCCAGTGTTGTGCCAAGTAGAGTTTAAACGAAAACTACAAGATTGTCTACGTGTAGAAATTCAAGGTAGACAATTAATAACCGTCGGCACTAGCATGTCAACAATGTAGACCATGTATAAAATTCATGAATTACATGTTTTAGGAAAAAATTACTATAGTACAAATTTATTACAAATTAAATTCTCTACAGTTTAAACTGCTTACCCTTAATTTGGAAACAAAAGTTTTCTCGAAAATGGCCCACAACTTTCCTCTTAAGAAAATCATTAAATATTTTTCAATAAAGGCTACTTGTGGTTGAGAAACCACTTTTCAAAAAATGATTATTAATGGTAGGTACCTCCTGTTATATCCTTAAGAGTAGACATCCGTATTGTTCCGTAGACTCATACATATATATGTATAATCATTTTTATATACAGGGTTTTTCAACAGGGACGCTACAAAAGCAGAGGGACAGCAAACGACGCCATATTTCTTGCCGCTCTTTTGACATTTCTCTTCAGTAAGGTTTGCCATTTCATGATGGAAAGATGAACGAGCCAACAACGAGTCGAAATTATAAAAATTTATTACCAAAATTCGAAGTCAATGGCCTCAACGTTAGCAGCGCTACGTTTAATTTATGGTCGTCATAATCGTCCTAGCAGATCAACAATTGAGCGTCTAGTGGAAAAATTTGAATCCACAGGCACAGTACAAAATGTTCCCGTGCCAGTGAGACAAAGAACTGCCCGTAGTGTCGAGAATATTGCTGCCGCTGAGGTTCAGTTGCAGAAAGCCCAAATGTGTCTCTCACACGTCGTTCTCAAGCGTTGGGCATCTCTGTGACGTCGTTGTGGCGAATTTTGTGAAAAGATCTTAGCCTACATCCTTACAAGATTAAATTGACGCAAGAACTGAAGCCGCTTGACCACCAGAAGCGTCGTATGTTCGTGAATTGGGCTGAGCAACAACTTGAAAATGATTCGGATTTTCATCGAAAAATCATCTTCAGCGATGAGGCTTATTTCTGGCTGAAAGGGTTCGTCAATAAACAAAATATGCGGTATTGGTCAGGCAGCAATCCACACGTACTCCATGAGTCATCATTGCATCCCGAAATAATTACGGTTTGGTGTGGATTATGGGCCGGTGGCGTCATTGGGCCGTACTTCTTCCATGATGATCAAGACCGGCACGTTACTGTGAATGGGGATCGTTACCGTTCAATGATAACCGAATATTTTTGGCCCCAATTGGATGATATGGACTTGGAGGACATGTGGTTCTAACAGGTAGGTGCCACAAGCCACACAGCGAATGCCACAATCAATTTATTGGAAACCAAGTTTGGAGATCGTGTTATCTCACGAAATGGTCCAGTCGCTTGGCCGCCTCGGTCGTGCGATTTGACGCCGTTAGACTATTTTCTGTGGGGCTACGTTAAGTCTATGGTCTATGCCAACAAGCGAGTGACGATTGATGAACTTCGTACGAATATCAAACGTGAAATTGCAGCTGTATCAGCCAATTTAGGCTTGCAAACCGTTGAAAATTGGGTTTCAGTGTCTGGACTTCTGCAAGCGTGCCCGTGGTGGCCATGCAAAAGAAATCGAGTTCCATACATAATGGCATCGAACGTACTTTCACAGGAATAAAGAATTTCATTGATATCCAAAACCGTTTTTGTTTTATTTAAAAAAACTTTTGTAGCGCTCTTATTGAAAAACCCGACAGAAAAGGATAATTAAAAAAAAAAAAAAAAACAAACTAGGTGGCCCGCCCATTTCTTCCCGGGTAGATAGAAGTTTCGAAAAATATTAACAAAACCAAGTTACAAATAAATTTAACAGTATGTATGATACATTATGGTGGGTAATATGTGTGTTTTTCATGTGTATTTTTATGAACGAATTTTTTTCGGTCTAAATAAAAGTGAACAAAAGAAATTCCATCAGCAGCTTCCTCTATGATTAATGGTCCAAATGCTGTTTTATATCCAAAAAAGATATTCACATTAAATAAACGTTTTTATTCTAAACGTTTTTTGTAGAGTTTATACATAAAGCAGTTCGCAGATCATGCTGAATTTTCGCTGAAAAGTTAACGTTTAATCACCAGCTGAAATGCTCTGTAGGTTTAACAGCTGGTTTTTGAACTCAATCATTTCAATTTTTTTTTTTAAATATTTCAAGTGAATCTATTTATTTTTCTGGAATATTTCACGTCATCGATTTTCATTTTAACAAAATTTTGAAATCTCATGAATGAATAAATCAAAATTAAGATCAATGCTCGAGAATAATGTGTGACTACTAATTATTTCGTGTCCTAAATTTTAACAGAATTAGTGTAAGTGATGTACAGTTCGAAAACAAAATTTAATATTTTAGCTGCAGTTGTGTGCTGCTCGCCTAAAATACTTGGCCAGATTTTGGAAAGGATTTTGTATGTGATCGAAATCTTAGCGTGATCCAAAGATATTGGTAAAAACGGTGATTGGAAGAACCATTTACAGCTAAGCAATTTTGTTCTTATCATAAATATTTAATAAATATATTATCGATTTATCAATGTTTTATTTTATAGAAAACCAAAAGAGGTTAAAATCGCATATTAAATCGTCAAAGTATCTTCAAACCATACAAATTACGAAAATATTGCTAAAACATCGTCATGCAATATATGACTTCTTATGCAGTAACGAAAAAATCATACTAATGGTTTTGTCTAATAGTCGGCCTTATAATGGCATCAGCGAGGTCATGTTTCCCCTACAAAAAGCTCTATTCGACTTCAAGATGGTAATAGCAGAGCATTTCTGCAAAGTTGGTAAAACGTACACCAAATAGGAGGGTCGACCAGCTTCCAACACTGGTGCTCGAAAAAGCACGAAAAGAACTTCTGATTCCTATCTATTAAACCCGGCTTCCATTCAGCAGAAAAAAGCTAAGAAGGCCTTGCTGCATCCTACACCTCTAAGTGAAGTCCATAAAGTTAAGTGGATCATTATCAAGAATGGAAAAGTGCCATCTAGCAATCCCATTAATGATTGAAAATTTCGAAGTTTATGGTGTTTTATCTCGTGCGGTGTTTACCTTTGCTTGAACAATGACGGAATATGTTTTATTTCTTGTCATATAATCATATTTTGTTCTTCATAACTTTTTCTATGATATTTAAATATTGAATTACAAAAATTAAAATATTTTAACAACTCAATTTTTTGGAAAAAAAATCGTTACTGCATAAAGTGCCATATACGGCAGGGATTTTTCAACCTGAAAAAACAGTGTCTGCATACAACGCCATATATGGCGACTTTTTTTTTTTAAACTACCTCACTTTTCTTTAAAAAAAATTCGTAAAATACTTAAACAAGTAGTGTTAAAAGTTAATCCGACAATTTTTTTTATTTTTCTTAAATCGATCTTAATTAATGCGGTAGTAAATAAAAATTATTTGATTGTGCTGCTCGACAAAATTTCATGCAAACTATCAACACGAAAGATTTTTTGGTACCAAAAACACAGTTTTTACAGTTATAAGTCCAAAAAGTTCTTGGGCCCAAGCAAGTATGAAAGATATGAACAGATAAGCTAAGGAAAAAAATTTTGTTCACTCTTGTGATAAAATTCAATTCATTCGCTAAAAACAATGCATGCTTTATTGAAAATTTAACCTGAAAAGGAATTTCCAAGGCAAAATGTAACATTTTTCACTCAATGCAGAACCTATTGGAATTGTGGTTTTTAAATTTCAGTAAAACAAAATGAAATGAAAAAAGATAAATATATCAGGTGTTCTTCAGAGATCTTCAATTGAATTTCAAATGTAAGTTTTCTTAACTAACCTCGTTGAGCTCATTTGAACTTTTAACTTGAATTATAACCTCGTTTGTTTAGTCCAATGCTCTAAGGGTTAACAAAAAAATGTTACATTTTTCCAACTACCTTCCTTGCTTTTTCGTGCACTTCTCTTGACTCTAGGCTCTAAAGGACTTGAAAAAATACAGCTTAGGAATATGTAAATTGTAAAGCCCCAACATAGTTTTTTTGTTTAATTTCCTTGAAGCTTGGGAAAACAACAGATTTTAAGCTATGAAGATTGTTAAACCCCAGCCTCGTTTTTTTTTTAATTCCAATAGGGTTGGGAAAAAAACCTTGCCAACATGCTAATTTGCTTACCCCATTTCATTTTGTTTTTCAATTCTCTTAGGGCTAGGAAAACACATTTTAGACGTACGTTTTTGGAACAACTTTTATTTTTCATCCTTCTTTTATGGCTTGGAATAAATAGATCCTACATAGCTACATTCCAATAACTTGGTCTCATCTTCGTTTTTTCATCCAATTCCCTTGGGACTTTGAAAAATCAAAGCAAATTTGTGAGCCTCAACCTTGCGATAATAGTACAATTTTCAAAGGGCTTTAAAAAAAAAAATAACTTACACATTTTAACTATCGGTTGCAGGCCCGGCAGATCATGTTCGGCCCGAGTGGCAGTCAGTATGAAATATTATAAAACCGAAACTTATCATACAAAAATGTCATACAAATAAGAACGTTATAATTTTTTGATTAATGGGTGACTCACTTTCACATAATTAAAATCTGCCAGTAAAAAAATTTAAAAAAAAAAATTTTATGGTAACTTATTGAAAATAGGTGTTCAAAATGAATACAAAATTTTAAAGTTTTTTCTACCCCTCCTCGGCTTAATGGAGAGACGAACAACTCCCTCCAATAAATTTTTTTTCTTGTTTCTAGTGTCACCATTTGGAAAATGCAAACAAATAACAGATAATGAAAGAAACACAAATATGAAACTTTGGGCAATTCGTTCAGTTCCAAAAAGGAGTGTTTTAGCTAATTTAAAAATCGTATTTGATGCTTTTAAACCCTGATGGTATTGAATATACATAAGAGCAACAAGTACGTACGACCCAGTAGTGCATTTTATTTTTAAAGTGCTCGTATTCAACTTTTGCTGTGGAAAAAAAACCCAACAAATATTGGCTAAAAAGTTCTGGAAAAAGTGCCAAATACGCCAAAAAGTGAAAAATACCCCCCAAAAAGATGGAAATTACGTCAAACATTTGGAAAAAGTAGTACCTCGTGGCATGATGGTTAGAGCGTTGGACTGTCATGTCGAAGTTCTGGGTTCGATTCCCAGCCGCTGCCACCTTAAAACAGAAATGTTTTTCCCGGGGTACTGCCCCTTGCGAGGAACTGACAAATCCTCCAAGAGTATACTTGTCACGAATAAGCGCTTCTCATCTAGCCGTTCGGACTCGGCAAAAAATTGTAGGTCCCCTCCATTCTTGCCAACAACGCACACAGGAATGGTTGAGAGTTGTAAGTCACTAGGCCCTGGTTCTCCACGAGCTGTTGCGCCATCAAATTTAATATATTTTTATTTGGAAAAAGAGCTAAAAACTAAAATGGAGAAAATATCCTTTTTTCATTATTCTAAAAGGAAAAAAGGCCAAGACATTTTTGAAATAAAAAAATAACCTTAAAGTTCTGGAATTTACGCCAAACTTTTTGTGTTGCTTTTCCTAGGAAAAAAGCTAAAACATGGCCTAGAGAATTTTAGGCTTTTCTTCCATTTTTATTTTTTGGTGTAATTTCCTATGTCGTTATACTTCAAAATTTCTTTTCCAACTCATTAAAGGATCTTAACTTTCTAACGGTGAACATAACTTAATGTGTTCGGTTGACATTTACTTGAGTCATCCATTCTACCTACTATGTATAATGAAAATCATCAGGTAGCTCAGTCCTTAGTGTCTTAAAATGAATGTAAAAATCCTAGCTTCTTCGCCATAGAAAGACCTTTAATAAGTACGGTGTGAGCATAAACTCTAAAACAAAAATCCAAAATGGCAGCATAATCCTCCAAAATACAATCACAGTCAAAGCATATACTGAAAAAAAAGCACACACAATATGTTAACATGAACATAACAAGCTATTAAAAAAAATGTTAACTGACGCACAGATGCTCCATGGTGCCAATGATTGAAATTGATTTGCATTTCTTTGCACTTTTCCTTCCGGAAAATGGAAATTCGATCAATGATGCTGCTATAAAATGAAGGCAAAGACGACCAACGCGTCGCTAGCGGGTTAAGTGATTTTAATCTTTAAAAATTGGCGGTGCGTACCTATACACACAACATGCAGACAATTGAGACGATAAAATTTTATGTGAATTGGTTTGCATGGTGATTTTTCTTAAAGGGAAAAGATACATAACGCACACACACACATGCATAAGGAACATATTCGAATTTTTCGATTTTTTTTTTTCAACAAAAAAAAAGAATCTCTGATAAGATTTTATTTTACATTAGGGAAAAAGGACAAAGAGATTTTATCAGCATTCATTCATTGACCCGATTAAGTAGGTTATTACAGAACTGTGATACAATCGTCCATTACGAAGCATAAGGAGATGATTGTGGATGAATCTGGGCTAAGTGGCATTGTCTTGATAAAAGAAATGTGTGAAATTTTGATGTACCTGATGAGGAATTTTATGGAAGTGGAAAATTTTAATGGATTAATGCAAGTTTAAGCCAGCAGAGCAATTACGTGAATAAAGGTTGGAAAAAAAGTACTTTCATTTTTATTTCTGTTTGTAAAAAGTCTCTATTTCAATAAAAGCTAGCATTCATTTTGATATCCTCATTATTCAGTGGAAACTTCAGAAGTCAATTTTTCACAAAGTTATGAGATACCTTTCACAACCCAATATATTTCACCAAGTATTGAAATCTAAGTTCTTTTTAAGAGCACTGTTGCTATTTTTCTACTTCTAAATTACAAAATTCCTCAATTCAATGCAAACATTTTGAATTTCCTGCCATCAGTACAAAATCCATCAGAAGTTCAGAAATATAAAACTCAATAGAAATAGAAATGGACTTTGTGAAGTGAGTTTTCCTTGAACTTACATAGTTTTCATTGAACTCGATATAAGCATGAAGTATCTAAAGTGTATATGTCATCAGATGTATGTATTTGTACTTACATACAAGTAGTTGGGCACGTGAACTTACATGAGATTAATAATACGCATTACATTTGAGATTTGACAGACCCCAAATCACATTATTCAAATAGACGATAGATATTCCAGGTACCTAATCAAAGTTCTGATTTCATCCTCAAATTTATGTAGGTTTTAATTATGTTTTCTTTACACAGAGGTTCTTTCTTTATGTATGTGTTTATAAAATTTTGTAAAATGAATAGTTGAGTAGTGATAAAATTGAAATTATGAAGGTTTTCTTAACTTGA
The DNA here is from genome assembly GCA_946251815.1 of Dasysyrphus albostriatus. NCBI lineage: Eukaryota > Metazoa > Arthropoda > Insecta > Diptera > Syrphidae > Dasysyrphus > Dasysyrphus albostriatus. The sequence goes on along the minus strand of OX276335.1, from coordinate 189,128,787 downwards.
AAAGGTAAAAAAGCACAAGAGAAAACACAATCTTCCCTTTTTGAAATAAAATGCATGAGTGGATTTAATAAACAAATTAATTTGAAAATCAATTGTTTTTTTAACTTAAATTCCGTGTGTAGATATACAATTAAAAAAAAATTGATATTCAAATTTAAGTTTTTTAAGCTAAACACTTTAAAAGCAAATTTTCAGAGAAAAACTTCAACCCTATTTTGAAATAATGAATTTTCAAAAAAAAATTAATTTTCATAAATAGCACTGGACCGGGCATATTTTTTTGGCACCTTATAAATAGAAAATCTGAAAAATTGGTCAGTAATTGGTCAGAAAAGGTCAACTAGTTCTAGAAATCGGTCAGTCCTAGATTGCTAGTAATAAAGTCTTAAATTTTCTCAAGCTAACTCAAGATAACGCATGATTTTTGGCACCTTATTTATGGGAAATTTACAAAAAAAAGTATACCATCTGAAAGATCTCTAGGTCATGATAAAAGGTAAACTATTTTCAGTAATTGGTTAGCTATTTTTGTTCTATGAATTTTCAAAATTCGTTTCAAGGTCACAAAGAAAACTTTTGGTAGCTCATTAATAATTTTCATCAGTAATTGGTCAGCTATAGGGCTTTTTTTAACGATTTTTCAATTTTTTTTTTCAAGGTCACGCGTGATCACAAGTTTTTTAGGGCTGACCAATTTCTAGGACTAGTTTACCTTTTCTGACCAATAATTTACCAATTAGATGGGATGTTCTTTTTCAAATTTCCCATTGAGGTTCCAAAGGTTCCCAGAGAGTCGGGTAAAAGGGGGTAAGTTACAGTTTTTTCTTAGTTTCTCGAAGTGTCTCCATACATTATAGATACAATCTTAAATTATATCCTCTGCCTGAAGAAGGGTGTATCCACGCCCGAAACGTTACAATTTAAACAAAACTTTAAATTAAAGCAAAAAAGACCTAAAGCCCACGATAAGAACATAATTTAAGATACAATTTTAAGAGAAAATCCAAAATGCTTGTTTGAAAGTATTACATAACTACATAAATCATTGCGTAATGTTTGTTATGCATCCTTTAGTTTTAGCAAAAACTAGTGGCGGATACATTTTAATTAATATTAAGTATATACATTTATAAATCTTAAGTTGTAAATGGTAAGGTGTTGTAATGTGTGGTGAATCGTATAAACTCAAAATGTAAACGATTAAACAGCCTGGGTGCAATTGTAAAAATTGAGGAAGTGATTATTATTATGAGGTGGGACAGAAGCTAAGCATTTGTTATTACTTCGAAGTTCATAGGCTGTCGAGTTCTGATTACGTCTATAACCACTTGGTATATAAAATAATTTTTAGGGAATCGAATTATGATGCTTTCAAACATCTTTATTTGCAGCAAAATAAAATGAATAAGGACTTGTGTAGTTACTAAAAACAGTCATACGAGTACCTAAGGAATGTGGCAAAAAATGTCATTGAATGTGAAGACTCTAAATTTTTCTGTTACAATGTGATGATATAAGTTGGGCGCACTAAATCAGTGTCGTTAAGCATTAGTGTTAAGCAGCTTGCCTCATATTTTGAAACCCTTCTAGTACCTGATCCGAACAAAAATTCAATTAGTTTTGCACTCCCAAATGTATTCATTGCAGAGTTAGACTTCAATTTTTCAATGTTTGAGCTTCTTACATCACTAACAAAAATGAAAAATAACAAAGCTCCAGGATGGTATTCCAATAGAATTATAAAAGAATTCAACACCTGAATTTCTGTACCATATTCTTAAATTACTGAATAAAATGTTTACTGAGGAAACCTTTCCAAACAGTTTTTGCTTGGCGAAAATAACAATCATTTTCAAAAAAGGTAATCCAAATCAACCTGAAAATTATAGAGGGATTTCGGTGTTAAGCTCTCTAAGAAAACTATTTACCCAAATTCTATACCTCAGGCTGTCAACATGGGTGCAAAACAATAATATTATTAGTTGTTTTCAAGCTGGTTTTCAGGTTAGCCAACGGTCAACGGTGGATCAAATTTTTGCATCAACAACCATAGCAAGGCGATTCATTGATAAAAAGAAGCCATTATTTGCACTCTTTGTTGTTTTTAAAGCGGCGTTTGACACAATTAATAGAAGTTCACTGTTATACGAGTATAAACTCGCAGTGATTGTAGTTTCAACTAAATTTATTCGGGTTTATGAACAGCTCCTTCTTGATATGTCAGAATTGGTTTGCAGTGGAAGAAGCCAATTGTGTTAATTTAGGTCTGAAACAGGAGTTCCACAGGTATGTGTTTTAAGTCCGTTAATGTTCGCATTGTTCATCATCGATATCGAGAGCCATTTACCAGGAGGAGCCTATTATGGTGATATTTTTGTAAAACTTTTGTTGTATGCTGATGACCTCGTGATTTTTGCTGACAACCCAGTGACGCTCCAGCTCCAAATAAATAAACTTAAAGCCTTTTGTGATCTATGGGATCTGGAAAATAATTCAGCCAAATCCAAGGTCATGGTTTTCCGGTCCCAAAGCAGCAATAATAGAAATTCAATGAACTGGACATTAGATGGTACCAGTTTAATAGTTGTAAACGAATTTAAATACCTAGGCTTCATTATTTCACACAATCTCAGTATCAGGGCTCATATAAAAGATAAACTTGCTGTAGCTAAGTCAGCTATAAATTCAATGTGGTCACATTTTTTTAGAAAATCCTTTGTGGACGCAACATCTAAGTTTAAAGTTTTTGATGCCCCAGTTAAAAGTTGTTTCTGCTACGGAAACGAAGTCTATGGATACGAGTCCTTGGAGGAGATCAAAACAATCCAGAGATACTGTTTTAAAAGAATATTCAGATTACCTCCCAGTACTCCGATCTACGCTATCTATGTTGAGTCCGGTCTGCCACAAATATTCGTAAGAAATTTAAAGGCTTGTGCAGATTTCTTAACGAAAGTTATTAAGAGACCTGATAGCAACTTGAATAAAAGGATACTGCTTGTTTCTCTTCACTGCGGTTGTACTCCTTTTAAGAACTGGCAAGAATTGCTTTGGCACATTCCACTCCTTTAAATTTGAATGTCAATAATATAGGAGTGTGGCAAAATATTTTCTATGACTGCATTGTAAAGGTAGATGAACGCATGTTTCAGATGCATCTTGACAGGGCTAGGGAGTCAACTTCAAGGAATATTTATAGAAACTTAAGTCTTAATTTGGGTGAAAATAATTATTTCAGAAGGGACCTTTCTTATCTTTAAAATAAGAACGGAAATTCTAGTACTTAATTTCAGACCTTATCGAAGAGACATAAACCCCATTTGTTCTCTATGCAAGTTGAACCAAAATTAAATCTTTCTACATTTCATAGAAATTTGTCCTATTCTTCAAGAAATACGAAGATTGTATTTTAACAAGAGTTTTTTAACGTTTGACGAATGTATCAGTTTTCTCAATGGAAATTGTGGTTGGAAGTTGCTGGTACGTTATATTTCTCATGCAAAATACTATAGAAATACATATCTGAAGTTGTCGTGGATAAAACACACTTCATAAATTTGGTTTTGCTAAAAATCAGCTTTTAGGATTTTTACTTCTCATAATTTAAATACATTTTCCCCATTTTTTGTTTTAGCTAAACTAAAAGTCTTTTAAAAAGATATTGCAGTTTTTATCTCTACATGTTTAAATATAAAGATTTTTTTTTTAATTTCACCATTTAACTAAATTCTACCCATTTTTGTTTTAGCTAAACTAAAAGCCTCAATTTAGAAAAAGTCAGTATTTCAACATTTTAAAATTGTTTACTTTGAATGTTTTAGTAAATTAATTTTTTTTTTTTAATTCGTAAAAATTGCAATTGTTATTATTTTTACTTTTGCACCGAAATCATGAAAAAATAACATGAACACAGTAAAAGTCTAAGAAATGAGCTATTAACGATCTCTGTAAGTTAATTTATTTTGCAATTTTAGCCATAAGATAAATTAATAAATTAAGTGGCGCAACAGCTCATGGAGAATCAGGGCCTAATGACTAACAACTCTCAACCATTCCTGTGTGCGTGTTGTTGGCAGGAATGGAGAGGACCTACAATTTTTTGCCGAGTCCGAACGGCTAGATGAGAAGCACTTATTCATGACAAGTATACTCTTGGAGGATTTGTTAGTCCCAAAAGTCGCAAGAGGCAGTACCTCGGAAAAAAACATTTCTGTTTTTAGTTGGCAGTGGCCGGGAATCGAACCTAGAACTTTGGCATGACAGTCCTACGCACTAGCCATTATGCCACGAGGTACAACAGTTTTAGCCATAAAGTGTCAAAAGTTACACTTTTGATTTTGTCAGAACCAGTTTGTTCACAGTGGGCTAAAAGGATCTGATAAACATTCTGATTTAAAAGCACATCCGATGAGTTACCACATGTAATGATCATTGATTAAAGATAATTAGCTTTCAACAAACTGGCCCTAAAAGCCACAGATAACAGTTTTTTTTGTCAATATCTCAGCAAAAAGAAATTTGTCTTAAAAATTAATGAATTTGTTTTATAATTGCTCATAAAACTCTACACAAAAAAGATTATGCAACCCTTTTTTTGTATGAGTAATAGATTTTGAGAAAAACGTGCACAAACACGCTCATTATACCCATTTAACCAAGGCACTAGGGATGGCCACACGATACCAAACCAAACGATACTTTACTAAGTATCGCCTCGGTATCGTCAAAATCGAAAAATTTCAGTATCGTCTCGGTATCGCTCTCGTATAACTCAGTCTCGTTTGATCTCATATAACAAAGTCTCGGTATCGGTATCGGTCTCGTCTGTTTTCAGTCTAGTCTGAGTCGCCACATGGCCCTATCTAACTTTTACGCCGCCCTGGGCAAAAATAATTTAAGCCGCCCATTGCATGGACACCTTATTAGTCATATATCAGCACAAAAATGGCTCGATTTTTTAACTGATCTTAAAAAAGGAGGTTATCATTGTGACCGGTATGAATGTGATATGGTTGAAATTGTGTAGTATTCACATCCATATGGTAGTCTTTCCGACGGCTTCTAAACGAATATAAATTTTATGAGTGTATGTTATGTTTGTTTCATATTTCTTTGAAACGACTGATCGCATTAAAAAAAAATTTCGGGTTTTGGCGTACAAAAATGTCTCAAAATCAGCTCAGTAGCTTAAAAGATAAAAGATAGGACCAAAATGTTTTATAATTCGGATTATATTTTATTTTGCAATTTCGCATTTCTTAAAATAATTGTTGCCTTCAGTTTGAAAGCATTTTTTTCAGCAAAATTTTTAATTATTTTAAATATATATATATGGCAGCGAAAACCTTGTGTAGAATTCATAGCCAATCCATATTATCTTTGAACATGACACAAGTAGACCAAAGATATTCTTTTTTAAAGTTTTTATTTAGAAAAGATGTTTCAAACTTTTACTTAGCCCAGGAAAATTAGACAAAAAATGGCAAAACAACGAAAAAATTCCGACAAAGCTGAATTTTGGTAGAGAGCTTTGTTTTGACGTCTTAAGCATTTCCTGAAAAGTTCCGTAAATTTGGGCCGGGGCTTAATTTTTTAGGGGGGGTTAAAGGCGGCAATTTTTTTTTTTTAATTTCTCAAAAATTATAAGTTGTTTTAAGAAAATGTGAAGGTACAAATTGAAGCTTATGTTATTTTACACAAAAAAGATTAACATACTTTTTTTCATAAAAGCAATAGATTCTGAGAAAATCATGCAAGAAATTCACTATGGAGCAAATTTTGTCAAAAAATTTATTAAAATTGGCTACAACTCCTCTTTATGAAACCCAAAATTTTGGGGTGGCTGGGGTAAGAGAAACACCGCCATCTTGAAAAAGAATGTGATTTGGTTTTTGTTCAGCAACTCGATGAAATTTCCTTTTACAACAAAATCATGAAAAATTACATTTAGACAATAAAATTATCTAAAAAATTATCTATTAACGAACACTGTACGTTTATTAATCTTGGAGTTATAGCGTATCAAACTAAATTTTACCCCCTTTAACCCCCCCCTTAAAAATAAAGCCCCGGCCCAAATTAACGGAACTTTTCAGGAAATGCTTGAGACATCAAAACAAAGCTCTCTACCAAAATTCAGCTTTGTCGGAATTTCTTCGAAGTGAAAGTCTAATTTTCCTGGGCTAACTGGTAAATTCAAGAGGATCCTGAGACAAATGCTGATATGCCCATCTGAGAGTTCTAATCCATGTATGTCAGATGACTTGTATAGTGGGTTTAAATAATACCGAGATAACAATGTTTTAACAATAATTATCAAAATAATTTTTCAAATTTTTATTCTTTCATGTTTCAGCTTCATGAACAGTTGAGGAGCTTGCATAGTTCATTTAATAAATAGTTTATTAACGAGTCTTTTTATAATTAGCTATATAGGAATAATTATGTTTTCCGATTTTTAATTAAATTCAATTTGTTTCAAAGCAAAATGGGACAATTTTACTTACTTTAATATCTTAGAATAGTTTAAAGCAGATTTAAGCAAATTCAAAAAGTTAATTTAGAAAGTTAATTCAATTGGCAGAGTTTAAAAAAATGGTTATTTAAGTTGGAGTGATATGGACGTCTTGGTGGCTACACTTCTAGTCATCCTCATATGGGCATCTTAGTTTCTTTCGTCGTTATCATCATCATGTGTGGTTTTGGCTTTTTAAGAAAGCTTTTAGGTAAACACGTAACAGAGTGATACCATATTTTTGCCAATTTTGCCGCCCGGGGCAAAATGCCCGGCTCGCCCCCCATAGATCGGGCCCTGTCGCCAAACAGAATAAAATGCACGACTTGGTTACATGTTCTTGATGCAGTAGTTAAACTCGCTTGGTATTTCTAAGATTTAAAACAAAAATCATTATTATTAAAGACAATTTTCTTAACTGAAGTTTATTATGTTGACTTAACAATTTCGTAAACGTTGTTTCACAATGTTAAGTTCCGATTAGGAATTCTACACAAAAATTTTGACGCGGGGTCATCACTAAAGAGAACCAATTCTGAAAATTTCATCCAAATTGTAGACTTCAGTATAACTTAGATGTGCGTGGCACTGAGCAGTTTTGATAAAAATGAATGCCTAAACCTTCTCCCTGCTAAAGAAAAAAGCTCTGAAAATGTCATCTAAATTATAAGAGCCTTTTCCGAGAAACCAATAACAGAAATTGTTTGTTTGCAATTTCGGTCCAAAAAATGCGGTGTCGTTTGGTATCGTCTCGGTATCGTTTCGGTTTCAGATACCGATACCAAACGTTATCGAGACTTTTCTGGTATCGTGGCCAGCCCTACAAGGCACGATGATTACAAAATTGCGTTACAATATAAAGTTCTTATTATAACGTTTCTGCACTTTTTTTTTCAAAATCCCTGCCATGTAAAATTGTATGAGCATTAATATAAATTAATTAATTTTTTGAAAAAAATTACATTTGCTGTTATAAGTTCCTTTTACAGTACAAAATCAATAGAGTAACTTCGAAACGCTATAATTTCAAGATTAATGAATCTATGGAGTTTGTTTATAGCTCATTTTTTAGATAATTTTATTATTTTAATGTTATTTTTTCATGATTTCTTTGTTAAAGGAAATTTAATCGAGTTGTTGAATAAAAAACAAATTACTTTCTTTTTCAAGATAGCGTTCTTGCCCATACCCCGGGCACTTCAAAAACTTGGCTTTATTATGAGATGTATCCAAACACAATTCATGCAAAAAAAATGCCATCGATTAATGAAATTTTAATAAAATTATTGACAAAATTTACTCCATCATGAAGTTCTTGCATAATTTTCTCTGAATCTATTGATTGTATGAAAAAAGTTTGTTAATCTCTTTTGTGCATTACTTATTCTACAATTTGTTTCTTCACATTTTTCAAAAAAAAAAAAAAACTGATAGTTAAGAAGAGAAATCAAGAAAAAAACTAGATGTATACCCCATTTACCCCCCCCCCCCTAAAATATTTAGCACCGGCCTGATAAAAATTCCAAATTAACGCTCTCCAGTTCAAAATTCAGCTTTGTCGGAATTTTTAATAGTTTTGCCATTTTTTGTCAAGTTTTTCTTGGCTAAAAATATTTTTTGAAAATTTTGTTATAAAGGGGTTTTCAACAGGGATGCTACAAAAGTAGAAAGTAGAGAGAGAAACGAGGCAGTAGGGTTTGCCATTTCGAGATGGAAAGATAAACGAGCCAACAACGAGTCGAAATTATTAAAATTTACTACCGAAATTCGGAGTCAGTGGCCTCAACGTTAAGAGTGCTACGTCCAATTTATGGTCGTCATAATCGTCCTAGCAGATCAACAATTAAGCGTCTAGTGAAAAAATTTGAATCCAGAGGCACAGTACAAAATGTTACCGTGCCAGTGAGACAAAGAAGTGCCCGTAGTAGAGAATATTGCAGCCGCTGAGGCTTCAGTTGCAGAAAGGCCAAATGTGTCTCTCACACGTCGTTCTCAAGCGTTGGGCATCTCTGTGACGTCGTTGTGGTGAACTTTGCGAAAAGATCTTAGCCTACATCCTTACAAGATTAAATTGACGCAAGAACTGAAGCCGCTTGACCACCAGAAGCGTCGTATGTTCGTGAATTGGGCTGAGCAACAACTTGAAAATGATTCGGATTTTCATCGAAAAATCATCTTCAGCGATGAGGCTCATTTCTGGCTGAATGGCTTCGTCAATAAACAAAATATGCAGTATTGGTCAGGCAGCAATCTACACGTACTCCATTAGTCATCATTGCATCCCGAAAAAATTACGATTTGGTGTGGTTTATGGGCCGGCGGCGTTATTCGGCCGTACTTCTTCCGTGATGATAAAGACCGGCACGTTACTGTTAATGGGGATTGCTACCGTTCAATGATAACCGAAAACAAGCCACACAGCGAATTTCACAATCAATTTATTGGAAACCAAGTTTGGAGAACGTGTTATCCCACGAGCTGGTGCAGTCGCTAGGCCGCCTTGGTCGTGCTATTTGACGCCGTTAGACTATTTCCTGTGGGGTTACGTCAAGTCTATGGTCTATGCCAACAAGCCAGCGACGATTGATGAACTTCGTACGAATATCGAACGTGAAATTGCAGCTGTATCGGCCGATTTATGCTTGAAAACCGTCGAAAATTGGGTTCAGCGTCTGGACTTCTGCAAGCGTACCCGTGGTGGCCATGTAAAAGAAATCGAGTTCCATACATAATGGCATCGAACGTACTTTCACAGGAATAAAAAATGTCATTGATATCCAAAACAGTTTAAGTTTTATTTAAAAAAAACTTTTGTAACGCTCTTATTGAAAAACCCGATATTTCCAAAAAAATCTGAAAATTCAAAATATTGAGTTCAAAAACTAAATTTGTTTTCAAAATCCAAAAAAGTACTTTTTAGAAAATCTGTATCCTTATTTTAAAAAACAGTTTGTTATTTCAATTGTGACTATTTATTGATATACATGTACTAACTTTGTTTCAAAAAAATTCAACCCATTTTTGAAATATTGAATTTTCAAAAATAAAACTATATTTTTTTTAAATCCAATTTTTTTCTGAATTTCTATATGCAATTTTATTGACAATTTGAAGGGGCTTGTGCTCTTTTTATTTAAATCTACTGAGCCGTTAAAAACGATTCTTGGTAATTTTTTTTACTAAAAAGTAAACTTTATCCACAATAATACACAGTTTCAAAATCGTAAGAGCTACTTTTGGGATACATAAACTTTTCCGTAACGATTGTATGGCAATTACTGTTACTTATTAAGTTAAAAAAAATTCAATTTCCCCTCTTTAATATAATAGAAAAAAAGTGTAGAAAATTTACCATTGAAGAAATTCCATGTACTACTTAAAGCTGTAGCCAAACAGACAGACAGAATAACAGAATTGTGGGACCCACATTTTTCGTCTTCTCTATTGTAGACCTGGAAAAACAGCTCAAGTCCTTTGGGGAACCTTTAAATAATATGACTTGGCTATTAGACGATGTTTAAAATTCAAGAAGTTTTAAATGACAAAAAGTTCGGGTATCGGGTTGTCATGTTTAATCCATACCAGTTGACTTGTTTCTTTTTCTAAAAGTGATAGTTTTAAAGATTTTATTGTTTTAGAATTCTTGTCAAAAGTCTGGTTGTCCACAAGTTTATTACCCAGTTTAATTTTTCCTACTTACATAGGTTGTTCATATTTGTATCACAATTAAAACGAAAATACAAAACTTTTTGTTTCAAAATACCACTTTGATGTCAGCACAAAAAAAGGATTTACAACATATAAAATACCTTCAACATAAAATGCTATTAGGGACTCTCTCAGATGACCTTATGATGACTTGAACAGAATTCAAATTATACTTTTTGAGTTATGTAGCTATAGCAACATGGTTACATCAACCAGTAAGGTCAACAAAAATCCATTTGGATTTAGACAGAGGATAGAAGAACAAAATAATTATTTTCATAAATATCCCTCAGAGCCAGCCATTGTGATGCAACAAAACTGGATTAACTGTAAAATTCAATTAACAAAGTTACCAACGTGCCATTAATTCTTCAACTAATTACAAAAGTCGAAGGTGTGCACACAAACATTTTTCCATCAGGTCGGTGGTGAATGGTTTTCCCTTTAAGTTTGTGTATCCTTGCGAAACACTCAGAGTCAAAACTATTGCTACTGCCAGTCAGTCGCCTTCGCCATTGTTTTCGAAGTTGTTTACCACAACGAACGGCGGCGACCAAGTTGGGCATTTTTGTTACAATGCATCTCCTCTTCCTTGAAAGTTCCCTTCATTTGCTTTCTTTTTCTAAAGCAAAAATCCAACTATCTCTGTACCTATGTATATTCAGGTCGTGCGTCGTTGAAGGGAAGTTATACGGTTTCGATTTTTCTAACTAAATCCCTGCTCTGTGGTGCTTTGGTGTATTATCATGCAGAAATGCACACCTATTTTGCTAACTATAAGTTCACCTGCTCTTCATTGTTCTTCTAAAAGAGGATGACTATGGGTAAGGTAACTTAACGTATAGTCTACAGAGATCGTGTGCTTCGTTAACGAGTCTTATACCAGTTACCTACACAATTTTACACCGTTGTAGATAAATGAAAATTGTGCAAGTTAGTGCACAGATATGTGAAACAACATATTGTATGGCGGCTTTTACGGATCAGCAGAGTGAGGATAACCTCAAGTTTAGCCCGTTAAAGTATCGAAATATGTACAGAAACTGGCAGATGTCCTTTGTTTAAACTCTTTCCAGTGTAAACAACTAACAAAAAGTCGTTATAAAAGATTTTACAAATAAATAGAAACAATTTTTGAAAGTGTTTTAAAAGCTGATGGCTCAGAAAAAACTTTTGGCTTAAAAAAAATTACGGATTTAATTAAATAAAAAATAGCTTCCAAAGAAGGTGAACGCCATCTTTACATGTAACCCACATTATAAACATTTTTAAAGCTATATAAGATATATAAAAAGGTGGAGAAGAAGTAAGGAATGGTAATTTTGGAGTTTTAAGTATCAAAACGGCGCACTCCAGCGCTAATTGAGTCGCGAGGCCAGGGCTAGCGACTGCCATCTCTACCTAGGAAGAGAGAGATATTGTCAATAATATCCTGAGGCAAGTTGATGAGATTATATTTAATTAATTGAGATTGAACTGTAATAATAAACCAAACCAAATAAAAGGTATGTTTTATTGCAAGCGCAACTCAATCACAGCCTTTAATCCCACACCCACACAATATTAATTGCGGTTGCAGCTTATAAATTCAATTTAAAGTTTTTACGACCTTTAGTCCAAATGCGTTTCGCCCAGGTACAACAATTCGGCTCATCAGTTAGATGTTGTTGTACCCTTCTAAGACGCATAATTTTAGTCGATGGTTGTAGCTTACATGCAGATTTTAGTGACCATAATTTTTGTAAAAAACTTACTTACTTACTTCTTATCCGGCTCCCGATCCATTGGAGGGTCTCTGCCTGTGATATTGCAGTCTTCCATCGGTTGCGGTCCCTCGCACGCTCCCACCAGTCATCGAGACCAAGCGTTCTTGCGTCTGAAACCGCCTGATCCCTGTAGCGGAGGTTCGGTCTTCCTGGTCGTCTCGAACCTGGGAGCTGGAATTCGAATTTTGTTTTGGCTGGAGCGTTGTTGTCCATGCTCTTTGGACTACATCCACATCTTGGTACAGCTCGTATAATTCACGATTAAATCTTCTCCTCCATTCACCCTCCTCGCATATTGGACCAAATATCCGCCGAAGAATTTTTCTCTCGAAAGTGCCCAGTATCAATTCCCCTTTTTTACTTATCGTCCAGCACTCGGCACCGTAGAGTAGAACTGGTAAAATAAGCGTTTTGTATAGCGTGCACTTTATCTTCCGGGAGAGGAGTTTTGAACCCATTTGTTTGACCAAACCGAAGGAGCAGCGGTTCGCTAGGGTTCATCAGATTTCCACTAAGGTGTTATTCGTGGGGTTGATATTTGTTCCGAGGTAGGTGAACTCCTTGGCTACCTCGAAATTACTGCTACCAGCAGTGACGCTTTGTCCTAGGCGATGGACAGATGAAGCTTTGTTTGTTGATAGCATATACTTTGTTTTGTCCTCATTCACTTCAAGACCAACGCGTTTCGCCTGTTCATCAATAGCTATGAATGCTTCTAATCCAGCTCACTTGGAGCGGCCGACAATGTCGATGTCGTCCACATAGCAAAGCAGTTGCAAGAACCTATTGAAGATAGTGCCTTTCAGGTTAACACCACTCTTGCGAATTATCTGCTCCAGGACTTGGTTGAGGAGTTTTGTAGCATTATTCGGCATAGCTGGATCATTTTTTTCGGGGTTCCGAGTTCCGACATCGCCAATAGAAACTCTTGGCGACTAATGCTATCATATGCGGCTTTGAAGTCGATGAAAAGATGGTGGGTCACGACTTGAAATTCGTTGGTCTTTTCCAGGATTTGCCTCAATATGAAGAATTGGTCTATCGTGGATCTGCCTGGCCTGAAGCCACACTGGTACGTGCCGATCATAGTGTTGCAGAAAGGTTTAAGACGCTCACATAGTACGTTGGATAGGATCTTGTATGCAACATTAAGCAGGGATATACCTCTGTAGTTTTTGCAGGACATAGGATCGCCTTTTTTGTAGATTGGGCATATGGAGCTAATTGACCAGTCGTCGGGCATACTTTCCTCCTCCCATGCTTGGTTGATGAGCTGGTGTATGCACCCTACCAGGACATCTCCTCCCTACTTGAAGAGTTCCGCAGGTAGGCCATCCGAGCCGGCGGATTTGTTGTTCTTAAGCTTGTGGATGGCTTTCTTAATCTCTTCAGTACTGGGCGCTGGGACTGGATCTTCATTGACTGGTCTCATGCTTCTTTGTTCTACTGTCGCTTCCTCTACAGAATGCCCATTGAGCAGCTGCTAGAAATGCTGTTTAAACACGTCTACAATTCCCTGTGCTTTGGTGACTAGGTTCCCTTCGCTGTTTCGAAGAGCTTGCGTGCCAGTTTTATAACCACATGCGGTGTTTGCGGCAGTGCTAGACTCCTCGAGATACCTGAGCTGAGAGGCTGCGGATGCTCTTTTCCTTCTACGCAGGGTTTTCTTCTCTTTTCTTCTGTTTTCACGGTACTCCTCACTTACTGCTCTTGTTTTCCATTGCAGCATTTGGATTCGTGAATTTTCCGTCCGGCTTCAATACCGCGCATTCCTCATCATATCACGGGTTCTTTTTTCTAGGTGGTTGATAGCCTATGGTGGTCTCGGCTGTCTCCTTAATGGTGTCGCGAATTTTTGTAAGGGTTTCTTCTAATTTTTGTAAGGAGCCCTTACAAAAGTTTCTAATTTTTTTAGTAAAAAATACAATGCATGGCGTATGAGCACTTTTTTTATACAAAAAATAAATTAAATACTAGTTATAATCATTATTTGTTTATTTACAATTTTTAAGTCTCAAATACACATCTCTTGAGGGTAGAGAAGGGAAGGTGGCATTTTTCGAAGATTGAATGTTAAATCATTGGGCAAAATTTCTAAAGAAACTCTCTTTAATGAGATCTATTTTCCAAATTGATTGTAGATATCCATTTCAGAGAAACTTACAGGTTTATTTTATTAACATTAAGGAGGTCCTGAAAGGTCCTTTTATCGGCAGATATGAAGAGGTTCACCTGCAATGGTTAATAACCTCCAAAATACGATGGTATATTGTTTGTAATTTACAGTACCTTATGTGATTTGTCACTCACTTCGCAGGTTTGCTCAAGACGCGTCGTAGAAAGCAAGCGTGTGCTGTGTATATAAATGTGGGCATCAGACCACGTTGTAATGCGCCCTAAGTAGCTGTTTTTTTTTTTTTTGTCTTTAATTTTTCAACTTAACACTATCATGTTTGAAATAATTAAATTATTTTCTGTTTTTTTTTTTCAAAAATTAAATATAGGAATAAGGCCAAAATAGATATTCGAAAAGAAAAATTACCCTTGTTTTTTTTTCAGAAATAAACTCTTGCATAATTTCAGGCATTTTTGCGCGTTTTTTTAAAATTAGTTTTAAGGGTGGGATTTGTAATTGCAACCGATTATTTAAAATTTAGATTTTAAGATTCTTAAAGCATTTTTTTGATAAAAAGGCACCAAATGGCTAAAAAAATTTAATTCGAGATTTTAAACAGACTCGTTACGATGCACATAGGAGTGTTTGTATGGAAAAACTGGACAGAATTAATTTTGTCTTGATTGCCCTATTTTCATTCAAAACTATGCAATAAATACAGTTTTCAATAAATTTACTGTCTTTTAAAAAACAACTCTCTTAAAAAAATGCATACAATCGGATATACGATATGCCAAAATTGCTTTAAGGAACAAATTTGCCGCCATTCTTTTTTTCTTGCAAATCGATACTTGAAGCTTTGTTTGACATACAATTACCAAATAATTTTGAAAAATTGAACAAAATGCAATCCGAGTGAAAAATAACCGAATACCGAATAAATAGTGAGTTTGAATAGGCATAAAAGTGGGAATACGATATGACCAAAAAACACTACATCCGCAAAAACACATCTGCAGCTTATTTTTACATACCAAAAATTTAAATAAATAATTCAATCAGATCGAACAATTTTTTTGGATGTTGATTACAAAAAGACATTGAAAATTGACATTTGAAAAATTTTTGCCAAATTTTGTAGGCAACTACTATTATGTGCGATGGTAGGAAAAATAAAAAAGTGCATCACACAATTCTAGGCCTGTCTCTGTTCACCAACGGACTTAACGGCTGGATCATTTTTCTTAAAAATTAAATTAAATTAGTACTTATAGCACCATTGAGTATTTGTACATAGAGGAATCATCTTTTCGTAAGTAAGTTCGTAAGTTTCAAACTTACCTCGCATGGAGCGTTGCAATCGTCTTAGTTTTAATTATTTTCGTTTTAAGAAAAAATGTTCTTGAGTTAACAATGCTAAGAAATTACAAAATACAAACCAAAAAAAGAAGAAAAGAGAGAGTCCAACTTACTGTTGGACGGAGTATGTGTAATGTCCTTCCTCTGCCTGTCGATTGAGTATTTTTCAAACATTATTTTTCATTTTGTATTATAACCACACCTTTGTAATTAAACTTTATATATATATAGCTTATATACATAGGTCTGATCTTAAATTCAGTTGTTTTGTTAAGCGAGTCCGTGAGTCTCTGACAAACATAGGCATACTCATGCAGTTTTAGTGTTGTTTTCAGATATACAGTCGACTCTCCCTAAGCCGATTTGTTCGAGTTAGAGAGAGTTTTGGAAAAAGTCGTGTTATAGAGAGAAACATTTTTTTTTTGATAAAAAAAGGTGAATAAAAATATGTACTTACAAAAAGTTAACAAAAAATATAGCTTCTTGCTAATTTAAAAAAATAATAATAAAATAAGCACTCATGAATTCATGAAAACAAAACAAAAATGTAAAGAATAAAATAAAAACATCTTCTTGCTAAAATTAAATAACATCATAAAAAAAAATATTACTTGAAAAAATCTGTTATTTTTGATTGTGTCGCCACAGGTGGAGTTTCTTTTTTTTTTAAATGATTCAAGTTCAAAAAGATATTTCTGCACTTCATTCGGTAAATTATCTGATACTCGTAATTCGATTCGGTTAGGGAGAGTCGACTGTATTTCCAAATACGAATTCCGAAGGGGTAATGTTTTTTTATTTTGTTTTGTGCTTAACAAAATTCGACTTAAGGGGTGAAAAAAAATTCCAGTAATCAAGAGAAAGTGTTCGAGTTAGAGAGGGATTCGACTTATGGGGAGTTCCACTTAGGGAATGGTTTTTGTTTGGAAAATTGAAGGGAATGTTAAAATATGGCGGAAAAGTACGAGTTAGAGAGAAATTCGACTTAGGGAGAGTTCGACTTAGGGAGAGTCGACTGTATTTATACAGGTACTTATTTACTTGAGGAATTAGTACAGTAGCACGAGATTGGTTTAGGTAAATCATTCTGGAAATGTATCTTTGCAGAACTCAGATGGTAAAGAAGGTGTAGTTAAATTTTGCGAAAAACATTTTCTAGTATCACAAATTACGATAAAAGGGATTAAAAAATGTTTGCTTCCAAATTCTTTCCCCCTTCCCTTTCCACGATCTTGTTCTTGCAATGGTTATTTCATGAACGATATTTGTAAGAAGCTCTTAGAGAAACTTATTAATATTGCCAGGCCAACTTATGCAAGAAAAAAAAATTCAATCTCAAAATGATGCAAACACTTCTTGCTTACCGGAATTAACAGATTCATTAAAAGGAAAAAATTATCCTTCATTTTCTGGTGTTAAAGAATCTGTTAGTTCCTACATTTCTCCATTTGTAGATAACGACCACTTATCTTAAGAAGGAAATCGCTCTCCTCCAGGTCCAGAGATTAAAGTTTACGGCAAATCTTCTCTAAAGACGCCGAAATAATAGAAGAGCATTTTCCAGTTTCAGAAAATTATTCTCTATTGGTTTCATCCACTAGTTCTCCAAAAAGACCAAACATCACAAGTATTATTTATAGATCCCCAAAAAAACGTAAAGTAAATACCATAAATGACTTAGCTGAAAAGAAAGTAAACGAACTTTTCAGAAATAAAAGCGAATATTCAAAGATGGCACATGAATATCGAATTTTCGCCTGGAATAGTAAATAGTGTTCTAAATTTGCTAAATTCAAAATGCTCGTCTCTTTCTAACTTGGACAGAAAGAGTATCTTACTACTAGATGAAATGGCCATTAAGCCTGAATAAGAATATAGTACTTCAGAAGACGTTATATTATATGGATTTGTTGATCGCGGTCATCTTGGCAGATCAGGGTAGTTGCTTCGCATACTAAATATAACCGTTATGTTAAGTGATTTTAATTGAAACTGGAAGCAATCCATTGGACTACATATTGGAAACATTTTTGGTTTAGATTTGAGTAAAATAATCCAACATTGCATTTCCAAAGTAACATCTTTAGGATATGAAGTATGTGCTGCAAAAACAGATCTACTATACTACTCCTTATAAGACTGTAATAGATATATAGATTATATATATATACATATTAGGGGTGTCGGAATTTTTATTTTTTTTATATTCAAAATGGCTATGGTGGATTTTGTTAAGGATTTAGAAACAAGTAATTTTTATTCTAAGACATTTTTTTAAATTGAAATTTAAGACCCCGCGGCGGTTTTCAGTAGAAAAAAAAACATTGTTTGAAAAAACGGCTTGGAAAACCATAAAAATTTGGGTCAATATGTGGTCAAAGATGCTTATCCCGATTTTGTTTGGCTTTTGTAACCTTCTGTTACGAAAATGGCATACAATATTTCTTCTTAAAATGTCATGAAATATTTGTTTTACCAAAATATTGCTGAAAAACACGCAAAAAAACGATCGATTTTCCATCTGTTTGCGATTAGTTTTTCTAAATAAACATATCTTAGTTAATATTTAGTAAAAATAAATTTTTAAAAAATAAGAGAGACGAAAGAAATAGCTGAACAAAGCGACTTACTATGTGCGACTGTTGACCCTTGACGAGGCAAACTAAAGAAATTTCTTATACTGAGTAATACGAAAGGACCAATTTTAAAACATTTCTACCACAATATATCTACATATACTGAACATCTCATTTTTTTTTTCTCAAAAATGGCTCCACACAAATATAATTCTAAAAAAAAACTGTTTTTTATGCAAATTTGGGGTTATATATTTTGTCGAGGTATTTTTTTAATGTTTATAGTAATTCTGAAGTATAAACATTTTACTTCAAAATTCTTTTTAAATTTTTTAAACAACACCATTCATAATCGAGAAATTGTAAGCCTTCTTAAACTACTCGATTCGAAAAATCCAGTCAATTTACATTATTGTAGAATTTTTTGCATTCCAAAATTTCACCTTTTCTCCCTAAAATGCCTCAGTCAATTTCAATCATTCCTTTTCATCGCTTTCTAAAGACAAGTTGAACATTTCAAATTGAGCTGCACTCTTCACTTTGAAGGAAATGAATTGTATTATATTCACCTTCTTCGAATGATCACTGTTTTTAGTCTTACCAACACATATGTATATTTTGTAGGTTTCAGCTCAATCTTTTCGTATGTTCTTAAGATCTTAAGGAATTAACGAACAGGTAATTCATTTTATGTGCAAAAATTGTTCACACATAACATGGTAAGACATAGAGAGTAACTTCACTATATCAAAAATTGTGTACTGAATGTACTCTCACTCTCAAATGGAAACGCACTTTATCAAATAATGTGGGGGTCATAAACACTCCCGTACATAAAATGACAAATATTTTCATGTAAATGCAGAAACAGAAATCTTACTACATACACGCATACATATAACAAAAATAAAGTCAATGGCTGCAATTATTTCAAATCATTTCAAGGCTCAACTTGACATCAAGGACACATTTCTAATGTCCATAAATGCTGTTCCAAAAAAAAAAAAATAATAATATTGTCTAGGCACACTTTATAGCCAGAACATAGAGCTGTGAACCCATTCACATGCTGTTATGTCACTTGGAAAAATGTCACCTCTATTCCTACACACAGACAGGCTCCATTTTCATTTTCGTTCCGTTCTCGTGAATTCTTGGCTCGAAAAATTGGCTAAAATGTGTCTGTGGCAATTATTTTTTAAGAGATCTTCCCTCAACTGGAATTCTTATATGCGAAAGACGGCTTAAGGCGCCTTTTCTTTGGACTCTTTCATTTGGCAAGAGTGATGAAAATAAGCAGCAAAGAAAAAATGTAACGCGTGAGTGCACAATGACAAGAGGCGTGACGTTATTATTTGTTTTGTTTGTATATATGGTTGAATGTTGTTTGACAATGCGTGCGAGACGAAGTAGTATAAGGATAAAACTATAAAGGGCTAAACTATACAAGTAGAAAAAGAAGGATGTCAGTGTCAGGCTGAATTTTATAGGTAAGGAAGGAATCGTCCTTTGTTGTATGTCAAAGATTAATAGAGACTGAGGAGACTGTGTGGGATTTGTGATGACAATCATTTTGCTTCGAATTCCAATAACTCCGGTTTTCTTTTTAAATCGAAAAAGAATGATGGCTAAAGCGAATGGAATTATAAAGAGATATAGGAATGAAAATACTTTTACTCGTAGGACCTAAGCATTCCTATCTTATAGGTTTGTATTGTATATTTATAAAAAAAAATCGAAGGATGAAAACCTTTGTTTTTTGTACGTGTTTAAAAAATAAATTGTAAACAACGGTGGAAGAAAATGGAAGGGCTCAGAATTTGATTTCTTATTTGATAAGAGGCAAACCAGTTGGCTTGAGTTGTCTGTGATTGTCAGTTGTAATAATGCCTACCTACTTATAGTGGTGTGGAAATAATGTTTGTTGAAGGGCCAACTTCAACTTGCCTTCTATTACAATGGCCAGTTCTGTGAAGTAGGTTAAATAAACTACATTTATATCACCAAAAAGGAATACGCCTTTATTTCACATATTAACCTACCTAAAGTTTACTTAAACACTGTGATATTTTAGAAACCGTTGAAGTGTGACATCTGTCATCTTGATTGGGCAACATGTCCTTGCTGTTATATACAAATTTTAGAATTGAAAATTTAAATGAAATTTTTGAGACTTAAAAGAGCGATTTTAACCAAGAACTGTATAAGGTTGGGCGTTTTGAAGGAAACATGCATTACTTCTTATTGGCTTTAAAAAGATTTAGGTACGTTCATTTTGTGTTCCAACATAAATTTCGGTTTTTTTCTACGTTCATAGTAGAAGGCACTATTTGAAAATATTTACCATCGTAGCTATTACATTGAAGAATTCAAGTCTTGTCGTTTATTTTCGATACAATTCACACTCAGTCCTTACCAAAAATATAACAGAAGGGCCTGCTTGGATGAACCTACCACCCTGTCAACCATACTTAACTTTATTCGGCGTTTATGTAGTAAAACTTTTTTTTTTTTTTTTTCCTGTGGGTAGGTTCAAAACCTGCTATTCAGTCTCTATGAGGACAGAAAAACGCGTGCTCATAAGTGTGTGAGATTCTTACTACACTAAAACCACCTCCACTTCTCGATTGCAACTAAGTTGAAACTTATCTAGCAATTTATTTTTAACGAAGTTAAGTAACGTGTTGCAGGTTACTTTCCGGTGAAAGTTCCTGCTTAATCCGCGATTTTAAAGCGGTTTTCTGTTCACCGCACCAAGTCGGAAGGTTTTGTTCTTCGCAGACGGCGTACTAAATTCAACTCGTCAAGAATGTCAATAATCGTTGAATTAGCGTGTTCTAATAGTCGATATCTATGTTTTCGCGCGAAACTTTTTATTTCCTCCCGCACCGTAGGAATCATAGGGATGAAGATCTTCGTTTCTTATATACAACGGAGCATTTACAAATGACCTAAGCAATTTATTTTCAAACGTTTGTAATTTATTTAAGTTTGTATCGCAGGTACAACCCCAAAGTTGTATTCCATAAGTCCAAACAGGTTTAAGAACCTGTCGGTATAAAATCAATTTATTTTCAATACTAAGCTTTGAATATTTACCGAGTAGCCACTTCATATCTCTTAATTTAGTTTTCAGTATTTCGCATTCCTTTTTCACGTGCGACTTCCATTTTAATTTTGCGTCTAGAGTCATTCCCAGATATTTAGCCTCATTTGCAAATGGAACACGAGCGGTATTAAGAAAGACGGGTAATCTATTTATTTTTTATTCGTAAAGTCCACGTGGACTGACTTTTGTTCATTGAGCGCTATTCGCCATGTTTTCGTCCACTCATTAACATTATTAAGAGCATTTTGTAATTTAATTGTAGCTTCGGTAATCGTTTTGCCTACTGCTAGTATTGCAGTATCATCAGCGAACGTGGCTACGATAGTGTCTTCTGTTTGAGGTATATCGCATGTAAATAAAAGGTACAGAACTGGACCTAATACACTTCCTTGTGGTACCCCAGCCACTATTTCTTTGAAATCATAATCGTCATTTCCGTGTCTTACACGAAAAAGTCTTTCATCTAGATATCCGCTTATAGTGTTGTAAAGTCCTTCAGGCAGAACTTGTCTTAATTTGAATTTGAGGCCTTCGTGCCACACCTTCGCAAGGTCCTACGACACATCCGAAAAGACTATCGAACAGATTTTCTTTTCTTCAAAAGCTCTCAATTACGACAGTAATTCCATGCACTTGATCAATTGTCGAATGCTTGCTTCTAAATCCGAACTAATGTTCAGGTATTAATTGTTTCTCTTCTATTATCGGTTGCAGGCGCAGGAGTAGTATTCTTTCAAAAACTTTTGATATAATAGGAAGATGCGAAATCGGTCTGTAAGACTTCTTTTCGTGGGAAGGTTTTCCAGGTTTCAAAACCATTATGACTTCCGCAGCTTTCCATTGGCTCGGAACATATTCTAACCTTAGAGCGGCATTTATTATGTAAAGGAGGTTAATAAACCCTTTACGAGGGAGCATTTTTAAAATCTCTGCCGTTATTAAGTCATATCCTGGAGCTTTGTTGGACTAAAGCTTCTTTATTTCTCTTTTTAATTCAGCAAGTGTAGCATTTCTCGTTATGTAGCTTTCATTTGAGGTAAAATTCATATTAATATTTTCGTTGAGTTCTTGCCCATCAAACGGCTCAAATGTTTCCTCTAAGTAATCGGCGAATACCGTCGCTTTTTCTTTGTCACTTTAAGCCCATTCATTTTGGCTTTCCTTAATCGGAGGCACTGGAAGCTTTGGCTTTTTCGTTGTTTTTATAGCTTTCCAAAGTGAGTAGTTGGATTCTTTCCCCGCTGTCAAGCCTTCAAGTTAATTTTCAACTTCAATTTTTTTGAAATCCGATATCGCCGTTCTTAGCATATTACTCAAGCGATTTAAATGAGCTTTGTGTTGAGGAGCACGGGTTTGCTGTCATTATTTACTTGCTTTTCGTTTCTCTTTCACTAAATCTTTTATTTCTTGCTGATATTTTATATCTTTAAAGCAAAATAGTAAAACTGATAATTTTTCCTTCGGGCGCAGTTGATTCGTTCGCTAAACATTTGGCTTTTTCGAAGCAGTTTCCTTTTAAAGGTTAATATAGTTAGAAATGATATTCAACGTCTTCTTACTTAGTTTGGAAACTAGCATCCTTAGAGCTTCATTGCCTTGCCTTGTGATCTTCCAGTGTAAATGCCTGTAAGGGCAACCAAGGGTGGTGTTCTGGATAGAAGTGCTACCAGCAACGTATTACTAGCTGATTAGTTCCACCGTTGTACCCCCTCCTGAATCTTAGCAACATCGTGCTACCAACATTATTCTTTCTTATTTCTGTCGGATTCAATGTATGTGACCCTCTCCGCCCCCCTCTTGAAAGATTTGCACCTGCCTGGAAAATATCTTGTGGGAGTTCCCAAGACACAATATAGGGTTATAAATGGTTGGAAACCTCAAAGGAGAACCGTGTCAAGTGAGATCTCTGAATTGAGTAACAAAATCAGCGTTTGTTTCAAGCATATACAAAACAGGGAATACAATTTTTGGATAATCGTCGTAAGAGAGCCTTGCTTATATCTCTGTTTGGTTGACTTAGGGTGGCTTAAACATCGATAGTCGGTTTTTTCGATAGCATTGATAGTTTTAAAAAAAAAAACTATCGATAGTATCGATAGTTTTTTCCATAAAAACCTGGCCCTATCAAAACCACAAAAAATCAAAACAGAGATTCTGATTTACGACAGCTACTACGTGATCAACCACAACTCTTCAATCAAATTCACTGTTCCAACTTTGTCTGTACTTTTTGGATCCTTAAAAAATTTGTCTCGAACAGGATTTTAGGTTTGTCCCACTTATTTTTTGTTATGATTATTTTTATAAGTCGTCCGTTGAAGATTATTCTTTTTGCTTGTTTTAGTTTGTTTTTTTGTGAAACAGATATTCGGTTAATAATACAAATCAAATGCTATTGTAATTTGTTTAATCTTTAGTCGGGTAAATTAGTGTGTTTTTGTAAATTAATTGAATAAACTCCAAATAAATGTGCCTTTGAAGGAAAATAAGTTATTATTTATCTTTGTTTGTCTGTGGTTGAAGAAATTGAAAAAGATTTTTATTTTCAAGTATGGGCAATTTTTTTTATCTCACAAAACATGCGTAGAGATTTTTACATCCATTCTATTCTGATGCAGTTTTGAGGATCCACATTTGGATCCGAAAACGTAGTCGGTAATACGTTGTTCACTACGTTTACGGATGCAAAACGGATTTTTTTACTTGAAAGAGAAGAATCTAAAAACAACGAAAATACACGCATACAAGTGCATTTTGATGATAAAAAATAAAAAAGGAACCATAAACAGAACACAATTTGACTTTAGATCAGAGAGAAAGAGACTGAGATTTTCGATTTCATCAAAATAAAAGAGTGTGAATGACATTTATGACTAATAAACTTGGGATGAAAAAGAATCGATAGTTTTTCAAAACTATCGATGTAGGCGATACCATCGATAGACTATCAGCAACCCTATGTTGACTCTAGAAGAGCACATGATGAGAAAATCACATGATTGTCCATGTCCATCTCCTTCAGAAGCCTTGTGCATGTTTGGTATAGTTCAGAGGAGCTAGCCTGGTGATATACTGCACTTCTTATTTTTCAATGTCTATTGACACAGCTCGATCAGTTTCCTTGAACTCCTTGGTCAGCAATCTGCCTTGAAGTCCATGGAAAGGTGAAGGTGGTGAATCTTATTGTCTTAAAATTAGTTGGTCTTTTCAAGAATTTGCCTCCAAGTGAAGATATGAGCGATTGTAAATCTACCAGGCCAGAAGCTATTCTGTAACTTGTCGATTATAGTTTTGCAGAAATGCTCAAGACATTCACATATAGTATGTTTTATAGAATTTTATATGCGACATTTAGGAGAGATATGCCTCAACTATTATATGTGCAGGTGTTGCTGGAGATAGGATCGCCATATGGAGCTGATTGACCGTTTATTAGATATTTTTCCTTCCTCTCATGCTTGGTTCATGATATGATTCATGCGTTCTTTCAACATCTCTTTAATACATCTTTAATTATTCCTTGTACACCTGTACTCTAAAATTCCCCTATCTGTGTAGAGCTTTGAATTTCTTTTTGTGTGTATAGTTCACAATAATTGTTTTTGCTATGCCGCATTTACACTAGAGATAAGCAGGCAACTATTCAGTCATCAAACTGGAAGAATAAACATTCATTATTGTGAATTATCATTATTTCTAAATTTGTGTCAAAGTATTTCAAATCAAGTTCGCAGTATCATCTTTTTATAACGAAATGAAATCATTTATCAAATAAAAACATTTTTTGACATAACAATAACAATAACAATTCATCGCTGAGCAATTACTTAAGCTAACTGACCTCTTATGATGATCTTGAACCTATCAGAGAGTATAATTTTTTGGCTCTGGACCTTTGGTACCTCATATATAGGAAATTTGATATTTGAGAATGCCATCTAATTGGTCAGAAAAGGTGGTCAACTAGTCCTAGAAATTGGTCAGCCCTGGATAACTAGTAATTAACTTAAGGTTTCTCAAGGTCACGCGTGATTTTTGGCACCTTATAAATGGGAAATGGTAAAAGGTCAACTATTGTCAGTAATTGGTGAGCCATAGTTTTTTTCAATGAATTTTCAAAATTCGTCTCAAGGTCACAAAAAAACTTTTGGCACCTCATTTGGGTCATTCCAAAAAATTAAGTAGGTAGTAGGTAGTAGAAAGGGCCACTTCACGGTCATAAAAGGTCAGTTTTTTTCAGTAATTGACCAACCTTCAATATTTTTTTATGAATTTAAAAAAAAAATCGAGGTCATATCGACCTCGAAACTTGCAAAAATTGTATACCATCTGAAGGATCTGTAAATCTTTATCTAGACATCTAGATCTGTATAAAAGGTTAGCTAGTTTTAGTAGATAATTAGCCAGTGATTTATGTTTGTAAAATGAATTTCTAAATTTCGGTTCAAGGTCATTACGATTTTTGGGACCTCATTTATGGGAAATTTGGAAAAAAATGTAGGGCCCTAGGATCTAAGTATATACAAGGTCAGCTAGTTTCAGTAATTAGTGAGGCATAGATTTTTTTACGATTATTTAATGTTTTTTTTTCAAGGTCATGAACGTTTTTTGGAATAAGGGTAAGAATTCGTAATAAAAGAAAATATATGACTGACAAATTACAGAAACTAACTGACCTTTTATACAGATCAAGAGATCTTTCAGATATTAAATAATTTTTGTAAATTTCCTATAAATGAGGCAAGGGCGGACGCAGCGGGTTGGATTCTTAAATTAATTAGCTAAAGAAAAGAACTTTTATTTCTTAATAACTGTAATTTTCAAACTTTACTTACTTTACTTTTACTATGTATCCTTATTTTGTGACCTTTTATATAAATAGATTATTGTCATCTAGTTAGCTTTAAGTCAATTATTTATATATGATCAGTTATTGACCTAAAGTCCACAAAAGGACAATCATCTTTTTATTGGTTGGATTTTGGAAGAGATCACTCTTTATCCCTTACTTAGATTCCTTAGTTACAGCACTTGAATGTACATTTTCTGCAGAAAACCTTCCAGAAAATTCACTCGTTTCACTCTTGCGAATATGCTGAAATTGAATTTATACGATTTCAAAGAAAAATCAAAAAGTTTTACGCATTACAAAGTTTTAATGAGGAAGCTGAATTATGGTATAATCTTCGGAAAAATAAAACATTATCCACTGAAGATCTTCAAAAACTAGACTTATACAATGTTCTAAAGGAAGCAGACATTTTTTTCCCAAACACAAAACTTGCTCTTCATATTGCCTAGCTAGCATTACCTTGTACCACAAGCTCGATTGAAAGGACTTTTAGTACGTTTAGAAAAGTCAAAACTTGTCTTCGTTCAACCATGATCGAAGAACGTTTAAATGGTAATTGATTAAACACTATGGGTGATCTTGGTAGATAAATATAAATATGTGATTGAATATTAAAATTTTCAGGATTATGTATGTATGCTGGGTGTACACAAGAAAACAGTTATGGAAAATGGGAATGAAATTTTAAAAGAAGTGTTAGAAAGATTTTCTGAAGACCCACGCCATTTGGCTCTAACGTAGACGGATATAGAACCATGTGGAAAATTTCTTTTATTTTTAGCTTACAAAAGCTTACAAAATTCAAGGCAAATTACCGCATCAGTTACCGAGCAATAAGTGACTGAATTATATGAGTTTGGCATTACCGCTCACGTTTTGAGCAATCTAGTATACCAAAATTTTAATTGGTTACTCGTTCATTCGATCACTGAGAGTGGCACTCTCTCACTCGGTCACTGACGCGGTAATTTGGCCCTAGTATTCCGATACCACTGTTTTAGAGTTTAGAGTTTTATTTAGTTCATTGAGAATTTAGATTTTTTATGTCAAATATGGCAGAACTTTAAAGGAAATACCTAATTACTTTACCCAATACTTTTTATTTATTATTATTATTTATAGTTATTTAAAATAATGTACTCGACAAATAAGTTATTAGAAATGTATAGGTAAGTTTATGTTTTAAATAAAATAATGTTTCTATGTAATTAACAAAATAAAATTAAATAGAAAATATGGAGGTAAATAATCGTTTCTTAAAGAAGTTTGGCGACCTTGGGCGACCTTGAAAAATGTTAAATCTTGATTAGTAGTTACTTAAGGCTGACCAGTTTCTACATTCTAGGAATATAGTTGACTTTTTCTGAGTCAGAAATTCTGATCAATCAGATGGCATTTTCTTTTTTCAAATTTCCCACTTATGAGGTGCCAAAGTTCAAACGCCAAACTATTTCGCTGGTAGATTAGTAGCTCGACAGTCGGGAGAGTTGTTGGTAGTGTATTATATTTGTTCTTTTTCTTAAATCAGAAATTGTTGCACAGCATTGTACTCGTATTTCTTTTGCACTGGTTACCCACGATTTAACAACAAAAAAAAACATAAAATGATTTTGTTGTGCACAACATCGAAGACATTGAGCTCTCTAAAAAAAAAAAAAAAAAACAAAAAAAAAGTTGTCACGAAGGAAACATCGGTAAGTTCCTGATTTGATCATTGATGGATAAAACATTAAACATTGACGAAAGAAGAAAAATTCTTTTCATATTTTCTTCCTTGAACAGCCGGGTGAATTTTCTATTCTAACATCTTATTCGCTGTTTTTGTTTTCGAAATTTATGTCAGAGGTATTTCTTTTTTATGATAAGATCAAGATGTTGGATGGAGATACAAATATAAATTAAATGTCTACTTTTATTTGTTCCTTAAATACAGTTCGCATGCTGAGATGAGAAATTTAAATCACAGGATTTACAAGACTCACAAAATGTAATTATTTCTGCAATATTTTTGCCATTAGTCTTCATATAAATCATAATAATGTTTATGAAAAAACAAAATTTATTTATCAATGCATTCGGAAGTGCCATCAGCATTTTTTTTCAGTTATTATTGGGTGGTCAACCCTCTGGCTGCGTTAAACATAAATTTAAGTATGGTATTTATTCCATCATTGCAGTGTCTCACTGTGAACTGTCAAAAAGTATGTACATTTAAAAAAAACACATTGTCAAAGTGACACCAAATTACTGTTTTTATCTTGTACATGATGTTAACTACATATGAAATAAAGCAGTGAAAGTTTAACTTCACTAGATGAAACATTACATCTTTTTTTTTTGGGAATCGCTGGGGAATTACTAATGTACGAATGAGTATGGTTTTTTCTCTGGTGTTTTATTATAATCATATCAACCCTCAATGCTTGAATGATATCATATTCAAACTGAGTCAGTCGGAAAATTATCATATTATGATTTATGATGGCTGGGGACAACGTTTTAAATATTTCACTATTAAATCAGTCAGAAGTCTCACCGTAAGTTTATTTCTCCTTTAAGCATTTAGTGTGTAGGACCTTAAAGAAATACCTAAATGAAAATTATTATGTTTCGCAAGTTTTAATTTACAAATAATATGTTAAAAAAAATTTACTTGAAACTTAAATAACTTTTGAAACTTTTGAAAATAAATTGCTTAGGTCATTTGTAAGTGCTCCATGTGGTATAGTAAAAAAACAAAGATCTTACGAGTATTATGGTCTCGGTTCCTATGAAGGCGTGGCTCCAGGAATTCAGTTTGGGGGGAGGGGTCATGAAATTGAAATATCAACTAGAGCTGAAACCTCTTGAAAAATATAGTAAAGCTAGAATTTTCTGCACATCTTGTGCCTAGCAAAAATCCAGATTTATCATGACTTCAATCCAATCAAAGACTTGTTCAGAAAGAAGGTTAGAAATGTATTGAACTTCCACTTAGAAACCGTATTTATCAACGTTTTCTTCGCTGTTACCACCACATATGAAAACCATGGGTTCCTCACCCTGAGTGCATTTTAATTCGAAAAACTTAAAATTTTGGTTTTACTTGTATTTTTACTTTGTTTTTTTTTTATTTGAGTTGCTTATGACTTCGAGTTCTGTTTCCTTTAACATTCATAATCTTTTAGGCTATCGAAAAAAAGGAAAATGAGGGAAATAAAGTAACAATTACGTGCAAGGGGCTTTATTTCTGAATATATTTGTTTGTATAGCTCAGAAACTAGACCAAATTCGACACTTAAGGTACGAGCAGATGATTTGCGATGGTCGCAAATCTTTGCGAGCACAGACGTTACGTTTACGTTTACAAATCGTTTACGTTTGACAGTAATCGCAAATTTGCCCATGCACTTGTTCAGACGATTTACGACTTTGTCCCAAAGTTCGCAAATAAATTTGCAATCAAGGTGCTCGCAAATGATATGCACGCAAATAAGATCGCAAGTTTTGTAGCCTTTTTACGAGGTGTTCACACGATTTGCGGCAACATTTCTTGATATTACATTTTTACTCATTTGCAGATTTGCGAGCATGACATATATCTTTTCGCAAATTTGTTTATTTGTTGATTTTTGTCAGAGCTAGTCTCCAAATTTTTACATAAAGTTCTGAAATAAATAAAATTTGGAAATAAAAATGGGCCGCTACCGCTATTCAAGCTAGGAAATGATGACGGAGAAGAAAATAGCAAATCAATTAAGAAAACACTAGGGACCCTTCGTGTCGGTGAAAAAATTGGCTACGACTTTAAGAAACGCAAGACTTTTGCGCAAAATTATTGCTTGAACTGCGTACCAAAGGGCCAGAGCTTCATTTGGGTTTTATTCGTATATTGGCCGATCAATTTGACCACCTTCTTCATTTGGTGAAGCCACTCATCGAGAAACAAACTACGATTACGCGAAAGAGTATTCCAGCGTTGGATCGTTTGCTACTGACTCTACGCTACTTAGCCACTGGTTTTTTTTTTAATTATGCGCGCACTAAAAGGGTTGTGACTACCCTTAATATGATTGAACACAGTGCGAGCGTTAGGAAAAAAGGGAAGGATTTAAAAGGAGATACCGATGTACATTGGTTTTGAAATT
This sequence comes from Dasysyrphus albostriatus, assembly GCA_946251815.1. Classification (NCBI taxonomy): domain Eukaryota; kingdom Metazoa; phylum Arthropoda; class Insecta; order Diptera; family Syrphidae; genus Dasysyrphus; species Dasysyrphus albostriatus. Next base: position 189,098,660 of record OX276335.1, on the reverse strand, counting down.
CTGAATGTCAAAATGGGAGGGGAAAATAGAGCAGGGTAAGGCATTCCACATTCGTGTGGTTCGGGTAAAAAAAGAATCTCTGTACTTAACAATACGTCCGAAGTTGGGCTCAAGGGTAAACTGATGAGCATTCCTGGCAGTGCGAGTATTACGGTGAAATTGTTTAAGGGGAGGAATGCAACTGGCTATTTCGCTAGAACAATGTTTATAAAAATAGCGATAAAATAAGGCGAGGCATGAAACATTACGTCGATGTTCAAGAGATACGAATGTTTCCGTTAAAGTGCTATCACCTATCATTTTTAGAGCTCTTTTTTGAATACGATCCAAGAGGCTTAAATGGGTTGTGGGAGCACCAGCCCAAATGTGAGAATTGTATTCAAGCTTTGGGCGAATGAAGGCCTCGTAGATTACAGCCAGATCAGAAGGGGAAACAAATTTCTTGCATCTTCGAAGAAAACCTAAACATTTTGCAGCGTTTTTGGCGACGTTGAATATGTGATCATTCCACAGAAGGTGATCTGTGATGGACATACCCAGAACTGAAAGCTGTTCAGTTTCCTCGAGGCTAGTACCGCTCATTGATAGCGGCATAGGGGGAAGGTTTTGCTTTAATGACAACAGACAGCATTGAGTTTTTGAAGCATTAAATTCTACACGGTTTTTAGTTCCCCACTGCACAATGCTGTCAAGATCGGAATTTAATGAGCTTATCATACGCTGCCGTTCAAGTTCCACATCCGAAGTGCAGGGATGTGAATCTGGAAACGAAACTGGAAACTGGTGACAATTTTCGGTCACTACAATTTCTTTTCCGCATTCCAGCGAATACAATTTCGACAATAATTCCAGAAGTACTATGTAGATGCGATACATAATGTTCTGGTTGCGGATTATTTTAAAGTGAATACCCACGTCGTGTTCTTATAATATAATTTCTAATATGTCTTCTTCAAGTTTTTGTGAATAGATGCTGAAAAGAGCGAGTGGGAAGCCGTTGCACTACAGTTTAGCCAGTGATGGCAATTTCCGAACATCATTGACGCGGTGGACTGCAAACTTATCTAATGTTCGTTCCACGAAATGCCGACAATGCCTTCTACAATTACAAAGGTAATTCGTTTTTCTGTTTCTCACTATTTCGGCTCCAACTTTTTGTTCCAAAAAGTAACGCATAGTATTGTGCTTATATAGGAATCACAGATGCAGAGTACAAATTATTGGATGCAGATGGATTGGACGCACCGGTCGACATCGCTGCACTTTTGCACAAGCAATGAACACAAATAAGTTGTATTTACCGCCAACTAAATCTCTGCCTGAGTGAGATTCTCCCGTACCATTTGTTCTAGTTGCAGACGATGCATTTGCTATGCGACCAAATGTTATGAAACCGTATGCCCAACGAGGGCTGAATGTGGTACAGCGCGTTTTTAATTACAGACTGAGTCGTACACGTCAAATTATAAAAAATGTCTTTGGCATTATGTCAGCTCGTTTCCGTGTACTTCGCAAACCCATTCATTTGAATGCTGAAAGAACAAAAAAAAGTGACGCTGGCCTGTTGCGCTCTCCATAATTTTTCAATTACTACAAATAAACCCAAGTACTCTCCGAGTTCAGCGTTCGACCAATATGACGCCGATGGGAATATCGTGAACCCTGGTGAGTGGCGAGCAAACTTTCAGACCTCAACTAAATACCCGCTTGAGGCATCTCAATCACAAACCCTTTTAAATGAAGCAAAAGATATTCAAAAGGAATTCACCCACCACTTCACCAAAGTACTTTAAATTCACATACTACAAACTATTTCCTTAAGAAAACTTCAAAAATCATTGACTATTTTGCTAACAAAACGAAGCACATGATTTGAATCAATATTTGGTAAATATTCTTAAATCACTTTTAATATTTCACTGATATGTTGAATCGAGCATTGAAATAAAACCATATGAAAGCAAAGTAATGTCATTATTCGTATATCAGAATCAAATATTCACTGATTTTGTTTTTTATTCACGACTCAAAATTAATAAGTAAAATATTGAATGATGTTCTTATTCCGAATCGATACCTATAACATCCAGTGACTCATATGGGCCATTTCCTCGTGCTGGATGTTGCGACACCGCCACAGATGGGAAGAAATCGGGATCATCTGCAACATTAACAACTATTTCCTCTGTAATATCAAGTCTGTGTTCATCCACAAATTGAACTGGTGACTCTTGGGAACCTTCCAATTCAATTTCATCCAAGAAATTAAAAAGGGTTCCATTCAAGGAATTGCGTAAGCGATTTGCTTGGTGTTCCGGGAGGGCTCGCATTTGTGCCGTCAAATGCGAAGGTGGAATACTTGTCAGTTGTGTTTAAAGCTGTTACTGCTGCGTTTAAATTTTCTAAGCGTGCATTAGTCGCAGAAGATGGTGGTGACGGCGGCGGCGCCATCTCGCATTGGCATTTACGTCGCTTGCTAACTCCAACCTCCGATGTTAGTATTAACGGTGACAAAGAAAGTCGTTCAAGATATCATCGTCGTTTGTAACAGAGGCATGAAATAAACAATTTCTTTATAAAAAAAATAAACAATGAGAATTGGTACAAAATTACCAGATCCATTGTGGACGTCAATGGTGTTTAATTATGCACATCGGTTGCCTCCAAAAACATCATCTATTTAAAATACTGCCATAAAACCGAGGACGATTCTGCACCTTGGCCAGACTTCTTTGTGCGAAGCTTTGAGAAGTTTGCTTTGAAAGTTATGCGGAGAGCACCCCACTTTGACTTAGCTTCTGTTGGCTCTATTTGTACTCCCAGTTTATCCACAACCTCGCACCAGCCATCATTTTTAGGTAATTTATATTCGGCTGAGCTGGCATCGCACAGCCCGGGGCGCTTTTCCACAACTGCAATCAATGAACGTATTTCTTCTTTATTCCAATTATATTTAACTTGCCGTTTCCCTGCTTCCGATTTTTTAGTTCGGGGTGGTTTTGTTGCTGGGGACATTAAAAATTCACCCATCGTCCAAAACTAAATTCCACAGTAAAAGTGGAAAATAACAAATTTTAATAATTTTAATTTTAATAACAAAAACCCTGCCAATAACTTCAAAGTTCAAATTTACTGCACACATAAATCATTTTCGTGTGTTCGCAAATAGTTGAGACGATCGGAAATGCTACCAAATGTTCTCAAATTGTCACAAATTATTTTTTTGAGTGTTCACACGGTTTGCGAAAAAGCGATCTGGGTCTTGCAAATCATCCGCAAATGATTTGCGAGCATTAACAGACTATCCCAAAGATGTGCTCAGACGATTTGCGACAAGGGACCGCAAATTGTGACGCAAAAATGACGTCACACTCGCAAATATTTGCGACTTTTGAAAATCGTCTGCTCGTAGCTTTTGACTCTTTAACCTCTTTGTTGAAAATTATATTTCCTTTAAAGGATTTAAAAAATTTTATAAAATAATTTAAGCAGGAAATATAAACTGAAACCAACCAAAAAAATGGAATAATGATTTTTTTAAAAATAAATTGCTTATAACTTTTTTTGGAGCAAGAATGAGCTCAAAACATGCTGGGACAAATTATAAAGAAGAGGCTCAAGGTTAATATGACATAGTAAAAAAGCTCATTTTTATTCAAAATTGAAAGATATATACCCATTCAAACTTAACTTAAGAATTTTTCACAGAATTGGTCCTACATGACAAATTTCACATTCGTAAAAATATTAAACTCAAGTACTTGATGAAACAATATGATTGTTGAGAGTATTTAAAAAGTAAGGAAGTCCAAAATTCAGATGATGACTGTGGTAAAGCTTATCTAAGAAGGTGTTCAGATTGGAGTTAGTCCGTATCTGTCTTATGAAGGGGATGGCCAAGTCAGGCAATATTTTGAACTTTTTAGAATTTCTTCTATAAGTTTTCTTTTGTGACAACTGTTTTCTTAATGATTGCAATTATTTCATTTGGATGCATTTTTAACGCCATGCGCCCATCTGCGAAGAACAAAACTTTCCAACTTGGTGCGGTGAACAGAAAACTTCTTTTAAATTGCAGAATAAGCAGGAACTTTCACCGGAAAGATACCTCCAACACGTTCAGCGTTGCCATAATAAAATTATTCAGGAGTGAAAACTTTAAATTATGTTAAATGCCTTTTTAGCATTATCTGTCTTTGATTAGCATTTTATAATGCTGGATTTTATTTTTAAAAATATTTAATTATATATTCTAGAAATTTAGAGCTTTATTGGTAACTTATTTATATTTTGGGCTTATGAAATTCAAATTTGATAATATCACGACTGATTTTTGAGTCAGTTTATGTGCGTTTTAAGTAAGTATTGTGATATTAGTTGAACTATGAAATAAATTTACTGACGCAATGAAAAATTTGTTGTTTAACAAACAGCTTCATTTGATTTACGTAATGAAACTGTGTCAATGAACTCCATCATCTCGTCATCATCCTTTGAATTCAAATTTGCGTAGGAATTTGGTTCTGTGCAAGCAAACATAATATTTCAAATACCAAAAATTAAAATACTTGAACCAATTTTTTGAGTTAAAAGAATAATATATTTCTGAAAAAAAAATAAAAAACATTTACATAACCGAATCAAAAGCTCCTTTTTTAATCATTCATACAAATATTTTGAAATCTAGCATTCCGTTTTTTGGGCTCTCATACGATTTAGAATTATGAAATTTGAAATCTAACATCATGCAATTTTAGGTTATGGCAACACTGAACACGTTACTTAACTTCGCTAAAATAAATTTATAGATAAGTTTCTACTTAATTGCAATCGGGAAGTGGATGTTGTTGTAGTGTAGTAAGAATCTCACACACCTATGAGCACGAGTTTTTCGGTCCTCATAGTAGTCCAGTCAACCGTCAAATCCTTTTTAGTAGAACATTTTGCCATCTACAGACTGAGCATACATTTATTTTGAACACCTTTATCATTTATGAATAAAAAACTGAAACCCGTTATTTTTGGGTTTTGACCAAATTCTTTATAATTATATCTTTTTAACGGTAAATGTTAAGACTAAATTTACCATTTTTACGTAAGGGGTTAAAAAACTACAAATATTTCTAGAAAAATTTTGCGACAACGTTTACCGTTAAGGAGCTTTTCCCGAAAAACCAATATATTTGTCAAATTACAATTATTGAAATAGCTATATTTCCTTAACGATTGATCTAACGAAAAAAAGTGTCTCATTTTTTTTAATAATGAAAACATGCAAATAACAACAATTAGTATAGGTATAAAAAAATAAAGATTTTAAGATATCTGCTAAATACTGTCCTCCGAGGCGCTCTCCATTTGAAGAAGACTATGAAGAACTTCTAAATTTGTTAGGACATAACTTCCTTGTTGGTGTCGACTTCAATGCAAAACACAACCAATGGGGATCTAGGCTCATAAAAATGAAAGGTAAACGGCTATATCAAGCAGGCCGTAACAACAAGTATGCGAATTTTCTTCTTCGGGCTCGCCAACATATTGGCCCTCTGATATTATAAAAAATACCAAACCTTATAGACTTTTTCGTAGTTAAAGGTATTAAACGTAATCATATAAGTATCGAAGGTAATTACGATTTACCAATAATATTATCACTGAGCAAAGCAGAAATAATAGAAAAAAGTAATCCTGAGTTCGTGAATAAAAGAACAAACTGGAACAAATTCAGAGATAAACTTGATAGTTTTATAAACCTAATTCAATATGTAAACAATTGAACAGATTGATCATGAAGTAGAACAATTTATTGCTGATGTGCAGCAGGCTGCAGAAGAAAGTACTCCAACGATTTCGAACTCAAGAGAAAAAGAAATAAAATATCCTGTCGAAATAACGGAGCTGATCTTGGAAGCAAGAAGAGCTCGAAGAAAATGGCAAGCTACGAGATTTCCAGGTGATAAGGCAGTTTTTAACCGTCTTAACAATGAACTAAAGAAAAGAATCTGTGAATTTAAAAGTGACTCACTTAGTAGATTCCTGAATAGTCTGACGGTGGATGCTTCTACGGAATACTCCTTATGAAAAGCAGCTAAGCGCCAAAAAAGACCACAGGCACAAAACCCGTCAGTAAAATCTCAAGATGGTAAATGGATCGGAAACGCAAAACAAAAGGCTGATCTCTTCGCTGAACATCTCGTGAATGTTTTTAAGCCATTTCCAGCAAGCACAGCTACAGATCCCTTACAGTTTGTTGATAGAAACGACGAATGTGAAATTCCTTTTGTCACGCTCAAAGAAGTAAGAAGTATGTGTCAACATAAGTTGTCTAACAAAAAATCACAAGGGCACGATCTAATAACTGCTCAGGTTTTGAAAGAAATGCCTTCAAAAGCCTTCAAAAAACTCCAATTTATAATAAATGCATGCCTTAAACTAAGATATGTGCCACATCATTGGAAAACTGCAACAGAAGTAACATCTTATAGACCTATATCACTTATACCAATCATGGCAAAAGTTTTCGAAAATTGCTTCTGAAAAGACTAAGCAAAACAATAGAAGAAAGAAAACTAGTTCTGAGCCATCAGTTTGGATTTAGAAATAATCATTCCCCGATGGACCAAGTGCTTCAGATAACGGATGTTGTGGAAAAGGCACTTAAAGAAAAACAAGTATGCTCGGCTATAATCTTAGATGTTGCTCAAGACTTTAACAAGGTTTGGTAGTTGGGGCTTGAGTACAAACTGCATAGGGATCTTCCCAGGCAGTACTATGAAATACTGAAATCAGACCAAAATTACTCGGAACTAAAGAAAATTGAAGCCGGTGTACCACAAGGAAGTGTCCTAGGACAAACCCTGTATCTGTTATATACAAGGTACAAGTATATTCCAGTGGACACCAAGGCTATCACGCAACCATTGCTGATGTTACTGCCAGATAAATCGGTTACGGAGGCTACATAAAAACTGAAAAATGCTGTATCTTACAATGAGCAACTGCAAAGTCATACCAACTCCGAAATGAAGACCGTCTTAACTGCACAAGACAAAGTGCGGAGATAAGAAAGAACCAAGCCTCATGAGCTGATGGTCTAAAGCTATGGGAAAGTGTTATTATAACTTTAAACTTCTCACAATATGATTTATAAATTAAGAAAGAAAAATCATTTGTCTATCTTTCATAGATTGGTCCTGATTCAGCGGTGGCTTTAGAGCGGTAAGAGTCCTACGCTACTCAGTACCGATGTTTACTGAATGTCTTTTGAAGATTTTCTTCGGATAAAAAAAATTATATTTTTTTTACTTTTTCCATTAATCTTGGTAATAGTGATCAAAAAAAATTGGTTATGTGAAATAATAAATAGCATTGTTTTTCTAACTTTTGGAATTTTTACTCCCCGCATCTTTCTTAACCTTGGATACTCCTAACGAATATATAATTTATACATTTTTGTAGGAAATCCAATATTCTTGGATTTTGTGTGTACATTTTTCAGCTTATATGCTTAATTGTCTAATTATTCACGAAAAGTTGACCTTTAACCCCCTCTTCTGTCTAAAGCTCGCGGTCCTGCGGGCTTTTAGTATGTTGTTATACGCGGTCATCCCTACCACATCAAATAATAATCCAAAGAGCATGAGCCTTTTGAATCTTAGTTAACTAGACTATATTAAGGGAGTAAGAAATCGTTATATTTGTAGATGGGTCCTAACTAAAGGGTGATTTTTTAGCTGGTTTGGTTTTGGCAACACTGGTTTTGACAGCTGACGTGTGTTTAGTACCTTGTGTCACTATCAAACAGCTTCAGTTTGGTTTGCAATTTAACCATGAATCGTCTTACAAATGAACAACGCTTGCAAATTATTGAATTTTACTATCAAAATTCGTGCTCGGTTCGAAATGTTCAAAATGTTGGAAATTGTGTTCAGCGATGAGGCTCATTTTTGGTTGAATGGGTACGTAAATAAGCATAATTGCCGCATTTGGAGTGAAGATCAGCCAGAATGATTGCAACAGCTACCAATGCATCCCGAAAAAGCCACTGTTTGGTGCGGTTTATGGGCCGGCGGCATTATTGGGCCATATTTCTTCAAAGATGATGCGAATCGCAGCGTTACTGTCAATGGTGAACGCTACCGAGCGATGATAACAAACTTTTTTTTGCCCGAAATGGAAGTTCTTGACTTGCATGATATGTGGTTTCAACAAGACGGTGCCACATGCCACACAGCACGCGAAACAATGGCGCAATTGCGAGGCGAGTTTGGTGAACAGTTAATTTCACGTTTCGGGCCGGTCAATTGGCCGCCTAGATCGTGCGATTTGACACCATTAGATTATTTTTTGTGGGAGTATGTCAAGGCTAATGTCTATAGGGACAAGCCCGCTTTGATTGACGCACTGGAAGCCAACATCCATGCATTCATTCGTGAGATACCGGCCGATATGTGTGAAAGAGTATGCCAAAATTGGACTCAGCGGATGGGCTACCTGAGACGCAGCCGCGGTCAACATTTGCATGAAATTATCTTTGAACATTAAATTGCAAGATTCAAACTATCGATTCAAATAAATATTTCATTCATTTTTTGAATTTTTGTGTTTTTTTTTTTTTTTTTTAATTCTAAACCTCTTAAAAAATCACCCGTTATAAGCAAGGCCTTACTTGATATGGACATCTCTAAAAGGTGTTAAAAAACCACTAATACCTGCATACAAGCTTCACCCCAGGATCAAAAGTTATTTCAGATTGGGTAAAACAGACAAATTTAAGTCAAAATTATTTTCTTCAAAGAAAATTCGTTTTGCAGGATGCAGGATTTGCAACGTGCGACCCAATCGTGCAATTCATTTTATAATCCTTTGTTTTTATTTTAAAGGCTCTTACACTCAAAGCTAAATACTTAATATACACTTCATTTAGCAGTGAGTAAACATTAAAACCTTTATCTGTATAAAGAGACAAAATGTCGGAAACAATTTCACTTTCTGAAACATTCAAGCGGATAAGCGAAAAACCACACCAAGTCAGACTCAGAGTAAAGTGCAGAACTGTGCACTGCACCACACCAGTTTATGTAGCATCAGCAGTTAGAAGCCCTGCAGCAGAAAAAAGCTTAACCGCAGACTAACAAGACACGAGTGAGCCAAATCCGATTTCCATATAAAAATAAATATAAATGGAAGGCAAAAGAAGAAAGCTGTAGCCCTCTCTCATACAGACTACCCATTTTATGCCCGAAAAGGGTGGCATGATGGGATGGTGAATCCGAGGATGATAAATTTTAGTGCGGGTTCTCCTGTCAGCCACAAAATAAGCACTGCAACCGGACACATTGTGGCATTCAGATGGTTGCACCTCATTTCTTCTTTTCAAGTTCCACGTTCCTTCTTTGATCCTCCTGGCTTGCTCCTGTGCCAGAAATCTACACAAAACAATAAAATATTTATCTACGTGCAGGTAACGTAGATCCTTCGAATGGACTTGTATTGTACATGTGCTCTTTTGCACGAGTTGAACTTAAAATCAACCACTCCCTCCATCCTATAATATTTTAAGGATCCATATCAAGGACCCGGAACTTAAATACCTGTGAGTACGTAGATGTAGCAACAATTACAAAAGACATAAAGTATCTCTTGGTCTTCGAATATCTTTTCTGGTTTTAATTTATCGTTTGGGATTATGCCTTCTTCCCTCCAAACAAATTTATCAGGAAATATTTATGTCGTTGCAAAATTAGCATATATACATAAAGAAACAAAAAAAAACAGTTTCGCATCCGTATTATCCTCAGCCGCCGCACATGGCATTGCTGAAAAAATGACAAAAACAAAAATCTCTTAAAAAAAGACAACGAAAAATCCTAGCCAGTTGAGAAGGAGTCCTTATGAATATGTGATCAGAGGAGAATGTTATTTTTTTTGCCTGGGTCGAAAATTGAATAATATTGAAATGATTTGCAGCTTTGAAGCCAAAATTTATTGAATTATGTCTCTTTTGTGAACAAAATAAAAAAACAGACTGTTGTTGTTGTATTTTTTTTTTTACGAGTAGAATCCTACTTTGAATTTTAACTGTTAGTGTTAACGCGAGGAGTAATAACGATGCTAAGTGAGGATCTGGAATAAAATATCGCGTGTTTATGAAAAAATATTTCAAATAAATGGCATATTTGTAGTTATTGACTTTATACAGGGTGTTTTGCATAAGATGCGTCAAAACGGCAGGGCGGGCAGGTTAGGTCGAAAGAAAAAAAAAACTCCAGTAGAACGGAGAGACAGTTTCAAAAAAATTATATAAAATAGAAAAACAAGTATTAAAACAAGTATTAGAATCAGAAATATCAGTTTTCCTTTATTAAAACTTACATTCAAAAGTTGTAATATTAAAAACATTATTGGATTTTGTAGTTTAAGTCTGCATTTCCTTCTTCCTACCACTTTCCTTACAGCCCAGTCAAATTATGAATTAACGCATTTTTCGATGGACAAAATTTTTTTTAAGAAATGCCATGTCTTCTTGAAAAAAGATTGATTTCGTTGATTTGAAAAAAAAGATTGATTTCGTTTTCATCTAACAACTCTTTGATATTTTATATTACAATAAAATGTCTAACATAAACCTTATAGAGAATAAAAATATCTACAAAATTGGCTATTTACGACTTCTGTAAGTTGTATCGTCTTTGAGTTATAGTGGGTCAAAGTTTCATCTGTGAAGTTTGCACAACAATTTTAAGCTAGACCAATGGGACCACGGCATGAATTTGCAATTTTTGTGCTTTTTTAATGCATTTCTATTTCGGATTTTGAAGCTCACCAAATAGTAGGTGTAACACACTGCACTGCTAACTCCACTGCGAAGTTAGCAGTGCATGTCCTTTTTTCAGAAACCAGGCAAGCTATGAATTTGATATAAGGCCCTGAATTTTTAGTTTAATTTGAATTTCAAGAAAAGGATAACCAAAAATTTTGAAGTCCTTACATATAAAAAAAATATATACTACACTGTTAACTTCACTGTGAACTAAGCAGAACATTCCTTTTCTCAATAATGGAGCTTACTAGAAAACTGCAGTTAGGCTCTAAATTTGCAGTTTAATTTGCATTTCAAGAAAATTAAGGTCCAAATTTTGAAGTCCTTATTTAAAAAAAAAAATCGAATAAATTATTTTTGCATTGTTAACTTCACTGTTAAGTTAGCAGAACAGTGCTTTTCTCAGTAACGGAGCTAGATAGAAATTGACAATGAGGCTCCAAACTTTTGAAGTCTAAATTTGACAAAAAAATCTAAAAATCAATTTTGTAAGGCTAATAGTGCAAAATTAATTTTTCGATTTCGAAGTCTATTTATTAATAATAATACCAATTAAGTTTTGAACTATGGCTCAGTTTTATTCCTCGTTATACCTTTCAAACAACTTATAAAATTGTCGGCATTACATTGGCTGAAGTAAAGAGTGAAAATAGATTACTCCGTTTTTAAAAACAAGAAACGATGGTGTCTTAGTTGACCTATGACGATCTGTGTCAAGAATGCACCTCAACAGACCATATTTGCTTAATTCATTTTGTTTTTGTGGACAGTATTTTAACTAACTGTTTTTTCGTACAACAATTCAGTAAAAAATTCTAAAATAACTCAACTTATTTTTTAGAGTAGTGTGGAACTCTTACTGCACTAAAACCACCGGTGAATCAGGACCAATCAATGAAAGATCGACAAATGATTTTTCTTTCTTAATTTATAAATCACATTGTGGGAAGTATAAGTTGTAACACTTTCCGATAGCTTTTAGACCATCAGCTCATGAGGCTTGGTTCTTCTTAATCTCCGAACATTGTCTCGTACATTTAAGACGGTCTCCATTTCGGAGTTGGTATGACTTTGCAGTCGCTGATTGTGTGATGCAGGGTGTTTTTTAAACACTTTTGTAACCATTTCAATTTGAAGGTCCCGATTTGGATCGCCATTTTGTATATACCAAGGGACATTTATTTTTCCACGAAGGACCTTGCTTTGGAATTTTTGGATGGGTTCAGCATTTGTGTTCTTTGTACAACCTCATAGGCCCCATAGTTGTATGCCATATGTCCAAACGGGTTTCAGCACTTGCTTATATAATATTAGTTTGTTCTGGATAGATAGGTCAGAGTTCTTTCCTAGTACCCATTACATTTTTCTGTACTTCAAGCTTAGTTCGTCTCTTTTCTTTTTGATGTGCTCGTTCCGTTTAAGCTTTGCATCCAAAGTCATTCCAAGGTATTTGGCAGTATTGGAATGAGGTACTGCTGTACTGTTTATAAGAATTGGAACATTGTTTATTTTTTTGTTTGTAAAGTTTATATGTGTCGATTTTGTTTCATTTAGTTTGATTAGCAATTTTTGCGTCCAATCACTAACTTTATCGACTGCATTTTGCAGTTTTTGTATAGCCTTCGTAACGGATTTATCTGGCACCAATATCGCAGTATCATCAGCAAAGGTGGCCATGATAGCGTTGATGTCCACTGGAATATCCCTTGTATATAACAGATACAGGGTTGGTCCTAGGACACTTCCTTGTGGTACACCGGCTTCAATTTTCTTTAGTTCCGAGTAATTTTGGTCGTACCGTACTCTAAAGAGTCGGTTCGTAACGTAGGATTTCAGTATTTCGTAGTACTGCCTGGGAAGATCCCTTTGCAGTTTGTACTCAAGTCCCAAGTGCCAAACCTTGTCAAAGGCTTGACAGCATCTAAGAATATAGCCGAGCATACTTGTTTTTCTTCAAGTGCCTTTTCCACAACATCCGTAATCCGATGCACTTGGTCTATCGTGGAATGTTTATTTCTAAATCCAAACTGATGGCTCGGAATTATTCTTCTTTCTTCTATTATTTTGCTTAGTCTTTTCAGAAGCAGTTTTTCGAAAACTTTTGCCATGATTGGTATAAGCGATATAGGTCTGTAAGATGTTACTTCTGTTGGTGGCTTACCTTGTTTAGGTATAACAATGACTTCTGCAATTTTCCAATGATGTGGCATATATCTCAGTTTAAGGCATGCATTTATTATAAATTGGAGTTTTTTGAAGGCTATAGAAGACATTTCTTTCAAAACCTGACCAGTTATTAGATTGTACCCTGGTGATTTTTTGTTAGACAACTTATGTTGACACATACTTCTTACTTCTTTGAGCGTGACAAGAAGAATTTCACACTCGTCGTTTCTATCAACAAACTGTAAGGGATCTGTAGCAGTTCTTGCTGGAAATGGCTTGAAAACATACGCGAGATGTTCAGCGCAGAGATCAGCCTCTTGTTTTGGGTTTACGATCCATTTACCATCTTGAGTTTTTATTGGCGGGTTTTGTGCCTGTGGTCTTTTTTGGCGCTTAGCTGCTTTCCATAAGGAGTATTCCGTAGAATCATCTGCTGTCAGACTATTCAGAAATCTTCTAAGTGAATCACTTTTAAATTTACAGATTCTTTTCTTTAGTTCATTGTTAAGACGGTAAAAAACTGCCTTATCACCTGCAATTCTCGTTGCAGGTTGCCATTTTCTTCGAGCTCTTTTTTTCTCCAAGATCAACTCCTTTATCTTGACAGGATATTTTATTTCTTTTTCTCTTGAGTTCAACATTGTTAGAGTACTTTCTTCTGCAGCCTGTTGCACATCAGCAATAAATTGTTCTACTTCATGATCAATCTGTTCAATTGGTTGCAACTTATTTTTTGATTCTGAAAAAAGTTTGTACTGCTTGCTCCAGATATTGATATGCACTCATTCAATTATTCTGTGGAGTGAGTAGAATTTACCTTGTCTCCAAAACAGATGAATTAGATACGTAATCAAAAAATTTAAAAAAAAATTATCAAAATTGCTAACCTCGTGTCAAACCAAAATCTTGAAGAAAAATATTTATATTTCAAAAACGAAATCACGAAAATTAAGGATCCCAATTTCATAATACAGAATTGAATAATCTCGCTTTAAAGTTTAAACAAACTCACATTTACATTTCACAAAACAAAATAACTTGGACTCTAATCAAATCAATAGCCCTTAGTGAGCAAATTGCTTGGCTGTTTTTATTTTTTCCCGGTTTTACATTCATTACGCAACGTGGAAAAACGCAAAAATAATTATGCAAAAATTAATTTTTTTGTTGAGTTTTTCACTAATGTATGCAATAGTTTGCAATTGAGGAAGCAATAATTTAAATGTCTCTATGTAAGAGACATATGGTGACCTATAAAGGTCACCATAACTACAAAGCATAATCTATGTAAGACACTTAGCATCCCAGTTCTCAAGATGTTGATGATTGAGGCCCTTGTCCACCCCAAACTAGGGCCAGAAAAGTCTCGGCATCGTTTGGTTTCGGTATCGGAACCAGCTCCAAAGCATCCGAAACGATACCGCGGCCAAAACGTACTTTTGGGACCGAAATTTACTTTCAGTAGTATCGTTTGGTATCGGCAGAAAAATAGATTTTTAAATATAATAATATTAATTTATTACAAATACAAAAATTCTGGGTTCAAAGGTTTAAGCAATTATTTAAACTAGTACGTCCAGCCCTCGAAACTCCGAAACTCGAGAGCTAATAACAGTATGTTGTCAATGAAGCTGTATTTAGCGTAGAAAAAAAACTGATAGGCCATTTACATTGAGAATTGAATGTGAATTGAATCAGAATTAAGATCCATGTAGACCTGTAGCTTTAAAATAGAATGTATATACCTAGATTGTAGGAGTGAAGAATCGAGATTTCAGATGCTAGTTGTTGTGCGTGCGTAATTGTGTATTTTGTATGTTGTATCTTTTGCTTATTTTGGTTGTTTGTTATTTGTGGTCGAAATAAATTTTTAATAATAACGTCGCACCCACACAATGAAAGCAAAACTTTCACTTCAATTCCATTTGAATTCAATCTTTTGATCATGATTGAATCGAAATTTCTATCTGGATTGAATCTGATCCTTCGATCTACTCATGAAAGCGTGGTATGAGCTACTTATTATTATTTTATGTAGCACTGAACGCTGCCATCAGACATTTCAGTAATATTTCCAGTCATTGCTGGAAAATTGGTTGATGGGTGGATAAAATCGAAACGTTATAATAAGGTTGCTACAAATAAAACCAATAATTGCTCGGTCTAGCTCTCGCTCTTGCTTGCACTTACTAAGCAATTCTATTTTAGTATTTTTTTTAGTTTTGTGGTGCAGTTATTTAATTAATATTTGCATTCTGCACTTCTGTGCAAAAAACCCTTCCAACGATATATATTTTATATGCCTTCGGCTTTTGTTGACCGCGTAAATTGTATTACAAAATTCTGCCGTTTTATTATATGATTATAACCAACTACTTCCACGCCCATTATCTTTCTCTTTGTTTCTCAAAACAATCATTTGGATGAAATTTTCATTTCCTTTTATTTGTTCCTCTGAGTTGAAACCAATCATTTGGATGACATTTTAAGACATGATTCTTTTCTGAAATCCATCAACTGCCTCATATTTTTTTTATAACTATGTTCCTCACAAACGGCTTCAATGGTTCTGTAACAGCATTGTTTTCCTCCTATTATATTTTGACGTAGAATTTATGCTCGTTAAGCTCGCCGGTGTTGTCAGGGTTGTCCTGAAGAAAACACGAAATTTCAGAGGAATACGTCTTAGAACGCTACAAAAGTTTTTTTTAAATAAAACAAAAACGGTTTTGGATATCAATGAAATTCTTTATTCCTGTAAAAGTACGTTCGATGCCATTATGTATGGAACTCGATTTCTTTTGCATGGCCACTACGGGCACGCTTGCAGAAGTCCAGACGCTGAACCCAATTTTTGACAGTTTTCAAGCATAAATCGGCCGATACTGCTGCAATTTCACGTTCGATATTCGTACGAAGTTCATCAATCGTCGCTGGCTTGTTGGCATAGACCATAGACTTGACGTAGCCCTACAGGAAATAGTCTAACGGCGTCAAATCGCACGAGCGACTGGACCATTTCGTGAGATAACACGTTCTCCAAACTTGGTTTCCAATAAATTGATTGTGACATTCGCTGTGTGGCTTGTGGCGCCGTCCTGTTGAAACCACATGTCCTCCAAGTCCATATCATCCAATTGGGGCCAAAAATATTCGGTTATCATTGAACGGTAGCGATCTCCATTCACAGTAACGTGCCGGTCTTGATCATCACGGAAGAAGTACGGCCCAATGCCGCCGCCGGCCCATAAACCACACCAAAGCGTAATTTTTTCGAGATGCAAGTATGACAATTATGACGACCATAAATTGGACGTAGCGCTCTTAACGTTGAGGCCACTGCCTCCGAATTTCGGTAGTACATTTTCATAATTTCGACTCGTTATTGGCTCGTTTATCTTTCCATCATGAAATGGCAAACCTTACTGAAGAGAAATGTCAAAAGAACGGGAAGAAATATGGCGTCGTTTGCTGTCCCTGTCGCTCTACTTTTGTAGCGTCCCTGTTAAAATTAAAATAACGACTTAAATGCTTATTTTTATATTATTATATTTCAACAATCTCATATTTATATTTCGCAAAACAAAAAGTCTTGCAAATATCAAACTAGTAGCCCTTAGCGAGCAAATTAGGGGGCTCTTTTTACTTTTTCCCTGCCTTAAATTCGTATCGAAATATGGAAAAGACACAAAAAATGATGCAGAAATGCATTTTTTTTTCTGCTGAATTTTTCACTTATAGCTCGTGAAATATCAATTGCGAACAATAAATTTCATTAAATCAAAATTGAAAACAAATCTATGTATATGAAGTTAGCAGGACACTTTTGGAAATTTTGATGATAAGGTATCCAATCATTAGTTACTACTGAATTGCGAATTAATTACGCAAAAAAGAATTAATTGCTTTTATGCTTTGCGAGAAAATAGGTGTCCTGCTAACTTTATATGAACTTAGCAGGAAAACTTTCTCAAAAATACAGATAAACGAAAAAACTAAAAGCTTGTTTTTGAGAACTAATTAATTGCGAACTAGTTACGCCAAAAAAACATTTTTTACTTTTTTATTTTCGAAAAAATAAGTGTCCTGCTAACTTCATACAAACTTATCAGGACAACTTTCTTGAACTTCTGCATGTGCAGAACACATTAATTCTAGATAAGATGAACTTTTTCTTTTATTTTTCTGATTTGATTAATTTTTAAGGGTAGGGTACAATTTACCTACTAGGGCCCGAAAAAGCTAAAACTGGTCCTGCTTACGATGATTGGAATGACGAAGAAGTGGGTCGCGCAATTCTGTCTAGCTATCTGTTCAGCTGCAGCCTAAACGGGTGCGTCGATTTTCTTAAAACTCAACAAATTGAGCAGTACCTGCCATAATTTATTTTGTTTTAGCAATTTAACAAAATCTTATTTTTCTGAAAAATAGGTCCAAAAGCTACCAATTTCCAAAAAAAAATGTTATGAATGGTTTCTCCCAAAGAACTATTATTTTTGATTTTTGATTTGCTTATTAACGGTATGCAATTTAGGAAGCAATATCCAATCTCGAGCAATTTCAGTGTCTCTGTATAAGACAATTGTCATCCAGGTCCTCATGTAGTTGTTGGTTTGCCCTCCCCGAACTGTAGCTAAGCTAGAGCCAGGAAGGTCTTGGCATCGTTTTGTTTCGGCATCGGAACCCGAAACGATACCGATACGATACCAGCTCTAAAGCATCCGAAACGATACAGGGACGATACCGAGGCCAGACCGTACTTTAAGGACCGACATTTTCAGATACTTTCGGTAGTATCGTTTAGCATCGGCAGAAAAAATAGATTTTTGAATATAATAATATTAATTTATTACAAATAAAAAAATTCTAGTAGTTGTTTTCGCGGAAATTGCTCTAACGGTTTGAATGACATTTTTACAGTTTTTTCTCCATACAAAGGAGAAGGTTTAAGCAATTATTTAAATAAGAACCACCCACTTCCACGCCCATTTTTCTTTCGCTTTGTTTCTCTGAAACCAATCATTTGGATGTCATTTTCAGACATGGTTGTTTTTAGCTAGAGGAAGTGACTTTAGTGAAATCCACCAACTACCTCTTATAATTTTTCTTATTACTTGGTTTCTTGCAAATGGCTCTAATGATTTTGTAACAGCAATGTTATTATATTTTGAATTTACAGAATTTACAGAATTAACATACTTTTCGGATAACTAATCGGAACTTTACTAAGACATTGTGAAACAAGCCCTTTTATGTTTTTAAAAACAATACAAAAACTTTAGTTAAAAAGATTGTGGAAACGATACTTACAAAAGTATCGTTTGGTTTGGTATCGTGGGCAGCCCTAACTACGGCCCCACTTTAAGTAAGTAAATATGCCTGATTTAAATAATTTGATTCCCATATACAAATATACAAATATTACAGGAAACCATTAAGCTAAATCTTTTCTATTCTCGAAAACAGCCCGTACGATTTTGATCAAACCTTTTCACTATGGTAGAATTAGTGCGTTCTACTGCAAATACATATTGAAAAAAATACCTTCTATAGAACAGTTTTTTGAATTTTAAATTTTCTCAGTATCAACTGAGTGGATTTTGATACGTTTTTTAATGTAAATTTTAAATATGTAAGTTGATAAAAATTGCATATCAAAATCAAAAAAAATATATTTAGTTGATTTTCAAAAAACAATTATTTGATATTTTTAAACATAGTTCTAAATTTTTGCGATGCGTCATTTAAAAAAAAAAGGATCACCCTTGTTTCCACTAGGACCCTTGGTAGGTAAAGCAAATAGAAATCTATTGCCCAACAGTAACTTACTTATTTATTTTTTAAATTTATGTTTGTGCTCCTAGGTCGATTACTCATAAATCTGCAGCTCAATATTTTTGTAATACTGTGCTTCGAAGCATCATAACAATTATGCTACGCTGCTGGTAGATCAAAATAAATTGTTTTATCTTTTTTTCTGTAGCATCTTTGGTCAAACAGAAATTGTCACCGATGTCACAGCAGAAAAAAAATGACTCGCGTCCAAAACCTCTCAAAAAAACTTTTTTGAATAATCCAAACAAATGTTTCAAAATTAATCTTTAAATATATTTTGATTTATGTTTCCGAATGTGGGTGCCCGCTGTTGCCTACGAACAAAAATAAAGTGTATGCCTACCATAATATGTTTATTTATTTTCAAATTTCAAAATATTTTTTTTTTAAATTTTGTTTCCATTTTTTTTTTAATTTATTTAAATGAACAATTCTACAATAAGAACCCAAAAATATTTTCATTATGGCATAAGAAAATATTAATAATTTTTAGAAATTAATATGTTTACGTTAAGGGTCATCCAATAAGTGAATTCAAACTTCGCACCCATAACATTCAACTGTCATTGTGGTGACCTTTGAATTTTGATAAGTAGAAGGACAAATAAATTACTATTATATCGATACACACTCGTGCATATCACTGACTGGGTGTTGAAAACTAATGAAAAAGATCACGATTATTATTATTAGGTGAAGATTGAGTGATGAAGCTTTTTCAATTTGATTTGGGTAAAATAAACAAAACACACTGAAGACTACTAGATCTAAGGAGAAATAAAATAACTGAAAAATCTCACCATCTGCATCGATTCTGCTACGATTTTCAGGGTAGTGTTGCCATTCGGGTCATGTTTCTACTTGCGATAATAGGTAGATACTTATTATAAATGGCAGGTTATACATTCGATATTTTTTTTGAAATTGTGAAACTGATTTAAAGCATTTTGGTAAACAAAATAATCCTAAAAGTCTGAATAGTAGGAAGGTGTTGTCAGTAGCGTAGCTACGGAGTGGGTCAATGGGTCAATTTCTCATCCCAGATCATACACAAACATTAAAATGTTTCATATAAAGCTCAACTTGTAAAATATTTCAAATACAAATTTTAAAAGAATAGAGTTCCAAATATCACAACACTTTCAAAACTTATAAAAAAAACTCCTGCGCATTAAACCTAATAGTTAGCCTGAGTACATAATGCCAAAGTAGGTTTGCATAAGATGCATGAAAAAGTGAAAAAAAATCACAAACAGTCTAAATGAGGGTTGCAAAAGCTGTAGCTAATCGTTAGTTTAAGCCCTCATTTAATTCACAAATCAGCAATGGACTTGTGATTCGAAAAATATTTTATTCAGAAGCTCTTTTAAAAATATTCAATTCATAAGCTCTTTGGGATTTGTGAATTAAAATATTTTAAGTTTAGAAGCTCGTTGGGATTTAAGAATTGTGGATTTAGGTATATAATTCAAAACTTGTTTTTGGCTTGTGTCTTCGAGTAGACTTGGTTTGTATAATAGTAGATACGAAAGCTGGGAACGTAATTAAAAAGTTATTTTAGTATGTGACTAGGATTTTATATTCAGCCCAATTCTAAATAAAAATTCCCAGGGAAACATTTCCCCTTTCCCTTCTCTCATATTCTAAACGAAAAATTCCCGGGGATTTTGTTCCCTTTTCCCTTATTATAAACTAACTTCGATTGTGGGAAAAAATACTCTGGGAAAAAAGTAGGCAATCTAAATGTCAAAAGAAGTGAAAATAAAAGTGTATTTGGGGTGAATTTCTTCCCGAAAGATTTGCTGGAGAGTTCAACAAAAATCTAAGAATTTCTTTATTTTCTTAAATAAGACTGATTCAAATTTCAGTTTTTTAGGTCCAAAACAACAAACAACGGCTTCGATTTCTATTGAGTTTGATGGGAGCTCAACGCGACATTGCGTGTGTGGATTCCACAGAGGAAGTAAGGAGGATCTGGTTATGTTTTGGCGTACGGTTGAGAAAAATTTTAATTCATCTGGGCCACCGTGCAAAAACATAACAGAATGGAAAAAAGTAAATTTTTGATGATTTAATATTAAGTGTGTGTCATTATTATAGGTGTGTGGTGGATGAAAAAAAAAGTATGTCAGAGGTAAGGCTGCAACAAATCTTAAGGGCAGAAATGGTACTGGCGGAGGGTCTAACACGACTTAATTGGGATGAAAAAGTCGATAGAAGGTGTTTCAGCAGAAACTTTTGGCCTGGAAACTAAAGAAAAGGCAAACAAAGAAAATGTTCAACCACCGAAAAACTTATCTAAACTTGCGCCTGAAGAATACCTACTGGAATTAGAAATTGAAGTGCTAAATGAAGAACCAAATTCAACACCAATAAATACAACACAAAGATCTTATTCTCGACCGAGTACAAGACAAGTGCAAATATAAGGAGTGCCTCAGAAGCTTTTGATGAAGAACTTAAAACTCAAAGGGAATTGTGTGAGGCTGTCAAGGGTGTAGTTGAAGAAACTAAGGAAATACGAAGAAACACCACAAACATTTACCGAGCTCTTGATAAAATGTATGGCTTACAAAAAAAAAGTAATGAAGATAATCGGAACATAAAATAAGAAGAACTTAAAGAAGTTGAACGACACAACCAGCACATGGAACAATTACGAGTTGGTGAAATCGAAGACAAAATTGAACGTAATCGTTGGCTTCTTGAAATTAAAGAGCTAAAAGCTCGAGTTTTTGAGTTTACGAACGACTGAACAGTCGGTCGCAATATTTATTTTTTAGGTTTACTTACCTTCTGTGATTTTTTTTATGATTTCAAGTTTTCAGCATGGTTGCTTAGTACATACATATGTACATATGTATTATGAATTTCGTTTTTTGTTTTGTTGTACTAGTTAATTCATTGATGTGATATTGAATTCAACAATTAATTGCTTTTTGTTTGCTTTTAAATATATTTTTTTTTGTTTTGTTACTTTTAAATAAATTAATTTATGTTTTTTTAATGCATTTCTTTATACTTTCACGAAAAAAAAATTAAGTTTGATTCCTATATTTTGTGGAATTCTCTGCACCGCTGTAGTGTACTCAGATCTATCTAGAGCTGCGATTTCGGTATGAAATTTCAGATATAACTGAAATCAGATCATCGTCTATAGGATCGGCTTTTGTTTAGACTCGTTTGTCTAAATTGATACAAATCAAGCACATAAACTTGATTTTATTTATTTGTTGAGGAGTGAAACAAGCACTTGAACTTGTTCACTATGAAGATACAATTAGATCAAAATTGAACGCTGAATTACCTTCAAAAAGTGACTGATACTTTATTAAAATGATTGAGTCTATTTATACAAACATTTTGCTTACATTAAAAATTACATTTACTTATTTGACATACATTACATAGAGAAATTACAGAAATTATAAATTACAGAAATTAAAAATTATTACAAAACCAATAATTAAACAATGAATCACAAAAAAAAGTAGAATAAATAAAAATAATAATCAATAGCAATGCCAATGCAATGCAGCTACGATAGCATTCTTCAGTGGGTCAACTTCAACTTGCTCTAACTGCTGATGATGCATAACAACGATTAACTGGGTGCTTGTTGTATTATTTTAAATGTTTATATTTTCGACTTAGACAGCTTTAAAATAAATACATATGTAATGCAAATCGCAGCACACATTAACAATTTTTTCCGCCTTTGCCGAGTAGTAGTGCAGCTTTCTCGCTCCAAGAAGACATCTCCATCTGTTTTTTAGCACTCCATTCGTGCGTTCAATTATGTTACAAGCGCTTGTGTGGACTTCATTAAACCTACTTTCTCTCCTACTTCTGCTACTTCTCTTCCTACTGTTCTATGAAGTGTCAAAAGCCATGTTTCCAAGGGATATCTGGCGTCACCTATAAAGGTAATAATAAATCAGGAATGAAACAATGAATCGACAAAATTGTTAAATAAATTAGTAACTCACCAAGAAGCCAAAAATTTCTTGTTCAATTTAAATATTCCTGCTCTAAATACACCCTCAGTGGACTTACGTTCCAAATGAATGAATCATGACATGCACCTGGATGGGAAGCATCAACGTACAAAATTCTTAGTTTATTGTCACAAACGAGCATGACATTAAGGCTATATGTTCCTTTTCTGTTATAAAATAAGT
Source organism: Dasysyrphus albostriatus (assembly GCA_946251815.1). Taxonomy (NCBI): domain Eukaryota; kingdom Metazoa; phylum Arthropoda; class Insecta; order Diptera; family Syrphidae; genus Dasysyrphus; species Dasysyrphus albostriatus. The sequence continues at coordinate 189,075,656 of OX276335.1, read as the reverse complement.
GCCTGTTTTCAGAAGGGGCAATGATTTGAATGTGCGTTCCGTCAACACAGCCGACAATTTCAGGAAAATTGTGTTTTGTATAGAACGCCAACGATATTTTTCTTTTGTCTACGGCTGTGTTACGTACTTGTATCCACTGTAGACATAATTGCTTATCAAAAACTTTAAGAACTTCAGCTAGAACTTTGCTGAAACTAGATTGAGCCATACCAATACTGTTTTCGTTACCGACCCCAGTTTGATGCCCTCGTTCAGCAAGGAAACGTAAACACGCACTCAATTTAACGATTGTTGTTAATCCAAAACGCGCTTTCTAGTTGGTTCGCAGGACATGATGAGGACATCCAACAAATACTGAAAGGAAACCTTGTCTACTCTATGATATTTACATTTGAAACCTAAGAAAAAATAAATCATCGAAATTATGGTAAACAAAATTTGAATAAACATGAATAGCTACTTACAAGGGATTTGAACTACGAGTATCTTTAAATGATCTTCTAATAGCCCGTGATTGTACATGTTCACTTGCTTCATATTCTTCACGTAAAATTCTTGGCGCGATTGAAAACCTACTTAGTTTCTTCAATCTTTTTAATTTAAATATGATTTGTAATTTTTTTCGCCAACTATTTTTTTCTGTCAAATACTGCGAAACAGCTATTTCGAACATTCAGAATTCTCATTCCCGCTTTCGAAGGGAAAATTATTTTCCCGGGGAATTCGGAACAGGAGAATTTTACTCTCGGGAGATCACATCTCCCGGGGAACAATTTTCCCCGGGAATATTTAGAATTGGGCTGATTATGTCCTCTCTAAGTCCCTAGATTCGAGTGAGGACAATGTAGCTGGTGAGGAATGTTGTGTTGTCCGTCATATAAAAAAAAGGCTTTGAAAATCGTTAATGGAATTTTCTCGGCTTCTATTGGAGGTATATTAAATTTTTTTGTTTAATTTTGTAGGTTGAAAGATTTTTATATTTTATACTTTATTTTTATATACTATTCATTTTTTTTTAAATTCCAAGTCACGAGTATATACTTAACCTACATACATATACAGTAGGGTGGAGCGAAAATGTATGGAGAATTTTAAAAAAAAAAATTTTTTCGAAATGCAATAACAACCAAATTGTGCCTTAATAAGTGCAGATAATAGGTGCCAAAATTTTTGTATTAATTGCGACGTTTCGAGGTGTCTTCACGCATTCCAATTATACACTGGTCGTCAATGATGTAAAAAAAAACTCGCACCATTTTGATTATATTTTTACCTAATTAATGTGAAAAAAATCTGAAAAAAATATATTATGATGGTATAGCAATGAGCTTTCAAGGAAACATACAAAAAGTAAAATACAATACTCGTATCAAAGTCTTAGAATTGAAAATTATATTTCAAAAATCTAAGAGGAAAATATATTCTGACAAAATTGAAAAGGCCTACAACCACCAAGAAAATGTTTCTAAGCGTATTTTTGGGCATCAAACTCAAATACGTAGTTATTTTTTTTATCATCAGCTGCGGTTTTAGAGATATTTATTTTTGAAAATGACCAAAAACTGCGTTTTTTTTCTATTTTTGAGGTGTTTTAACCAGAAATATCTTGAAAACCCGACCTAATGGCTGAACAAAGATGATGGCTTTAAGTTTGGTGTCCAAAACTATGCTAAGAACTATGCTTTTCTGGCCCTTCCAAAATGCTACCCAGTATTTACATGCCTGTTTAATTTCATTAAAATACGTGCTCATACGTTTTTGAAATGCAGCTTTTTATTTCCAAAACTGTAGAATTGAATTTTGTTTAGTATTTTTTTAGTTTAGTATTTTTTCATACCATTATTAAAAAAATTTAAAACTAACTAATCTAAAAACTTGGATGTGATTGTGGTGTTTTTATTGAATTTCCTCATAGGCGTGTTTTATGAGTTCTGCTCATAACTGGTCGTATCAGGGGCACGTCTAAGCATCGGATTAGACAAATAATATTTTGTGTCTTTGTTTTTGACGTCCAATAACACCTTTTTCTACGAGTGGGTATTGCATAATCGATATCTAAGAAAATTGAATTTAGCTCCACCCTATGTAGGTATATGCTCATTACTCAAAAAAAGGGTCAGATACGGTGGCGAGGTTTGAATAGCAAATTTTGGATCCATCTGCTCAGGTGAGCGCTCTGAAATATAAATTTTAAAACACTTGATATTTCTACAGTTTAGAATATCTTATTTGTATACGCTAGTAACAAAAATTAAAGGGACTAATTTTTTAAAATGTTTGTTTAGTGTTTTTTGAAGAGCAGTATTTTGAGATTATAAGCCTATTCCAAGCAATGTTTAACTTTAGAACTTTCGTTCATATAGTTCGTTTAACGTCGCCAAGCACAGACGTGTTTAAATTCGCTCCTCATTACCTTTCAAATATAATTAAAATTCTTTTAATAATAACTCAGTTTGCTTAGCCCTGCATTTTCATTTGCAAATTCTCTGACCCAATTTTCTGCCCTTAAAACATTCTTTCATTACCGCTTCGCAGTCAATTCGATTTGAAAAGTGTGCTTACCTGTGTTAACTTCTTGTAACAGTTTATTGTGTTTACTTTAATTCTGCTTAACCATTGTGCCGCGGTAGCCCCCATTCCACATTGTTGACTAATAATAAACAAAAATAAATAATAAACAAAAAATAATAATTATGGTGAATCGATGTGATTTTATCCATTGCGAAGACAATGATCACAAAAATGCTGACCCGGTGCCTTGTAGAGGCCTTTGTGGTAAATCTTTTCACCCACTATGTATAGGATTAAGCAAGAGATCTAGTGCGTATCTGAAAGATTATTTGGAGCACTTTTTCTTTTACTGCGATGAGTGCAGAGATTTCTCTCTTGCGCATGTGCTCCGTGCAATAAAGTGTCTAAGTGATTCAATGAATTGCATCCCAGCTGATAATAAACTGTTTCATAAAAACATTCTTGATCAGCTTCAACAGTTGGATGTTTTTAGCAAATCTATGGACGACTTGAGTAACACTGTTGACTACCTCAGCAAAAGGTGTACTGATAAATTTTTATCGGTAGATAAGCAACTAGCTACACTTACGCAGTTGGTGTCAGACTATTCACGAGACGATCGTATCGAACAATACATAATATCGCTCAAAGACGAATTTAAATCGGTTGTGAGTAGCTATCAAACTGTTGACTCTGTTGACTCAATAATTCATAACATAAACACCATGCGCTCCGACCTTGACCAGTATATGCAAAGCACCTCAAAATTAGTGATACCCGGCCTTCGTCATCCACTTGCTCTTCTGGAAAATGCAGTAGGCAAAATCAACTCCATGAGTAACGAGATTTTGGCAACAAGGCTAAGCATCGTTGATCTTTCTGATGACATTAGAACAGCAACTTGCAAAATCGACAGCATACCGGATCAGCTCCAGTTAAACCAATCTGTCTTCAACACTTCAATTCTTGCTGAAATAATGGATGCCACCCCTTTCGTACCCTTATCTGCTCACCAGCCACTTCCTCTACCTTCAATTATGTCTACCACGGAATCACCACCTTCAACCATTGGCCTTGACTCTCCTGCTTGTGTATTCATCACTACTAACTCATCCAACCACTCAGCCACTCTTGAAACTGATTCACCTCATGCATCTGCTCCCGTCTCTACTACTCATCCATCCTCTACTTCACCACCTTTGACCGCAAGTGCTCCTAGCCTTATTAAATTTGGAACTTCATGGTCAATCCCAGAGTGGAACTTAAGATTGTCCAAGCTCAATAGTGCAAACAAGAGCTCATATTTCCTGATTAATGCGCCTCGAACTGCTGATGATTCCTGGGTCCGGACTTACTTCTTACGAACTTTCGCTATGGATATCGACTGCCAACGTACATCTACTTGCCGCTTCAAAATCATCATCCCATCGAAATACGAATGGTTATTCTCCCACTGTAATGGGCACACTCAGCTTGGTGACATGAAGCTATTTAAATGGATTGATAAAACATCATCATCATTGTCGCCAAAAAGTAAGAATAAGCCGCGCAAATCTAAAGCCAAAATTCAATCCGGTATTAACTCGAAATCAGACTGGAACTTTAAAATAGGTATTCTTCCTAACTTTTCTCACTCTATTTACCATGACTCATCTTTCCTTAAAAGCCACCACCCAATTCTAAATTCTCCTTCTGTGTCTTCCTTACCTTCTTCTAATTGCGTTCATCCAGTCTCTACTAACCCCTCCTTACATCATAAGAATAATATGTATAACCCCATCCGAACTAATAGACCTTCCTTATTTCAAAATCCTCCCGCAGTCCCTCCAAAGAAACGAGTGTCTTTTAATATCCCTAACAAACTGAATGACCAATCTCCCAATTTAAATCACCCTCGTGGCTCCTACTACCCTAATTTCATCCATTCCCACGTTCTTAATCCCGAGCATTCATCCACTCCTCCCGTCACCGGCTCTCCACCCCTTCCTACCACATCCAATGTCTCCCCTTCTACTAATCTTCCAACAACTAATTATCCCTTTTTTGACCCCCTCACTCCACCAACAGTAAAACAACGCCCAGCACCCTCTTCTTCTCATCCTTCTCTGATCACCACACCCACATCTAACCACTACTCCACCACATTAACATCTCCTGAGCTAACTTCCCTCCAATCTCCCCCCATATCTAACGCTCCATACCATACCCATACGCACGGATCTTCGCCCCCATTTTTAGACCCTCTCACCCCCCCTACTGCTAGACTTACCAAACAATTTGTTGACCTTAATGATGATGGTCGTTATGTTCTCTCACGACTTAGAGATCACAGAATCTACTCTAACATTCGCCTTTATCTTGCATACCTTCATGACAAACATGACTCTGTTTGTGTTGACGGTGTTACAAGAACTAATTTTATGGTTTCCATACAGCAAGAAGGTCTCCCAACTAACCCCGTTGAACTTAGGGAAATATTCGTTCGTTTTCATGAATCTTTCAAACTTACTCCCGCAGATGTTGCAAATGACTTATCGTCTTTCGCCTCTTATGTAAACTCTAAACGTATCACTCATTTGCAGAGGAGTAGATCCAACTTTAATAGTTTTTTTCGTTCCTAAACCTCCAATCTCCTCTAATTATCCTCCAAAATGCTTTTCCCTTTATTACCAAAATGTCAGAGGGCTTCGTACCAAAACTTCTGCAGCCTACCTTAATTCATTAACTTTACCCTATGACATTTTTGCACTAACTGAAACTAACCTTTTACCTAGTATTAACGATAGCGAGCTCTTTAACCCTGACTTCAACGTCTTTCGAGTAGACGGCTCTTTGCATGATGATGTGTCTGTTGGACGCGGTGTTCTATTAGCGGTTCACAATCGATTTGATTCGACCCTTTTCAAAATATCTGATTCCTCCTCCTTTGAGTATGTCTGTGTGAAATCAACAATCGCCAAAGTAACCTTTTATATAACTTGCTGCTATATTAAACCCTGCCAGCCTATCCAATGTTATCAGCTCGCAGTTGATGCTATAGATTCTATCTTCGAAGCAGCTGAACCATCTGACGTGGTTTTTATTTTAGGTGATTTCAATTTCCCAAATCTGCAATGGACTCTATCTGATGATGAATCACATTATACGAGTTCTAATGCCATGACTGATAAGGAAATCTTATTCACCGATTGTCTCTCTGACTCTGATCTTTACCAAATGAGTGGTGTCAAAAATAATTTAGACCGCCAACTCGATCTTATCTTCTCCTCTGATGTGGACAATTGTGTAGTATCAGCGAGTAATCATCTTCTTTCTACTCTAGACCCGTACCATCCTCCTATCTTCCTTTCTTTTTCTTATGAATCCTCCCATAATGCTACTGCTCCGGAAAAAGTAATGGCTTTTAATTTTCGTAAGGCTAATTTCCCCAAACTAAATAACTTACTTCGTGCCGTCGATTTTGATATTATCTTTGAAAATCACGACATCGATTCTGTCCTTCATAATTTCTATTCTCTACTATTTTGCTGCCTTAGCCAATCAGTCCCTATTTCTCCTCAAAAAAATATTTCTTCAAGCCCTCCATGGTATAATAATGAATTAAAATCTCTCCGAAATAAAAGAAACAAACTTTGGCGTAAGTACTTGCAATCTCGCACTGGCTTCGATTTCTCTACCTTTCAATGTGCAAACCATAATTTCTCTGAACTCTGCAAGTCTCTTTACCATAATTACCTTAGTCAAGTTCAATCTAACATTATATCTGACCCAAAAAGTTTTTTTAACTTCATTAATGCTAAAAGAAAGTCTGATAACTACCCTTCTACGCTTACTTATTTGAATACCAGTTCAGACGATCCCTTAATCATCGCTAACCTTTATGCCCAATTTTTCAGTCAATCTTTTTCTGATAACACTTCCCCACCAGACTCCGATTACTTTTCCTTCTTAGACACCTGCACCCAAACGTCACTGTCTTCAATTGTCATTCCCCCTTCTATCGTTGAAGATAAGATTAAAAAACTCAAGGTTAAATATACTGGTGGTCCTGATGGCTTACCCTCAATAATATTAAAAAATTGTTCGTTAACTTTAATAAAGCCATTGACAACTCTTTTTCAGCTCTCAATTTCACAAGGAATATTTCCTTCTCGTTGGAAATATTCCTACATTATCCCGATCCACAAAAAAGGCCCTAAAAAAGAAATATCTAACTACCGTCCCATAGCTAAGCTGTCGTGTATTCCTAAGCTTTTCGAAAGCATAGTCTATGACACTATGCTTTTCCACTGTAAACATATTTTTTCCCCCAATCAACATGGTTTTCTTACCGGTAGATCAACTACTACAAACCTAGTTGATTTTGTTTCTGATTCTACATGCGCCATGGAGTCTGGGAAAGAAGTTGACGTCATCGCCACTGACCTCAGCAAAGCCTTTGATAAAATCTCACATTCCCTTATTCTCTTCAAACTCAAAGCACTTGGCTTCCCTCCCTCCTTCATTGCGTGGATCCATTCATATCTTAGCGATCGGCAGTATACAATCCTTTTTAGAGGTATCGAATCTAATCCTATCCTTGCAACCTCTGGCGTTCCGCAGGGAAGTCATCTCGGCCCTTTGATTTTCATTTTGACCATTAATGATGTAGACTGCGTCATCAATGATTCTATGATTTCTATTTATGCTGATGATAAAAAAATTTATAGACATATTTCCTCTCCTTCCGATTCCATTCTTCTTCAGCAAGATTTAAACAGATTTTCTATCTGGTGCCAGAAGAACTTTCTTGAACTTAATGTTAGTAAATGTCAAGCTATAACGTATTCCCGTAAACGCTCACCTCTCCCTCCTCGAACATATTTTATTAACAATAAGGCAGTCACAGTAGTTGACTCACTATGTGATTCAGGTATTCTTTGTGATAAAGAACTTAATTTTAGATCTCACATTACCACATCTATTAATAGAGCTAACTCTGCACTTGGCTTCGTTAAGCGCTGGTCAAAAGAATTTTCAGACCCCTACGTTACGAAATCTCTTTATCTCACATTTGTTAGGCCCCTTCTTGAATATGCCAGCCAGGTTTGGTCACCATGTTATGTTACCCATTCCCTTCGTATTGAAGCCGTTCAACGAAGATTCCTTCGATTCGCACTTCGCGGGCTTCCCTGGCTTGACTCATTTCACCTTCCACCCTATAAAGATCGTCTTTAACTTATTAATCTGCAACCTCTTGATAAACGTCGCAAAGTAGCCGACATTGTATTCATTCACCAAATTTTAGCCGGTAATATTGATTGTCCTACGCTTCTCCGAAAAATTTCTTTGCACACTAACCCTAGAAGTCTTAGATCGGTGTCTCTCTTTGATGTCAATTTCCATCGTACTAACTATGGTAGTAACGAACCATTGACACGCATGCTCCGTACCTCCAACCTTATGCAAAATTCTTTTGACTTTCACACCTCCAAACACTCTCTCAAAATCTCGCTCTATTCCAACCTTAACTATACAATCCCTGAACTGCCTTGAACACTCCCTTCTAGCTCTCAACACCTTGCCTTCCATTTTTTAAAAGTTTTTTTCTATATAAAAAACTGGTGGGTGGGCCTACGGGCCCAGATTATTATATAAATAAAAATAAAAATAAAAAAAAAAATAAAATAAAAAAAAAAAAAAAAAAAAAAAACAACGAAAAACCCACCATAGATTTTAAGTTTAGATTTAAGTTTAGATGTTAGTGCACGCTTGTATTAAGCTAAATAAATAAATAAATATATATACTCAACTCCAAAAGAATTTTTAAACATTTTGTATTGTTTGGAAGACTAAGATACTGGAATTGCGTGTCTAAAAGTTTTTTACAGTAGAAATATTCAATGAAAAATGTTTGAGGTAGAAGTTTCTAGTTTTTTAATTGACTAGTTTCGAATTAAATGAAAAGCTAATGGTACCTACTAACCCAAAAGTTTACTCAAAATCAGTGAATAAATGAGTTATTGACATTTTTTGGAATACATTTATAAATATAGAGATGGTTAACTTATTTAAGCAATGAATATTTCAACAGCTTTCCAAGATTTTTCTAAGAAATTCTTATAAATACGAAAGTAAATGTTTAACTCAAAGTCGATACACATAATTCACAGAATTAAATTTTGATTAGATTCTTTTTGGGAATCTTCTTATAGATCTGGACATATATCTGGTCAATCTTCCGTTTTGTTTTTGTCAAATCCAGCATGATTTTCCTTACTTAGCTTATATTGATCGAATCATTTCCATTTTAAGCAGAACATATTCTCATCACTTGTAGTAATTTTGGCTCTTTCAGAAACGCCAAAGTATCATATGTGCACTTAGGGGAAGGAAAATCGCAGTTTTAAAATTTATAAAAAAAAATCATCTTATGTTTTTAAGGCCTTTTATCTTAAGTTGACTTAAGGATGTTTTTTTTTATCGACAAATGGCAAAGAATCTAAAGTCAACATATTATATTTTACCTATACAGAACAAGTCAAAATTCTAGAGATAAAATAAATCTTGATTCTGCATAAGGTTTTTGAAAAAGGATTGACCTTAACGTCTTATGTTGTTTCAATATATTGTATCTTGTGTCAACATGTGATTTTACTATTTTGCCTTACTAAAGGGGAATGGAGTGAGATAGCAGGATGGCTATAGGATAGAACTGTGCGCCTTAAAAAAGGCAACACGCCCAACTAACAAAATTGCTTCGCATTTCAGACATTAAAGTGTTATTTGTTTCTATAGCGCTCCATTTAACCCTCGTACAGAAAGGAAATACCTTATTGGAGCATTATTGAATCCTTGAATATTTTCTGGTGCAAATTATATCAGCTTAATAGAAGCGATGAGCCAATGTTTCTTTAATCTTTCTATAATGCTCTTATGAAACAACCAAGATACTTTCGCTTCAATAGTTATCCCGTAAAATTATTATAAAATCCCTATGTTAGTCTTTGTTTCTATATTGCTTTTATTAGTGAATATGGTGACGCCAAGCTATAATCGGCCATTTTATAATTAATATTCTAATTAGCATCTGAGCTTATAAAATATTTCTTATTATTGTCAATATCTTAGGTTGGTATTATTTAATCTATCATACCTCTATTTATTTAATTAACAATAGGTCTGTCCATGTACTTCCCATAACTACGAATTTCTACTAATTTTATTTATTTTATATAAGCTTTGACAGAACTTTGGGCTAAATTTCGGATTCGGCAAAAAATTGTAGGTCCCCTCCATTCCTTCCAAAAATACGCACACAGGAATGGTTGAGAGTTGTAAGTCACTAGGCCTTGGTTCTTCACGAGCTGTTGTGCCACCAAATTTTATTTAATTTTTAACTCTTTGTTGCCCGGTATGGTTTTAGCCTGAAACCACCTCATCAAACACTTCTTTAAAGGTTGCTAGTATTTAAAATTTGTAACTACTCGTATTTTGTCAACAACTGTTTTTCTACAAAATAAGGACAAATTCAGACAAAAAGGGTTAAGTCGTAAAATCGTTTTTATTTGCTTTTTTTCACTTTGAAATTTTTTATATTTCTTCAAAGCCAAATAATAACCGAATGGTAAACTTGCCCTAAGCTACAAGCATACAAACATTGTTGCATACTCGTTAATGTTTTTTAAGTTGTTGATAAGCAAAACTTGAGTTTACCTGATGAAGTTTTCCTATTATTAACTCCAGATTAGCTTGGCAACAGCTTTAACAATACCTTTCAATATTTGAATATGCCTCATTATGTTCTTTTCAAGTTAAAAAATTCGTTTGTCTTGCGTTTGTTTTAAAATAAGTGATTAAACCTTCCATTCGATGATGTCTAGAATTTTGTTCCCAGTGCATTACCACAAAGCCCACCGCTTTAAGTTTCGGATGAAATTCTTAACACCCTGTCCCAAATGTGTGTTCCTTAAGATACTTTAAGATTAATAAATGAATATAGTCTGGGAGAATGTGGGTGGGAGATCATAAAATATAAATAATACTTTTAGTCGCGAGATAAGTTTATTTTGACATCGTGCGCGTGGGTCGACTTCTGTTCTCATTTCAATGAAATTGTCTGATTTTTGAAAAACACTGTGAACGGTGTAGTTTTTATAAATTTTGACGTCATTCTTTTGAACGATGGAGTTGTGAAATTGAAGGTCAAACTGATGTCACAATAATACCTACCAATTATTCTTTATGTATACAAATAGGTGTAGATAGATTTAATAAAAGCATTGACTTAATTAAATTTTTTCTTTTAGATTCTTTTTGAATGAAAATTAATCTTGATTATTTATACAAAACAACTGAATAGCTTAATCGAATTCAAAACTAATTATGGCTATATGTGGACTTTAATATAATTATTGGTTTTATTTTGATTTTTGAACAATGTGTTTGGGCATTATATGCCTTGTGCATTGTGCATAACATTGCAATCAATAATATTAATGTCGAATGTATAGATACCTTTAATTTTTGTAATTAATGTCAGATAATTTGCTTATGAAAACAAACAACAAACAAAATGTTCAATTTAAGTTAAATATGATATGAATATGAAGGTAACTTTTGTTTTAATCACCTCATAATCAGTTATTTTCATTTGCTTTTAAAAAAAAATATATATATTTGTCAATTATTTGCTTAAATGCGGGACGGTTAAGTGTTAAAGCTTAAAAATTAATTAAAATTAAATGCTCAAAGTGATCACACAAATGTCATGCACGTATAGCAGCTCAGCATATCTATAATTATATTTGAACTGTTCATCAAATGCAAATATACCTTCATACATTGTAGGTATATTTTTGAAAGGTTTTTGGAGTTCATTGACAGTGTATAGAAATAATTTTGTTTACAAATTTTATTGGAAATGTGACGTTGCTTTACAAAAATTGTGACCAATGGCAACTGAGGTAATAAATTTAATTTTTAATTTTTAATGTGACTTTTCGATAATTTTCCTACCTGTGTACATTATATCTACACTCCTCGTCAACTGAATACGCACAAACATTTTTTAATATACTTTATCCATTTTTTCCAAACAGTGATGGTTATTATGCCATCTGTTGATGCTAACTATTCCCTTAAGATGTTAAGCAGATGATTCCGAAAGAATTATCCAAAAACAACCGTGAGTTTTTCTTCAACCACTTGCAAAGTGTTTTATATGCAAAGTAGGAGTTTTTTTTCTAGTCAACTGAATAGGTACAACGCCATTTTCTTCGTTGTTTATAAGTTTTTTGGAGTGCTTGACAGTTTAAATTAACGATTTAAGTGTTTTCAGTAAAATTTAATTCTTGATTTCAAATTTTAAGAAAAATGGGTAGATCTACGTGTCTTAACAGTGTTGAAAAAGCTAAAATCGATTTACTTAGAGACCAAGGCCTAACTGGACGTGCAATAGCTGATAAAGTTGGCCGAAGTTTTAATGTAGTTTATTCTTACTTGAAAAATAAAGATGCATACGGCAAAAACATGAAGGGAGGTAAGAAAACAGCAACAACAGCAGCTGAGAGACGAAGAATTTTAAGATATGCATCAAATTCTTCTGATTCTGTGGCAAAAATTAAACAAAAAGTCGGCGTAAACACAAGTTGCTCAACAGTATTAAGAGTAATCAACAACTCAAGCCATCTTAAACGAATGAAACTTAAGAAAAAACCACCACTTGACGAGAGACGGAAAATGTTGCGATTAGATTTTTCAAGACTTCACATGAGTTGGAAAAAAGAATGGTATCACGTGGTTTTTTCAGATGAAAAAAAGTTTAATTTCGATGGCCCTGATGGGTTCAACTTCTATTTTCACGACTTAAGAAAAAAAAAGAAAAAAGTGAAGGAGGTGTCATGATATGGGGAGCAGTCAGTTACTATGGAACAGTTGAGCTCGAGGTTGTAACATCAAGAATGACAGCAGCTGGGTATAAAGTAATTTTGGAAAGAAATTTTCCTAAATTTTCTAACATCTTTGGACCCATAAACTGGACCTACCCACATGATAATGCGCCTATTCACTCAGCGCGCATAATAAAAACATGGATAGAGGAGCAACAAGTGCAGTTGCTTCAATGGCCGCCGTACTCACCTGATCTAAACATCATAGAAAATGTCTGGGGATGGTTAGTACGCAAAGTTTATGAGGGTGGTCGTCAGTTCGAAGACAAAGAAACCTTAATTTCTGCAATCAAATTAGCGTGGAGCGAAATTTCGTTAAATTACATTAAAAAGCTATACGATTCCATGCCGGATCGAATTTACGAAGTAATTAAAAATAAAGGTGGAAGTACCCACTACTAAACTTAAACAAAAACTCGTTTCATTCCATTCCAACACCAATTTTAATTTTTGTACCTATTCAGTTGACTCAAAAAAAAAACTTCTACTTTGTATAAGTTACACTTTGGAAGTGGTTGAAGGAAAAACTTTGAAATTCTGTTATTTATATGTTACGAACATTTTTACCATCAACAGATGGCATAATAACCATCACTGTTTGGAAAAAATGGATAAAATATATTCAAAAATGTTTGTGCGTATTCAGTTGACGAGGAGTGTATCTACACCCTGATCCTACCAACTAAAACAGCCGCAATTGTTACGTGCAACCACTTTGTTTCTTATTGGTACAAGTACCAGTAGCCCAGCTAAAATTAGACGAAAATATGGCAAAATAAGAAAAAAGTTGTGACAAAAATTAATTTGTTAGAAAGTATAAACAACAATTTTATAAACTAGCACTGGCCACGATATCAGAAAAGTCTTAGTATCGGCATCGGAAACCGAAGCGATACCGAAACCGAGACTATACCAAGACGATAACCCAAAAGTAAATAACGAACTGAAAAAGAAAGACTTTGTAGACAACATTGTGAGCACTTCTTATGCACCGACATCAAAACTTCGCGACGAGGGCATTTCCCTACATAGAGAATACCCAGCGGCAGCCCGTGAGAAAAGACGACAATTACTCAATATCAGAAAAGAAGTTCTTTCAAAGAATAACAAAATTAAAACACAAATTCGAGGAGAAAAAATCGCGATATTTTTTATCTGGATGCCAAAAACAATCTCACATGCGAAGACAATGATGGAACGACGTTTCTCCATCATTTAATTGGTGACATCTCAACTTTGGCAGATGGTGTCAGAGGCTCTTAAGCTGCGGGCAGCGTTCAGAAAACCAATTTTTAATAATTAAGCCGTCAGCCTTTCAAATAACTTAAAATAAATAAAATTAGCTATTTAAAAAATAATCTTAAAATCCTAAATGAATATAGTATTTTAAAAAATAATTTTACACAAAATATTTCCACTTTAAAAATAATATCATATAATATAGCAGGTTTACGTAGTAAAATACAGGTTAGGGAATAAAGAAAAATATGAAAAAAAAACTTTTTATTGCTGCTTTGTTCACGATTTTGAAAGAACGTTTGTTAGAATTTTAAATAAGGCACAAACGCTCTTCATCATCCCAACTTACATCAATTGCAGCTTTTGGCAGCAACATTTTTCCCCATTACACAACTTCTTCTTGGAATTAAAGGAACAAAATGTGATGCTAATTGGAGACTTCAACGCCAGGGTCGGTAACACACAACTATGGGAATTCTATCCAGATTTCACTGGTGGTTCTTTTTATACGCCAAGGGTGTCGAAAGATAAAACAATAGACAGCAACGATCGAAAATTTATCGAACTGTGTGAGTCGTTTGGCTTGTCGCTTCTGAATGGTCGAACAAAAAGCGATGAAGATGGCTCTCCTACTTTTTTAGAGGAACTTCCTCTTCAACGATAGATTACTGCCTAGCGAGAGAAGAATGGTTAAACTGTATGCCTGATCTTGAGATAAGCGAATACCCCTTCTCCGATCATCTTCCGCTATTGGTCACAGCAAAACTTGCCTCACAAAACGCAAATACCGAGCCTGAAAGACAACTGCTTATGAAGTTTATATGGAACGACAAACTCTTACAACGATACCAAACAGAACTAGATCGGGTACTGGACACCACTGACTTCTACGAATCAGAAACAAATCAAGAAATAGAGGAGTTGAGGTCTTGTGTAGCTATCGCGGCGAAAGTTTTCCAACCAGGCGGAAAGGGAAGATCAACAAAAAAACAGCCATGATATGACGCAGATTGTCTAAGTACGAGAAACAATTCTTTTGCTAAATTACGTCTCGCAAAAAAAACACCAACCGTTGCCACAAAACTAGCTTACCAAAAAGCAAATAGCGAGTACAAAAGTATCTGCAAAGAAAAACAAAGACTGTATTGGCAAAACCTCGCACAAGAATTAACAGAAGCAAGGGGCAGCCGTGACTTTTGGAAACTAGCTAGAAGATTGAACAGCAGAGAAGTCGCTAATCGCTCTAGAATACAAGTAAAAGCAGATGTCTTAGCAGAATATCTTAAAAACTTGTTAAACCCTCCAGCTAGCTCAAATCATCACTTGTTTCCTTTTCCTTACATAGAAAATATGGAACTTGATGCGATGTTCACGCTTCAAGAGGTAAAAGCAGTAACTATCGCTTGTAAGCTAAATAAGGCTCCAGGAGTAGACCGCATACCTTACGAGTTTTACAAGTACTCCACCGAGAAATTTCTGCAATACCTTACTAGTTGTTTTAATCGGATTTTTGAGGAAGGCTTGGTAGGCGAAAACTTCAGGAGAAGCATTATCTTTCCAATCTTTAAAAAAAGGAATGCAGAAGACTCCAGCAACTACCTTGGAATATCCTTTCTAAATACAGTTATGAAAATCTTTTCGGCAATACTTCTTAATCGCTTAACGAATTGGATAATGGAAAATGGGTTCCTTAGTGAAACCCAAGCAGAATTTCGCAAAGATTATAGCACCGTAGATAACATTTTCACGTTGACAAGCATAGCTAGGTATAGGCATAGGTATACCTTGATAAAGGAAAGAAACTATATGCTTTTTTTTTGGATTTTAAGGAGTTTGTGACTCCATAGATAGAAATGCTCTCTTCCTTAAACTCAGCAACGTAGGCATTTCAACGAAGTTCCTCAAAGTATTACAAAGTATGTATGAGCAAAAAAAAACGGCTGTGTGGGATGGAAGTCAGTTATTTTACTGGTTTGATACTAAAATGGGTGTCAAGCAAGGATGCTTACTAAGCCCTTTACTTTTTTCAATATTCCTTGATGACATTACATACTTTCTACCAGGAGGAATTATTTTCAACTGAACACACATCAAATGTTTAATGTAGGCAGGTGACATCGTCCTTCTTGTCGAGACGCCAAATATAATGTAACCAATGCCCACAAACTTCATCAATATTGCAGGAAATGGAACCCAAAAGTTAACACGAACAAATCAAAAATTATGGTTTTTAAAAATGGCCCCGGTAGATATGCAAGGGAAGAGAAATGGACCTGGGAGGGCGAGGAACTGGAAAAGGTCAAAGGGTATAAGTATCTAGGAGTAATACTGACTCCCAATCTCTCTTTTGAAAAGCATTTTAAATACAAGTTGCATGATGCTAAAATGGCCATCAATTGTAATTGGAAAGAAATTCTTTGCAAAAATAATGTGGCAACAAGTGTGAAGTACAAACTTTTTGAAGCGGTAGTAAGAACAATAATGGGCTATGCTGGTCAGGTCTGGGGGTGTTTTCAGCATGAGGAAGCAGAACAACTCTTAAGAAAATTTCTAAAGAAAATTTTTCGTCTACCAGAAAATACTCCAACGTACATGCTTCATTTGGAGACTCCATTTGTATACACTCAAACTGCATTTCAACTACATTAGAAAGATCATGCAATACTATCCGCAAAGACATCCCAAAATAGTAGCATCCCATATTATTCAACAAAAATCTCATTTCTTTGGTGAATGGTTAAGGCTGCTCTTGGAACACAACGTGCAAATAGACAGCGGCAACGCGTTAACATGGGAAACACCATTGGAAACCCTTAGAAACTCTATCAAGGAGTTAAAATTTGAATATTTCCGCCAGCGTGCAAGACAAAGTGAATCCAGGATCCTATATCGAACGCTGGAACACAATCTATTAAAAAACTATTTCCACGACAGCAACAGTATTGAAACAATCTCCACAATCTTCAAAGTGAGAGGGGAACTCTTGTAATTAAACTACATACCGCATCGAAGCGACCGAAACAGTGAATGTACACTCTGCAACCTGCAGGTCGAAGAAAACGTCATACATTTTCTCGGAACTTGTCCGATTTTCAACTGCATTAGATGCGCCCACTGGGGCAAAAATAGCCTAACTGTGGATGAACTCAAAATTATTTTAAACGGCGACAACTGGTCAACTCTAGTGAGCTACGTTAAAACTACCTAAAAATATCGTACCCAAATAATTAACGAAACTTTATGAGGATTTTAATCCTGTTAATTGTGTGATACTCTTACTTTTCATGTTTAAAAACCAACTATTTCATTCCTATTCAATGTTGTATAAAATTTTATCGGCCGACGGCTTATGCCATGCTCTAATTGTGAACTATTTATGTTTGTATGAAATGAATATTGAATAAAGATCACATTCAAAGTAGTGAAGTACGAGTAATAAACCATCAGGCCTGTTCAGTGTTAATTCTTTCGAGATTGTTCAATTTTTCAATTTTTCAAGGCATTCTAAAGACGAATTTGATCCAAAATGCCACTTTTTGTTTGATGTGAATGGTTTTTATATTTATAAGTTAAAAAAAAACTGAAATAATTCCCCAGTGTTCTCAAGTAATGTTAAATGCATGCGAATTATTTTTATAAGAAATCCAATTTTAAAGAAAATTTCGTGTGTTTACTATAACTGTCAATAGTTAACTATTTTGAGATTCACTTAATAGAGCGTCTACTGTATTCGTGATGATATTTCACTTTCATGGATGAGTTTTAGGATCTTCCGTACTATTCATCAACAAATCAAAAAAAAAATTAACTGCATCGAAATATCTTGAATATTTTAAAAACTACAGGAGTCGACCGGCTAAGGTGATTGGTGATAATTGACAGTCACAACGCCATAGCATTTCTATGGTGGTGCGACTGTCAATTATCACAAATCACCTTAGCCGATTCCACTCCAGGTTTTCGGCCTTTTACTTGCTTTCATGTTCATTTTTTTTTGTTGCCTCTCTTTGATTGTTAACGACACGGTGCCAGTCAATTTAGCTTGCAAACACATTTGACGTTAACGCACACATTCTCTGGCTTCTCAATACTTATTTGTTCCGTCAACTCGATTTTCTCACGGTGCGGTAAAATTGCACTGTCGATGATATTTTCTAACATTTGACTTTAGCAAACTGCATTATCGAACACAGAGCTATTGCAGTAAAACTTTTATTTGCTTTTTTGAATGGAAGACTTTGTAAGGAATATTCTGCAAATGCATTTCTGACTAAGATATCGGCCTTTAACTTGTCTTTGGCCACAAAATCTTATTCCAGCGAAGGCTGAAACTTTTGCTCGAACTCGAACGTTATGTGTGGTAATAGGAACATACCGATGTGCTATTTTTCTTTCCAAAATTCTAGGTGGTGCTACGAAGATCTATAGAGGGAATTCAAAAAACCCTGTTAAGACACCCTTTTACTGCCACAAACTGCATAACTTCATTTCAGTAAGCTCCAAAGTACCCGCTGTTCGAGGCATTGTGCAGATACAAAAGCGGTAATTCGCGCGTTCTTCAAATTTTGAGTAGTATGAAAAGTACTCCAATTGTCTGTAGATCTTATCAAGATTATGGAAACTCTGGAAACAATTTTGCATAAGTGTTACCAAAAATACACCAAAATAGCCCCCCCCCCCTGAACGAAATCTTGGATCCACGCCTGACCCAAACACATTCCATAAAAAAATTTGTCCATCGAAAAATGCCATTTACATATCTTTATTTGATTGAGCTAATAATGTTCTCTCATGAAACTTTACATTTAGTATATTAAATTGTTTTTTGTGCATTTACTCCTAGTCCATTAACTATTCGATACTTATTACATTTAATTGAGTCAAAATAATCATCAAAAAACTAATTTTATATGTGGAGCTTCGTTTTAACGTCTAAAGTTTTTAATAAAAAGCGTATGCCCTTAATAATTTTAGGAGAGTTGGTAAATACCTAAATGTTTATTTCAATACTAAAGCAAGTAGCTTATTTTTTATCATAAAATCAATAATTTAAAAAAGAACCTGTAAAAACTTTATGACTAGTTTAGTCAACAAAATTTATTAAAATAAAAAATTTCGTTAGAGCAGCAAACTTTGAGAAAAACGTGCCACACTACCACATTAGAGTTAATCTAAATACTTAGTTTTTCTAAAATCTGTTGCTCCTACGAAAAAGATGTTCCAATCTTTTTTGTGTACAATTTTATGAGCTAA